>OZ010742.1:36064101-37301851 GCA_963932245.1 Tachinus rufipes | reverse complement strand
AATTGGCATTTGCCGAGAGAAATTGCCGTTAAAATTTGCTTATATGTAAACGCTAGCGCCAGTTACTCTCAGAAGTGCTACTGCAATTTACTATCCCGTGTAAATTAGGCTTAAAGCCCGTTTGACATTGTCTATTATTATATCTTGAATTATATAATTATAGATAAAACTTTTAAAAAGCATTTTTACTCTCTTCTTACATCTGTAAACATTTTCTAAGACTCTTAGGATACAGACCCAATGAGTATCATTCCGACCTTAACCATGCTAACCATGCCCTCGCTCACCAAATTAAAAACATAAAATATTTTAATTTTTAAAAATAAGTGTGGTCTATGCCGAGAATTCAAAAAAATATATTTTTTGCTTTTTTATAAATTGTCTATAGAAGATTTTGTAAGGTTAAAACAACAGAATATAGTTCTATATTTTGTAAATAATTATAATATATGCGGAGTATACTAGAGAATGTGCTGAATATACTGACAGATATAATTCAAAAATAATGTTTTTTGGATTCTTCTTTAATTTTTTCTAATAGCAAATGATTTAGACTAACAATTATAGAAATGTAATTTTCTTACTTCTTTGATGATGTTTCAAAACCCTATCTTACCAACATGTATCGACTTAGGAAACTTTTATTTAAAAGGTAATTTTTTCTGACCTTTTAAAGTGATCTAAGAAAAACTAAGAATTCCTAAAAATTCTCACTAGTCGAATATACAGCTATTTTTATCAAAAATTCTGCCCTTCAGGCTTCTAAAGTTAGTTAGTTTTATAAAGCATTTATAAATCTTCTATAAAATTGTCTGTAAGACCTTTTAGTTTTAAAAAGGCTCATTTTTTTTAAATTTTGATCAAACACACATTTTTTTTAAATTAGAATGTGGCCTGTAAATTTAAACTGTTGGTCATGCTTGTCTTCTTTCATCTTCACACAACAGATTTTAAAATATCTTTAAACTGTAACCTTCCTATAATAGACAGAAAAATTAAAAAAGATCACTGCCTGATAATCCAAGCACTTTTCTGATTAAAAATTAGATTATTCTAACTACATACTTAAAAAAAATCTTTAAAATAGAATAATATTATTATTATACATACAAACAAAATAATAGTCATATTATTCTTGTCTCATAATTTTAATCAACATAATATAATATACAGTAACAACAATTTTAAAAACATGTTATACATATTTAAAATAAACAATAGCAAAATATAAACAAAAACAGTATTTACATTCCTTTCTCACTGGTACAATATCAATTATTCTTATAACTATCCCATAAGTATTGTTAATGATTAAACAGTTTTACTTTTATTATTGTTATTACTTATAGTCTAGATTTAATTTTCACTGTATCCCAAATAGGATTATTGGGATCAATTGGTTCTTTCATGGTAGACTCCAAAAACTCAACATTCCATTCATCATCTACCAGTACTACAGTATGGGTTCTAAAAATAAACAAAATATCAACAATAATATAACATGTATCTTAAAACATATTTAGAAAAATAACTTCTCATAGCACAAAAAAAAAGTATACTAAATTTGCAGTGTATAAAGTAAAAAAATAAACAAAACATTTACAATTTAATTTCAAAATTTAATAAACAATTGAAAATTTTGAATTCTCTTATAGTTTGGCACTGAAATTCTCTATACGTTGCAAAAAACCGATTTTAAAAAGAAATTAAATTGCGCGAGTTGTGACGCTCAAAATATCGTCTTAAAAAACAAGAGTACGTCAACTTGTACGTGATAAAAAATCATAAATGGCGTTATAGTGGCTAGACTATATTTTTTGAAAAACCGCGTTAGCAACACTGGAACGCTTGGCTTCGTATCTTCAAAATGTCGATTACAGTCTTTAATAAAATGTTGATGATAAAATTGAGAAATAATGCATTGCGCCAATATAAAACTATTAAAACATTTTTAATTCAGGGAGTTTATAAATGAATGGGATTATGTAAACACTTTAAATATGCCGCCTTTTAAAAATTGTCCACTATACTATTTGTTTTGACAGTTCAACTTTGACAGATGTCAAGCAAGGTTATAAGAATGTATACAAATAGACTAGAGCGGCACAAACGTACATTAGATGGTTACATAATCCCAAACATTTACAATCACCCTGTATTATAAATTGTTAAGAAACCAAGCAACATTTGTTATGCGGCTAGAACGCAAAGCAAAGCATATTTAAATTTTAGATTTAACCAATAAAATACCAAGTCTATGTGGAAGTTTGACAAGAATTAGGCCCTCTTTTATTCACTATATATACTTCAGAATTGTCAAAATCTATACTAAACTGTCAGTATCATGAATATGCTAATGACACTCAATTGTATTATTCTTTTGGCAAAACAAAGTTAAACAGCTACAAATGATTAATCAAGATTTCGTCAACAAATCATGGACTTAAGATCAATCCATCAAAATCTGCTGTGATAGTATTTGGAAATTAATAAAATAGATAGCTTGTAGAAAACAATATGATGTTGATTATCAATAAACAAATTATGACATTTATTTTATTATGTCACTTAAATCATTAAATGGTGATCGACATGTAATGGATGCAAAGATAAAAACAATGCTATGTGATTCTTTAGTACTCAGTCACTCCAATTGACAATTGATCAAGACAGAAATCAAATTGAAAAGATGCAAATATTCTGTTTGAGGTTTATATACGACATTAGACAACACCAACTAATATAAAAGAAAGTAATTAGTTAAGTATAAGCAATAGACAAAAGTTACACTCTATTTGTGTTTGCAATAAAATTATTTCAAGCAAAACACCATCATATCTTGTCAACAAAGTGGCAGTTCGTACTGATATCCACAATATCATTATTTTGAATAAAGAGCTAATAACTACTAAACTAAAATTTTCAGGCAATCTTTTTCCTATATCATTGTGAAAGCTACCAATTATTTTTAACTACCTGCACAATTAAAAAAACATTGTTATAAAACTACTACTATATGTGTATCGTACTTTTATGTTGTTTTACTTTTAGTTTACTTATTAGTATAGTGCTGGTGAAAGACTGAACTAGTTCCTAATTGACTTCTACATTTTATTTTGTAATTTATTGTATTGTGTCCTTTTTAAATACATACATATATTGAAGTCAATAAAAGATATTATTAATTGTTTTAAATTTGGAAGAATAACATGTGTCTTATTCTAATCTAACTAAAATATCTAATCTTTTACACCACAATCATAGGTCCTTTCAAAAATATGTTATTGTGTTTATTAAATCAAATAAATTTGTTTTGAACAAATAAAACTATGAAATGAATTAATAATTTATTCAAAATCAGTCAATCGAATCACAGCGGCCAAGGGTCAAGCATAGACAATTGTTTCGGTTCTACAAACCTCGTCAGTATGCCTTGTACGACCACGGCATCGCATGATAGCGAAGACAATTTTGAATAAATATTTCTGTGCTTATGAACACAATTGATATTATAAATAATCAAACGAAAGACTGGTTTGCCATTATTTAAAATAAAACTATGTCATATAATCTTATTTAGTTTATGATAGTTAATAAATTTACATTGTTTATAAATTCCAAGGATAATATGCTACTACTATATGATTATAAATGATCCAGCATAAAATCAACATTGCAATAAATAATTAGCATATTTAATGCTGATTCTAATTATTCCATAACTTTATGCTTATTATTATTATTATTATTATATACATATTAAAAGCATAACAAATTTATAGTGTGTGCTATTTAAAATATTAGTTTTTATCAATTTTATTTGTACAATAATAATGCAAATAATAATAAATTTTCTATATAATAAACTCAATATGCTGGCACCAAAATATTATTTAATTTTTCATATTATGTGAACTTATTAATCGACTATGTATTTTATAAAATTAGAATTTATAATCTATAAGTTTTTAATAATTTGTATACTAATTTAAATGCATAACTAGATAAATAAAACTTATTTGGCTTTGATATCATTTGTAAAAGGAGATGTGGGAGATAGGATGTATATTACTAAACTTTCTAACATCGTTACCTTGTGCCATATCCGGCTTCAGGAAATTTAACAAAAACCTGACTTAATTGTTCAACTGTATTTGGTGCTCTTTTCTCTAATTCTTTGTCTGGCACATGTCTAAAATATAAAACAATCAATTAATATTCTACACTGAAAGCAAACATAGTAATTATATAAACTCACTTTTCTTCCCATTTTAACAACTTTAACAATTCGTTACAAAGCTCCTCCTGCTTAGAAACATGATTAGCATCTTTAATAATATCTGCAAATCTTTTCTTGCCCATAACAACTTTTTGCAGTGGATGTTCAGTAGTACTGTTACCAAATCCCAATAGCTGTTTGCCATTATATACTTTTGTATCGTATGGAGCATTACTATGATGATACGTTTTTAAATCGTCAGCACTAAAAACATTATAAATAAATTTAATGTCATCATGATGAAGTAGCAATAATTAACCTTAACTCGATGCTGACAAAATTAAATGCATTATATGCTTTATTTGTGTTTTGTAATTTATCATTATAGCTTGTTGCTACATCATTACCTATTAAATAGTCCCTTACTATTGGACCTCTACCTTGAACTCCTGTTTTTCTTTCTTCTCCAGTTACATTTAATAATGCACCAAAACGTAATTTTATATTATTTAAAGGATTTACTGTTATTCCTAGCCACATTCCATTTTCTCTGTCTTGTTCCATGTCTCTAAAATTATATGAAGCAATATTAAATTGCCTATAAATTGTTGATTACTTTATAAATAAATATTTTGTAGAAAATCGGTTCTTGATTAGCTTTCTAAACTTTATATGTAAATTTGTATAGATTAATATAAATAATTTATAAACTACTTACCTACCTCCAATAAGTCCACTTTCCTTACTATGGAAAGCCCCCTTTGCAGGTCTTCTATAAAACTCATCTCGGTTTGAAGCGATTATTATTCTATAACCTCCTTTAAGAGGGGCTGGATCTGTAAATATAAATAAAATACACATATCTCTTGGTATTCCTTGTCTGAGCTATATACACTTATTGATATAACATTCTAGTTTCTAACTTTCAAAGGTCGTCCTGTGGCCTGACTGATTTCACATTTGTCAGCAAATTATAATTACATGGTTGCCAAAGTAAATAAATTGCAATTAAACATAAATAACTATTAAAAATGATTATAAACAAATTAAAAATATAATGCTTTTAGATTACCTTATAAATCGAGAAAAAAATTATTAAATTTGCAACCGGACAGAAAAAGTCATCGTCAGAAACTTTAAAAGTCAAAACCAGCTGTTAATTTTAAATAATTGAAATCATTTGTTACGGTGCGTTCAGAAATATTGCAATTAGGCTAGAAAAGATGAACATGCACACAGTGTTTTGAATACAAAAGCGTTAAAATACGCCTCTGCAAAACCTTGCACCAGTCTAAAAATAATAATGCAAGTTGGTTAGATTGCAGTTTTGTAACTATTAAAAAAATGTTGTCGACGGTAGATATTGTATGATCTGTGGTAGATACTGTTACTAGTAACAAAAGGTAGGCTATTTCATACGTTTTATTACGCACGAATGAAAACAGTTGGTAGTATTGAAAAATTATTTACGTAAAATTAATAGTAAATTTTATTCGTCACAAAATGATTTATATAGTTTTAATTTCTATGGAAACAATTTTACCAAACGCTACTAACTTCTTACTTCAAAATTTCAAGTAAAGAAAAAACAACAGACTTTAGTAAATTCATCAAATTGCAAAATTCTTCAGAGTTTATGTTGGAGCAAATATTATGAATTCATTTAGTCTTTATTTAGATAAATTTATCTTTCAGCATTTTAACTGAGAGAACCAAACAGAAATGTATTTTTTAGGTTTTAGGCATCAGTCTAGAATAAAATAGTTTGCATGGCATTATGTTTATATATTAATATTTCTTCAATCGTTTCATCAAATTTTATGTAATAACTACTTTGCACAAAATTAAGGATAAATATTTTGCTTCAATATTGAATCCTCCAGAAAAACTGGATCAATTGTATTGTATAAACAACTCCTTCAATGTAGTTCTGTTTATAGTACATTTGTTATTAAAAGGAATTCAACAATTTTTTTATATTAAGGTTACATCGTATTGATTTTGTTTTTTGGTATTACATTATTATGAAAATTTTGTACAAAAAATAATTCTCCAAATTAATCCAAATTTGCTTTCCAGTAGATAGCAATTGCTTATTTCAGGTTACGTTCTAGAATCCAAAATCTTAACTTAATGAATTATTTTAATAAGCACTGGATAATAGAATCCAATGGATAAATAATTTAAGAAATCTAGAACAAAAGATTTAATCAATAGTTGATAGCAATAGTATCTTTTCAAAATTAAGAAAATCTGCTGCTTATTTTAAATTAAGTTCTAGAATTCACAAACAAAATTGTGTTGACTGGATAAGAAAATTAGAGCAAACTAGAACAGAAGATCTTATCAATTTATATTTCAGCTATAACAACAATATATTCTTTTTAAAATTTGAAAAGATTGCATTGCGCCTTTATTTCAACTTCTAATGATACCTTTAGTTCATGATGTACTCAAAGCAATAAATGAATTGCATTATTACTACTCAGCCAGGATGGGTTTGGGCTAATTTATTTTTTATTTAGCTTTGTTTACTAACTGTAATAGGATTATTTCCAGTTGTTTGCTTTTCCATGTTAAAAAAAAATGGATTTACTAACTATATTTATCAGATTTAGTTTGATTCAACAAGCACAATCAAAGACTTGTAGAGATTACAGTGTATAGCAACGCCTAGCACGTTTTCTCTACCTGTTATACGGCGCACCATAAGAACAGTCTGTTCGTCTTCTATAAACATGTCTTTACGTCTGAAAAACCCACAAGAAGTGCCTTTATTTTGCCATTCCTCTTCATCTTATTACTATCCGTTCCTAAACTAATTTCTCTTAACTTTCGCTGTTACTTTGCACTAATATCTTATGCTTTGTTTACAGATCATCTACCATGCTCGTTCTGACTCTTGATTTAGTTGATTTCTCTCAGTCTATCCACCTTTTTTTATCACGTTCTAACTTTGCCAAAGCCGGTCCCAAGCCCGGTTGCAAGAATGAGGAGATTTTTTTTTCTTTTTAACTTTTTTCAATTTTTGAAATATTCTGTAATATTTTTTGTTGCATCCAATTAATTTAGTTTATTTAATATAATAATTAAAATGTTTTAGAACAAATTTTGTTAGTAGCATAAAATAAATCTTTATGGAATATTGAGTAATGCAGATAAGAATAAAACAATGTAGTTACCATAAGAAGTAATTATCTCTAGGTGTATAGTCTTAATAAAATATAAGAACAGTAACAGGTTTAATAACTTTAAGAACGTATCAAAGATTGAGCGAGATAATTTTTTTTTTAACAAATGTATAGTCTCGCATTCTGAAGCCTAATGATGTTCAAACTGGAATGATTAGTACCCAGCACAGATGCCTTCCATAAGAGTTGAACCACAAACCTAGATGACAAGATAAACCCAACCGCTTGGAACTAGTTCACAATTTTATTTATTTAATTTAGTTTGTTAAACTAATGTAAGATTGATTTGGACAATGTTTTCAACCATTGAGCATTATTATACTAAGACTATTGCCCTTTTCTTCCATTCATTTAGAAACAAAAGACATTTACAAAGAACAAAAAATGAATTTCTGGATCACTAACATTTGGGTGGATAAGCAAATCATTCCAATTAATACTACTGACTCGTAATCAATAAATATTCCGCTGCTGTTATCAGAAGCTTGAATTTGTCACCTCTTTATCAATTTAGAAACAAATGACATTTGTAGAGAACAAAAATCCAATTTATAGATCACTAACACTTGGGTGGATAGACAGGGCATTACAATTAAAACTACTGACTAACTATTTGTTATCAGCAGCTTCAATTAGTCACTCTCTTTCTTTAATTTAGAAACAATCGACATTTACAGAGAGTAAAAAATCAAATTTTTGGATCTTTCACACTTAGGGGTGTGTGGTCGCTAACTCAAATTTAACGATCTAAGTGTAAATAGTATCTAAAATTTGAAATCATTATTGTCTTATACCAACAGTTCATTTGTTTTAAATTAAACTAAAAAAATAATATTCGACAATTATTGACTAAAAACTAAAATAATCTTATTATTTAGACTTTATGCATTATTTTTGTTGTTACCAATATTAGAAACAAAAACTATGAATTATTTTGTGTAAATTTATAGTGCGTTCCGTATATCAACCGAAGTAACCGGCGGTTAGGTTACGGCTAAGATCTGTCGCTGAAAATCTTGGTTGATTTATGGAACTGCAGCGGTTATAGAAACGTCAAAATACAAAACTGAAATATTATAAGCTCAAACTTCATGAATTTATTTATTATTAGCTTTAGTGATTTTTTTAAATTTCAGTGCTTAATCTTAGATGATTTTATGTATTTATCTACCTGCTAATACTGTAATCCCAGTAGAGGTTGGCAGGTATAACAGGCAACTATGCACAATAATAATGTTTGCTCTGTTGCACTCATGCCTTTGCTCGTTTTAGCATTGACAGGAACATACATATACATTATAACCTATAATTAATAATTTAATAAAATACACGAGCAACATTTGAAGCTTTTGTTCACTTTTGATTGCATTTCAAATTTACCGCCATGAATAACCACGATTAATAGAAATTCACCGACGTTCATTCATGGTGAGTGCGGTCGCAACCTTTGTAACCTTTTTCAGGTAACCGCGTTCCGTATATAAACCTGTTTCAGAATAACCTGGATTTCGGTTGCTTCGGTTGATATACGGAACGCACTATTAATTTCACATAAATAATTTTTCAATACTACCAACTGTTTTCAAATTATTGACAAAAAACTAAAATAATCTCATTACTTATTACAGGAACAAAAACTATATAAATTATACTGTATTAAAATTTCTTTACAAAAATAATCCCCGCCGTGACCGTTGAAATGTGATGAATTGGTAAATTATTAATTCAAATGAATTCTTACAACTTATAAATATTTGTTAATATTTAATTTATTTAAAATTGGCAACACTACATTTCGGTCATTTTTTATCACTTGCAGTAAATTGTCAAAGTCCTCATTAATTCGATCATATTATTATGGAAACTTAATGGAATGGTATGAGTTTTAACAGAAAACAGCCTCAATGTGTATCAAAGCCGAAATGCTAGCGGGTTGCAGTGCAGAAGCATATTGAAATTTAGAAAAAGTGAAAATGTTTTAATGCGGTACGGGTCGTAAGCACCTATCGTGCATGGGACAATTCATCGGTAAGCAATGGATGATATTCTTTGAATATGATGGTCATTAATGCTTTACATGATTTATTACATTACTAATTGACTAATTAAATAATGTTTAACATGGAGTTGAATGACCATAACTGAATAAATGTCAAATTATTGACAGCTTAATAAAAATTAATGAATTTATTAAATAATGTATTTAAACTAAATCCAATAATTAAAGTTAGTGTAGTCCTCCAAACTTTGATTTGAGATAAATAAAAGTAACACATTAGAAGTCACATAATTAGATACATACATATATTGATTGGTTGACAACACAACCCTAAAAAGTGTTATCAACAAAATTGTTTTTGTAGCAGATTCTTCTTTATAAAATAAATTTAATATACAGTAAACCCGGAATGTATATTAACCAGTGACCAACAGTCTAGCACAGATAATTGTTTGAAGTTTATGTACGACTGAATAATATTTTGTTTATATCTAATATAATACTTTCATGACTAATTTAATTTTAACCAAATTAAATGACATAATTAAATATATTATATTTAACACCTATAACGTAATAGGTATCAACTGCATTTCAAAATTTTAAGTCAATTGCACGTACATTTTATCATCATCTCAGAACATCATGCTGGACAAAAGAAAGTAGAAGCAAAGACGACACGTAACGATGGTTTTACTAATAGATAATAAGGAAATATACAATAAACTGGTTTGCATTTGTCAATTGATTAAATAACTACTGACAAAATAAATTTTACACTTTAAATAAAAAAAGCTAACTTCAATTCATATATGAAGTAGACTTTAACAGCCATAGTCATTTCATATATGAAGTTGGCTTTAACAGCTAACTTCATTTTATGGGCTAATGAAGTAGCAAGGCCATAAATGCAGCTAACGGTAATTTTTTATGAAATGAATTAATAATTTATTCAGTCTAATGATTTTATTTTTTAGAAATTGAAAATTTAGAAAGTATTTAATAATCAAACATCACATTAGACAAAAATGAAAGCGTTAATCAAATTTCGTTGCTACCGGCCTTTTTGCTAAGCTGATTGTTGACAATAGAGCAATGGTAATTTGCCATATAAACATTAGCTTTACATACAATAACCATTCTATTATACTTACTACTGTACTACTCTTCTTCTAATGGAACTATGATAATACTTACTTTCATTAGGGATATTTTCATGAGAATTAAGTAAAATATTCATAGCTGAAATTTTTGTTTTAATTAATACCTACTTTAAAACATACATGAATTTTAAATGTATACATTTCGCTTATAAATATTAATCTAGTTTTGCATTTATATCTTGAATGAATCAATTTTATTATGTCATGAAGAGTAATCATATAAAAATCTATTAATCAAATTAAAAATCACAACTCATACTTCTAATATTAAAATAAAATATCTATTAATATGCTTCACCTTCCTCGTAATCATCTTCTTCATAATGACGTGCAGCGCCATTATTAGCAGGTGGTTCTGGTTCATATTTATGTTCATCTTCTTCTTCATATTTAACATTTGTTTGGTCATAGTTTTGTTGATATTGCGAGTAATCAGGATAATCTATAAAATTTAGTAAGTCATTAGTATGTTCTTGCATTAAAATTGAGTGTCCTGGAATAATGATTAATGAAATGTAGAAGGTATATACTGCCGATTAGCCAATACTTTAAGACTACCAGCCCTTTGTACCTACTTATTGTTTTTTCTAGCAATATAGTTTTATTAATAAAAGTGAATGTGTTTTTTGTATTATGTACGTGTGTGTATGTGTAAAATGTGTGAATGTTGAGTAAATGTACGACTTAAATGTCTGAGAAACTATTATTGCATTTTTACATCAATGTATAATAAAAACAAACCATACCATCAAAGGGTTCTTCTTTAATACGAACTTCACCCTTTTCGTCAGTTTTAATATACTCCAATTTTTCACCACGTTCCCTTTCACGTCTTTCCCTACGTTCCCTTTTACGTTCACGATCTCTGTCCCTAGATTTAGAGCGTCTGCGTTTACGTTCCCTATCACGATCCCTATAACAAATAAATGGTACATTAATTTATATAATTAATTTACTACTAAAGTGATATTCTTACCTATCCCTATCTCTTTCTCTTGACCTTCTGTCGACTTCTTCGACATCACCACCTTCTCCTCTAGCCCTATCTCGGCTACGCCTACGCTTTTCTCTGCGCGGTGAACGAGACCTACTTCTCTTCCTTCTTTCACGTGATCTTGAACGTCTTCGTTCGAAATTACCACCACCCAAACCAACCCTCTCCCTATCGCGACCCCCACCACGTTCTTCCCTCTCTCTTTCTAACCTATACCTTTCACGCTCCCTTTCATTGTCTTCTCTTCCTGAATGCTTAATATTTACATCAGGGCCACCTCTTCTGGTACCACCAAGACCTCCACCTAAAGAAATCAATCATAATTAATTTAAAAACAAATATTAATTCGAACTGAATATAGTTTTAAAACTATATTAATGTAACTTTGTTTTGCAATCTAGAACTTAAAATTATTAGGTTCTAGAAGAATTTAGCAAAGTATTTATATACCCTGCTTTTACAAACAAATGAATTTATAAGACAAGCCATCTGTGAACAAGACAGGAAAGTATTTTACCAGTGATCTTATAATATTTCAGTTGTACCAATAAATAATCAAATTTTGCATGGTTCTCATATAAGATTTGAGAATAGTGAAATGCTTAAGTAGAACAAAATTTTTATAAATCTGTTTCCATGTAGCTGTAACAAGCATTAACTACTACACCATGTAACTGTACTATTTTAAGACCTCTGGTTTTTTTTGTATTGCGATTCATAATGAGTGTAACAAAATAGCAGACAATTCATCAAAAACTTTTAATGTTCTAATGTGCATGTAAGATTTCTAAAAATGTTTCTGCAATGTTAACTATTGAAGAGATGGATGACTTTCTAAAACTTTTGTTCTTTTATTGTTAGTTTGAATCTTTGGCATAACAGCATAAAAAAGACCTGAGTGGAGTTTGACCACTCAGACTCATAAATCAGACATATAAAAACAATTTGACCAATAAATATGGGAGTAGCCATACTTTCGGGTATTTATTATGAAATAACTAATATTAAAACAAAACAAAAAACTTGCCACCCAATCAGGGTGTGCTACTAGGTTTGGATCAAGTTTGTGCCATAACCAATCACACCATTACACTATAAAATAATCATATCTTAAATTAATCGTACTATTTCTATACTTTATCAATATTCAAACATTCATCTCTTTTGTATGCATTCATCTACCTCTTCTATCCAATCCACATAAATTACTATTATAAATTTGATTTATCACTATCAACATGTTCAAACCAATATGACACAGTATGAACAAACTTTCTTCATATTGGTCAATTAGAGTACTTTCAAGCTCATATCTAACTCTATTCATTCCTGTACTCCTACACACATTTCTTAAAACCTCATTGTAACAACATATACTTTATTGATATACCCATGCTTTGCACTCACTCAATAAGATTTGTATCTCACGCTTTTATAAACTGCTATCTATCTTTTAACAATGCTTCATTCTTGCAATTATTTCCATACACCCTACCATTTATGCTTTTATTTTTATATTTCACAATTCTTCTTCCTAAATACATAGCCATTTGCACTTGATGTTTCCCGTTCGAAATGATTCAACTTTCACAGCTTTAATCATCGTTTTTCACACATTTATATAAATAAAATATCATTTGCTGAAACATTTTGATTTAAACCATTCTGTAAATCATTCATTCTCACTCATTAACTGCATCATCTACATACAGTAATCTTACCATAATTAACATAAACATAACAATCACTTTGTATAATTCAATATTTCATAAATACGCCAGCAGCTTTATCATTTATATTCTCTGCAAATTATTGAACATAGATTCATTCATCAAAATTGTCTTATTTTTAACTCATTATGAATCATCCTGTAAAAAAATGCATATTTACCTAAACGTCTTGGTAACCACCCCTTAACTGTGCGAGCCCTTTCAACATCAACTAATACCCGTCTTCCATCAATTTTCTTTCCATCGGCATGTTTGTAAGCCGCTGTAAGGGAATGTCTAGATAATTATAAATAGTTTTACCTAAAATTAACATTATATGCAAATTTCAATTATGTATTTATTTGATTTCAATAAATCAAAATTCTCATATAATGCAAGCCTCATTGCTTCAATATTAATAACACGAAACTAAACAAATCTATTGGTATATTGAAGAAATGAGTAAAATAACCTTTTACCAGTTATTCCATGAATTTAGCTCCAGACACGAATTTTAAAATCATAACCTAACATATAAAGAAAAGAATGTCCATATTTGCTGCATTTAATTAACGTTATTTGGTTAAAAACCAAAAATGTATGAAACATTTATAGCTTTACTTTAATTAATTAGTAGATAAAAAGTTTGATTTCTAAATTTACACAGTAGTAAATCTAGATTCTTACTTAATAATTCTAATAAAATTAAAATGAAGCAAAAACGTTCCATAAGTAGTATGATCCAAATAGGTATAATGAAATATACCTACCCATTTACTTACGTAATTTTGCATCAAATGATAAAAGTAGAAAAGTATTTATAAAAGCTTGCCTGCAGTCACGGGTCCATTTATAGTTTACCTGGTGCGCAAATTACTTACATACGCGCAAACCTTATCTTATTAAATTATATTGTTTACTTTAACTTGAAAATATCTAAGATTTTAGTTTACAAAGTAATTAGTTGATTGAAAATGCAAAATAAATGAAATTTAAAACCGTATTTGAAAGAGATACACCGGAAGTTATACGCAAAAAGAAAACTTTACTTAAAAAAACCCCAACAAACAAGTAATGATATTTGTATGCAGGGTTCTTACCACACATACAAACCTATATAGCCAGCAAAAAGCGGAAGTTTGAGGGCAAACGGCACTAGTTGCCTGCAGCTCGGACTGTGTAAAAAAATAGAAAACTACGTATTAATTTTATTCATCATATAAATATAAATGCTGGCGGACGTTGCTGGCTACATAAAACTAACTCAAAATCCACAAACCACTTTAAAATTTTTAAATATAAATTCTTGCATACTTTATATACTTACCAATGATTTTTTTTTGTAAACATGCAAGAATGTATAAATTTGAAAGTGATTTATTTTTATAGCTTGATAAAATTGAGAAAACATTGGGTACTCACAATGCATGTCCCTCTCATGCTCATACTCAATAAATGCGTAACCCCTTGGTTTGCCATTTACTGTATTGTGGATTAAAATAATCTGAAAACAGAAAAAAAAAAACAAACATTAAATACTATTTCTCTTCATATAACCTGGTGATGGTACCATAAGTTTGGTGAACTCTATTTCCGCAGGGGCTTTTAGAAAATAGACTTAAAATCACTTAAAATGCCTTGACAATGTCAAATTACAACTAAATTAGATCTAATTGAACTTCATATTTATGTTATAAATTTGCTCTTTCAAATAAAAAAAAAATATGTGGTGTGATTTTAACTTTAAAAACAAGTAAAAACTCTTAACAAACTTTTCAATCAATCCCACTTGCATGATTTAAATTTTAGAATTTTTTTAACCTTTTCACAATTTTCTAGAATCTAATACATGGTAATTTTATTAAATATATTGTAAAACAATGTTAAACATATATTGTTTAATGCAGAAAAATTTATTGATCTTATGTTTGAAAATGCCAACACACTAAAATTTACTACATTTGCTTTTTTCAATATCTGTACATAATTATATTAATCTGATTTACTTCTTTAATGAGAATTTAATATAAATTTTTATTTAAATGTAACCTGGTTATGCAGTCTAAAACTTACTAATAATACAGTTTTAGAAGAATTATACAAGTATTTCTCTACCCATAGTTGTACAAACATACAACTTTATAAAACAAGTTGTCTGTGAACAAAACTAGGGCACTTTTTATACTCATTTCATATTAATCATGCATGCCCGTATTCATAAAAGTCAGTTACAGTAACAGATCGTTAAATTTGACAACCGCAAAATTATATATACTTATTCTACTATAAAAACAAGTTTGGCATAATAAATAACTATCAGAAATGAATGAAAAATAATATTTAATTCAATTCAATAACCTTTTAATACCGTTAGGAGTCGAGGTGTCGGACACACCGAGCCACAGACATGTATGGATGCTTATATGAGGTAACGGACCCATATTGGGAAGAACGCTACGCTCGGCATCACTTTGGGTTTACCCATCCAAGTTGTGACCAGAGCGGCCGTTGCTTAACTTTCGATAGCGCTGGTATTGCTGACAATATTTAATAATAACGCAAAATAAATAATATTTATTTCTATTAAATTTATAAAAATAGTTTTGACGTTTTATCGAATTGTGAGGTTATGTTGTCACATTTAATAGTCATTAAATTTAATCAGCTTTTATGAATACGGGCAGCAATCTTATAAACTTAATCCTTATTTATTATAATTTTTATAAATTCATATTCAAATACAAATAATTACCTTTTTAATGGGACCATAAACTTCAAATTCTCTCCTCAGTTTAGATTCTGAGGTATCATAATTCTAGAAAAATATAAATTTCAATAAGCATTATAAATATAAATAATGATTTTTAACTTACAATTCTAGCTACAAACAAAGTTTTAAAAGGATCTGAAGTAACATTTGTTTGACTATTCGGATCCCATATAGCTATTTCCTGTTCAAGTTTGTATGCAACCTGTTCTGCTCTTTCTCGCCGTCTCCTTTCTACACGTTCTTCTCGAGTTTCAACTCTGGTTGGTGGAGGAGTATCTTTAGGATCCTACCAAACAAAAATAAAATAATAATTAAAAAAAGTTATCATTGTTATCTTAAAAAAAAAAAAATCAAACAATCAAAGCAAAAATAGTAGTAATAAATATTAAATGTTATATAGAAAATCACAAAAAAATTCCCATGCACTGCAATTGAATTATAATTTAATATTTGCTGAATTTCCACAAAACATAAGCAAGAATTCCTGTATATTGCACTACTACAGAAACAAAATACACATTTTCAACTCATTACCACAACACGCTTTCATTTTAATTCAATACACCAACTTTTGCAATTACTATAATTTTGTTTTGTTCTTGCTCTGTAGCTATTACTTGTTATGCAGTGAATTAAATATTATTTGCAAAACCTGATTGATTGATTTTTATGAAATTGTAGGTTTTATGACTTGTGCAAAACAGAGAATGCAATATTATGGCAAATAACAAATCAAAATAATAATTTGTTTTTTTATTAACACTTGACGTCCTTATTTATACGAGGGGCACTGCGAAAGTTCGCAGAATCAAATTCTGCCTGTATTACCAGCGTTCTGAGATTGTCATATTCTTAAAATTTAAACCGATAATTTTATTCAGTTTACAGTTCGATTTCAAACTGCTCGGTTTCGTTTCAACAAAATTTAACAAGAGTAATAATTGTGTGATAAATGGAAATTTTGAATTGTGACTTCCGAGTGATGATTTTTGATACAGTTTAACACCGCAGCAATGTGCGGAAAAACTTAGTTCGTTATTTGGGGATGAAGCACCATCCAAAACTATGGTTTACAAATGGTTCGCAGAACTCAAGCGTAGAAGACCAACGTTTGATGACGATCTTTGCGAAGGTCGTCCATGCACCTCTGTTGTCGGAAAAAATATTGATGCTGTGCGTGAAATGATTGTGTCAGATCGGCATGTGACCTATAGTGAGATAGAGGCATCCTAAGGCATTGCAGCAAAACAAATACATACAATTTTGCACGATCATTTGCATGTCAGGAAGCTTTGCAGTCGTTGGATTCCACACAATTTGAAAAAAGAACAAAAACAAGCACGTGTCAAGTGATGCAAGCCTTGCTAAAGAAATTCGAAGGTGGTCATTCAAATTCGGTATATAACATCGTAACAGGTGACGAATCTTGGATATATTCATGAGCCTAAAACTAAACAGCAATCGACTGTATGGGTGTTTGAAAATGAACCTAAACCCACAAATGTGGTGCGTTCACAAAGCGTTTCGAAAAGAATGATTGCTTGTTTCTTTGCAAAAATGGGTCATGTTGCAACTGTTGCATTAGAGGATCGAAGGACAGTTAATGCTGACTGGTATACTTCAATTTGTTTGCCAGAAGTTATCGCTGAAATCAGAAAAAACAACATAAACCGGCGAATCATTGTTCATCATGACAATGCAAGCGCTCACACAGCACGACAAACTGTAGAGTTTTTGACCAGTAACAACATCCAATTAAGTCGCCCATATTCGCCTGATTTATCGCCCAATGACTTCTTCCTATTTCGACATATCAAAAATAAAATCGCTCAGAGTGGCAAAATTGTTTTGAAGATTGGTTTCATCAAATGCAAAAGTGTATATATTTTAAAGGAGAATATTTTGAGAAGCAATAAAGCAATTTACATAACGTAATTTGTGTTTTGCTTTACATTTTCCGCAAACTCTGCCACTGTAAAAATTTAATATAATATTTTAAAAATAAATAAATTTTTTTAGTCCTAATTTGCAACTTTTACAAACAAACCTGGAAAAAATAATAACTTTAACAATTATCACTGCATTTAACACAGTAAAAATAACATTAAAAAATTAAAATTCCTAATTGTCCAGACAGTACAGAACATGTGAAGTAGTGCAATTCAAATTCTGAATTAAAACTATCGTAAAACTCACTGCTAGAACAAATATATATAGCTTATATAGAATTTACTGTTTCATTTTATTCATATTCATATCATGTCAATTATACACAATCAGGTCATATAAAACCCTAAAAGTAACAATAACTTCATGTAACATATATTTAACATTGATTATTACAAAATATAAAAATTAGAAACAAAAAATTAACTTTCATAAGATACATAAATACAAAATTAATCAGATGAATAAAAGTTTTCTGCAAAAATATTACTTTGTAAATATATAATAATATAAATGCAAGTGATAAAATTATTGCATATGTCAATATTTATAAACTATTGTCAAAGACCAACACTCACAAAAATTATTTTTTTAATATAGTATTAGCAGGAAGTAAGGTTTGTTTAGCACTAGAATAATATTATAATTGCACCATTTCATCAAATTTTATATTTAAGTGCATTTTTATCACCTGATTACAACATTAGTAACAGAAATATTTTTATAATCCAAAATTAACACTGCCTATATGATCCGAAAAACATAAGTGTAGCAAATTCATTTTAAGCTTGCAAAAGTTGATTTTAAACGTACTTGACAAAAAACTTCAAAAATAATATTCATAAACAACTGAAATATAAACATTAATTTTTGATTAGGGTCAAATAGACCCAAGAAACACAGCAGAGTTAAATAAAACATTTTACTATAAAATATTGTAACTTTGCTTTGCAATCTAAAACAAAAATTATTAGAATGTTCTAGAAGAATATAACAAAGTATTTATGTACCCTGTTTTTACTAACAAGCAGCTATATATAAACAAGCTGCCTGTGAACAAAACAGGGATAGTCAGTGTATAAATAATTAATCACATAAAAAATAAATAAATATAATAGCATGCAAACAATGATATAATATATTATTTAATTAAAATAACAAGAATATTTAAAAATATGTTCTTAATATTTAATTTCAAAACTAAAAAAACTACAAAACTTGGACAATCAGAAAAAAGTAAATTTCATGCTTATTATGAAATTTCCCATTTTGCCTCATACTATGAAGAGTGATTCATAGGAGAAAATTTAAATTTTCTTTGCAAACATAATTCACTAAAATGATGAGATAATTAAAATCTTAAAAAACACAATAAAATACATTTTTTTGGTATTTTACTGTATGGTTTGGTTCACAAGAAATATGTTTGGTTTTTAATTATTGTGTATTGATTTAAGTAAATTGATAATTAGTTATGAAATAAATAATTAATTTTATTTAAATAAAATTATAAAAGACATGTATAGAGAATGCGTTTCAATCTGTCTGGTCATATAAATACCCGTAATAAGGAAGTTGTTTAACATAGACTACATTTATCTCGTTACCTAATTCTGATCGAGTTCTCAGTCAAATTAATAAATCCCAACTAAAATTCTGGGGCTTGAATTTTCAAATTGAATTAAAATTCATGAAGAAATTTTCTATCAGTACTCTATTTTTATTCTTAACATTTTTATATATTTGTGACAAAATGAACAAGTCAATTATGATTGAAATTGAAAATAGTTTATGTAATTTAATAAAGCTTAGATACAAAAATTAAATGATCAAAAAAGTCAAACACATTGTTAGTTATTTCCCACTTCCTCTGTTTTAAACAGGGTGTCAATAATCTACGTGTGTTCTATGGGTAACTTAATTTATTTGAATTCTACACAAAAATATCTACAGAATTCATTTTTTATTTTTGCTCTAGAGTAAATAAACAAAAAGTTATTTAAGTTTGAAATAAACAACCGTTTTTAGTTTTTTTGGAATATTTAAAAAAGTTGAAGACCTATGACAAATTTAAATTACGTTTTTCTGGAAATTCTGCCCAACTTTGCTAATTTAACCAACTCTGAAACATTTAAAATAACAAAGTTACCCATAGAACACACGTAGATTATTGATACCCTGTATATTAAATACAATTGTTAGTCCTTGTCGTTTCTAATAAAAGCGACTTAAATAACAGTTAAATCCCGAATGTTTATGCCACTAATTAAATTTCAATTTAAATTAAGTAAGAAGATAAATGTCATAAATGCACATATTCTTATAAAGTTACTATACATTAACACACCAACAACATTGATGATTGATGAATCCTCAGATGGTCGATGGATGCCATATCATAATGATAACTTGTATTCATATTAAGTCATGCAATGTTTAAATCAAAAAATCTAGAATAGTCCCTATAATAAAAACTAATAACATAGTACCCTGGCCTGGATCAAATAATCAATATGTCAACTGAAAAATATTTTACTATATTATATGAGAATTTGAGTTTACATTATAAATTGTAATATGGATTTTGACATATTACGCATAGGAAATTGAAAAAAAATCCATATGCAAAATAATAACACAAGTAAACTTAAATAAGGCATCCAAGCATAAATCAAAATTTTACGATTGTATTATTAGATGATAAAATCAATATTTACCTCAAACTCTGCGAGAAAGTCACCAATTCCAACATATCCGCGATTTTTCTTCTCGTGGGGTAACTTGCTTGCTGGTGGTAAATATGGAATGGGATCACGCGGGGCGAATAACGCCAATAAATTATGTGGCAAGAACTGCGTCATTGCTAAGTAATTTTCGCACTACTATTCTACAAGTCTAACATGATTTCTTCAGACAAATTCTGTCCAAAACGCACGCTACACCGAACAGTTTACAAAATGGCGCAGGTTGTACAGCCGCGGCGGCCCTTTCTCAGAATTCGGGATTTCTTGTTGCAGTTGAACTGGTGGCGACATCTAACAGCAGTAGCGTAAACTGTATACTTATATGCTTTGGTCAGGGCCGTATTAAAATTTAATTATTATTAATGCAGTAATCTTAAATATTTTAATTCGTGTTTATTAAGTGTGAGATGCTGTTATGCAAAAAAAGCAATTTTAAGTTTGAGATTAATTACAAATTAAACATTAATGAAATTATTGAAACTAATAAAATAACTACAATGTTGAATTTATTGAAGACTATTTTAATAATAGATGCAGTAATCTTAAATCATTAAATTTATTTATCTTAATAAAAACTTTATATTTAATGGTAATGGTATCAAATAGGAAACTCTTAAAAAGTACTCAATTATATTTATATTTATAATGATAAGAAAAATAAATTTCAAGAACAGGTAAAAAATATATAAAAATCTTATTTTTATTTAAAGTGTTTTATTAATTTTTAAACAATTTCTTATATCAGAGGTGGTAACGCAGTGCTTCCTATTAGGAGAAACGTTGAACTGTGTACGTGTTGGCTGTATTATAGCTGAACCAAACCTTTACACGGACTGGCTACGGTATTTTTAGCGCATTTTATTTGAATCAAATCCATTCAAAATTAAATATAATAATTAACAATAAACAATTGCTGTTGATGTATGTAACGTTTTTACAATAAAAAGTGTTATACATTATGCCATATTATGTTTAGTATGCTGGAGGGTATAATTTTTATACTTAAAATAAAAATAAAATCTAAAAACAAAAAAAAAGTGCATTACATAAAAAAATGTATAAAACATTACGGTAATCTAGCGCAATTGTGGTACAGTGTGATCAACAAAGAATGAGGTTTTTTAAATATTTCTGGAATTTTTTTTAATGATTTTAGTGTTTATCAGTTTCTTAACCAGTTTCCCCCAAAAGCCACCAGAATAAACGTTTTATAGACGTTTGTCACTATTTAAGTAAGGTTAATGTTTATTAAAAATAATGTAAACCTAAATTATACTATAATAAAATGTGAATTGTGAAGTATTGAATGAATTTTAAATAGTGTGAAGTGTGTTATGCACAAACTGTGGTTGAACAGAAGTGTCAATTGAATATTTAAATTATATAATAACCATTGTTTAAAGTTAATGTTTATTAAAAATATGTTTAGGTCAATTTAATAATGAATTATAAATTGTAAAGTGCAGTGTAAATTTGAAGTGTGAGTTATGTGTTAGAGCCGTCTGACTCGAGACTGATTTTAATACAAGTGTCAGTACAATAATTTTGCGAGATACAATTTTTTTTTAAGTATACACAACCGCACTTTTATTATATACTGAAGCCCAGCCGGTAACAAATAGCACCTCACGTGGGAGATTAAAAACATGTTTTTACAACAGCAGCAACAACCCCAAAAAGAACAAGAAAAAGAAAAAAAAAAGATAAAAACTTGACAACAGAGACACTTTGAAGAAGAAAAGCAGACTTCAGCAACTATCTCTGTTGAAAGCAATCTAACTAGTTATCTGGGTATCCACGTCTTCACGGTCCCCAACCGAGTTAAGACTATTGTTGATCAAATTGCTGTGATGTATAAAACAATACAAAGATATTGCATAGTGCAAACTAATAATAAGTTTCTAAATTAAACAATGAATATAAGGGCAAAGATAGCCCGCATCTACTTAGAAAACATAACAAACAAACTTACGGACCAGATAAACTAGCTAAAAATACAGTCCTAAGTTTAAATTGCAATTATCAGCAAAAACACGTAGGCGATAGAAGAAATTTTGGAACTTGAACCGGGCACCGTCAATATCTAACAAGTGGTTGTAAAAGAAGTTGTAGACGCATCGACAGTACTTATCCAAATAGATGCCAAAACCCCGAAGGCAATATTAAACTTCAGCTCTGCTTTATCTGCAGTCACGCCTATAACTCCACCGGACATAACAAACCAAGTATCAGAAGAAACACTAATTGGCAATACTCCGTCTACATTTAAATCCAACCTTTCAGGGAAAACCAAAGAAGTCACACCAAGCAACCTGCACTTGAGCCCGGTTAAACTATTAACGCGACATGCATAGCTAATATGCATTTCACAATTTTGGTACACAAAACATTTTGGAAACAACACACCAGACTTACAACAACGTCACTATAAAATGAAAAAAGCAACTTATACCAATTATCATCCCACTTGGATCTTGATTCAATATGTGCCATCACAGTGTAGAATACCGCGGAAACCACCACCCGCCACCTAAAAGAATTTTAGTGCCGCAAAAGTTTTAGACAATTTAAATCTACACACCTAAACTTATAGTGAAAGCACTTTTATTAAATATGAACTACTCACGTTCCAAATAATAGTGCAGTAAACCAACATTTGATAATATTCAAAAACCATCTCTATACAAGAAGAGTTTAGAATCTTAGTCTGAGAGTGCAAAAAAAATTTATGCCGCAAGTAGGCGGGGGCCTCACTGCACACAATAGGATCACATTTCTTTTAAATATAAAATTTTCACAACCGTCAGTTAGTCGAGTCAAAGCAGGCAACATGTACAAAGAAATCATCTGGTCTTAGATACAAACTGAAAATTTTATCTAGTGCCACCAGGTGACCATGGTGACACCACACTGCAGCTGGTAGTAGATATCCTCTGCAAACCACCAAGCAAATTTGTTTTTTGGAGAATCAAACCTTTTTCAAATGCATACACGGCCACATCCATATCTTCTACGTCACTTGAGTAATATTACTACAACCGCTGCCAAACATAAACCTTGTTAACAAATTATCAACTGTAAACCAAGCAGTTTAGCAATGTTTGTCAACAACAATTAAAAAAAAAAAATCATAACAAATATTACAAAAACAAATAGTTCAGCTTGCACCACACTAAGACATATTTGTATAAATACATCTGCTTGACAAACAAGCAATAAATGTGCAAGATAACGGTAACTTTAATTGAACATATTCTACACACCCAGCAACTACTGTGAAAGACAAGCAAGAAATAATCTGATTGTGGTATAATACTCAAAGTCAAAGAATACCCTCCGAGACAAGCAGTGCCACTTTCAGAACCAGGATTTTATGGTTTTGGTAGTCCAGGTTTCTACTGTGCAATACCAAAGTTTTATAAAAAAAAAAATTAACTAAAATTTGTTAGTTCCAACAAACATTGTTGATACCAAACTTATCCGACATATACTATATAATCCTGGAAAGTATGATACACGATTGGATGATGACTTTTAGCCACAAAAGACAGATTTTGAAAAACTTAATTAATTGCAATAGATTGAATACAAGGTGCAGGGCACAGAACATCAATGTCATCTGCTTATCGCCGGAGAAAATCTTATGTACTGTATTCGTACCGTCCAGTTTTGTGGACCGGGACAAATCCGGGACGTATGGACACTCTACTTACACCACACCACTGATGCTACTGCTCTTATTAAATTACCATATATAATCAGAAAGTAGCTAAATTCGAACATGTCATTAAATTGAAATAGTTATTTTCTGAATAAGAGCCTACATCTTCATTTGAATAATTTTATTTAATTATAATACATAATTTTTACTAAATTTATTACAGTACATATATAAATATCGCATAAATACAAACAGTTTTTAATTTATTATGTTCTAATACAAAATTAGCATTTTTAAATTTTATTAATTAATGCCATTCTTGACATGTCGCCGGAGTCGAACTTGCGACCTTTTGTTTGCCAACTATCACTCCAATGTGCAACTCTATACATGATTTACATCGTTAATTAATACATAATTATTTCTTCAAACTAGATTCCTGTTCTTCTTTTATTATAATACTATCAAGAAGTGTTATATTTTCCTCTAACGGATCAGATTCATCCTGAACAATTTCCTCTGAAGTTGTGCTAGGTATTAAAGATTGATTTAATAAATGATGTGATGTTGAAGATGATGGAGTGACAGTAGGTATATTATTTCTGTATGATTGATCAATAAAAGATTCAGCTGTAGTATTATGGAATACATAAGGTTGTGATATTTGAATAGTCGGTACTTTAGGTGTAAGACTTGGATCATTATCATATGTCCCCAATGCAGCATGAAACAACATATTACTAATACCGTATTCTACTATAACTCGTGTTTTTGCTGAAAATGTACGAAATTTACTGGCTATGTATTTGCCAAAAGCTTCATATTCAACTGAGGTTTCGTGTGCTGCTGATGTTTTTAATATTCTATATGCTTCTTCTATTCGAGGGTCTTCATCTTCTGTACAAAGTTTTTTTGAAATCTTTTTTTTAGGTTGTATTGGTACTGAAAATATTTCTGGTTCTTCCACCGACATCAATGCATCTTGATCTACAAACTCAGGCATATTTTCCATCTTATTTAGATCTAATGAATTTTGTTCTTCGTCACCACTTTCATCATTAATCTATAAAAAAATATGTATTATTTATTTTAGATTGAAGACTTTATTGATTTATGTCCTTTTCTGACATTTTTTAACAATATTGCTAACTACTTATAATGTAATTACAAAGTTTCTATGATACCTATCACAATATAGTTACAAAATATTAATTATATATCTACACAAAGTGTCTATAAAGTATAAAGCACCAAAGCTAAAATCTCAAAGTTTTAAAAACTGTGATAATATGTGATTTATTGCAAAAGTAACTACAGTTGTAATATTTGCAAACAAAAAGGAAATTTTGACAAAAACTATCAGCAAAGCAACTCGAATCGT
This sequence comes from Tachinus rufipes, assembly GCA_963932245.1. Classification (NCBI taxonomy): domain Eukaryota; kingdom Metazoa; phylum Arthropoda; class Insecta; order Coleoptera; family Staphylinidae; genus Tachinus; species Tachinus rufipes. The sequence continues at coordinate 37,276,073 of OZ010742.1, read as the reverse complement.
GATAACACTGAAGAACCGGATAAAAAAAAAAACACCAAATGAACAACAAATCAATCTTTCATCACTATTAGACATCGACCGACACAATGCTGACGACTTCTGGTATCAGGACTGTGCAGCCACATCACATATGATGTGATGTTTTGAAAGGAATAACTGTCCAAATTTGTTGAACTTAAGGAGTGTCATGACCGGATGCAAACAAGCTTAATAAAATTGATGTAGGCGATGTGGACCTGTAAGCTTTCAATGGACGAGACTGAAATATTTTATATGTACCACAACTGACTTTACACATGACGCAAATGTTGGATACAGGGGATACAGGATATATACACTATACGGTCTGCTAATGCGCGAGTGCCAATTTTCAAGACTCTTGACAAAAAGAAAGTAGTTGCCATGACTAAGCAAAACGGAAAGTTGTTTAAAATGATGTTTCGTCGAGTCGAGTGTAAAATCTGTGTCTGGCGTCACTTCAATTAAAACTTGGCACGAAAGACTCGCACATCAAAATGTGAAATATGTCAGAAATATCCTTGACAAGAATGATATTGAGTACTCAGATAATTAGGGAGACTATGTATGTAAAAAATATACACATATTTTACATACATAGTAAAGCAAAATTTTGATCCCAAAAAAAAAAAAACTGCTGAAAAAGTTTTAAGATTTGATTCATGTCGATATTTGCTAGATAAATGTGACGTCTCTAAGAGGAGTCAAGTATTTCTTACTTTCAAAAATGATTTTTCAAACTTTCGTACTATTTCTTAAAAACCAAAGACAAAGCCGTAGCAAAATTTAAAATCTTTTTAAAAATTAATGTCAGACAACGGCACTGAAATAAAAAATGTAAAAAACACAAGTTCTACTAAAAAAACTGAAAGTTCAAGTTCGATGCACTCCTCAAGAAAATGGTAGAATTGAAAAAGAAATGTAAACGGCCGTCAAATTAGCAAGTACCATTATACGTGAAAAAAAAAGGCTGAAGATGTGTATTATTTAGTGTTCAGATTAAATACAACAGGAGCCAGCTCAATCAAGAGTCAAATTTCAGTAGAACTTTGGTTTCGACAAAAAATAAAATTGAACAAACTGGGAAGCTTTGGTTGTAATTGTTATGTTCTCACCCCTGACTACAAACAAGACAAGATTTACTAGAAGTAAAATCAAAGTATTCTAGTTGGCTACAACGTGGGTTTGCCGTGCTATTGAATTTATTGAATAAATCAGCGCAATGTCGTATGTTCGTACAATTTAATTTTTGTTGATTAGGTCAAACCTAAAAAAAGTAACAAGCAGATTAACCAAAATCTGAAAGTCGATAAGGAAGAGAACCTAGATGAACCTGAAACCTGCAATATACTGAATGAAGAAAAAAAATTGAGTCAGTATCTGCGCAATCATCTACTAAACGTGAAACACCGGAAGACAGACAAGAATGCTGAACTAGTAGTCAACACTCCAAAGAGGCCAAATCTGCGTGATCGTCCGTTTGTGAGACTTTGAAATAGATTATTTTCAGAAAAAAATAACCTAATTTAGCAATGATAAGAAAAGTAAAAGATATCCCTGTTTTCAAAACACTGGATAGTATGCAGCCATGGCGGACAAACTCGACTCCTTGACCAAAATGAAAACATGAAACACGCATAACCACTGATCTTTTGTTGCGTGGGTTTAGGTATTGCGTGAGAAACAATATGCCCGTTTAAAAGCCTGTCTTACTGCAAGAAGATTTGAGCAGAAAAAAAGTATCGACTATACCAACATTTTTCGACCTGTGGTACGTCATGCGTCGATTAGACTAATAATTAAGATTTCAGTATCCAAATGTTAAAAGGTGACAACTTTTGACGTCAGGTTTGCTTTCTTGTATGAGAACCTTAGAGAAGAAATCTATATCTTTTAACCTGAAGGTTTCCATAATGACCTCTATGGTCCAAAATCACCTTAAAAAAAATTGGAAAAATAAATTTCTTGAAAACACTGACTTTTGTTAACACAGATGATAAACTTATTTAATAAAATAGGTCAAAATTCTAGCAGTACCAAGGAGTTTAGAAACTATCTAAATAACATTGTAGAAAAGTTTAACCTAAAATATCTGAGTTTGGTAATTGTATGAAACACTCACCTTTGCCTCACATTGACAGTGTGATAAAAGAGACCAACAAGAAACAATGCACGCTCTCCGCAGAATTCTTCAAATCACGATAAAGCAAATTAAAAGCTGAGAAAATGTGTGTGCTCCTTGATCAAACTTAAACATACTCATCGCGGCGTAAAAAGTTTATCCACCATACAAAGTGATGACTTCAACATTAAGCAATATGTTGACAAAGATCAAATTTAACGCGCCAGAATATAGAGGGCTTTATACTGGTTTGATATTGCCTTGCAAAAGAGACGACCGCATCCATGTATATTTGATAGATATGGCAGCAGCCAAGTATCAAATCCGGACTTGGTACAAATCAATAATCAAACTTATATACTTTTAAAGTTCAATAAATCTACAGTTGCTTGCATGTATGTATTCGAGTGTGATGCATTGCTCTAATAAAATTAAATTGTTAAACTGCAAGAGTTTGCTATACATCTCTTAGAAACCACATTTTGCTATAGAATAAACGTACAATATAAACAAACAAAATTTTATGATATCAGAGTTTTACAAGGCAATTTTATATAACATTCTGGTTACACAAATATCTTACTTTGACTGATTAGTAAACTATAACTACTTACTTCAGTATTATTTTCTCCTTCATTTGTATCATTATTTTCAAAACGGTCAAGTAGAAATGACATACTATTAAAAGCATACCAACTTGATCTATACCGACCTAAAATAAACTAATCTATAAATTGTTCATTAAATTATATAACTCAAATCACCATTGCTATTTCTAGTTTTTGATCGCTCCCTACGCAATGATCCCAACAAACTTTCCATCTTTTTTCTAATCTCCTCTACTTCTAGATTAAAATGATCTGCTATAGAAGTCCATGCTTTATGTTTCTTTACTTTCGAATAGTAGAATGAGTGTTTTGGATGCCATAACACTCGTCTAGTCTTATACATATTAATTAATGTAAGACAGCTTGCATTATTCCACTCTTTTCCCTATAATTTAAGAATTATTTTTTTGTTTGTTTAATATTTAAAATATTAACCTTCATTGATGATATGGAAGTCATAGGAGTTATAACATCATATTCATCTGGTTCATCATCGTCATCATCACTATAGCTTCTTTTTTGACCTTTTTTTACTTCTTCCAATGGTTCTGAGTTTTGGTCTACATCCCTACTATCTGATGATTCGCCTTTGTCGAGTGTCTGCAATTAATAAAAATATCAAGTAGATAATTAACAAACAAATCTTAATAAAATGATATTTTTTTCAAATATCAGCAATTAACAGTTAGAAAGAATGAGAAACACTGACCATGACAGAACGCTAGCAAAAAATGTTTAGTTTTTGAGTCACATTAACTCATTTGTCAAGTGTATTTAAATTTGCAAACTGTTGAAACATTAATTAATATTCAATTGTTCAAAACTTCATTTTTAAGTTTTATTAACTGGCGTTTCAATCTGAACAAAAGTCAAAACTTGTATTTATAAAACAAACAACCTGAATTACGCGGACAACAATAGGCTGCAAGAAATGCGTCTCACACTTGACATGCGCACATACAAATATTTGTCTGTTCTCTACCTCAAAAAACACATAAAATGCTTGACATGCCGTAAAAACAAAAAGACTACAGGATTGATGATGTTATTATCTTACATCATCAATCCTGTAGCAACATAATATTATGTTGTAGCTACCAATAGTTATTTGGTTGTCTCATCTTAAAGTAATTTTAAATTATCCTGTAAAACCTTCATAATTACTTACAGAGTCCAAGTTATCAACAGTGTCTGCTTTCAATTCCATTAAAAATGACAACTTGTTAAAAGCAAACCATCTAGATTTATAATTCCCTAAAAATAAAATTAAAATACAAATTGGAAAAAATTAGATAATTTTTTACCTCTTAAACATTTTGCTCTTTCCCTACGAAAGGAACTCAATAAACTGTCCATCTTTTTTCGAATTTCTTTAACTTCAAGGCCATAAGCATCAGCAATATTTGTCCAAGCATCCCATTTCATTGATTTTAAATAATAACTAGGATGTTTTGGGTCCCATAATACTCTACGAGTATGATACTGATCTATTAAGGAAAGTGATGATTCGTAATTCCACTCCATTTTAATCACTAAAACAAAAAAATACATATTTGAAAATATCAGTCATGATAGTCATAATAATTGATACAGGGAGTTTATAAATGATTGGGATTATGTAATCACTTTATTATGCCGCCTTTTAAAATTGTCCTCTATATTACATATGTTTTCATGTTTGTTTGACAGCTGTCAAAGTTAATCTGTCAAAACAAATAGTATAGTGGACAATTAAAAAAAAAAACGGCATATATAAAGTGATTACAATTACAATCCCATTCATTTATAAACTCCCTGTACAATAAAACAACAAAAAAATCAACGAATGTATTATATATAATAGAAATAACTATTAAAAAAAAAAAATTAAAACTAGTGTGATTATCTATAATTCTATCATAATTTATATAGATAAAATTTACATTTTTTTATTGTTATGATTGAAAATTTAAAAACATATTTTGGTTTGGGCTTTTTTATAATTGACGCATAACATGTAGACAATAGCAATTACAACATAACATGTTAAAACTGCTAATTCAAACATATTTTGCGTCGATTATACAAAAAAACTTAAACAAGTTCTTAATTTTTTAATCTACAATAAAATTGATGACCATTTGTGTATTTTATAAATTTAATACCTTAGACCCGTTTGACATTTTTATATATAAATATACATATAACTAAAGATAGTGTCAAACGAGCATAAGATTCTAACAAAAAAATATATATTCTAATCTATATTAACCACATCTATAGTGGCAGTAACCATATCCAGTTGATGCTGCAACAAGTATTGCCTAACTAAAATATCGGCGAGAACGTGAAGCGAGAACTAATCCGTCGGTAGGATCGTGCAGTGCACTCCCGTTCACAAATAAACAGATCGGCTTTATTGATTAACAAACATTACATATGGTTTTTAATAATAATAATAATGTAATATTTTACTTACCTTTAAAATACTACTAGATAAATTCACAATGGATATGTGAATGCAGTTGTTAAATACGAGTCTAGCATCACAACACTACACTGACACGCATATTCGGCGAATAGAGTGTCCTTGAGCATTCATGCGTGCTCGGCGTTCGTCGGCCTTGTTCGTTCATGCTCTAGTCAGACTGATTGATTTTTATTAACACCTGTTGTACAGTTTTTTTTATAGAAATTTTTTTATTTTAGTTATGGTTTTAGCTAGTAGTTTTTTGAACAAAAAATAAATTTTAGATAATTAACTTTGTCATAACTTATAAAATAAAAATATTATATATTTGTAGTAAAAACTTAGTTATTGTTTTATTTCATCATTATCATGGATTACTACATAGTAAAGGTTGTAGATATTTATATTGGCCATTACTTTTTCAATGAGTACAAATAATTTTTTTTTTAATAAAATAAAATCTTTAAACTTACAATCTCAAAACAAAAATTTTTGAACTTTAGCATTATTATTATTGATTTTATGTTTTTTTGCTTGTAGTAAACTGAATATGTGTTCGTACTTTTCATATTTCATATTATAAAATAGGACTGTAAGTCACACACAAAAAGACCGCCGTAAAATAATTTGCTTTACTATTAAAACGAATTATTATAGAGTAATTCCACGATAGTTCGGACATTGACATCTTCAATTTTGCTTCGTACACATGTTTGGGGTATTAAAATATGACGATTTCTAAAGTTTTAGATCTTTAGGTGCAACACAGTGTAAATGGCGGCCATTTTAATTTTTTAGGAATATTTTATCTTCTTTCAGTTTTTGAGCTGTAAATAAGTAAAAAATAATCAAAAATCATATTCAAAAAAGTATATCTTATAAGAAATTTTTTGTAGAACACGATTCTGACTTTGGCTTTTCAAAATTTTCCGCGGAAAATGAGAAAAATACTATTTTATTAAAAATTTGATGTCTTTGATTGAAATTTGGATATGATTCTTGTAGTCTCCGAGTGGGAAAAACTGGGATAAATAATTGTATAAAATAAGTTACATATAAGTTTACGGTAACACTCTATTTATTCACTATTATTCTGTTACCTTGGTTAAATGAACATGGTCGCCTAAACCATGTGAGCCGTAAATATTATGTCGGCGCATATGGGCGCGTAATATAGCGTAATACAGGGAGTTTATAAATGAATGAGATTATGTAATCATTTTAAATATGCCGCCTTATTAAAATCGTCCACTATACTATTAGTGCGTTCCGTATATCAACCGAAGCGACTGAAATTCCGGTTATCCTGAAACAGGTTTATATACGGAATGCGGTTACCTGAAAAAGGTTACAAAGGTTGCGACCGCACTCACCATGAACGAACGTCGGTGAATTTCTATTAATCGTGGTTATTCATGGCGGTAAATTTGAAATACAATCAAAAGTGAACAAAAGCGTCAAATGTTGCTCGTGTATTTTATTAAATTATTAATTATAGGTTATAATGTATATTATGTATGTTCCTGTCAATGCTAAAACGGGCAAAGGCATGAGTGCAACAGAGCAAACATTATTATTGTGTATAGTTGCCTGTTATACCTGCCAACCCCTACTGGGATTACTGTATTAGCAGGTAGATAAATACATACAATCATCTAATATTAAGCACTGAAATTTAAAAAAATATAACACTAAAGGTAATAATAAATAAATTCATGAAGTTTGAGCCTATAATATTTCAGTTTTGTATTTTGACGTTTCTATAACCGCTGTCGTTCCGTAAATCAACCAAGATTTTCAGCAACCGATGAAAGGCGTAACCTAACCGCCGGTTACTTCGGTTGATATACGGAACGCACTATATATATGTTTTCATATGTTTGCTTGACAGTTGTCAAAGTTGATCTGTCAAAACAAATAGTTTAGTGAACAATTTAAAAAAAGCGGCACATTTAAAGTGATTACATAATCCCATTCATTTATAAACTCCCTGTATAATAACATTCTTACAATAATACATTACAATACTCTTGAAACATAGTATGTACTTTTGATCGCAAAAATAAAAAAAAAAAACTAGATTTGCTTGCCTTAGGGTAAAACAACACATAATTGCTAAAAATTAGTTTCTTTTAAGGAATTTTCTTCGGGTTTTTTGTATTTGTACTAATTTTTCGGCTTTTTTTAAGAAGATTTAAAAAAAAAACGTTCTACAAAAAATTTTCTTTTGATTACACTAATTTAATATTTTTTTAATTTTTTTTTTGCAAATATATGAAAGATCAAAAAATATTTTGTTTTGAAAAAGTATATATATATACAGGGTGTAGATGAATTGGCAGACAAACGTCAAGAAACTTTGTAGACCGTGCCAAAAGAAAATGAAATTCTTAATTCCAAAATGCTGAGAAACTTTTTGTTTGGCCTCACGAAATCCTCAAAGTTTCGTTTTGCTTGGCAACGTAGCAAAATTTCTATTTTTATATTCAAACCTATAATGTAGGCAACTTAATACACACATCAAATGTTATTATTTATTATAAACTACAAATGTTCATATTAGCCACCGTTTACTTCTAAACACTATATCGTATCGAATTCATGACATTCTCAAGCATCACCGGCGTAGTTTGCATATTCATTCAAAGTAAAAGTCATAATAAAATAGAAATACCAACTGACATTTATAGCGTAGCCTACGTAAGTGTGTGAACACATCGGCGATCCGACCATCGAACAGAGCTTTGATCATTATTTAGTAATAAAAAATATAAAGTAATAATCTTACTCTCACGAGTGTGCGAGGGTCCGAGCTTAGAACTAATTTTAGTGTTCTATGCTCGGAGCGCTGTTTGATGGTCGGAGCGCTGTTCGATGTTCGGAGCGGTTTGATGGTCGGATTGCTGTTGTGGCCACACACTTATAATTTAAATTTTAATTAAAAAAATGCTACGTTGCTAAGGGTATTTTTAATTAAAATTTGATTTATTCTTGGAAAATAATTTACACTTTTAAATATTTTTTTAATATTATTTTTTAATAAACCTCGTAACTTTTATTATACTAAAAAAAAGAAACTTGGTAAATAAAATTTGCAATTAAGACAATATTTGCATTAAAATGAATTAATAATTTATTCAAAAACAGTCGATCGAATCACAGCGTCAAGCATAGACAATTGATTATTTATAATAATATTTTCATTGACAAAATTGAAACTTTGAGGACCTTGGGAGAACATACAAAGAGTTTCTCAGCATTTTAGAATTAAGATTTACGTTTTCTTTTGGCACGGTCTACAAAGTTACCTAGCGTCTGTCCGCCAATTAATATACACTCTGTATACATATTCTTTTTGACTTTTTTTTGGAAAATTTTGAAAAAAAAGATTAAAAAAAAAATGATTTTTTTGTCTTGTTTGTCCGCCAATTAATCTACACCGTGTATACATACTCTTTTTGACTTTTTTTTGCAAAATTTTGAAAAAAAACTATAAAAAAAAATTATTTCTTTGTCTTTCATAATTTTCCAAAAAAAGGTAAAAAAAATATTGAATTGGTGTAATTAAAAAGAAATTTCTTGTAAAACGCAATATTTATGTAAGTTTTTTAAAATTCTCCTAAAAAAAGCCAAAAAAAATAGTAAAATTACGGAAAATCCAAAAAAAATTCCTTAAGAGTAACCCATTTTTAGCAATTATGTATAACACATTTTACCCTAGGGCAAGCAAATCCAGTTTTATTATCCTTTTGATCAAAAGTACTATGTTTTAGAAGAATCATATTTAAATTTTAAGTCTCCGGGTGTGTACCGGATTCAAAAATATAAAATTTTCAATAAAATGGTATTTTTCTCATTTTCCGCAGAAAATTTTGGAAAACCAAAAGCGGAATCACCTAAAAAATTAAAATGGCCGCCATTTACACTGTATTGCACCTAAAAATCAAAAATTTTAGAAATTGCCATATTTTGTGTGTGCAAAATTTGAGCAAAATCGGAATTAGTAATTCTAAATAAAAAAGTGACCAATATCTTTTACAAAGTTTAACACCTTCAGCCTCTGGCCTACGTCTATTAAGACGGCGTTTTTTAAAGCAACAGCAACAGAAGCTGCAAGTTATAATACTTTTTGATTTTTAAAGAAATCTGATATAGCTTATAAAGTACTATCTAAGATTTTTTGTTTTTTTTTTTAAACATCAGTTTTACATTCAGTAGTTTCATTACTACATATTACATTTTAATGTTCTTGCACAGTTAGATAACCAAGTCTAAATAAATATAATCTGCAGATACATTAATATGCATTAAGTCACACTCCAGTGTAATTTTTCTTTTTGGCGTCTTTCTCTACTATTAATTTCTTCAGGTTTTTGCCGTTTTTTTGTATAATGTGTCAAAATATTTAAGGATTTGGGAATAAATTAATTTTGAAAGTTGCTAAAGTTTGTCAATTTGTTGTCCAGGGTAGGCCCAGCATTTGTTGTTAACACCATAATTTGCATGCTTCAATCTTCTGCATTCTACTGTTTTTAGTGTCTATGTTTCCGCTCAGTATAGAAGTATAAGGAAGACTATTGTTTTATTATTTTTTTTTTAGTGTTTAATGTTAGGTCAAAATTTTGCTATGTTTTTGTACTTTTCTTACCGTTTATCTGGTCATTTCACATCTTTTATTGATTGATTTTATTAATGTCTTTAATGAGTGCCCTTAAGTATATGTATTGGCTAATGACTTTATATTCTCAGGTGTGTTATGTCGAGTTTGTTGTGGTTGGCCTATAAACATGGTTTTTATTTTATTAATCTTAGTTTTCAGACCAAAGATTTTGCTTTTATTTATTTTTTGATCAATTTCTCTAGTTGTTCTGCTGTCTGTGCTTGTAAAACACTGCCATTTAAGTACCAAATGTTATTTATGGGTTACCAGTTTTAAAGCACTTGTCTTATTATATACTCTGTGTTGATATTGAAAAACATTGGTGATAATATGCATCCAAGACGTGCTATTTTTTTGATGTTAAGGAAATTGGATTAGTATTTATTAAAACTTCCATGTCATGTAATAAATGCTGAAGAATTTTACAGTCAAATCGAGACAGTGCTGAAAGGTACAAATAAACACAACGTCACAATTGTTATGAAAGATTTCAATACCAAAATTGGTAAGGGTCAAGTAGAAGACTTTGTAGGCGACTATAGTCTAGGCAGCAGAAATGATAGAGAAGACAGAATGGTGGAATTCTGTCAGAATAAAAATCTAGTAGTAACAAACACGCACTATAAACTACCAACACGCCGACTGTATACATGGACATCTCCAGCTCACACTGAGAACAAAATAGTCAGAAATCAAATCGACTACATACTAATTAGAAAACGTTATAAAAACGGAATAACATCGGTCAAAACGTACTCAGGATGCTTCGTCAGACCATAACCCAGTCGTAGCCAATGTTAAATTAAGATTGAAAAAACTAAAATCAAAGACAAAACCAACAAGAATTGCCATAGAAAAACTTAAAGATGTGGAAATAAAAGATTAAATCAAAGCATATGTAAACGGAAATATACAGAAAGCAGCTGTAGACACACTCCAAGCAAACAACGTCAACACAAAATGGAAAATTATAAAAGCGCTATTAGAAAGTAGCAAAGAACTATTAACACCAGACAAAGAAATGCCAAAAGAACAATGGATAACGAGAGAAATACTACAACTTATGGAAGAGAGACGGAAGAACAAGAGTGACCATATGAAACACAGAGATATAAATCAAATTATCAAAAGAAAAATCCGAATTGCAAAAGAAGAGTGGCTATCTGAAAAGTGCAAAGAAATTGAGAAGCTTCAAAAACAATATGACAACTTTAATTTACATAAGAAAGTTAAAAAACTAACTGAAATAAAGAAAAAAGTGTACACCTTCAATTATAAAAACCAAAGAAGGAAAAATTATAACCGAGCAATCACAAAAACTGCTGAGGTGAAAAGAACACATAGAGGAACGCTTCTACGACATTAGAGGCTTTCCAAGCAGCATACAAGAAGACAGTAATTGCCCGCAAATAACAAAAGAAGAAGTACAGTACGCCATCGAAAACATGAGAGGAGGCAAAACTGTTGGTCCAGTTGGTACCAGTCGAGTTATTAAAACTTGTAGAGAATGAACAAAACAATGTCATAACGGATCTGTATAATACCGTATATAAAACAGGAATAATACCAAAAGAATGGCTAAGATTGACATTTATAACAATACCAAAGAAGCCAAATGCTAGAGAATGTAGTGATTACAGAACCATAAGTCTCATGAGCCATACCCTTAAAGCATTTCTGAAAATAATACACAAAAGACTTTACAATAAACTTGAAGAAAGTATTAGTGATACCCAATTTGGTTTTAGAAATAGATTGGGCATACGTGAAGCACTATTTGGCATTAATGTATTGTCACAAAGATGTATGGACATGAATATCGAAGTAGATGCTTGTTTTATAGATTATGAGAAAGCGTTTGATAAAATCCAACACGAGCAACTAATAAACTTGCTGAAAACAAAAAATATTGACAAAGGAGATATACGCATCATTGAAAATCTATACTGGAACTAAACAATGACAGTCAGAGTAGATGGAGAATACACAGAAAAACATAAATATCCAAAGAAGCGTGAGGCAATTGGGTGCATACTATCACCGATGCTCTTTAACCTATACTCCAAAGCTATATTCCAAAAAGCAATACCTGAAGAAAATCAAGCAGAACTAGTTGTTAACTGACGACTAATTAACAAAATCAGATATGCGGACGATACGGTGATAGTAGCAGACAATATAGTTGATCTACAAAGAATGGTGGAAAAAACAAATGCTATTAGCCTGCAATATGAATTAAAAATAAAGCTGAAGAAAACCAAATATATGATCATTTCCAAAACAGTAACACCTATGTCGACTTATTCATTAACAACACCCGTATTAAAAAGGTAACCAAGTACAAATATCTAGGTACTTTGATAACAAATAGTAACGACCAAGAAATAGAAATCAAAAGCAGAATAGAAAGCGCCAAAACTGCCTTTCTTAAAATGAAAGACCTCTTCTGTAACCGCGATCTAAAGCTGGAACTAAGAACTAGGATGGTGAGATGCTACGTGTTACCCATATTAATGTATGGCATGGAAGCATGGACACTAAACCAAAAACTCACCAACAAACTCCAGGCTTTTGAAATGTGGACGTATAAGAGAATCTTAAAAATTTTATGGAAGGACAAAATCACAAATGTCGAGGTGTTAAGAAGGATGAAAAAAGAAATGGAAGTGATCCATACCATCAAATTTAGGAAACTAGAGTATTTGGGTCACACTATGCAAGGTGACAAATATAAGATACTAAAGCTAATAATGCAAAGAAAAATCGCAGGCAGTAGAAGTGCGGGAAGACGCAGAATTTCCTGGCTGAAAAACCTTCAAGACTGGTTTTGATGTACATCAAACGACTGTTCAGAGCTGCAGTATCAAAAATAAAGATTGCCATGTTGATTGCCAACTTCCGAGTAGGAGACGGCACATAAAGAAGAAAAAGAATAATTGTGTGAAAAATGGAAATTTTGAATCGTAACTTTCGAGTGATGATTTTTGTGTGTGAAAAAACTTAGTTTATTATTTGGAAATGAAACATCATCCAAAAAAAATTTGCAAATGGTTTGCAGAAGCGTGAACGACCAACGTTTGATGACGATCTTTGCAAAGGTCGTCCATAACGTAATTTGTGTTTTGCTTTACATTTTCTGCAACCTTTGGCAATGTTCTTGTATATAAAATTGTATTTTAAAGACAAAATTAGTTTATTTAGAAAAAAATTGAAAAAAAAATTATATGAATCAGCTTCAATTTTTGATAAATCCAAGAACTTGTAATTTTGGAGGCTAAACTTATTCTTCAGACTATATTAATAGGTAGATTTGTATGTAGAATTGCATTCTAAAAAAATTAGATATAAAGAAAAAATTTGGTTTATTTGAAAAACAAAAAATAAATTTATAACAACTCTACTTTAGTTTAAACTACCTGTACGTAATCATGCTCTGAATATTGCCTCTTTTTTTTCTGACATAAAAACTTCTAACGCTTGCAGTGAGAAATAGTTTCTAATCTCTTAATAATAAACATTTGGACGGTTGAATGGGTACTTTAGTTTAAACTACTTATTGGTAGTCATAAATTAGAATGTATTAGTCATCAAGGGTTAGTATTATCATTTTTTTTTTTGAATAAAGACACTTTTAACGCTTGCAGAGAGGAGAAACTTTCAATTCTTTGATAACAAATACTTAGACGAGTAAGCAGGCATTTTGGTTTAAACTACTTGATGGTAATTATGAATTGGAGTGTTACAGTCACCCTCACAGGTGTTAGTCATCAAAAGATTTGTATTACAATTGCTTTTTTTTGTATACTGACTTTTAACGTTTGCAGAAAAAAGTAACTTTTAATTTCTTGATAACATTTAGGCGGTTATGTTTGAACCGCAGTTTAAATCATCCGTCCGTACACATGTTCTGAATTGACCATACCAACCTGTTCAAGTGTACGTCATCAAGAGATTAAATGTCACCATCATACTCTTTTGACATAAGAGACTTTTAATGCTTGCAGAAAGGAAAAACTTTCAATACTTTCACAAGTGAGTGAGCACTGCAGATCAAACTACTCAATCGGCGTTAATAATCTTTTTAAGCTGATACGCCAAAAATTTACACTAACTAACTAATCAAATTACTCGATAGTAATCATAAATTAAAAAATCCTAACCACTTACCCAATTGTTGGTCATCACCAGCCGACATAGTAACTTTTAACAATTACAGAAAAGGTAACTTCCAATTTTTTTAAAAACTAATACTTGAGCGGATTAATATGTTTGGGATCTGTCATAAACTTAAAAAAATCTTTCTGAGCTGTCATAAACGTTATAATATATTTGTGACCTGTTAAACATTGGTTGAGATATTATTAATTGTTTTTGAACTGTCATACAATGTTCGTAAGCTGTCATACACATCATAAAATGTTCCTGATCTATCATAAACGTTATAAAATATTTGTGAGTTGTCAAAAACGATATAAAATGTTCCTGAGCGGCCATAAAATATCCTAAACTGTTAGAAACGTTATAAAATGTTCGTAAACTGATAATAATTGTTTCTAAACTACCACAAACGCCAACAAATGTTTGTAAACTGTTATGTCTGTGAGCAGTTAATAATTGTTTCTGAGCTGTCATAAATGTTATAAAATGTTTTTAAGCTGCCATAAAATATTTATATCATAAACGTCACAAAATGCCCGTGAGCTGTCATAAATGTTATAACATGTTTGTAAGCTGTCATAAATGTTATCAAATGTTCTTAAACTGTCATTAACACCATAAAATATTCTTGAGCTGTTAGAAAAGTTATAAAACTTCTAAACTATCATAAATGCCATCAAATGTTTATGATTTGTCATCAAATGCTTATGAGATATCATAAACGTCTTAAAATGTCCGTAAATTGTCATAAATGTTTGTTAGCTGTCATAAATGTTATCAATTGTTTTTGAACTGTTATAAACGTTATAAACTATTCTTGAGCTGTCATAAAACTCATAAAATGTTTGTAAGCTGCTATTAATTGTATTTAAACTGTCATATTATGTTTTTTAACTGTTGTTAAAGTCATAAAACGTTCCTGAACAGCCATAACATAATTGTAAGATGTCATAAGCATCATAATGTGACCGTAAACTGCCAGAAACATTATAAAATGTTTGTGAGGTGTCATAAATGTTACATAATGTTTCTGATTTGTTATAAAGCTACAAAATACTTTTGAGTTGTCATAAAACGTTTGTGAGAGATTGGAAGTTTGCAACGTTAAAAGTATTTATGACAAAGGAGGTGATGGCGACACCTAATTCTTCCACTATGACAAAAATCTAAGCATCCTGATATTTGCAACTTCTAGTTCTAATTTGTCCAAGAACATGTTGCTTGAAACAATCACATTTTGGTTGGTTTGTGTGAATTTAGTTTTTTTTTTAATCATCAGGCCTGTGCATTCTCTTTTTATATTGTTATTGCTGACATAATAAAGAGATTTGAAACATTGAAAAAAATAATTTACTTTGAAAAAAACTCATCCAAAAAGAAAAAAAAATAACTATATATATTCTAAACTAACTTACAAAATCTGGAAGTAGATTTTAACAAAAAACAATGACTTATGAAGTTGCACTTACTAAGAACGATTTTACAATACACAAGTTTTCTCTAATATTGCGGTTTTTAATTATAAAACATTTACAGTTTACAAAAAAATACGACTGCAACATGTCACTTTATGATTATGAGAACTTGTGCATTTTTCAATCTTTTCATGTTGTTCAGCAATAAGTTTACATTATTTTTATGTGTTTATGTGTTATTGTAGCAATATCTATTAGGGTTTATTACATGTTTGCATCATGGATAGATTATATTAATAAAATAGATGATGTAAACATCTCAATTTAGAATAATTTAAACTTATGTCCTTATTACTCAGTTTTTTTTTTTAATTATGTGCTAAACAGATAAAATATTATTTAAATCATATTTAAATTTAAAATTAATAAATTTAAAATGCTAGAAACATTGAAACTTTTTAATTTTCTAGTACTGGAGTATACTTGGTTGTCTATAATGTATGTCTAGAACTCTATTTAATTTGTATAAATATTTGATTCACAAATATTGTAGCTAATATGTAGTTAGTTAATGTTAATGTACAATATGTAAAGTTGAAATTCAAAATTTGTCAAATATTAAATTATTTGAAGATTGTTATGAACATAGGGATAAAAATTCATCATATCCAAAATGTGGTCAATAAAGTATAGGACTTCTATTTAATTTGTTTTTGATTACTAATAACTAGTTGTAAATGGTTTTATTATTATAGGTTATTTTTATTTAAACTAATTTTAATGTGTAGTGTAGTGCATGATATTTTGTTGTAATGTTTTAATTTTAGATTGACAATTGACTTGCAGATGTGAAATAAAAATTATTATTATATTAATATTTTTTAAAATACAATCAGATTTGTAAATTACTATGTACTTAGTCCTATTATTTCTAGAAAAAGAATAAAAGTTTACGTTTTGATATAATAAATAATTGGTTATAGTAATAAATAATCATAAGTTGACTTATACAAAAAAATCGTATATATCATCTATTACAATTTACAAGTACCCTTACCTAATATTTTAATGTAATGTTACATAATGCTGCTCCCACATCAATACGAAGTTCTAAAAGCTTAGATTTATTTAGTACCATACTACACGAGACTGCATAGTTCTGTGTACTTACAATTTAAAAGTGGGTTTGTCTTTTTAGAATTGATTTACTCCAACAACACGCATGCAATATAATACAAAATAATAAAGTACACTCTAATCTTGTATTAATATCATTATTTATTATTATCGGTTGTACTTGTACATAAGAATTTTAAAAATATATTCATCAAAAATTTACAAAATAGTTAAAAACATCAAATTTTTATTAATTTGGTATAATATACAAAATCAGTTCATAATAATAATTTGTATACAATAGTCAATAACTCAGTTCAATCACAATATCATAATTAAGATTCCTTTGGCATATTTTCGATAAGATTTTGTATCCTCTCTAAAACAATCGTATTGGTGCAATAACAATTTTCAATTTCATACGGTGGACTTATAATTAAATAATCTTGATACTTTAAGTTTTCACCATCATCAACGATATCAATATAATTATCTTGCAACCACTGTTTCATACGAATCTTCTTTTGTAATACTTTGTCATCTTTTGGCTTGTTGAATTTGAATATCTCAACGTTTTCAACATCTTCATCATCTATTTTAAAACTTTTTAATGAATGTGCTGATATTATATCTAAATCAGAATGTTCTTCATTTTTTCTGATTAATATTATCACATTGCTTACTGGATCTATTACATATATGTGACCTGTTAGTTGTCGATTGTTTACCATTGTTATCTCTGCCTTTTTTCCTATGCAGTTTTTTATGTTTACTGAACTGCATATAATTTCTTCAAATTCTTTATTCATTTTGTAAGTTTTATTTGCATTTAAAAACAAATTTTGTAATAAGTTGTTTGAGGTTATGTTAATGAATCTTGCAATTTTATTTTAGGTTGGTATGACTGTACAGGCTGTCTCAGAATAAATATACGAGGGTGGTTCAAATATATTCTAAAATTACGGTAGAATTTTTTTATTTAATATAGTTTTATTTATGTATATTTAAGATATATTAGAATAGTTTATAACAACATTAAAAATGCAAATTCTTTTAGAATACATATATATTTAGAACAAAATAGGTTTTTTTACAGAAAATAATATAGCAAATGACATTTACAGCGTCTTTATAAATGTCTAGGATTATGTAATCACTTTAAATATGCAGCCTTTTTTAAATTGTGCACCAAACTATTTACTTTGTTTTGACAGGTCTACTTCAACTTCAACTGTCAAGCAAGGTTATAATATATTATTTACGTACACCAAACTTAAATTTACTATTTTACTAGAGTGTTCAAATTCCAAACTTTGATAATGACCCTGTTTTATTTACTAAATAAGTATTGTTACTATTTGCTACACAATCATTTTTTTTAATAAAACAAAATAAATATTAATTTAAATTAAAACGTAATATTAATTATTTAATATAGTTTAGTAATTTGTAAGTCAAAACTTCACTTCACATTTTTATGTGAAAAATAAATTAAAACAAAATAATTAATGTCAAATATAAAATTTATTTTTTTAAGTAAATTTTGCAATTAGTAATAATATAATAAATTCTAGTTTAAGTGCGCAATTTAAGTTTAACATTACGTACTTCTACGTACGTACGTTTTATTAACAATATCTGCAAGTAACGTCATAAGCACGATTGTGCAAATAGCTATTACTATCTATATTGCTTTCAAAAGTGTACTATCAAAAACATACGGCAACTATTTAGTTACAGCATTAATATTGAAAATAAAATTGTGATAGTTGTCAAGCTTGCATTGTTTAATAATAGCTGCATCCAAGAAAGTAGGTGAAACAACTTTATTGTTACTGGAAATGAACAATAAAATGTTACTTATCTGCTACTGATTTGTGACGTTTAGTCGCCATTTTAAAAAGCGTACTTTTACATTCTTCTGGTAGCAAACATAATTATTTTTATGTTGTTTATTATTTTTTGTAGTTATTGCAACAGCAGCACCATAACATTGGTAAAAAGTTTTAGAGTATTTCTAATGATTTGCAAGCACATTTTTTAGTGGTATTTTTTTTTTCTAAACGCTACTACATACTGTATCTGTTTTGATATTGGTTCTATAGAAGCAACTACAATTAATTCTGTAATTTGCAAGTATCTTTTGTCTTACAGTCATTAATCATGACTTTATTATTGATATCATTTTTTTCTTTGGTAACTGTTGCATATTCAGTTTTATTTTTGACAATATTGTTTATAAGAATCTTATCTTTACTTTTGATGTCTGAAAGATTACAAACATTGTAAGATAGTTTTTATTAACAAAAATAAATTTATACAATCTACTTGGAGTAGTTTAAAGGTCTATAAAGTCAATTTGCAACGTAAGTCTATCTCAAAGTATGTAGTAGGGGCTTGACAACAATGCCCTTTCTTAAAGTATTTTATTTATTTTTCTGTTCGTCTCGCAACTTTAACTGACTGTAATATTTTTGTGCTTTTGTCCTTTTTTAGTATTCTTGTCCTTTTACTGTGGCTAACAGCAACGTGCACACTTTCAATCATATTAAATAAGTTGTCATAGCAGACTAAGTTTCCGTATTTCTTGCCCTTGACAAGTGCAATAAGTTTTTTCTTCTTTACCTAGTATTAATACATTATACCGGTTTATTTGCCTATAATGAATAGCTTGCTTTATTTCCAGTTTTACGGGCAAAACTTACCATTTGGGCTGTTTAGGCATTTACAGCAACATATCTACCAAAAACAAATTGTAGCGCATTAGAAAATTTAAAAAAGTAAAAAAGTTAATTTTTGTACAATGGCATACAAGAACAGAATAAATATTTAATTTTATTTATTTATTTAATTATTAATACGTTTTGAAAAACATTTTCTTAATTCATTTTGTTATTTTAAGCTCTTAATTTTTTCTTTTTTGTTAATTAAAAATGCGGTTTTAATATATGTATGAAATATTGGTTGTATTATAGAAATTTACCATTTATCTTTATGTTTTTTTTTGATTGCATAATGTCATTTATTACTTTGTGTATTTATGCTTTTAGATATGTTATTAGTATACCGTCTGGCAATTTAAATTTGTTTTTTTTTAATGTTATAGATCACCGTCAGTTGTTATTGAAATAAAGGCCATTCAATTGTGCTTCTTCCACCACATGTTTGAATGTAGCTCTTACCGATTGTGTGCTATTAAAGAAAAACTTTAAGAGGAATATTTTTTAAAACTTTAATGAGATATCTAAACTGGTCACAATAATTGCTCAATATGTGTACCACCAACTTTGATGCAAACACTGCACCTTTGCAGCATATTTTCATAAACTTTTTTGAAATTTCCAGGCGTTTCTTGAATTTTCTGCGCAGCTGCCATAATACGCGCAAACAAATCTTCTTCAGATTTGACTAGCGTCTCGTACACCAGACTTTTCATGTAACTCCACAAAAAGAATACTATGGGCGTTAGGTCCGGGAATTGTGGCGGCCACGTTACTTGCTCCTCTTGCCCAATTTATCTATCTCCAAACTGTTTGTTGAAGTAGTCCCAAACAGCAAGCAAAACATGTGCCGACGCACCCTCATGTTACAACCACATCTGTCAGCAAACCCATTGGTACTTCTTTCAACAATTTTGGCAAGATTTTTTCTAAAAAGATCTTGTAAATGGAACCAGTGAGATGAGGTAGAAGAAGGTATGGCATAATCAAACGACCGTTAACAATGCCAGCTCACACGTTGATTCCAAACTTGTATTGGAATTTGAATTGTCGAATAATATGAGGGTTTTGTCGGCCCAAATATGGTTATTGCAAGAGTTAAGATTCCTTTTTTGTTAAATGTTGCTTTATCAGTAAAAAGAACATACCGTGGAAATTAAAACTGTAAGCAACAGCAATTTACAAACCAACAAAAAAAGTTAATACGTGGTGGAAAATCGATTGGACTTAAGGCTTAAACTTTTTGCAGATGATAAGAGTGGAGCTGATGTTCTTTCCAAACTTGCCAAACACTTACATGATTAGCACCAATGTCATGTGCAATGTTTTCTATATTATGAAGCACATCTTCTTTAAATCGTAAGGTTCGACGATGTCTTGCAACTCCGCAATTTACCTTGTTGACTGCAAAAGTTTTTGTATCTTGCCATAGTTGATAAACTTTTGCAAACACTCTATTAGAAGATATTGGACAATTTGGAAATTGGGCTGTATACAAGCGTGTCGCAAGTCTACCATTACAATGTGCTTTGCCGTAAACTAACATCATATTAGCATAATCTTAAAAAGTATGCTGATTCATGATTTAAGTAACAAGTAACATAAATTTAACTATTTTATACGTCAAAATCATAGCGATTTAAAACATGAAATATAACCAAATAAAAAAAAAGTGCAGCTTCTAGGGGGAACATGGTTGCCTATGAGTTTATAAATAAAAAGTGTTTCAAATGAACCCACTCTAGAAGCTTGTTACCCCTATTCATTAATTCCTTGTAGATTTAGACTATAATCTTGTGCTGTACTGTAATGAAAACTAAATTAAAACAAAAAAAATAACACCAAAACCAAAAAATAACCAAAAACAGACTGAACGAGATTAAAAAAAAAGAATATTCAAAAAAAGTTTGCCAATCAGTTAACAATAACTAATAAAAATGGCATTGGGATCAAGAAACACAAGAAATATGGAGGTAAATAAATAATTTAAAATAACCAAAAAAGTAAAGATGTGACACCTCCCCCAAATACAAAACCTAAGTCATGGATGACTGATAAAATATCAAACCTTATGTATTATTGAAAAAAAAGATAAGAATTGCAATAAAAAAGATTAGTTGAAATGCACGGAAATAGAAACATATTAAAACAAGCATGATAAGTTTAACATGCACAAAAATTTACTAAAACAGGCAAAAGAAGGCAAAAAAAAAATTAAAAGTTTATGATGGTAACTAATACTTTGTGACGTTTCTTCCGTATAGACGTGAAGAGTCACCTGTGCAAGGGTATCAGCAGTCGTGATCACAGGATTTCCACTTAATTGGCCGGAGACGGGAGGTGCTCGGGCGCCACCACACCGGAGTGTGGACACAGAATACAAGACAGGTTATATTTTACTTTTCGTCGTAGAGAAGCAAAAACCTCTCGCCTCTGCCTCTCTGTCCACTTCGTCAATGGTGATCTGGAGTTGACGTGTTATGGCAGGGATGGTATCTCCCGCCATGTAGATCACCAAGTCGTCGACGTACAGGCATTTTTGTACAGGTGTAACCACTGAAACCGCATTATTAACCGCAATTGCAAAAAAGATGACGCTGGTTGTCGACCTTTGGGGAACACCGTTCTCTAGACATACTGTCTTCGAGTTAGTGGTTTCCACCCTTACTTTAAATTTGCAATTGCGCATGAAAGATTCAAGAAAAAGAGGCATACGGCCTCTGAAACCCCATGCGTGCAGCTTCTGCAAAATTCCATAACGCCAAGTTATGTCATACGCCTTCTCCAGGTCAAAAAACACCGCTACGAGGTGTTTTCTTGCTAGGAAGGCGTTTTGGATGGAATTTTCTAGACAGATTAAATGATCAACGATACTGTGATTTCGTCTAAAACCCGCCTGGTATTTAGAACGGGACAGGATCGGGAGTTGTCGGTGGAGACCGGGAACTGGATCGGAAATCTGGAGGTGGCTCGCCTTTCGACCGCCGCACATTCTCGGTTAAATACACAAAGAGGAATTTGATAGGACTGGAAAAATTGTTGGTTTGACTAACGGTTTTTTAACTGGTACTGGGATCTGACTACAGAAACGGGCAAATGCAGACTGGCAGAATGTAGGCTGTATTGCTAAGTGCAAGACTGACTGCTTTTAATAAGGACCGGACGGCGGTATTTAAAGGGAAAGAAAAGAGAGGGGACAAGCCAGAAAGAATTTGATGGAAGGGGAAGAGCGGGAACAGGGTGGCCAACACAAATAGAGAGTACGTGGGAGGTAGCCTATACATTCCAAAATAATAATTAAAGATAAATTAGTACAAAATGAAAGCTGAATATATATAGTTACCCCACAAAAATTCCAAAACCCAATTTCCCTTAATAACTAAGCTATGTACAATTTAGACAAACGTCCGCTGGGTTCGGATGGTTGCATAGAGTAACGAGTGATTTACCTATTTATAGCAAACCACTAATTACTGCACAAAAGAAGATACTAGCCACTTCTTACTTCCGGCGGAGGTTTATTTTACCCATGGCAAACCCCATATGGGACGCCTATGGGGCCCAGCACACAAGCAACAGCAACATCAGCTGTGCGGCAATTTACGTTCGAAAAAAAATAAGAGTGCCGTGAGTGTACAGTGTGTGCAGTGCAATAAGGGCAGTGTCAAACTAGGGATTACAACACTCGCAGGTGAGTAATAAAGCCCTATCGATTACATGGGATTGCACGTGGTTCGATAGGTTAGATCCGCGTGCGTCCTCAAACAACGGAGTGGCAAGCCGACAAACATGCAGGTTTGTTGCGTCATTAATTAACATCATGTAGCGTTAATGAAAAGTGTCGGTCGCCGGCTAATTATGATGTTTAATTAATGGCAGCGTGGTAGGCCACCCCGTATACAGCTAGCTGCAACCAGGGTTGCCTAGCATACCTGTTATAATTCACGCGGCTTGTTATGCGTGCGTTCAACAAAAGTGTATGTGAATAATACTGCATAACAAGCGCGCGTTCATAAAACTATAAAACATAAAGACAATCAATGAACGTTGGCATTATTTAACAAATAATGACGGGGTTTGTTACAACTTGATGTACAGAAAAAGATAGAAAAATGGACAAAATACAACTAAGAATTATTTAAAGACATTCGTAATACACCGCCAAATATGGAGACCAATCATACTAAAAGAGGAAGTACTACACGCTATCAAACAAACCAAGAGAGGCAAAGCAACGGGACCAGATAAGATTTTTATCAAATTAGTCAAACTTTTAGATAAAGACGCAATTAACACTTTATTACAACTTTTCAACACTATATACACCACTAGCTTCATACCACAAGAATGGCTCATTGGACCTTTATAATCATATAAAAAAAGTGAACGCCACAGCTTGATAAACCATACGCCCAACGGAAATCAAACAGGGTTTAGGATAATCACAACTAAGATGGTTAAATGGCATTAAGCCGGTAACAGAAACCAACTGAGAGGCTTACGTCCAAGAGTGGATAATTTAAAGAAAAAAAGAAATATGTTAATGTTTATTTTTTTTTAAGTATAATAGTTACCTTCAGAATTATACATATTGCTAAATTATAATTTATTTATACTATATTAATACCATACTTGATTTGATCAAATTAAGTTTGATAAGGTTTACAGAAATAAATTACTGTTTTTTTTTATTTGATTGAAAACTAATTAAAAATATACGATAATGTGCAACATTTACGGTTTGATGCTTATTTTTTACTTGTATAGATTGTAGTGCTTGAAAATGGTCACTTAATGTGAGTTTTTTACGGCTGCCATGGGCGCCGACTTTTGAATATGTCAATGGGGGCAGAACTTTTGGACTCGGTGCCCATGGCTGCAATATATATATATATAGCGTTTATAAAAAGAATTAAATTATTTATTAAATGTCATAGTATAAATGTATAATGAGTCAATTTTTTTATGGATTGTGCGTACAAAATAATATACTTTTTTTTAGCAGTACCAGTTACATAATATACACATTACAGTAGTAGTTGACAATTTAATAATATTATATCTACCATTTTTATAATATTAATTGTAAATAAACAAATAGGCTTTACTTATCTTAAAAATATACCATACTATAAATTATCCAGATATCGTTTTAGAAATTGAATACATGGTCATGGTGCTACATATGTATTGAATAAACGTGATCCTTACCTTAGAAAATTCAATTAATCAAATTATAATTTATTAATAATACACGCTTGAAATGAATTCATCAATAATTTAATTTATAAGTAATGTATAGTTTAACACGATAAAACCTCCAAGTAATATTTACCAATAGAGAATTACAATCAGTTGACGATTTATACCACATCCGAGCTGTATAATCTAAAACTGCTTCACATACTAGCTCCAGAAACGTGCTCGGATAATTCAAAACGTCAAGCGAAAATTACTTAAATAACGATCGGAATAATTAATTCCAGCATGGGAAAATGATAGGGTATATTGCATAATTGATATTTATATTTCAATTTTAAATGTACCTAAAGGTGAAACGTGGCTGAATAGGTGATTACCGTGATAACTCGTTCACAAGATAACTGCGACTGATCATGACCGTGATGGACTATGAATTCAATTGTAGGTTGCTTTTGATAAATAGACTACAATGTGATTTATTACTGTTGTTAGTAAACCATTAGGTTTGCTATTACTATGCAATATATATTTGATCAATGACTTTGATTCATACTGATTGACCAACATATACATAACTTGCTGTTCGCGGGAAATTTATTGCGACTTTAATATAAGACCACAACTTATTGTTACACGGCGTCTCGCGTATAAATAGTTCGGGCATAAATGAATTATTTATTAAATTTGTTTCCTGCTTGCCAATTAGTTACGTTTTCAATTATATTTTATTCAAATTAATTGTTGTTTCATAATAATATTTATAAACATACTATTTATATTATTGTTATTTTGTTTTATTGGTTGGTAATCAGTAGTTGTTTTACGTATGAAAAAATATTGTAAGTGGTGATTAATATACTAATATTCTTTGTTAAAATACTTTTTTTGATAAAAGATGTGAAGTATTTAGTTAGATTGAATAATTTTGTATTATACTCTTTTATTATTATTTTTTATATTACTTTAGTAATTGAGGGAAATTTTGAATAATTCAGTGAACAAACGGAAACTAGATAAACTGTATAATAAGTTCTAATGCAAGTTTTATTGTAATTAAAATTTGGCGAAAAATGTTAGTGAAATTACAAAAAATTACTTAAAAATTACATTTACAAATATATTTTTATCTTCCCAAAATTATAACACCTAATCCTTATAAAATTAATCATCCATTCTATACCTCTTCCGTCCCCTTTCAATATCTCATTTTTTCCCATCTGTTCTTTTCTCATTTCGTTACACTCTTTCAACATATGTTCCATAGTTTCATTAGTCTCTCCGCACATTCTGCACATTTTCAAATCTTCTTCCATCCAAAATTTTGTCACTCGCTCTTATTACCACATCTGAATCTTGCAATCATCTTTTTATCATTTTTACTATATATATCGTTCTCTAGGTACATTGGCAGCTCGCTTTCTATAATATGTTCATAATTTGCGTTGTACCTAGACTCTTTCACTCGTATTCTCCTTTGTTGCATTTGTATATCTCTATCTCTTTTCATAATTTTGTACCATGTTTCTCTCCCAGATTCTCTCATTCTTTTAATTTCTTGGCTAGCATACCTATTCTTATTGTAATAATTTTCCCTAATCTCTCCTAGCTTTCCATTTCTTGCTTTCATTTTCTTTTTCATGCATTCTTGTAAGATTTTACATTTGTGTCTCTGTCTTATTCTTTCTTCGTATTTTATTGCTCTTTTTCCTGCTTCTATTCTTAACTTATCTTTTTTGACTTCCTCCAGCACAATATATGCTGAAGTTTCTCTATTTAAACCTAGCACTCATCTCCAATATTTTATATGTATTGTTTTTAATTTTTCTTGTTCCTTCCATCCACATATTTCTGACCCATACAATATCATACTTCTAACTAAACTATTAAACATAAGTATTTTTATTCTCATACATTCCAATTTTCTTTCACTTATTTCCCAAACTTGTCTACTTTATTTGCTTTTTGTGCCATCTCTTTAATGTGTTTGCTCTCAGTGTTGTTTGTGCAAAAAACATATCCCAAATATTTAAAAAGATTTTACTTCCGAAATACCTTGCCTATTCCATTTCCAATCCTCAACTTTTTTTCTCTCATTCCCTTTTCTGAACACCATAATTTTTGTTTTATTTACATTGACTTCTAAACTTTTTATTTTAAATTTTTTTCTAAATTTTTAATCATTTCTTTCATTTCCATTGCTTCTTTTGCTATAATTACTATATTGTCTGCATATGCTAGCGACAACACTTTTTCTCTACCGACTACTACCCCTCCTGCTTGAGCTAACGTCTTTTTTTTTCTACATCTGCTATGTAGGTTGCAAACAAAGTGGGACTCAATGAACATCTCTGTCTTACTCCTTTTGTTGTCCAAAATCTTTTACTCATTTTTCTGTTCACCCACACTCTGTTTGTTGTCTTCTCATACACTTTTTCCATTCATCTTACTAGGTGCTCGCTAATTTCTTTCTCTCTCATACACTTCCACAGTTTCTTTCTATCCACACTACCAAATGCCGCCTTTAGATCCAGGAATAACGCATATACTTTTCCTCTTTTCTCTGCTATTTCTTTTTCCACAATATGTTGTAAAATATATACGTTATCCATGGTACCTCTTCCCTTCCTAAAGCCGGCTTGTCCGTCTGGAATGATCTCATTCATACCCAGTTCTTCATTCAACTTTTCTTCTAATATCATGGCGTAGACCTTATATGCCGTATCCAGTAGTGTTATGCCCCTGTAGTTATTTACAAGCTTTTTGGTTCCACTTTTGTGAATAGGGCATATAAAACCTTCTCTCCATTGATTTGGAAACCCTTCTCTCTTCCATACTCTATTTATTAACTCACTCAATCTCTCAATCAGCTCTTCCGTACCATACAACTACGCTTCATTCTGTATCCCATCCATACTTGGCGCTTTTCTTTTTTTTAATTTTTTTAATTTTTTCTCATATTGCTTTTTTTGAAATTTCTTTCGCTTGTAGGATTGGCTCTTGTCTGTCTAGTTTTTCTTCGTTTTCTTTTTATCCTCCAAACAAACCTGAAAAGTGTTTTTTTCCACGCTTCCATTGGTATTTCCTCAATACTTCCCTGTTTTTTTCTTAGTTCTTTGTTTATGTATTTCCATGCTTCTGCTTCTGACTTTATTCTTTTAATTTCTATTTCTTCTTTTTTTATAAATTTGCTTTTAGCTTTTTTACACTGATTTTTGTATGCCTTCTGTTCGTTTAGATATTCTTCTTTTGTGCATTTGCTGTTTCTCCAGTGCCTTAACCTCTTTTGGGCTTCTAGTTTTTTCTTAGTACATTTGCAGTTCCACCATTTGCTCTTTTTAGATTTTTTTTTCCTTTCTTCTACATGTTTTTTTTACTACCGCTTTCCTGATTGTTTTTTCTAAATCCCTCATTATTTCTTCGACATTTCTTCCGTTTTTTCTAATTTTTCTCAGATTTTGTTTGTACATTATCACACTTTCTTTCATCCATATTATCTTCTCTTCAATTTTTTTTCCATTTTCTTGTCTCTTTACAGTTTCCCCATTTAAGCTGAGTTCTAAAGGTTGGTGGTCTGATTTAACTCTTATTTCTACATTAAAATTGTCTATCTCTTTCCACGCCTCTTCATTCACAACTACGTAGTCTATTACCGATTGTCCATTTGTACCTATGTAAGTAAATTCTCCCTATTCATCTCCAGTAATGTTTCCATTTAAAATGTCCCAACCCCTCTCTTCTATCATTTCTATCATTTCCTTTCCTTCTCTATTTTCTGTGGTATCCTTTGATTCTTTGTTTCTTGTGTCATCTTGTTTAATTTTTTCTCCTTTTTTTCCAATTCTTGCATTGAAGTCCCCTCCTATAATCAATTTTCTTCTTTCAGTTTATGGTATTAGCGTTTCTAACTTTTGCCTAGTGTTTTATGCCTCTGCTATATACTGTTATTGCTCTATATTTTTCTCCTCCCCTTAAAAAGTTTTGTGTTTTTTGTATACTTTCATTTTCAATAACCTCATCTTCTTCTTTACTTATTTCTTTTTTTATGCCGGCAATTATACCTCTTTTGGCTTTTCCTTTTTTTTAATCTTTGATAGCTGGTTGGCATTTCCAGATGTATTCGGCTGGCATGTTAAGCTTTAACTTATCCCATTTCTTGTCATCTATCCACGTCTCTACCATTCCAATTATGTTAAAGGTTTTTATGTACTCTCAGAACTCGTGATTTTTGTTTTTGATCCCAGCTACGTTCCAAAACAAAATTCTGCTTGTCTGTTTTTTTTACTGTGTTTGTTTTTTACTATTTTTTGTTTTTTTTAATCTTGTGTAACTAAGTCATGTCCTTTGTCTTTGCCTGCATTGTCTACTTTTTTGTGTTTATGCTACTAATTACTATTTTGCTTTGCGTTTGCTCTCTTTTGAAACTCATTGATCTAGATCACTCCAGTTGTATACCTCTCCATCTATTTCCAATTTTCTGTACCGTACCCATACTTTTCTGCCCTTTGACTTTTCGTTTCTTGCTTCTGAACTCTTTTTCTTCCAAAGTCAAGTCATTTTCAATGTATACGTTTGTGCCCCTCAGTTTGTTTTTGTTTCTCATAATATCCTGTTTTTGAACCTATGACTCTGTTTCTGCTATTATTGTTTGTTTTTCTTTATTTCCCACTGAATATGCAGACATTATTTTAGCCTCTATTTTTAAGTTTTATCATATTTCTCATTTCCATTTTAATTTCTTCCGTGTTTTTTTTTTTATTTCTGCTATCATCTGTTTCATCATTTCTTTAATTTTTTTATCTTCTCCTGAACAACGTTTTTCTGGCTCGTTTCTTGTCACCTCTATTTTTCTTTGCTCCGGTGATCTGAGTATTTTTTTGCTTCTTTGAAATAATTCTGGTTTATCAGCACTATTTGCCCTTACATAATATTCTGTTACAATTTCAAATCCGCAATTAACTTTTATAATGTCTATGAAACCAAAGCCGTATTTGAGGGGGGTTTTAGGGGTTTAACTCCCCCCCTCCCCCCCGAAATGATACAAAACGTCATTCTTGATGGTTTTAATCGTATACGGTAAAACACGTAAAGTTTTAAATTAATATTAATTTAAATGTATTAATTAAAAAAATAAAAAATGCAACTTTAAAATAGGTTTAAGAATATAACTTTATTTTAAGTTTTACGCGCTTTTAATTTTCAATAAAATTTTGATCTAGTTATAACTTTGTCGGTGAAACAACTTTCAGCCAAAAATTGCTTATTTTTGCGTACGGCCTAATTAATTAACAAGCAGCAGTGGCGTGCATACAGCTAAAGAAAAAAACAGCGACTAGCATCTTACATCTATATTGGATCTATCTACCCAGACTAACCACAAAAAACGATTTTTTTAACCAACAGTGGTGTGCATATGAGTAAAAATTCTGCACTTTTTTTATTTATTTAGAACAAGCGCGAGTGTCCAAATTGAGAAGCAATTATTGAAAGCTTTATTGGCAAAAATTGCGTTTTTGTCTACTTATCACTGGTTTAAAATGTTTACAAATTTGGAGAAAAAAATAAATTTGAGTCACAAGTAATTCCGCGTGCAAAAATTGGGTTCTTGGTCACATGCTGGCTAAATTTTAATCTTCAATGTTGAACTACTGAAAAATTACAAGAAAGAAAGTGCAAACAAAATATCTTTTGTTGGAGCCTATGTGCCGTTCCGGGAGAATAAGAGCGCCTTCTCTAAAAATTTAAATTTATGAATGTATGAACACAGTTTTATTTTTTTAAACCATTGTTAGCTTCTGGTCACAATTTTTTACAAATTTGCCAAAATGTCTGTCATCGTTTTTTGGAAAGAAAGGAACGTATTAAGAAACATTTTGACGCAGGTGGTCTAATGTAACAAAACTACAAATTTTGTTAAAAAAGTTTTGGATTGGATAGATATCAAATGTCCAAATTCAAAACTGGCTTATCTTAAACACTGTTTTAGAGTCTGGCAGTTTAAATTATTAAAGTTACAAATTTTATTAAAAATTGTAATTTTTGTAACCAAAATCTAAAAATTTACGAAGGAGAAGGATGTTAAAAAACCGTGAACTAATGCAATTTTGCACATTTTTAAAAAAAAAAGAAAAAAAGAAAATTTTCAAAATTAAAAAAAAATGTTGGTTGTGAAATATTATTTTTTGAGCAATTTTAAAGAAAAAAGATTTTTGTTCCACGTGGGGGCTCCGTACAGTACGATGGAGTTAGCCACTGAGCTAATAACCAGTCTTCTGCTCGTTCTGGCTCTTCTGGCAGCAGCCGCGTAAGTGCTACTACCGTTTTTATAGCTTTTCTGGTAGTCTCTGTAATGTGGGCTCCCTCCCACAAGTAGATTTCTGAAAAAAAAGGACTTTAAAGTATTTGACGCTATTTTTGCTGGTAATAATGACATCTCCTACTCTTACGGACACAATTCAGTTTTGTGCGGGGCAAGTTCCAATTTTTTCTTTGTAAAACACATTGCGGCGTACTCAGCATTCTCTTTAATTGCTGTGTACGACCCGCACACCGCCATAGCAAAATCATCTGCATACCTTACTAAAGTTGTATTCTCCGGCATTATTTTGAAAACTTGTCGTAGTAGGTGTCCCTCGCAAGTTATCTCTAACTTGCTGCTGAAAACCTGGATTACTCTGTCTAACAAGATACGGCCTCACTTGTCATCTCTCCAGTTCCATAATAATTTTCTTTCACTTTTTAGATGGCATTTACCGTTAACCTGCCTTCCGTAAAACTATACAGCTCAGGGAATAATCCACCGGTTTTTAGTAGCTCTTCTAGCAGTCTCTTATTTAAGATCAGTTCAAAACGTTTTTCCAAACTATTTAAAATGCATTACTATATTATAGGGGTCTGTAGGCTACTGCACCAATACTTTTGGCTGGTTTTTTAATTAGAACCAACTATGCCAGTTTCCACTTATTGGAAACAGAGTTTTTTTGACAGTGACTCTGCGTTTTTATCGGCAAGTACTTTTGCTACTTCCGGCGGTATTTTATTAGAGCTTGTAGTTTTTTTTGTCTCAACCGCTTACCTCGTTGCCGGTGAACGGAGGTATTTCTGCAGCTTGTATAGCTCTCTCTGGCTATTTGGTTTTGGCATGCAATGGAAAAAGTTTGCAAACCAGTTCTCTCAGTTTTTCTTCCAACAAGGCTATTAAAAAGCGTATTCCTAATTTTCCGGTTACTATATTATATCCAGTGCCCTATAAGTTGTTGTCTACAAATCTTTGTTTAACGAAGGTCTGTGGTGAGTGCTCGTCTTGCCTTTATACACGCTTTTCTTAATTTGGCAATATTGCTGTTTTACCAGTGCACCTGTTTGCGAGTGTTGCTGGAGCTTTTTCGAATAAAGGTGTCGTTACAGGCCTTGAGGACTGTTGCATTTAGCTTTTCAGGTGTAGTTACGGTGTCTTTCTTTTGCTTTTGTTGCAATCTTGTTGCAAAATGTTTCAATCCGCGCATCCTAGTGATTGAATTCTTGGCAATTTGCCACCTTTGTTACGTACCTTATGTTGTTGTGGTGGTTAGGGTTGTTATTGTTTTTTCCAACTTCCTATTGAATCACTTGCCTAGTGATGTTCTGTGTAGACAGGGTGACGTCAATGTAAGAGCTGCTGCTATTTCACTCAAACTTGTTGGTTTTGATTTTGTTTAAAACGCAAATTCTAACTTGCTTACCTATTCAACCATTATGCTGCTCTTCCTGTTTTTTCTGCCGAGTTCTGCTAAAAAGTATTCAAATTGACCGATTGTTATATTTGGAAATATGTAGCAGGAGTAGACTACCGCCGCACTGGTCTCCACCCACATAAAGCCGTTTTTGTTTTCTTTCTCCGTAGTTGTAGTACCAGTGTGGGGGATAAAAAATTTCGCGTTTATACTTTGATCCAAGGCTCACTTGCGGTTGTTTTTGGCTATGTTGTAGTTTGGTTTGGATACAATCGCAAATTATTTTTGAGTTTTGCAACTACATATCGCCCAACATGAAGCGGTGCTCTATCGTGATGGTATTACATTCTGTTACGTGAGGCAAAAGAGACATTGTTATCCAGCAAATTTTCTATCTGATTTGAGTTGGCAGCAGTTGACCATTAAAAACATGTGTTAACTAAAAATCTTTGTTGGTATGTATATTATTAATGTCATCTCTCGTAAACATAGATTTATCGCTCTACAATATTAAACTAAAGTTGGTTGTAGGAGTTGTGTTAATGTTTGATAATGATATGGGTAAACAATTTTCTACTTTAACTTTTTCTGACAAAGTTATTAGATAGTTGTGTAACGCTGATCTCTGGTTTATCAAGAACTGCGTCAACTATTTGTTGCTCTTCTGCCACGGTGTGCTGTTAATGTGGAGCTCTACTACGGCGATTTCTAGTTCCAAATTTACGGAGCTCTTGAAATGCACCTAAAAATACGCGACGAGAAGGTTTCTTTCTGTCGGGAAATCTTTGCGACATGCAGCTAGGGCATTACCATTACAGAATCCGTAAACAAAAATGATATTTGCTTATTCTCCGTTGTTGAACAGCATTTTTATTAAGTTTTACTAACCAAACCAAAGAAAACAGTGTTGACAAGTATCAATCAAGTAATGTTGTTTTTTTTTGCTAAATAAAACGTTTTTTAAATCATGTGTATTTTTTTATTATCTCGTAAACAAAACGAGGTAGACAAAAAAGTTATTTAGATTTTGTTTAAAATTAAAAAATGTACTTACTAAATTAAAAAAAAAACGCTCACATTAATTGTACTAAAATCTCATTTTAGATGGGTCTAATATTAAAATAATTATAAAAAACAATTCCTAATAATTTTAGAATTGATTTGAGTATCTTATTTCTTAATTTGTTTAAAAAACTTACACTATTTATTTATATTTTTTAATATAATCATTGATTTTTTGGTTGTCTACACGATTTTACCATCTACTTCAAAGCAAGCAACAGATTTTTTTTCTTCACCAGCATATAGATTGAATGTTAAATGTACAGTTACCTAAAAAGTTTACATTAATAAATGATTGTTTTTTGGTATGTTAGTATAATTTACCGGAGGATAATAGTTTTTGACGGGCATAATTAACTCATATGTGGCTCTAGCTCCTTCTTCTAATGGACATTGTGGTCCGATCATAGCTTTACATCCATCAGTTTCTTCCAATGGAAAATTCAGATCAATACCAATTGCTTTAGCGTAAATTTCAGGTTTGAGAATTTCAATATCTTCAGCTATAATATATAAATATTAAGTTTTGTAATATTATTAAAAACATTTGAATTTAAATTATATGTATAAAACTCACGAGCATCGAATGTAACTCTAGCTACAATATTAGTGTTTTTGGGTAGATCACATGGTGATCCTTCACAGCCAATTATGTCAACATTAAGTGGAAAAGGCATATTAGAATTAACACCTGTAAATTATAAAATTAACAATTAGTATCTAATTAAATTATAAACTTATATTATAAATATTTTGTTTAACTTCAAAAATCTTTCTAATTTGTTTACTTTTTAATATTTTTGTACTCTAAGCTGGCAGCGTATATCAACTTGATTTGCAACAACGCTTTATGCATTTATGCAGTTTTGAACTATTTTTTAATAAATTTATTGTTTTATAAAAGTTTTGTGTTGTTTATAAGATGCTAACAACTTTGATTAGTTTGAGCAGAACGATTACTAGTAAATTTGATAAAATGTATAAAGAATGAAAATGAATTAATAATTTATTTAAAATCAGTCTAACAAATCACAGCGACCTAGAGTCAAGCATAGATAATTGTTTTGGTTCTACAAACCTTGTCAATATGCCTTGTCTATGCTTGACCCTTGGCCGCTGTGGTTTGTTAGACTGATTTTAAATAAATTATTAATTCATTTTTATAATTTATTGACGATTTAAAATTGTATAAAAGCCGCGAAATAAGTGCCAATTGCATAAATGTTAAATGATACCAATTATGCATTTTAGTATTAAATTGCAACTAGATGGCAAACTAGTCTATCGTTTTATTATTTATGAATAGAAAATGTTTTATTTTTGCTATGTTTATCTTAGAACAATGATACAAAGCTCGGTTTTAGTTTGGTTATAATTGAAAGAAAAGATTTTTTCTAAAGCAACTTTAACAATAGTTGTTATAATTTCTAAAATAGTTAAAAGATACATAGTTAATAATAACCTTTGTTGGTTGGTAAATAAGTAAAGTAAGATAATAAAAAATCAAACAGTAGACCACACAGAAAAAAACAACAAAGTGTCATAATAGCGCTAGACAAAATGCTTTTAATAGTATACTATAGAAAGCAATTATACTAGGTGGCGCAAAAGTTGTCACCCAATGTTGTTTGACTGTAGTTTTTTTAATAAATAAAAAAACTTAAGTTTTGCTTTTGGATTGTGTTTATTTGATGTCTCTATTTTTTTATTAAGTAGAAAAAATGATATCAGCCAAGTGGCCGCCGCCAGAATTATAGCATTTTCCATCACTTTTGTCAGAACTTCCGGAGGTTCTCGCATTTCTACCGACCAATATTCTCTTTGAGGGCTTTAAGAGTCTGAGGTTTGTTGAGATAGACTTGTGACTTTAAGAAACCCCACAATAAGAAGTTTAGAACGGTTAAATCGAGCAATTTTGCCGGCCAAATCACTAAAACGAGAGATAAGGCAATCTAGAAATGCAGCTTTCAGAATTTTGGTAATGAGTCAAGCAGTATGCGCCATTGCTTTATTCTGTTGGAACCACATATTTTCCAGTTCCTATTTGTTCAATTGAGGTAGAAAAAAGTTATTGAGCAACGAAAAAAAATTATTTAGCGTTCATGTTTTATTGACGTGTATTTTGTATCTGTTTACTTCACAAATGTCAAAGCAGAACTGGCATTTACCGCCATTTGCAAAAATTATAGCATCTTTAGATAGGATTGTAACTTTTGCGCCACCTAGTAGAAGCAGCAAAATAAAAAATACTAACAAATAAAACTATCAAGATAATATAAAGTTATTTTCAAGAGAAAAATCTATTAACTAAGAATAAAAATTTAAGCTGACTAGAGAAGTACCACAGGCTTCTGCACTTGGAACTAAACTGTAGAATCTAGTCTATAATGAGATACTCAGGATGTGGCTGCCGGAAAACGGCAACAATAACAATATTTGCAAATAACATGGCTCTAGTAGGTAGGTATATAGACATAGAATTGTTAAAGAAAAAGTTAGAGTTAGCAATAGATATAATAAAGAGCTGGATGAAAAATAAAGAGTTAGATCTGGCTCCGCAGAAAACTGAAGCGGCATGACTATCGACAAAGAAAACTAATAAAGAAAATAGGAAATTGCAGGTAGGGGAACAAATAATAATATAGGTAAAAAAGAGAGGAAGATAAAAAAGAATTAGAAAAAATATTGAAAAACAAAATCAACAAATCCACAATCATTAATTTATGCCTGAATTACAAAAACAAATGAAAAACACTAAGAAACTATGCAACGACAGTATTGAGAAAAAAAAAATAGAAAAGTTTAAAGCTTTAAGATCAAGATTATTTAAAATAGAAGAAAACATACAGATCAAAAGCTACAAAAAGCAAAAAAAGGAGAAACGAGAAGCTAAATGAAAGCAAAAAAACAAAGAAGGCCAAAACATCTATGCCTATCAAGACATAAACAGTAAAAGGATAAACAAAGGAAAAACATTTACTAAAACAAAACTGCTCAAGGAAAGCAAACTGAATGAATTGACTAAGCAATTTTTATACGGCAAATACGCCATCTCAAGGTTAATAGACAATGCAACTTTCAAAACGGTCAGAATATAGCTGGCAACTAGGCGACACAAAGAACTAGGTCCAAAAGGAGATTTTAAAATCTTACTAGCAGGTAGCAGATAGCGGGTAGAGGTAGCGGGTAGAGGTAACGGGTAGAGGTAGCAGGTAGAGACTCCATTACAATCCCGGCAAAGGATAACTCAGGGACGCGCCCCTGCCTACGCGAGCCTTGGTTATCTTCCAATTAACATCCTGGGAGAAGACCATGTCCCCACCAAACTTCCCATCACTTCACATACACTTTTTCATTAATTCCGTCCCACATCCATTCTCTGAGCCGTTTAGCCAACGTGAAGAATTAAGGCTACATACCGAGTCGTTACCGGGATAAGTAACAAACTTTCTCCCTCGGGAGAAAGATGGACACCCTCTTGTCGGGGGGCAAAAAATATCTTTCAAAAGCAGATAATCCGAAAGATAGGACAACGACATAGGATGTAGAAGGCAACGGAAAACCACTACATTAAAGATCCCTTTGGGTATCCTCAGGAAAAAATCATCATGATGACTTCATTCAATTCTAATTTATCCGGAGTATCAATTCTCCCAATCGGATCACCGGGGGGAAAGCCTTCAATGACAAAATCAAAAAAATTAATAAATGTTCCAAAAGAATAGGAACATGGAATGTAAAAAGTTTATACTAACTCGGAAAAATACACAACCTAATAATGGAAAAGCATCGAATGGATATAGAGATCTTAGGTATTAGTGACGTTCAATGACCAGACTGTGAAGAATACCCGATCAATAACTATCACATGTTATACTCAGGAAGCAATGATGCGCAACATAGATACGGAGTAGCCATAAAAGTGTCACAAAATATCAAAAAGACTGTTTTGAATGTTGTGAACCTATCAAACAGAGTAATAATGATACAATTCAGATCTCATGCAGGCAAAATTAACATCATCCAAGTGTATGCATCCACAGCAGATAAAAACAAAACAGAAATAGATGAATTCTACAGCCAACTAAACAAAATTATAAAAATAGTCAAAAGCTCAGATATTACTATTGTTTTAGGGGACTTTAACGCAAAAGTCTGGGAAAGAAAATGTAGATGAATGTGTAAGCCCATATGGTCTAGGGGAGAGAAATGAGAGGGGAGAAAGATTTATTGAGTTTTTTCAGATTAGAAACATGGTCATTACAAACACATAATTTAAACTACCAAAACGGCAACTATACACTTGGACATTACCAGCCCACACAACAGATAAAATAGTACAAAACTAAATAGATTACATCTTAATTAACAAAAGATATAAAAACGCTATTAGCACAGTTAAAGCGTATCCAGGGGCAGATGTGTATTCTGATCACAACCCTATTATAGCCACCTTAAAAGTTAAGCTAAAGAAAGTCTAAAGAAAGTATCAAAAATTTAAATTAAATTCAACTATGTTCCGGAAAGAACAAATCAGACAGAGGGTAAAGACAAATATCAACAAAAACCTCAATCGATTCATACAGGGAAGCGTAGAGAACAGAGACGTAAACAAGACCTTAAAGAAACCTTGCTGAATGGAATCAAGAATGAACTTAAATGCAGTACTCGGTCTCCCAAAGAACAATTGATGACTAATGAAATCTTAATTCTAATGGAAAATAGAAAACAATACAAAGGACAGAATAAGGATACATACAAAGAGATTTAACAACAAATAAGACAAAAAATTAGAGAGACCAAAGAAACATTCATTAGACAGAAGTGCAAAGAGATAGAAGCACTAGAACAGAGATACAATTCATTTAATCTACATAAAAAGGTCAAATAATTTACTGGCATAGGAAGGAAAAAACAAAATGGTTTAATAAAGGATACAAACGGAAACATTATAATAAACATAGAAAAAAAAAATCAAAAGGTGGGAGGAATACATACAACAACTATTTGATGACACTAGAAATGAGATAAATATACAAGAAACTACGAAAGGCCCCCTTATAACTGCCGAAGAAGTAAGGCATGCTATTAAAAACTCAAAAGATAGGAAGGCAATAAGTCCAGATGAGATACCAGTAGACCTCCTCAAAATAATTGATGACAACAAGTAGAACATTCTAGTAAATCTATATAATACCATCTATAAAACCGGAATCATATCCGCAAGAATAGCTTAAATCAACTTTTATTCCGATACCAAAAAAGCATAACGCAAGGGAGTGTTCAGACTTTAGAACTATTAGCCTGATGAGCCATACTTTGAAAGTGTTCTTAAAAGTTATTCATAGTTGCATATACAAGAAGCTAGAAGCGGATATTGGCAAGACCCAGTTTGGATTTTGTAAGAACTTAGGTACAAGAGAGGCGTTATTTAGCATAAATGTCATAATACAACAATGTCTCAATATGAACGTTGACTTATACATTGGATTTATCGACTACAATAAAGCCTTCGATAAAGTTAAGCACGAGCACTTAATAGAAATAGCACAACAGCAAGGTCTTGACTACAATGACATCAGAATAATAAAAATCTTGTACTGGAGTCAGAAAGTCCAAATAACTGTTGAAGGACATGACTCTGGGAAATTAAAAATCCGCCGAGGTGCTCGACAAGGCTGCATACTATCGTCAGTCCTATTTAATATGTACTCAGAAGTAATATTTAAGAAAGCCATTAACGAAGACTCCGGGGGAATAGTTATAAACGGGCAAACTATCAATAACATTTGAAATGCAGACAATACCGCGATAATAGCAACAAACATCTAAAATTTTCAGAAAATGCTAGTAGATATAAATACTGTTAGCCAATGTTATAGACTAAGATTAAATTTAAATAAAACTAAAATTATGGTATTTAAAAAGAATGACTCTAATATTATCCCAGCCGTCGCAATAGATAATACCATAATAGAATGAGTGAGAAGCTATTAGTACTTGGGAACACAAATAGGGGAGAACAACGACCAAACCAGCAAAATCATTAAACGTATAGAGATAACAAAAACAACGTTTGTTAAAATGAATAAATTTTTCGTAGATAGAAACTTCGATATAACCCTGCGAATACGAATGATGCGATGTTATATCTTCTCGACTTTATTGTATGGTATGGAAGCATGGACACTAAATAAAAACAACATAAAAAAGATCGAGTCATTCAAAATGTAGCTTTACCGTCGTATGCTAAAAATACCATGGACGGACCTTGTAAGCAATGAAGAAGTATTACATAGAACGCACAAGGAAAGAGAACTTTTACTTACAATCAAAAAAAGAAAGCTCGAGTATTTGGGGCACATTTCCCGAGGAGAAAGGTACTCAACTCTCCAACTAATTATGCAGAGAAAGATACAGGAAAATAGATCCGTAATACGCCGCAGAACATCTTGGCTGAAAAATCTCCGGGAATGGTATGGAAAAACTTTGGTGGAACTATTTAGAGCTGCAGTTTTCAAAATAAATATTGCTATGATGATTGCTGCTCTCCGTTAAGAAAAAAAAAAAAAAAAAAAAAAGAAATAAAACTAGCAAATCTAGGACTACCAAAGAAGATACATTTAATAGAGCTACACAAAATATTTATGAAAAAATGAGAATACAACAAAGAAAAAGTTAATAAAGAAGAACTAAGAAGATACCTAAGAACAAAGCAAATATATAGTTTAAACAACGCAAGAATGGGAAAAAGAAGAGATAGATGTCAATGTAGAAAGTAAAACAAAAAAAAAAACAGAAAAAGAGTGTATAAAAAGAGATAGGTTGGGGACAGCATGTGTTGCTGCAGCAAACTGTGTAAATTCCGCAAAGCCAAAAACAAGCCCACTTCAAACTAGAACCACATTAGTAAAATCGCCAAGGACAAATCAACACTTCACTACGTTCTAAAGCTAAGCCTGTTGATAAAATAGTGTTGTAAAAAATAAATGAGATAACCATTCAGTATTATGTAAATATTAAAATTTAATAATAAAATAATATTAGATTTTTTGTGTTATCAACAAAATTTGAAGTTGTTTTACTTAAAGAGCAATATATGTTTATACTATGCTTGATAATAATAGGCAATATAAACTCAAAGTTGGGCAAAAAAAGATGAAGACGGTAACATACCAAATATTTCCCATTAAGTACTAGGTAAAAAAAATCAAGAGAAAAATGTTTACTGAACTACCTACAAAAGTAACATATATTTTGTATATTTTATTTTTTTTTTAAACTGAAACAAAATGTTAAACATTTATAAAGAAACTTTAAAAATAAAATTGACTACTTTCTATCTAGCCAAGTGCCAATAATAAATATATTTTACACTGACAGCTATTGATTTT
Source organism: Tachinus rufipes (assembly GCA_963932245.1). Classification (NCBI taxonomy): domain Eukaryota; kingdom Metazoa; phylum Arthropoda; class Insecta; order Coleoptera; family Staphylinidae; genus Tachinus; species Tachinus rufipes. The sequence continues at coordinate 37,235,440 of OZ010742.1, read as the reverse complement.
GGGTTATTATAAATAGATTATCTGCTTCATTGGTTTAAACAATGTTTGACTTAAAATTCATACCAATTACTAAAAGGCGTACCAAAGCAAATAGTTTGCAAAAACAAGTGAAAAAAAATTTAACAATTTTAATATAACATAAAAAATATTTCACAAACTTAATATAAAAAATACTAACATTTTATATAGGGTGTTTAGGAAGTAGAAACAAATTTGAGTTTAGCGTTATTTTGTTTTGTGAGGGTTGGCAGCCGTGAGTTTTTTATGTTTGTTATTTGATAACCTTTGCATTAGTAGCCTGATCGCTTTTGTTTGGTGAGCATTGTTGTTTGATGTTTATTTTTGTCATGGAGCAGATGTCAACTGAGTAACGTATCCAAGTGATAAGAAGTTATTACAAAAACAGTAAAAGTTTCACTGAATTGCATGTGATACTTGGACGTAACGTTGCTCTAACTGAATTCATAGTTTGTAAGTTAATCCAAAAGTTTGAGACCACGGGTTTTGCTTTAAATGTTAAGAAAACGGGACGACCGCGTTCTGTTCAAACACAACAAAACATTGTTGTCGTGCGTGATAAAGTGACTGTAAGCCTTAGAAAAACGGTTCGCCGACAACCCAACAACTGAATTGATCACCAAGTTTGTAATCTTTTCAAAAAATCTGAAAATGCATGCGTACAAGATTCAACTTACACAACTGCTGATTATGTAAAAATACATCGATTTGCTCAGTGGGTCTTGGCTTGACAAGTGGAGAACAATAACTTTACAAAAAGATTCATTTACACAGATGAGGCGCACTTCGACCTCAGTGGATTCGTCAATAAGCAAAACTGCAGAATTTGGGATACCGACAATCCGCGAGTGACTGTGGAAAATGAGATGCATCCACAACGCACAACTGTGTGGTGTGGGTTTTGGGCAGGAGGAGTGATCGGCCCGTACTTTTTTAAAAATAATAAAGGAGCTGCCGTCACTGTGAACGGCGACCGTTACAGAAACATGCTTTCTGATTGGTTTTTCCAGTTGTGGATGAAAATGATAATTTTTGGTTTTAACAAGATAGTGCGACATACCACACATCCCGTAAAACGATTACTCTGCTGAATGAAAAGTTTCCTAAAAAAAATATCTCTTTGCGTGGCAACCAGGAATTTCCTACCAGATCATGCAAACTCACGTCTTGTGACTTTTTTTGTGGGGATTTGTAAAGTCAAAAGTGTACGTAAACAAACCACAAACAATATACCAATTGAAGGAAGAAATTCAAAGAGATATTAGCAGCATCCCACCAGATGTTTGTGAACGCGTCATCGAAACATCAATGAACGCATTGCTTATTGCCGCGCGGCCTTCAGTTGTCTTATCTTGTCTATCTTAATTAATGATAAAATAAACTGATACATGTTTTCAAGTGTAGATTTATTGATTATGAAATTTAAAATGTGTGTACTATTTAGAATAGTAAATTAATACTTACAAAAAAAAATTAAATGTTGACCAAAATAATAAAAATAAATTAATCACAAAAATTTAAACCAAAATGAAGGTAACTTACTTTTACAGATATAATCTAATTAGCAAAAAGTTTCAAATTTAGAGTTTGTGTATGTTTGGAAAACACCGTTTTTTACATATATTGCTGACTTAGTACTTTTTACTCTTAGATTAAATTTGCAATCTTTTATAAAGTATTTAATACAGCTTTTCAGTCTATGCACGTGCACTGGTGACATTAGCAAATTTGCATCTGTTGACAATTAGAATTTTTTGATACATTTTTTACAATTTGGCAACATAAGTGACCAGCGTGATCGTCTACACGTAGCTTTTCTTTATGAAAATAATCAAGTTTTGTAATCACTCGAGTGAACAAACCAATACACTTAATTTTTTCAAATATTAATATATATAATTTTTTACATTTTGGCAGATTTTAATAAATAGTTTGTAACTTTACAATGTAACAGAAACACTAATATATTAGAAGTAATTCAATAAAGACGTGCTTATTGACAATTAATAATTTTAAAATAATAGCCACAAACAAAAAATTAATATTTTTATTGAAGTATTAATATTTTACTTACATTGTTGAACAATTGTAGATTCCACAAAGGTGGCTAAAGCCAAAACTAAAATTGATTTCAATGAAGTGTTCATTTTCAATAATACTAAACAAATAATATTTTTGCTTAGTATTATACTTTATCTATATCATGCAAACAAATTATTATCGTACTAATATAAATTGTTAGTCTATCTGAAGGTGTTTCACACCTGATAAATGATTTTTAGATTTCAGTAATTGATATTTTATTCTTATGTATTAAATAATATTTATATATTTTTTATTACATTATTAGATTAAATAACTATACAGATAATAATAAAATTAAAACAATTTTTGTTAAATTGGCTATCGACCTTGGTTTTTCTTTTAGATAATATTTTTTTTTTAAATTTATTTACCAAGCAAATAATATTCTACAATATAAAGAGTGATTCATAAAGAGCAACGCATTTTTAAATTGATATTTGTTTCAATTGGCAATCTTCTTAAGTTTGTTTTTTTGACACGTTTCAATAGTGAGACAATCAAGTGCAAAAAGCAAATACAATATTCCAGCTGTACGTCAGGGTGTTTCTGAAGATTTAATTTGGTCAATTTGTCATTGATCTCAGACTATAAGACATTAGTTGGTAACAAATTTAAAAAAAAATCTTAATGTTTGTGTTTACAAGTTTGCTTTAACTACAACACTTTATTATTATATTTAATTACTGAGCTTTAAAATAACTCCCAGTTTTATAAAAAAAAATATCTTCAGACAAAACAGAAGTAGTTATTGCAATAGTGGAGAAGATAAAACAGATTATAAAAGAACTACCTAATAACAAAGCACCAAGACCGGACGAGATAACAACGGAGATAGTGAAAGCAGCGTTATATGGAATTGAGATAGAGATAACTCAAATAATAAACATTTCTTGCCTGTTGAAAAGAGACAAACTTAGTGTTAATTAAAAAAAACCTATTGTTAAGGAAAAAGACCTGATCAACACATATATTATTGTGAAGAAAATTGAACAAGAAATAAATGAAAAAAAGAGAATAAGAACAGGAGCAATATGTAATTACAAAGGAAATATTGACTCAACAACAACAAACAGTGAACCACACAGAAAAAGACAACACTGTGTCATAATAGCTTTAGATATACAAAACACATTTAATTTGTCTCCTTTCTCCGTAGTTGTAGTAGCAGTGTAGGGAGTAAAAATTGTTTATACTTTGATCCAAGACAGTTTGGTTTGAATACAATCGCAAAATTTTTGAGTTTTGCAACTACATATCGCCCAACATGAAGCGGTGCTCCATCGTGATGGTATTACATCCTGTTACGTAAGGCAAAAGTGACATTGTTATCCAGCAAATTTTTCATCTGATTTTTAACAAATTCGGCGTATAAACCATCATTTAAGCAAGGTGGTAAGATTTGAGTTGGCAACAGTTGCCCATTAAAAACATGTGTTAACTAAAAATCTTTGTTGGTTGTACCCTAACTGCGTACGGATTTCCAGATATACTTATTATGTATATTATTAATGTCATCTCTCGTGAACATAGACTTATTGCTCTACAATATTGAACTAAAAAAGTTAGAATCTTATTAATGTTGTTCAAGAAGCCATTAAGAAAATGCAAGTCATTGTGCTGCGTTGTTTGGTTGTAGGTGTTGTACTTTTTGATAATGATATGTGTAAACAATTTTCTATTTAAAGTTTTTCCGACAAAGTTATTAGATAGTTGTCTAACGCTGATCTCTGGTTTATCAAGAACTGCGTCGACTTTGTTCCTCTTCTGCCACGGTGTGCTGTTAATGTGGAGCTCTACTACGGCAATTTCTAGTTTCAAACTTACGGAGCTTTTAAAATGCACCCAAAAATACGCGACGAGAAGATTTCTTTCTGTCGGGAAATCTTTGCGACATGCAGCTAGGGCGTTACCATTACAGAATGCGTAAACAAAAATGATATCTGCTTATTCTCCGTTGTTGGACAGCATTTTTATTAAGTTACTAACCAAACCAAAGAAAACAGTGTTGACAAGTATCAAAAGCTTGCATCAACCCACACTACAAAATAATGTAGTATTGTTTTTTTTTTACTAAATAAAACGTTTTTTAAATAATGTGTATTTTTTTATTATCTCGGAAACAAAACGAGGTAGATAAAAAAGTTATTTAGATTTTGTTTAAAATTAAAAAAATGTACTTACTAAATTAAAACAAATACTCACGATAATTTTATTAAAATTTCATTTTAGATGGATCTAATATTAAAAAAATTATAAAAAACAACTCTTAATAATTTTAGTATTTATTTATTTGAGTATTTTATTTCTTAATTTTTAAAAAACTTACACTATTTATTTATATTTTTTTAATATAATCATTGATTTTTTGGTTGTTTACACAACTTTACCATCTACTTCAAAGCAAGCAATAGATTTTTTTTCTTCACCAGCATATAGATTGAATGTTAAATGTACATTTATCTAAAAAGTTTACGTTAATAAATGATTATTTTTTGGTATGTTAGTATAATTTACCGGAGGATAATAGCTTTTGACGGGCATGACTAACTCATATGTGGCTCTAGCTCCTTCTTCTAATGGACATTGTGGTCCGATCATAGCTTTACATCCATCAGATTCTTCTAATGGAAAATTCAGTTCAACACCAATTGCTTTAGCGAAAATTTCTGGTTTGAGAATTTCAATATCTTCAACTATAATATATAAATATTAAGTTTTGTAATATTATTAAAAACATTTGAATTTAAATTATATGTATAAAACTTACGAGCATCAAATGTAACTCTAGCTACAATATTAGTGTTTTTGGGTAGATCACATGGTGATCCTTCACAGCCAATTATGTCAACATTAAGTGGCAAAGGCACATCAGAATTAACACCTGTAAATTATAAAATTAACAATTAGTATCTAATTAAATTATAAACTTATTTTATAAATACTTTGTTTAACTTTGTTCTTTCTAATTTGTTTACTTTGTAATATTTTTGTACTCTAATCTGGTAGCGTATATCAACTTGATTTGCAACAACGCTTTATGCATTTATGCAGTTTTGAACTACATTTTAATAAATTTATTGTTTTATAAAAGTTTTGGTTGTTTATAAACAGCTAACAACTTTGATTAGTTTGAGTAGAATGATTACTAGTAAATTTGATAAAATGAATAAAAAATGAAAATGAATTAATAATTTATTCAAAATCAGTTTAACAAATCGGTCGCTGTGATTTGTTAGACTGATTTTAGGTCAAGCATAGATAATTGTTTTGGTTCTACAAACTTTGTCAATATGCCATGTCTATGCTTGACTCTTGGAGGCAGTGGTTCGTTAGACAGAAGAAGAAATTATACTAGGTGGCGCAAAAGTTGTCACCTAATGTTGTTTGATTGTAGTTTTTTTAATAAATAAAAAACTTAAGTTTTGCTTTTGGATTGTGCTTATTTGATGTCTATTTTTTTAATTAAGTAGAAAAAATGATATCAGCCAAGTTGCCGCCGCCAGAATTGATGACCATACGGGCTCGATTTATGGCATTTTCCATCACTTTTGCTAGAACTTTTGGAGGTTTTTGCATTTCTGACCGATATTCTCTTTGAGGGCTTTAAGAGTCTGAGGTTTGTTGAGATAGACTCGTGACTTCAAGAAACCCCACAATAAGAAGTCTAGAACGGTTAAATCGAGCAATTTTGCCAGCCAATGCAAATTACCAAAACAAGAGATTAGGCAACCCAGAAATGCAGCTTTCAGAATTTTGGTAGTAGTACGCGCCGATGTTTTATCCTGTTGGAATCACATATTCTCTAGTCCCAATTCGTTTAGTTAATGTAGAAAAATGTTGATGAGCATGGTTCTGTAGCGCTTGCCGTTCACAGTAGTCGTTTCTCTTCTAGACAGGCAACTAAACGCCGTAGTGTTTTTACATCTAAATTTACGCTGCGCCAACACCACCAACAAATTATTACGCAAAAAAATTGAAACAATTATTTCACTTTCTTGAGGAGTATTGCGATTCATGTCTTATTGACGTGCATTTTGTATCTGTTTACTTCACAAATGTCAAAGCAAAATTGACATTTACCGCAATTTGCAAATATTATAACATCTTTTGATAGAAAAGTGACTTTTGCTCCACCTAGTAGAAGCAGCAAAATAAAAAATACTAACAAATAAAAGTATCAAGATAATATATAGTTATTTTCAAGAGAGAAATCTATTAACTAAAAATAAAAATTTAGGCTGACTAGAGATTTACCACAAGGTTTTGCACTTGAAGAATCTAGTCTATAATGAGTTACTCAGAATGTGGCTGCCAGAAAACGGCAACAATAACAATATTTGCAAATGACATGGCTCTAGTAAATAAGTATATAGACATAGAAATGTTAAAGAAAAAGTTAGCAATAGATATGACAAAAAGCTGGATGAAAAATAAAGAGTTAGATCTGGCTCTGAAGAAAACTGAAGCGGCATGACTATCGACAAAGAAAACTAATCAAGAAAATAAGAAAATACAGGTAACAAATAATAACCATAGGTAAAAAATTTAAATATTTTGGAGTTAGACTCTTATGCTAAACAAGGAAGAACCAGAAAAATGTACAAGGAGGCTAATAGCAACGGCGGCTAGAAATAAACTATTATACTCCGCAAAAACAAGACAAAAAAAACGGAAAAGAAATAAGAGGAACTACAAGAGCAAGTTTGCTAAGGATCTGCAGGGCATACAGGACGGTATTACAGGAAGCACTAGAAGTAATTGCGGCAAAACTACCCGCAGATTTGGTAGTAGAAAAAAAAAATTGGACATAAAAAGATTGATAAATGAAGGAACTAGTAAACATAAAGCAAAAAGACGGGCAAGAAAGAATACGATAAAAAAAGGCAGAGACAGTAGAAAAAAGGAGAAAAAGAAGAATAGACAAGAGAACTAATACCAGAAATAAACTTACTGGACATAAAGCCTTTGGTAAGTATTTACAAAAAATAAATAAGATGTATATTTTTTCAAGAAGACACGCATGTCGACGCAGAACATACGCTAGTAGAGTGCAAAACGTGAGAAAAAGATAAGAAAGAATTAGAAAAGATATTGAAAAAAAAACTATGCAACGAAAAGTTTAAAGCTTTAAGATCAAGATTAATTAAAATAGAAGAAAACATACAGATCAAAAGCTACAAAAAGCAAAGAAAGGAGAAACGAGAAGCTAAATCAAAGCAAAAAAACAAAAAAAATGCCAAAACAACTATGCCTATCAAGAAATACACAGTGAAAGGATAAACAAAGGAAAAACATTTACTAAAACATTAGTACTAATCAAATTGAGATAAACAGAAAAAAAAAAACTGCTCAAAGAAAGAAAACTGAATGAATTGACTAAGCAATTTTTATACGGCAGATACGCCATCTCAAGGTTGATAGACAATGCAACTTTAAAAATGGTCAGATTATAGCTGGCAACTAGGCGACACAAAAAACTAAGTCCAAAAGGAAATTTTAGAATTTTACTAGAAATAAAACTGGCAAATCTAGGACTACCAACAAAGATACATTTAATAGAGCTACACAAAATATTTATGAAAAAAAGAAGATACAACAAAAAAAAAAGTTAATGAAGAAGAACTAAGAAGATACCTAAGAACTAAGCAAATATATAGTTTAAACAACGCAAGAATGGGAAAAAGGAGAGATAGTTGTCAATGTAGAAAGTAAAACAAAAAATACAGAAAAAGAGTGTATAAAGAGAGATAGGCTGGGGACAGCATGTGTTGCTGCAGCAAACTGTGTAAATTCCGCAAAGCCAAAAACAAGCTCACTTCAAACTAGAACCACATTAGTAAAAACGCCAAGGACAAATCAACACTTCACTACGTTCTAAAACTGAGCCTGTTGGTAAGATAGTGTTGTAAAAAATAAATGAGATAACCATTCAGTATTATGTAAATATTAAAACTTTTAACAAAATAATTTTAGTTTTTTTGTGTTCAACAAAATTTGGAGTTGTTTTACTTAAAGAGCAATATAATATACAATGCTTGATAATAATAGGCAATATAAACTCAAAGTTAGGCAAAAAAAGATGAAGACATTAACATACCAAATATTTCCCATCAAGTACTACAAAACAAACATCTATTTTATATATTTTATTTTTTTCAAAAACTGTAACTAAATGTTAAACATAGCTACATTTAGAAAGAAGCTTTAAAAACAAAATTGACTACTTTCTATCTAGTGTGCCAATAGTAAGTATATTTTACACTGACAGCTATTAGTTTTGGGTCATCATGAATAGATTATCTGCTTCATTTGATTAAACAATATTTGACTTAAAATTCATAACAATTACTAAAAGGCGTACCAACGTAAATAGTTTGCAAAAACAAGTGAAAAAAAATTTAACAATATTAATATAACATAAAAAATATTTCACAAACTTAATATAAAAAATACTAACATTTTATATAGGGTGTCTAGGAAGTAGAAACAAATTTGAGTTTAGCGTTATTTTGTTTTGTGAGGGTTGGCAGCCGTGAGTTTTTTATGTTTGTTATTTGATAACCTTTGCATTAGTAGCCTGATCGCTTTTGTTTAGTGAGCATTGTTGTTTGATGTTTATTTTTGTCATGGAGCAGATGTCAACTGAGCAAAGTATTCAAATGATAAGAAGTTATAACAAAAACTACTCAGACGTAACGTTGCTCCAACTGAATCCACAGTTTGTAAGTTAATCCGAAAGTTTGAGACCACGGGTTCTGCTTTAAATGTTAAGAAAACGGGACGACTGCGTTCTGTTCAAACACAAAAAACATTGCTGTCATCATCAGTTTTTTCTTTTCTTTTCACAGGTGTTGTTGTGTGTTGCGGGTGGTGTGAATAAATTGTTGCGGGTGGTGTGAATAAATTCGCACCACCCGCAACACACAACAACACCTGTGAAAAGAAAAGAAAAAACTGATGATGGCCTAACCGCCGAAACCGGTCTTAATATATAAAAATAAAATCAGCACAATAAAGTATAAAATTTTTGTTAAAATACCCTAACCTCAATTATTTTAAACTGTGCAATAATCAGAAACAAATACTACAAGAAATTAATATTTTTAATGATAAAGTATTAATATTTTACTTACATTGTTGAACAATTGTAGATTCCACAAAGGTGGCTAAAGCCAAAACTAAAATTGATTTCAATGAAGTGTTCATTTTCAATAATACTAAACAAATAATATTTTTGCTTAGTATTTATACTTTATCTATATCATGCAAACAAATTATTATCTACTAAAATAAATTGTTAGTCTATCTGCAGGTGTTTCACACCTGATAAATGATTTTTAGTTTTTAGTAATTCATATTTTATACTTATGTTATTAAATAATATTTATATTTTTTTTATTACATAGTTACATTAAATAACTATATAGATAATAATAAAATTAAAACAAGTTTTGTTAAGTTGGCTATTGACCTTAGTTTTTTAGCTCTTTTAAATAATAAAAAAACAATTTTATTTATTTACCAAGCAAATAATATTCTACAATATAAAGAGTGATTCATAAAAAGCAACGCGTTTTTAAATTGATATTTGTTTCAATTGGCAAACTTCTTAAGTTTGTTCTTTTGACATGTTTCAATAGTGAGACAATCAAGTGCAAAGAGCAAATACAATATTACAATATATAATATAGTCAATTGATTTTAGACTATAAGACATTAGTTGATAACAAATTTAAAAAAATCTTAAATTTGTGTTTACAAGTTTGCTTTAACTAAAACACTTTATAAATAAATTTAATTATTGAACTTTAAAATAATTCCCAGTTTTATAAAAAAATATCTTCAGCAACTTAAAGGTTTTGTGAACAAGCAAAACTGCTTTATTTGGTTTGAAAATAAAGCAAAAGGAATGCATAAAAAATCTCATCTACTTAATCGGATTGGTCTGGTGTGCATTTCATATTAAAAAGTCAATGAAATTTTAATAACAATGTTGTTAATCTCGTTACTGTAAATAGAGCGCATTGTCGGTTATGTTGACTGAATTAGATGCTTGTAATGAAATTATAGAAAAACTAACAGAAATAGCTGACAAAACAAAAGTAGTTATTGCAATAGTAGAGAAGATAACACAGATTATAAAAGAACTACCCAATAACAAAGCACCAGGACCGGACGAGATAACAACAGAGATAGTGAAAGCAGCGTTATATGGAATTGAAATAGAGATAACTCAAATAATAAACAGATGTCTGAAGGAAGGAACATTTTCTGCCTGTTGGAAAGAGACAAACTTAGTGTTAATTAAGAAGAAAAAGAAAATAGGGCTGATCAACACATATATTATTGTGAAGAAAATTGAACAAGAAATAAAAAAAAGAGGATAAGAGCAGGAGCAATATGGATTTACAAAGGAAATATTGACTCAACAACAACAATCAATGAACCACACAGAAAAAGACATGACTGTGTTATAATAGCGCTAGATATACAAAATGCTTTCAATAGCAAACTATGGGAAGCAATTATAGAAGCAGCAAAAACAAATTAACAAATAAAACTATCAAGATAATATGGAGTTACCTTCAAAGAAGAAATCTACTGACTAAGAATGGAAAATTTAAGCTGACTAGAAGTACCACAGGGTACTGCACTTGAACCTAAACTGTAGAATCTAGTGTATAATGAGCTATTCAGGATGCGGCTGCCAGAAGGAGTGACAATAATGGCATTTTTGGATGACGTGGCTTTGGTAGGTAGGAATATAGACATAAAAGTATTAAAAGACAAGTTGGAGGTGACAATAGATATGATACAGAGCTGGATATGGAATAAAAGGATAAATCTGGCTCCGCAGAAAATTGAGGTGGCTTGGCTATTGACAAAGAAGACTAATAAGGAAAACTAAACAATAACTAAGTTTATGGTAATTAGCAAAAATATCATTAACCCGGGGAGATTACTGCTGAAAAATGCAGAGATAGAGAGGGTAGAAAAATTCACGTACCTTGGGAGTTTGCTAAATGAACAATGGGACCATTCACTAGAAGTAAAGAGCCGGATAGAAAAAGCCAGAGCTGCATTTAAAAAAATCAGCACTGTTTTAAAAAATCACAGTCTTAACATTAAACTGAAAGTTAGACTAGTTAAGTGTTATGTCTTTCCGGTACTCTTATATGGAGTGGAGTCTTGGACCTTGACAGAGGCTTCAATAAACAAGATAAACGCGTTTGAAATGTGGACATACAGAAGGATTCTTAGAATCCCATGGACAGCCCATGTTTCTAACGAGGAGGTTTTAAGGAGGTTGAAAGGAGAAAGAGAAGTGGTAAAAATGATAAAACAGAGAAAGCTGGAATTCTTGGGACACATTATGAGACACCCAGAGAAATATGAGCTTTTACAGCTTATACTACAAGGAAAGCTAGAGGGAAGGAGAGGACCAGGGCGAAGGAGGATTTCGTGGTTGAAGAACCTACGAACGTGGTTCAATACAACAACCACAGAACTATTTCGTATAAAGTAAAGATTGCGTTGTGGATAGCCAACATCCGGTAACGGATAGGCACGCTAAGAAGAAGAAGAAGAAAAAATACAGGTAGGGAAACAAATAATAAAGCAAAAAGATAGAACAAACAGGTTAAGAAAGCGGTAAGAGAAACAAAGAAAATGGAAACAATGCTTAGTAAGCTTATGCCAAACAAGGGAAAACCAGAAAAAAGAGCAAAAAGGTTAATAGCAACGGCTACTAGAAGTAAACTATTGTACTCCGCTAAAACATGAGGAGACGCTTTAAAGACAAAAAAAAAACATATCAAAAATAAGAAGAGCTACAAAAGCAAGCTTGTTAAGAATATGCAGGGCCTATAGGACAGTGTCACAGCACTAAAAGTAATTGCGGCAACACTACCCGTAGTAAATGAGGAAACTAGTAAACATAAAGAAAAAAACGGACAAGAGAGAATACGATGGAAAATAGCAAAGACAGTGGAAAAAGGAGAAACAAAATGAACAAGAGAGCTAATACCAGAAATAAAAAAAAATGGGTAAAGAATAAACCAGCAACGTGTTTCTATACAACACAACTACTCACCGGACATGAAGCCTTTAGTATTTACAAAAAAATAATAAGATAGAAAAAAAAAAATGTATATTTTGTCAAGAAAACACGCATGACAACGCAGATCATACGCTACTAGAGTGCAAAGCGTGAAAAGAAGATAGGAAAAAGTTAGAAATAGTATGTAAAAACAAAATCAACAAATTCACAATCATTAATATATGCCTGAATGACTAAAACAAATGGAAAGCACTAAGAAACTATGCTAAAAAAAAACCAAGACAACTATGCTTGTTATGAAATAGATGGTGAAAGAATAGACAAGAGAACAACATTTACTAAAACTTTAGTATCAATCAATATTGCAGAGATAAGAAAAAAAAAATGCGCAAAGAAAGCAAACTGAATGAATTAACTAATTTCCATAAGGCAGATGTGCTATCTCAAGGTTGACAAACAATGCAACTTTCAAAATAAGAGTTTATCTGGCAACCAGGGGACACGAAGAACTATCTCCAAACAAAGATATTAAAATTTTACAAAAAGTAACTGGCAAATCTAGGACTACCAAAAAAGATACATTTAATAAAGCTACACAAAATGTTTATAAAAAAAGAACACAACTAGAAAGATATAAAAAAACTAAGGAAAAACTTAAAGACAAAGCAAATATCTAATAAAAAAAATTACAGAACAAAACCTAACAAAATCAACATAATGTGCTATGTTAATGACGCGTTACTGATAGCTCGGATTAGTAAGACAATCTTCAAAAACAACTCTACACATTCAACACTACAGCAAAAACGTACAACATGGCAATACCTCAAAAAAATCAAAATGCATGTTGATTAGGGAACCCACAAAGATAAAAATTAGAAATGGACGGCACACGTATTAAACAGGTAAACTTATTCAAGTACCTTGGAATTGATAAATACCGGTGGTAAGAACATACCAAAAGAAATAAAAATATAGACAACAAAAGCACTAAAAGTTGGTGGCTGCTTAAAAGAATCTTTATAAAAGAATAAATATTTAAACTTTGAAAGCAAAATAAAAGTGCAGACAACTGCTGTGAAACCAATACTACGCTGTAGAGACCTAAACAGACAAAAAAAAAAACAGATAGTAAACAACGTAGAAATAAAAATATTATAGTCAATCAACTTAAAAACAAACAAACTACAAAAATTAAAACATAGTAATATACAAAATAAAATTCTGAAACTTTGAACTCGTTTAGACTTTAATATACAAATTAACAAAAAAAATGACAAAAACAAAAATACATAAAGTACAGTAATTTTTACAAAAAAATTATAATTTTTTTACAAAATTCCGTTTTTGTGCGCATAGTGCGCTAATTACGTTCTTAAAAAGCAACGGTTTTAGCCAATTATTATGTTTCAAAACAAATCTAGCTTTTGATCTTTTTACATTCATCTAAAAAGTTTTCCAATAAGAAGTTTTATTTTAAATAGCAGGCTATTTGAGCAGCTGTCAATTTTGAAGCTATTATCTTTTCACATTTGACAAGTAAAAACTACGCCATTATTAAAAATGGAACAATACACGCTTCAACAACGCATTGAAATTATTAAAATTCACTATACAAATGGTGAAATTTTTTCAGTCACAGTGGTGCAATACTAAAGCACTTTTTGGTCGTCGTAAAGCACCTTTTTGGCTGGCAATAGTAAACCTGATAGAAAAATTTGAGCTGTTGGAACAAGTTTGTGATGTGAAGAATCGAATCCGTGTGCATTGCTCAAGAACACATGAAAATATTGCTGATGTATCCCGTAGTGTTGAAGAAAACCCAGGTTTGTCAACTTCTTGTCCTAATCTATTTTCTTAATATTTTTATCACTTGTTATTGTTTTAACTTATTGTTATATTTTATTACTGCATTTATTTCATGCCTACTTGCAAATGCAAAAGCGTTGCACAATTTGGCATAACTTGCACTAATTGTGGTATTGTCTTTTACAATAGTTGTGCTTTAAAATATAAAAAATGCATTTGTGGTACTTTATTACAAAGAAAACATGTATTACATCAAATATTGTTAAAGAAAGTGCGATCTAACTATACATTTTTAACCAAAAAAATTATCTATCTTGAAGAGAAGATTGCCAAAAAAGACAAGGTAATTTTAGAATATGCAACTCGTGAAGAACAACAAACCGCCCCTAATATTGCTTTACTAATGTAACGACTCAGTTGCTTGAACCGTCTGTTTTCCATCTTTAGCAAATTCAATTGTTAAAACTAAAACTAAATCCAAACAGATAGTTCAACCAAAAGCAAAAGTTATTTTTGGCAGTAGCCCTAATAATGACAAGCTGCAGGCATATGTACCTACTGCATACATTTACGTATCAAAACTAAAACGTGGGACTAAAAAATGTGAAATAATTAATCACATAAAAGCACAGCTTTCTTCAATATCGATTGATGTTGTTGACTTAACTGGCAAATCTTGAAGTTACAGCGGCTTTAAAGTTGCTATTCCTGCTGTTCATGCGCGGTCCATTTTATGTAAGGAATTTTAACCTGTTAATATTGCAGTCAGAAAATTTACAAATTATGGTAGTGCGCAAAACGTTCCTGCTTCTTCTGTTGAGGATTTTTGGAGCCTGGATCTAGCCAACAACCTAGACCCTTCTGTAGAATTACCAACGGCCTCAAAATCTACTACCAAAACGTCGGGGGCATAAAAACTAAGCTTATGAAACTAATGCTGGCCGTAGCGGTTTCCAGATACGACTTGATAGTGTTTACTAAAACTTGGCTCACCCAGGATATTGACAATTCTGAGCTTAAACTACGTGGTTACGATTTATTTAGGTGCAATCGTTTTGCATTAACTTGTGCTAAACTGGAAGGTGGGGGTGTATTCATTGCAATTAGATCTCACCTAAAAGGTATAATACTGCACCCCACGTATTCAACCGTGGAATATGTCTTTGTTTTTGTTAACTTTAAGTTTGTGTATATTTAATTAGTGCGGTATATTTACCATCAAATTTAGCTATTGAGCTGATATATATCCCAGTAGTAAACTTATTCTACTAGGAGATTATAATCTACCTGCAGCGTTGTGGATAAATGATGAGTTAGGAATTGGAGTAGTTTGCAATAAAACTTACTCTGCATATTTAGTAGCCAATTCTTTTGGATTTTTAAACTGCACTAAATGCATAACAATACCCAATAGTAAGGGTTTGTTTTTAGACTTGTGTTTTACAAATAATCGTAATGTAAAAGTGGCAATGGCTGTTGATGTTCTGTTAAACACAAGCCAACACCACTATGCTTATGTGATAGATGTTAAATGTGATACCAACTGTGATAGTTTAAAGTGTAACTATGTTTTTAATGATTTTAAATTTGCAGACTTTAGCGTTATCAATGGTTTTTTATTGAGTGTTGATTGGTCTTTACTTTTTTATAACTGTGATGTTAATGTATGTGTTGATTTATTTTATTTTGTTTTGTATTATGCAATTGATTGATACGTACCTAAAAAAATGTGGCGTGAAAACAACTTTCCTGTTTGGTTTAGCAAAGAACTGATTTTACTTACTAAATTGAAAAAAAATTGTTCATAAACGTTTTAAATCTTCAGAACTTCTATCTGATTATAATGAGTTTGAATCTATTTGCACTTCATGTAAAAATCTTAGCGCTTGCCTTTATAAGCAGTATATTGGATGTACCGAGAATAATATTCAAACAAATCCAAAGCATTTCTGGAAATTTGCTTACGAAACCGGAAAATCTAATGGCTTTTTGTCTACAATGTACTATGGAGACTTAATCTGCACTAATGGAGATAATTATGTCAACAAATTTGCAAATTTTTTTTAATCTGTTTACGATTCTGAATTTCATACTGCTCCAACGTTTGAGTTTCAAAACAACGTAATACATTCAAATTTTTCAATTAAAAAACAATTCAATATTTGATGTTTTAAAGATATTGAATACCTTCAAAGTAATCTTAGCACTGGCCCAGACGGCATTCCTTCTATAATGTTGAAAAAATGCATTTATTCCATTTCTACACCGTTACATCTACTTTTTAATGCTTCCTTAAGCAAATCTAAATTTTCTGATATGTGGAATTAAAGCTACATTATGCCTTTATTTAAATCAGGGGCTAAGGAAGACATAACTAACTATAGAGGTATATGTATTTAATCTGCCATTCCTAAATTATTTGATCAACTTGTAACTGAACAAATATTATATAGTATTATAATTGATAAACAGCATGGTTTTTGTGAGAGTCGTTTCACACTTACTAACTTATTGTGTTACGAAAATTATATTTTGAAAGCTTTTGAATCAAAAGTACAAATTGATTCTACTTACACCGATTTTTCAAAGGCTTTCGTGTGAGCCACAGTATTTTATTAGCTAAGCTTTATGCTTTAGGTTTACATCATTCTGTGGTTTCATGGTTATCTAGTTTTTTGGAAAATTATTTAATTAATTAATAATTTTTTTTACAGCCAATTTTTGTATCTTCAGGTGTTCTCCAGGGATCACACTGCGGTCCAATTCTGTTCCTGGTTTTTATCAATAATATTTTCAGTGTATTCATTCATCGTCTATTCTTTTATTTGCTGATGATCTAAAGCTTTACAGTAAAATATCATCTGTTAATGATTTCATCTGTTACAACGAGATTTAAATTTTGTAAATGCTTGGTGTCATAATAATTATCTTGTTTGTAACGTTAACAAATGTTTTTTAATTAGTTTTAATAAAACACTGAATAAAATACCTTACGGTTATAATATTAATCATAAACCGTTGAAACAAGTTTCTCAAATAAAAGACTTGGGCGTAATCTTTGATCACAAACTCACATTTGTCAAGCATATTAACTATATGTGTAACCGGGCTATGAAAATGCTGGGTTTTGTTTACAGAATGCCAGCAGATTTATCCCCAAGTACGCTCAAATTACTTTGTTGTTCTTTGGTGCGTTCTCATTTAGAATATGCTCCGTCAGTCTGGTGCTCGTCTTACAAAAGTCATATTTAAAGTATTAAACAAATTCAAAATAAGTTTGCTATATTATTATCTTATAAATCGGGGATTTTAGCGATTGATTTTGATCGCAATTACATTACATTTTTGTACAATTTGCCACCACTAAAACTTTGTCTCAAAAGGGCTGATCTTTCGTTTTTGCGTGGACAATGTCTGAAGTAGACTGTCATTATTTGCAGATTGTAACTGTATTGGCAGTTTTAATTTGTGCATTAGTTGAATTTTAGTCTAAGTATGCATTAAATTTAAATAGAAATATAAGCAAAATTATGTTTAAACTACAAAATGTGAGGCTATATTTTATCCAAACACTCTGTATTTTAACATTTATCTAAAATTTAAAAAAATTATAGAACCTTTTCTACTTATCTTAAATTTCTCATTACTTTTAAAGTTTGAAAAATAAGTTGAATTATTTTGTATTTTAATTAAAGCTCATAAAATTGTTATTTTGATCTCTACGACGGTACGACGCGATACCATTATGTTTACAGTTTCATGATATTATTTCATTAAAAACATCAAGTATAAAAGAACCTAAACAGGTTAATTCTATTACAATCAATTTTCTAGCATGAGAACTTTTCAATAAATGTAAATAAAACATGTTGATATATTTGATAAGTATTAAAAGCTGATTTGTAGTTTTAATTTTTGTAATATTAGTGGTATGCGTAGGTGAGTAATACGCTGTAAGGTGTTTAAAAGCTGAATGTAAAATATACATAAATAATTTCCGAGAACATGTATTAAGACTTATCGATTTGTTATGTAAATGGAATCTTGATTTTCTATTTAGCAAATTTTCTGCCTAATGAGCTTGACAAATTATTGTGTCGTTTTAGAATATATAATATTGGTACAATGTCCTATGAGTTTTTCAGTTCCTTTGAATGTGTGAAGGCAATAATTTAAGCAGTGAATAATAAATTAGAAAGTATAAGTAGAATAGAATTTACGCGAGAAGACACGCACATATATAGCACCAACACCGAACAGTGCCATATACCAATACAATAACTAATAACACGTTAGTGGCTATATGTGCATTCCTCGGGATGAATATTTTTTTCCATCTGACCAAAGTAATAAATTTAAATCTCCACATGCAAGTCCGCTCCGTTTAGCTAATCGTTAAATCGGACTGAATGATAGTAGGATGGAAAATCTGTTTTCTGGCCACAAATCATAGGCAGAGTGTGAAATCAGCCAGCAGGATGCAATTGTTCGCGACAAATGACGTAGAGGCGCGAGACTCCCGACCGAGCCGTGTAAGTCATAAATCGCATTCGCCCCATGAACCGGGTAATTACCGGTGCTGATCTATGGTACGGGCCACGGCCGGGCTCATATACCACCCCCATACAAGAGTTGTGTTCCACGTGAACCACTTGCTCTCTTCTTGCTCGCGTGGGATTGCAATGCACGCCTCACCAGCACTCACCAGCGCAGGTGCTTTACTATTACATGCTATGTTCTTTATCACTACTTATTACTCTCCGTTTACCTTACTTATGGCATAAACCACCATTCATTCATGTAATAATAACTTTTAAGTTGCAGCTCATCGACTTTTCTCGTCCCTCGGTCCTTACTTTTACCGGGATTTCAGTATTACCCATTCATTATTTATAAATTCACACAAAATTATGTTTGATCATTATGAACCCACGCAAGCTAATATTTATTCAAACGATCTACTTTCGAAGATACTCCAAATATGTTCAATATTAATGAATCCATAAACCAGTCACGCCAAAACATATTTTCCCATGGTTATGCAAATTATAGCAATACATTTAGATTAAAATTTATTAAATTAGTATCACATCACTACTAATATATCAAACATTGTATGTTTTGATATGTAATAATAAATGGCCATTCAGCTAATGCAAACCTTATTTTCATTTATCACATTCACTTCAGTTGTACAAGATTGTAAGAATTAATGTACTAAATAAATATCAAGATTATTACTAACTAACATCACCATGATTACAAATACAGATTAATAAAATATGGTTTGTTAATTAATAAATTAATTAAACAAATATTATATATAGTTATGTTTATAACAGCATTTCATAGTCATTTTTTTATTAATTTAATTAAATGAAATAATTTACTCTAGTAAATTGAGTAATAATATTTAATGTCGCCAACTAAAGTAAAGCAGTGTTCAGACAAGACGTACTTAGGAGAAGTAATATTTAAAAATAAACAATCACATAACTATAAAATAAATAACAACACTCGTAAAAGGCACTAGACAATGTGTATGAGTCTTTTGCGTTTTTTTACTTTTTTTGATCGTATGTAACTTCTCAGAATTTCATTTTTAGGAAAAACTTATAATAAACTTTTTTTTTCCAAATTGTCAAAAAAAATTTTTTTTTCTTAAATTTTGAAAGTTTTGCAGAACCGGTTTTTCTTAAAAAAAATAACAAGTATTTTCTTTTTTTCAAATATGGATTAAAACGTGCTTTTTATGTGCAAAAGATACCCTAAAAAATTCAGGACGTTTCGTGTACTACTCTCCGAGGTATCTTAGAATGTATCTACGAAAAATGAAATTTAAGCCTATTTCGCTATTTTTAAGTATTTCTGTGGATACATTGTAAAACAACTCGGAGCGTAGCGCACTGCACATTCTAAAATTTTTAGAGTATCTTTTGCACATATATAAGCACGTTTCTATCTATATTTGAGAAAAAAAATTGCCCGTCATCTTAAAAAAAAAACAGTCTTTTAAAGCTCTGCAAAATTTTTTAAATTTAAGGAAACATTTTTTTGTTTGTGATAACTTATTCTTTGGACAATTTGCAGAATTGCAGAAAAGCATTATATGCATTTGCTTAGAAGACTGATTTCATCAGCGTTATATAATTAACAGATACGAGAAGCACGGCTAAAGTTTGCGGAATCAAGTACGGCCTGTATTGCCAGCGTTCTGCGATTGCCATATTCGTAAAATTTGACATTTTTCACCTATAATTCAGTTGACAGTTTGATTTCAAACAGCTCGGTTTTGATTCAACAAAATTTAACGAGAGTAATAATAGTGTGAAAAATGGAAATTTCAAATCGTGACTTCCGAGTAACAATTTTTTATGATTTTCGATACGGTTTAATACCGCAGCAATGTGTGGAAAAACTTAGTTTGTTATTTGAAAATGAAACACCATCGAAAACTATGGTTTTCAAATGGTTTGCAGAATTCAAGCAGGGAAGACCAACGTTTTATAGCAATCTTTGCAAAGGTCGTCCATGCACCTCTGTTGTCGCAAAAAAAATTGATGCTGTGCGTAAAATGATTTTGTTGGATCTGCATGTGACCTATAGTGAGATAGAGGCATCCTTAGGCATTGCAGCAAAACAAATACATACGATTTTGCACGATTCTTTGCATGTCAAGAAGTTTTGCAGTTGTTGGATCCCACACAATTTAAAAGAAAAACAAAAACAATCATGTGTCAAGTGGTGCAAGAAAATGCAAACAAAAATTGAAAGTGGTTGTTCAAATTTGGTATATAACATCGTAACAGCTGACGAATCTTGGAAACTATGAAACTAAACAGCAATTGACTGTATGAGTGTTTTAAAATGAACCCACAAAAGTGGTGCGTTCACAAAGCGTTTCAAAATAAATGATTGCTTGTTTTTTTGTAAAAACGGGTCATGTAGCAACTGTTGCATTAGAGGTTTGAAGGACAGTTAATGGTATACTAAAAAAAAAAAAAAAGTTATTGCTAAAATCAGAAAGAACAACATAAACCGGCAAATCATTGTTTATCATGTCAATGCAAGCGCTCACACAGCACTGTAGAGTTTTTGACCAATAACAACATTCAATTAATGACTCATTGTCCATATTCGCCTGATTGATTGCCCAATGACTTTTTCCTATTTCGACATATTAAAAAATGCGTGGCGAGCGTTTTTTATCACCTGAAAAGGCCGTTAAAACATTTAAAACATTTGTTTTGGAAGTACCTGAACGAGGTAAAATTGTTTTGAAGATTGGTTTCATCTGCTGCAAAAGTGTATAGATTTTAAAAGAGATTATTTTGAGAAGCAATAAAGCAATTTACATAACGTAATTTGTGTTTTGCTTTACATTTTCCGCAAACTTTGGCATTTTTCCTCGTAATTTCCAAAAATCAGGTTATTAATTTTTAGGTACATAGTTAAAAGCAACTCTGATATGACAAATACATGCGTAAGCCAGCGCTTGTACGTAAAAAAGAAACTTAGAACACGAGACCAAGTAAACTGTTACAAAGTATTTTGTAAATACACAAAGTGTTAATTACGTAGACAAATTTAAAAGGGTGATTTTTTGATCAATTCTAAAATTAAAATTAAAGTTTATACAAACATGATATTGCAACGGCTTTGCTTTTAAAATACAGTTTAAAAAAGTTTACAATAGGTACAAACCTTGAATACTCAACTTTTGAAAATGACTATATATACCTCCAACAGTTTGTACGCCTTTGCATCAACTGACGGACTTGTTTACAAGTATTTCTAATAATGGCACATAACTTATGTATGCAATTTCATAAATTTTTATATTAAAAATTAAAGTTGTGTACAGTAACGATTTTCCGATTCCAGGATTTATACTGGGTGTTACCGGCTGCTCTCTAGCCTGGTAATGAAGGGGTTAGTTGGTATAGTGGAAGAAGGTTGTTTGCAACTTTCTGCCCGTTATAGTAAAGTTTGGTAATAAATAACAAGAGTTATCCACCTAATGTTGAAAGAAGTTCACTTCTTCCGGAGTCGTACACAGGTTGGCCGGTCCAAACGTGTTGTCCGGTTGATACGGCCTTCCCGCATTCACCCCGTACTTGGAGGCATTGTGATAGACACCTAACAAGCGTATGGGTTATCTCCATAGTTTGCAAGGGTAAGTGCTGCTTGGTTAGATACAAACCCGCAGCCGAGAGACAGCACTCCTTGATAGGCAGACTATGGGGTTGCTGTGGTAGCTCCACTGTAATCTTATTGTAGGTATATGATTGTGTACAAGATGTGCAATGCCGTGAGTCATGTATGACCTATGAGGTGTGAACAATGGGCATAGCGTTTGTTATATGTTAGTGGCAGCAGTTTAGGTAAGTAGTATGGGGTTGCATGATGATTCTAGGTAGATGGTTGAGTCCTATCTGTACTGTCCTCAATAAATGAAGGTTACTATCTGACAGTTAATTTATTTTTGAGGAGGAAAATTCTATTAATTCCATTCACTTTTCAAAAGTTTGTAAGCGTCAACCGACTAAACCCTCCCTGGTGTAAAATATCACACTAGGAAGTTTTACACATCAATGGATTTAACCTTCTAATCTGGCTGTGCTTTATAACAGACGTTTTTGAGAGGTCACAAGCATATATAGGTCTTTTGTACTGAATAGATTGTTTGTCTTGCTCTGCAAACCGAGCTAACTCAGGGTTTGCGACTATTTTGAAGAAATTTGTCGCTAATACTAGAATATGATTTCTGATTGGGTTAATTTTCGCATCAGTTCTCAGTTGTGTATTCCAACGTAGTACGGTTGTTGTTTTTTTTTTTTTGTTAGTTGGAGAAGGTATCTTCTAAAAACTTAACGTGTTAAGTTCATTTTTCAAGTGTTTTGAAGCGCTTACCGACTAAACGGCGTTGATTAAGTAAGGTGGCGGTTAAAAAGCAACAAGTTTTCTTTATACAGCAAGCATGTTGATAATCCTTTTGTACTAGAAGAATTGTTTGTCTTCTTTGCAAGACGAGCTAACTCAAGATCTGAGTGATTTGCGACTTTTTCTAAACGGTACAATTTCCGCATCATTTCTCAATTGTGTATTCCATACGTAGTAAGGTACTTTGAGAATTTCAGATAGAACAATGCAACTATTTCTTATGCTGGACATGCGTATGTCAGTATTAGGAAAATGATTGTTGTAAATAATCGCAACTTGTTTGTAGAGTTCATGTTGTTGTCTCTGCGTAGAAGTGGTGTTAACATATTACTTGCCATCCTAGCCTTATTTACAATCAAGTACTACTCCTACATACTTTGCAGTATCCATCCATAGAATTGGAGCGCCGTTGAAATAAACGTTCTTATGAGGAGTTTGTTTGTTGGTGAAAATAATAGCTTTTTTTTCTTCAAATTGATTTTTAGTTTCCAGTACCAAAGCCAAGTTACATGCCACTTGAAATTTTAACGTAATGACTTTTGGACTCTTTAAAGTGTATTAGTCGTCTGCATACTGAGCAATTTTTACACTTTGAGTGATGCATAGTATGTCGGTTACATACAGAACATTGGTGATAGAACTGAAGTAACTGTTGGGCCCTAAACGCTTGATCTTTATACTTCCTAGCTGGTTTCCTATTAGTTTTTAAGGCTGCACGGAGGCAAAACTCCGTCCACCAATCAGAACGGACTTTATCTAAGCCACCACATCAGTTGGCAATCCGCTGGGTGTTTTTTAGATGACCCAACTCACCACTGCAGCTGCAGCTTTTGACAACTTCACCAACTGCAACTAACAAGAATTTCCTCCGGTTCTAACCGAGGTCACCCGTTGCATTGTAATCTACTTCTGGTTAACCCCAAAAAATGCGTTTACACCCGGTGCTTGCACTTCCCGCCCGGGTTACAGGACGGGCACTGATTCTTGCTTTGTGCAGGTTTACGTCAATCCAAACATCATCCACTAGCTTTGTGTAAGCACGCTGGAAGCGCCTGAGTGGCGTGCGTGTGTGTGTAGACCTCCGGGTCGTGCGCCTGAGTGGCGCGTGTGTAGTAACCTTAAGGTCGTGCGTCTGGATGACGCGTGTGTTGGGACTTTTGTGTGTTAGGACAACACCGTCCAGGAATGTTTTTTGGACTTAAACTAGAAACCCCCAAACACCGTTTTGGAAGTATGCCGGTAACAAATGACGCCCAACGTGGAGCGAGAAACGGCATAGTTCTGCCGTCCAGACTTCAACAACCTAAACCTGAAAAGAAACAGAAGAAGATTTGGCAACAAAAACGTTCCGAGCAAAAAGAGAAGGAACATTCGCTGGAGAAGTACTTTGCTGATTTTGAGCAATACGACCTTGAATTACCATCCAGCCAACCGCCTGCCCGCGTCGGGGTATTTACCTGCAAGTACCAAGGTCAAACCATCGACCTAAACTCTCAGCAACTTACAGACATAACCAGGTTTACTGAGATTAGTTTATAACCACTCGAACAAGACGTAGAAGCAGCGTTATCTGGTATACAAGATTGCAATTAAATCCACCAGATAATCGAGATCAACTTCCACGAGTACTATGTGGAAGAACAAGTAACACATAGCGCATACAACCCCCTGTAGAACAGACCCAAACTTCATTACGTAATCGTTGAAGAAGTGTAATACGAGCTGGCCCAACCGCTTGTGATCATACATCAAGTACTACAAAGAAACGACATGTTTCGGCTTGATGCCAACGGCGGTTGCCACCATCTGCGACATATCAGCAGCAGACGCAACCGACAAAAGCCGCTTCATTTACGGCCGACGTGACAGAACCAGAGGAGTTGGAAGAAAACCGCTTTACGGTTGATTCCGAAGAGAAGAAGATAAAAATATCTCAAGGTGACTCAGAGATATTGGCAAAGATACAGACCAGCACTCCGTCTAATCCTAAAGCCAATCTCTCAAAAAACTACAGATACCACCCCGGATACATCTGCAGTTGAGCACGGCGTAGCTCCCAACGCGACCTACGCAGTCTATGCGTATGTCACCAAACCCGTTGCTTCTATCCACTGCGACATGGACAACAACCTCCGGAGGCAGAAGAGCTTGGGGCAGGTTGAACGGTTTGATAGCGAAATACTGGACGTCCGGTGCATTAAACGCAAACAGGTAAAATAAAAAGAAGAGAAAAGCGATGTTTACTGACCGACAACTCAGGTAAATTACGTTGGAGAGTATAATCGTTTGAAATAGATTTTGTTGTGAGGTTTTGACTGCTGCACCAAAAACTGTGAATTTACAGTTTTTGGTGCAGCAGTCAAATGCCTACTACTGTGCCACACTAATGATAACAATACCAGCAAGAGGGCTTTATGAAATTAGAGCTGACAGCAGAAATAATTGGATTAGACTTTAATTTATGGTTTAAAAATTATTCTGGAAACGAAAGACACCGCAAATTTATAAGTTAAAAAATAATTATGGTACTTACATTGCATAAGGTTTTAGTTTATGGATCTATTGTGGTGCATACTATGCTGTTTATAGGTCTACTGTCAAAAAAAGCCTTAGAGAATAAATAAATAATATGATTTGCTCATCTTACATTTTTATTAATATAAAAATTAAAAAAAAAGTTATTGTAATAGAACGCATTAGTTAAATATTTTTATTCTAGGTATTGTAACTGCTCATTCTTATTATTTAACTAAGGTAGATGTAGTAGGACAGTGTCACATTATTGATTGTTATAGTTTTTTGTCATTGTTCATAGTTTTGTTTTAAATTGATTCATTGTTAGAGATTTTTGGTAGTTTGTTTTCAACTTTTTTTAATTATTTGTCAATAAATATTGTCAAAAAATTTTAAATTAAAAAAAAAAAAATTTGCGATTTTATTAACAGAGAATTTGAAAAAGATTGTCAAAGAAGTTTGGTTACTTTTTGCTTTGAGTTTCAGATTTAAAATAAATTGCAAATTAATATCTGCATGATTTGACTGATTTGTTTAAAATGTTAACTACTCATAATCTTCATTATTAATATTTTACTTATTATTATTGTTTAAAACTTTTTGGAATATAATTAATAAAATTAAATAATGATTTAACCATTTAATTGTTGGTACATAATGCAGTAACATCCTGATTATGTAAATAAATATTTGTTAATATTAACAATTGTTGTAATTAACTGCAAAGAGAATAATGAGCAGGAATTAGGGTGATAATGTTAATGCAATTCAAATGAATGACTTAAAACGATAGGCGTAGCGAATGATGTTTATTAGTTACTTAATTATATAAGTTTTTATAATATTGTGTAAACTAATGTGTGTTTATATTTTATGTCCTCAAAAACACAAAACCGTTCCGCAACTAAAAGCAACAATGTCTCGACCATATAATTACAAACAATGTAATATCTAATGTGTCTGTAATATTTATAAAGTTGCTATGATTTACAGCTAATGCACTTTACGTACAATTATGTCACTAAAATTCCTTTGTTTATAGACCTCCGCGCATCTGAAGATTATTTAATAAAAAATCTTCTTGTCCGAAGAGTTATAAAAAACATTTATGTATGATTATAATCGTTTTATTTATTATAATTACTAAGTAGAATCTGTACTGTGCTTGATAAATGCATTGAGACATCTCAATTATTTGCACACCTGCATTATTTCTAATCAACAATACACTTATAATTTTATCAATTATCCTCTTATTACTTACAAATTAATTATTTTAAGTTGAAATGAGCAAATTGCTTATCGTTACCCACTTCAAATAAATATGATTTCACTTTATTTAAATTCTAAATACGGAGACACTAATAATAGAAACAAAGTAGTTATAATAATTTTCAATGATAAGCAATTTCAAACTGATATAAACTATAAATTTTTCTGACAATTTATTCTAAAAAAACATTGTTACTTTATGGAACTATATAATAACAAAAGTATAAAAAAAATTATGAAAAAACAACTAGTAGATATAATTGAGAAAGATGAAGAAAAATTTAAAAAATATAAATACAAGTAGACTTGTTCGTATCACCATTTGATGACGACCTTGTAAAGGTTGAAATTAGTTACGATTTTTTAAACATAATAACATTTAATTTGGCAGTCAATTTTAGCCGTCTTAGCCTAATTAGTTAATAGTAAAAAAATTGAGACAAGTTTGTATTTCATTCTTTGTTTCATCATAAATGTCATATAAACAAAGCATTCATCTTATACACACGCAAAGCCCAACTAAAAACAAATGTAAAAGTATATAATAAAGCAAGAAACTATCTTTTACGTTGATCTTTTGGCACTCCCAAAAACATTTATTTTTATACCTGTTTCTTTTTATTCCGTTAGCACTACTCCGTCTATGCTTAGTTTTGCAATCTTTTTTTCTACTAAGCTTGTATATACCAGCCTCTCGCATCAATATTTGCTGCTAGATAGCGTACATTGTATTTTAAGTTTTTTTTTAGATTTTAGAACTTTAATCTTTTTTTGTTAGTTTTTTTGTCGTTTACAGTTGACTGTGTTTGTACTAGTTATTTTTTTCTTGGGCTTTACAGGCTGCTATTAACTAAATAATGGAGTTTTTAAGACAAAGATGCAATCCGTTAAGAACAAAATAGTTGTCCCAGGCTCATGCCTAGTTTTAGATATTGCGTAACCATGACAGAGTTCTTCTGTCAATTGATTTTTGCTATTCAATTTGTTCTTTTATTAGCAGGCGCTAGATGCAGTATTTTTGGTTGCGGAATATGTGTAGTAACTCTCTTTCAATTGTTCATAAAAAAAAAAACAATTTTGTTTTATACCTTTTTTGTCCAAGATATTTTTATCGATAATGGTTACTTTTAAAGTCCATAGTCTTTGCTTTGTATAATAGTCCTGATCATATAAAGCATTTGTTAGTGCTGCATATTGTCTTTTTAGTTTGCTGTCACAAAATATGTTTTTCCACTTTATGAATGCGGTTTCTGGTTGATTTTGTTTTTTATTTTTTGCTCCAGGTTCTATTTTTTGCTAAAGTTTGTTTCTAGGTACTTATACGTCTTAACTTGCTTGATCTGTATGTTGTTTAGTGTTATGTTCATGTTACCAAGATGTGTAATTTTTCTAACTTTTATTACTTTAATTTTTGTTATGTTTGCAAGTCTAATTTGTTTTTGGCAAAGATGCAAAAAAAAGCGGGTGTTGTTTATCCATTGGCCGTTCATCTTTATGTTAATTTTTACATCTTCTAGTTTTTGAAAATTTTATTGGAATACGCGTTAAAGAAAATGGGAAATAAAATACAATCTTGACGGACACTTTTTTTGCTTGCAATTAGCTTGCCGTGTCTTACCTTGTTGAAAGCTTTTTGATAGTCTATAAAGCAAATGTAGACATTTTTTTGTTTTCAAAAGTATTAATTTTTTCTTTTTCTATTAGTTTCAATATTTTTGCGCCTACTGGTTTTACCTGATTTTGCAGTCTTTATTGCGTGTTTGACTTTTGTCTGTCATATTAAAAATCTTGTTATTTTGTGTGATGCTTCCAGTTTTTTTTTTTTTTTATCGTTTTCAAAAAATTTGTTTTTAAAGCATTCTTATGTTCTTTATCTTGCTTCTTTGTTTAGTATTATTTTCTTGTTTTTGCAAGCTATTTTTATTTTTTGTACGTGTTAAAATTGTTGTATTTTGTTTGGTTGTTCTTTGATTTCTCAGCTTTTTCTGATAACCATGCTTCTTTTGCTATTTTTATGCTTTTAAGGATTTTAGTGTGTATTTTCCAGTATTATTTTTTATTTACGTTTTTAAACGACCTTCTTTTGTTTATCATTTTAATGATCTCAGCTGTCTATTTTTATTTTGTTGTTTTAGTTTGTATAATAAATTTTCTTTGTTGTAACTTTGTGTACTGCTTTATTTATTTAATTTCATTGTTTGTTATTGTCATTTTCTGATGATTGTTCTATTTTATTAAGTGTAACGTTTATTTGTTTTTTTTTGTCAGTTAATTATTGATCTTAAAGTTCACCAAAGTCAAGCTTAGGTGTTGATAGCGGTAAATTCTACTTTATTAATTTCAATTAGAATTTGACAAATACCAAATAATAATCTGATGCAATGTCAGTTCCTGGACATGTCTTTGCACTTTTTATATTTGTTTATTTATTAGTACATAGTCTTTCTATTTTTTTAATCATGTGTAAGGCTTTGTCTTACACGATTTTTAGATGTAGAGTCGCCTTTTTGGTAATTTAAACAAGGTTTTAGCAATCTTTATTTTTTGCAACAATGTACTAAGCAATCTACTTTTTAGTTTTGTGTTTATATGCCGTAGTGGTTTACTACATTGTTGATCTTGCTTTGTTTCCATTTTTGCGTTTAAGTCACCAATGTTAATGTTGATATAGAATTATTTTGTTAAAAAGATTAGTTTGTTTGTTTGTATTTGGGTGCGTAAACTGAAATATTGTTTATGTCAGTTTTATTACCTTTTTGGTTTATTATTGCTGCACGTTCTGATAGTAGAATGGCGATTAGTACACTTTGTGCTAGTAATAAGCTTATAAAGCGTTATTAGCACCCTATATTGTTATTTTATTTTTAATTGCCAAAGTATGTAAGAGAAGAAGCTGGTTTGGTGTATGATGACCTGTTGGTTTAGTCTTTTTGTGTTTAAAGAGCCTAAGTTGCATCTGGAATTCAACTTGGGATTGAAGTTTGAATCGAAGTTGAGACGTTGCTAGGTCTGTTCAAGTGACAGTCCTGAATTGTAATTTAAATACTATTTGCGCACGCAGACACTCTTTGCAACTTTTAATTTTCTATTTTTTATATCATGCAAGACACAAGCTGGCAACAAATGGTACCTACCGTGTGACTTATAAAGAAAATAGTGCCTTTACTATCCCAATACGTCCTAATGATTTTAAAACAGAAAATCAAAAGACAAAAAACAAAACTTTGAAACAAGGAAATAGAACTACTAACCCATTTACACGTAAGATCTGATACCATTCACTTCTTCTGTAAACAACAACAAACAAATTTACAAAGCAATGTTAGAGTACATTTAAACCCAGACGGCTTTTTAAGCAACATTTGGGGAGGTTGTTACCAATATCACTCAAAACTACTTCAATTTAGCGGCATAAAAACATAAAATCTAGCACCATTTTTTTGCTGAACTAGGGCTTTAGGTATAATCAAATTTTATTCACCGCTCACTACCGCAGCCTGATGCAACAAACGCAAGATATTAAAGTTTGGTGAACAAACTAAAAGTCAACAGCTAATAGGTTCCTGTTGCAAAGGTTTTAATTTTTTTGTGTTTAGTTTTGAGTAGTTGTGTTTACTGTTTGTAAACCAACTTTTTGGCAATATCATCCAAGTGTGGAAAAACCTTAGAGCATCTGTGCTGTGTTTCTCAGTTTCACCGAGAAAGCGCTAGTTTGTTAAAAAGTGATTTGCTAGATAAGATTTTCTGTGTTCAAAAACTTTTAGTTGGCGCTAGGTCCATTCAAGTTCTTTAGCACAACTTGGACAAGCAAATGCTAATTTTTTCTTTTTTTACCATGTAGGACGGAAGCCAGCAACAAATAGTGCTTACCGTAAAGATTATGAAAAATATAGAGCTTTTACAACTTTGATACGACCTAACAAGACAAAAATAGAAATTAAAAGTGTTGCAAAGAAGAAACATTGAAGAGGTGGTTACCAGTATTACTTTTTGGTGCAGAGCATAAAACAAAAACCCTATTTATTTAAACAATGATTTAATCGTACGCCTATATGTTAACACCAAAAACAAATTGAATGTTTGAAAAGCTTTTTGCTAAAGCCACAAAATGCAAAATCAATATTACTTACAGACAAACTTCAAAAACCAAATACAAAACCAGACTACCAGAAACCAACTGTAACACTTTTAGTTAAAAAAACAAATCAAAGATCAACTAAAAACAAAACGTAAAGCTTTTCTGGCCTAACAACAGGTCTACAAAGAAACGCTAGAGTGCATTTATACATCGACGGCTTTCTAAGCATCGTTGAAGGGGTTGTTATCAATATCACTCAAAATTACTTTAATTTAGCAACAAGCCACACAAAGACCAGCGCTTTTTGGCAAACTAAATATTGTAAGCAAAATCAATTTTTCTTTACCGCTTACTACCGCCTATTAATGCAGAGTTTAAAATAAGCAGCCAACTTGTTGAACAATGACACAAGCATGTACCTTTACACCAAAAACAAAATAATGCCAAACCGGTAGTCGTAGCACGATTGATAGGCACTGTAATTTTGCAACACCACAACCTTCTTAAGTTTATAAAATGTTTTTTGAAAAACTAACATTAACAAACGTTTTGGCCATTTTAGTAAAGTCCAATATCTAACAATTTCTGGAAGTTATCAAATCTGAAATGTTTACCAATTTTTTTGCTTAAACTACAAAATCCAAAACTAATACTGCTTGCACACAAACTCTGAAAATTAAGTATTTGGCCAAACCGTTTGACAAACAAGTTAAAAACCAACCAAAAACTAAAACAAAAAATCTTTTTGACATACATCAAACAATATTTAAACATGAAATAATAAAATAATTTACATTATTTTTTTTTTACAAATTTATTCTTATAAATACATGTCTAGTTTTGGTTTGACTAAAGTTTTTTACAAACGTAATAAGTGTTGAAAAGAAAACTTTAAAAAAATTAATTAGACGCATACAACAAACATGCCAACAAACACAAAAAGACAAAGTAAGACAAACTCAAGAATAGATTTAAATGGTCTATATAGTAGGGCAACATCGCACACTCATCAAAACAAACGCCGGACACAATCACTGATATTATGCTCAAAAGTTAAGCAAATGATGATAAAACAACACTATTTGACAATCACTGCTAAGCACTAAAAAACATGACTACCGCCGCCATTTTTAGAGCCAACCATTAGCCAAATGAATTAAAAAATAAAGTTAAACCAATGCAACAAAAATATCACTGAATATTACTCGTTAGACAGATTATAAAAAAAAAGAAACATTGACTATTTTACCGACCGGTCGTTTTGGCAGCGTCCGGTCCCGTCGGCAACGCCCCGGAAGCGATGTTGTGCTGGCGTTGTCTTCGGCCAAGAGGTTTTTGCCCGCGAGCAGTTCACCGTCTCGGTTTGTGTTGTATCCGGTGTGTTGTCTGACTAGGGCTTCTGTGACGTGCTGTAATAGATTTTTGAGCGATAAGCTGTCTGGCGTGTTTCACCGGACTGGACGTCTGGGTTTTGGGTACGTCTAGGTATTCTCGCGGAAAGGGTCCCGCGTAAAAAGTTACCGTGGGCCGCATGTGTATGCGTTCCAAGCGCCGCGTGTAAGGATGCCGGAAAAGCTCCTGTCTGATTCACTGTGTTGTAGATTGTCCGGTCAAGTCTTCCAGGGATTATGGACTCCCAGTGGTTGTTGCACCCGGTGGTGGTGGCACAATGTTTGCCCAAATAGCCGTTGTAAAACGCTGCTGCAGGGGCGGGAAGTGCTATGCCTCCAAAAGTTTGAGTTTTTATCTTGGAATAAGTGCGCGTGCTGTTTGATTTGTTTGCACTAGAATATGTTTTCCAGTAGGTGTGCGGAGTGGTCTCTTTGGTTTCTACTGACTGACGACTTCCGCCGCCAAAAATTTGCTCTTTTTATTCAATAATGTGGCCGTCCGTAGGTTTTGCTCAATGGTCGGTGCTGATTGGCTGCACCGGGGACCAATGAAAAGCCTTTGCTTTTACGTTGGTATCAATTTCCTCAAACTTCTTTGACGGAGGCAGCATCCTTGTGCTCTTTGTCTGGAGGTTCCGTAGCTGGAACTGGTCGTAGGTCGTTTAGGTGGACATTGGTAGGTGCTCTGTAAGGTTGGTTTTCCACCCTGTAGCAGTTGGGGCCTGCTGGTGTGATAAACTTTTTGGGTCTCATCTATTTGTTTGCTAGGTCTTTAGCCTTGCCTCGCACCATGACCTGGTCTTCTGGGGCGTAGGTCCGGATGTTGGCTGTTTTTGGGTATTTTAACCTCTAGGTTTTTCTTCACTTTATCATGGTGTTGCTTGACTGGGTTTGCCTGTGGATAGTAAGTAGCGATAGTGTAGTGTCTTACCTTTTAACGTTGCATGGTATTCTTAAAGGTCTGGCTTTAAAACTGAGATCCGTTGTCCGATAAGAAGATCTTTGGGTATCCCCATTTGTATACCAGATGAGTTTCCAGGGCTTGGATAGTAGATTTGCTGGTGGCTAAAGGTAGCGGCACAGCATTGACCCAAAACCAACTTGTTTTCAGCTCGAGTATTGTTGAAGAGTCCTATGTAGTCAATTGTCACACGTACCCAGAGTTTTCTTATGGGTTGTGACAAAAACAAAGCTATTGGTTGTTGAGAGCCAGTTTTGGTGCGTAAGCACGTTAGGCATTGTGAAATGTGAGTTTTTACGTCTGCTCTAACTCCAGGCCAATGGTAGGACCTTAGGATTGTCTTGTAAGTTTCGTCACGTCCGAGATGGCCTGCCGTGCCGGTATCGTGGTGGTATTGCAATTTTTTTGCTTGGTGTGTTGTCTGACCGGGGCTTCTGTGACCTGCCGGAATGGATTTCCGGGCAATAGTCCATCTGGCGTGTCTCACCGGACTGGACGTCTGGGTATTGGGTACGTCTGAGTTACTTTGTAAAAGTGGTTTTTGCGTGAGAGGTTACCAGGGTCCGCATGTGTATGCGTTCTTGGCGCCGCGTGTAAAGACGCCGGAAAAGCCCTTGTCTGATTCACTGTGTTGTAGATCGTCCGACCGAGTCCCCTAGGAATTGGGGATTCCCGGTGTTTGTCATACTTTGGATTTGGTTTGTCAAACGGCGTTGAAGCGGCACAATGTCCGCCTAAGTAGCCGTTCTGAAGAGCCCTCTATACCCCCGGCCGGTATAAGGAATTACATGTATACGGGCGCCAAGATAACTAATGCATCGGTTAACATAATTACAATCTGAGATCGGATTTAGAAACATTTATTCACAATTGGATGGAAGGGATTTAAGAATAATGTTGTTATTACTTTGTTATGAAGAATAAAGCTTACATACTTTTTAAATGTTATTAAAACTTATAAGATAAAGGAAGTACGCAAGCTTCATCCATCATAACAAATTAATAACAACTTTATTCTTAAAACCCCTCCATCCAATCGTAAATAAATGTTTAAGTTTTCTAAATCCGGTTTCGGATTATAATTATGTTAATTAATGCATTAGTTATCTTGGCGCCAGTATACATGTAATTCCCTATAGAAGCCGGGGGTATAGACGGCTCTGAAACTTTGCTGCGGAGCCAGGAAGTGCTATGCCCCCGAGAGTTTGGGTTCTTACGTAGGAATAAGGCGCGTGCTGTTCCTCTTCCTTGGCGTGGAGAAGTGGTGCTGGCGACGGTATGTATAACAATATCTGCCTTGATAGCCATGCGTCCGCAGGAAACATGGCTGAAGGTCTTGGAGGTGTCCAGGGTTGTGCGGGGGTTGTCAACAAGTCTTTTGTCAAGGTTGGGGCAATGTCGGATTCCTCCAAGTTTATCACACTATATTCACTATCACTCATTTTTGCCCTTAAATGTTTTACTTGTTGTTGCACTTTAGATGTTTCACTTGTTGCGTCACGAGCTTTGAATTTCCGTTTGTACTAGAATTTGTTTTCCCGTAGATGCGCGGAGTGGCCTTGTTGGTTTCTACTATTCAATAGTGTAGTTGCCCGTAGGTTCCGTTCAATGATCGGTGCTGATTGGCTGCACCTGAAACTAATAAAAAACTTTTGCTTTCACGTTGGTATCACTATATTGCTCTTATTACCTTTTGCATCAGGTGGTGCCAGTACTAGCGGTTACTACTAAAGTAACAAACGGGATGCTAGAACAACACCTATTTTACAGATATGACTACTTAAAAATTATTTGGTCAAATATTGGTACTCAGTTTATGAACCAACACTTTAGAAATGCGGTACAACGGTAGAAGATCAAGCACACACAACTCTACATTGACCACCGCTCTACAAAGTTGGCCATAACTCCTGCGTTGCATAAGGCTTACAAGACTTGCATTCTTTGTCGTAAGTTTTTCTAAGATTACTAGAAATTCCAACTCAAACTACAAACAATTGACCACTATCATGCCTACTAAGTAGAATTACTACTACGTTTCAGTTCAGATATAAGCTTGGAAAAATTTTACCAAAACTTTAAAATTAGTACAGACTTACGGCATTGCTCACATTTTTGTGGATTATTATTTAAACTTGAGAATAACAAAACTATTAGAAACATTGTAAAGCAGTGGCACCACTTTTACGGTAACCACAAAGCTTTTTTTAGCGACATTTTAAGGCGGTCAATGACTCAGTTGCGGGTACGTCTTTAACCAAGTTAAACTAATCTTTGTAGGCTATAAGTTTACTCTATACGCTTGCCAGTCATTTTTGAGCTCTGGTAAATGCTTTTACCATACGTAAATTAAGAGAATATCAAATGGCATCAACAATGAAGAACATAGTTTTTTAGGACACTTTCGAGAATTTATTACAACAACTCCAAATGGTTAACTACGTTTATCTACTATCTGCGCATGAAAACATCTAGAAAGAAAGCCACGTTAATTTCTTTCTATTCTTACTATTAAATCCACGCCCAATAGTTTAAAACTTTACTAGATTAAATAACTAGATTAAACAATGCTTCTTACTTTTTAGCAAAGATTTTTAATGATAACCATAGA
Source organism: Tachinus rufipes (assembly GCA_963932245.1). NCBI lineage: Eukaryota > Metazoa > Arthropoda > Insecta > Coleoptera > Staphylinidae > Tachinus > Tachinus rufipes. The sequence goes on along the minus strand of OZ010742.1, from coordinate 37,199,698 downwards.
AGTTGAGAGATAAATAAGATTAATAAAAAACAAAACTAAACCTTAAACAATTTATTGCCAAAAATTTGCCAAAATTTTTTTTTTACGGCTAAGCTATTGACAATACAAGTTTATTAACGTTGTGTCCACCTCGTTTAAATATATCTGCTACTAACAATCAGCCAAGTTGTCCAAATTAAATTTAAAAAATTTAAATGCTTCTTCGAGATTAGGAAATATTGGATAGTGACTAACTTGTGTGTAAGCAGGATAGATATAAGTAAAAAAAACGACAAAACGGGTTCTGAAATGAAAGAGCGTATAAACGTTTGAAATGGTTTCCGTTATGAAATTCAAACACAGGATCTTTGATGCAACCGGATGCCTAGATTACTGCGTTACTTTTCTCTTTTGTTTTTTGCAAGTGCGTTACAATATAGCAATATATATATATATTATTTTTTAAATTTTCGCGGATATAATTATTTTTATTTAAATTTATTTTCGGATTATCCCGCGTTTTCTCTTTGAGTTGGACTCGACGTTTCGGCTGAATCTCATCAGCCATCATCATGAGAGATTTATTATTAATATTTATTAATATACATCAATATGACATTGATATATAAAACTAATTTTGTTGTCAAAGCTAACTTTCAAGAAACTTTATTGTGTGTAAAGTTTCTTTGTTTGACTTATGGTAGTTGGTCTATTAATTGATCTTTCTACAGTCAAAATTTGTAAAGAAACTGGTTGTGATTTGGATGCTGTAATTAAATTAGTTGTTGTTGGTAAAGATGCTGTTAGTGGTTTTTTTGAATTTAATTTAGTTGTTGCCAAAGCTGTTTTCCAAGTAGTACTTGGAAAACAGCATTTTTCAAGTTTTGACTGTAGAAAGATCAATTAATAGACCAACTACCAGAAGTCAAACAAAGAAACTTTACACACAATAAAGTTTCTTGAAAGTTAGCTTTGACAACAAAATTAGTTTTATATATCAATGTCATATTGATGTATATTAATAAATATTAATAATAAATCTCTCATGATGATGGCTGATGAGATTCAGCCGAAAAGTCGAGTCCAACTCAAAGAGAAAACGCGGGATAATCTGAAAATAAATTTAAATAAAAATATATATATATATATATATATATATATATATATATATCTATAACTAATATTGAATAATTAAATTAATTAAAAAAAATCTTTATTTGTAGAACTCTAATCTTCATGTTTTGTTGTCTAGAATATTATAGACATAATATGATCAAAATTGAACACCTGCTTAATACTCGCTTGAGTAAAATTTAGTATTTTAAATTATTTTTTATTAGTATTAAGTGTATTTCTGAATAATATCAATTCACATTGATTTATCAATAGATAGCAGGCGACTAATGTAAACAAATTGTTATCAGACAGTATATAAAAGTAATTACAATTGACTATAAACATGCCATCCATAAGATAATAAAACATTTCAAAAGTGATGTACGATCAAAAATATTTAACTTGTAATAAAATTGAAAAGGCGGATGTTATTTTTTTATTATTCCAATAAAATTTAAAATTTCCATATAATTTCATGGGCACGTTAATTATTTACTAAACGAAATCTATGTTAGAAGCCTGATGTAAACAGTACTTAAATACTTAAATAAAATCCATATTTCAGACATTATTTAGCATATCTCACGTATAAATCTGATAGGTTAGATATTTTATTAGTATAAGTTATCAGGAAATCTAGAAATGGTCGCACGGGTCAAAATTCTTCATCACCAACATAATTACCAAATTAAAATTGTGTGAAAACCGCAACATTTCAAATAGATTTTTGTTTCCTATTTTAATTAAACAATTACAACAGTTAATTTATTTATTGTGAATAATTTTCTTGCTTGCAAACTAACGATACGTGCAGTGTGTGTATGCAAAGATCAAAAGGTCTCGCAAAATGCAAACTAGTGGTTATAACTTAAATAATATGAGTCTTAAATCAATACTAGTTGAATAGAAATTATCATCATCGGACAATTACCGACATTTGTCGTCAAATATAATAATTTATGTTATTGCTTAAGATAACAGTAAGTTATTAATCACCCGTGTTGGCAAGAGTAATATTTTTTTATAACGATCGACCACCTACTACACTAATGAAATACATTCTGCAATAAAGTAAATTAAATAAGCATTTCTACATTGCAATTATTTGTAAAATTAGGTGATTTTTGTTTATTTTATTACTTTAGAAAGTCACATTTGTTGCGGACATTTTAAATATGTTTTAAACGAGATGTTTATGTCATCATCTCATAATTCAATCAAACATGAACGACATGACATTGCATAATTAATAAATTGTAAGTTTGTTTTTAATTAATTTATTACTTGCAGAATTGCTTTAATACTCGTATAATGTTTTGCTCTTATTACTTTGGTGCTAGAGATATCATATTCTTTTTAAGCTAAAATATTAATAAAGTTTTTGCATTTAAATTTAATAACTTATTTATATTTATTGTTTTATTAAAATAAAAATTATTAATAATAAAACTTCAATTTAAAAAAAAAACTTAATATAATTTTAGTGAGTACAGTATTTTTGTATGCCCCAAGGTTGATTGTTTTTTAGACAATATAAAAAAAAAGTGGAGCAGATTTGTATCTTTTGTTAGAAAATTTTAAACTTTACGTTTTTCCATGTTTTTTTCCTGGACGTAACAGTCATAAAGGGCTTCTTAGTAGTAACCTTCAAAAATTATTAAAAGTAAAGAGTAGGCCATCTAATTTTTGAAATTTGAATCGGCTATAAATAAAAAACTAATAAATATTTTTTCAAAATTATAATTTTATTAGAAAGATTGGATATTTTTATTTAAGTATAAAACATAATATCAATTAAATGGCTGCCACGGCTGGCTTGACAGTAACCCATCCAATTAACAATTTTTTTTGTACATTTTGGAATCCAAATCCAATTGCATCAATTGTCTATAAATAGTTAGCGTAACACTTATACTTATGATCTCCTCACAAAAAAAAATTTAACGGTGTCAAATCACAGCTTGGCTAATTTTTTAACTTCTAAAAACAGTGCGCAAAAGATCGATGATTACGTTGGCTGTATTGCAAGTAGCCCCGTCCTGTTAAAACCAAATGTCAACAATTTCATTTCATACAAAAATTTGTTTTGCATGGCACAATGTTTGCTATTGAAAGTAACGGCGGCTCCTTGCTCATTAAAAAAAAAAATAGACTCAATAATGCGGACCAAAAACCACACCAAACGGTTACTCGTTGTGGATGCAAATGTTGTTCAATAGTCATGTGTGGATTTTCTGATCCCCAACTGCGACAATTTTGCTTATTGACATAGCCTCTGAGATTAAAATAAGCTTTATAAAAAAACACAATTTTTTGGTAACAATGCTCACTTTTGGCCAAACGATCTTTAGTCCATTAAGCAAACTAAAAACGTGAACGTGTTGTTTTATTCAGTAACAATCAGTTTAAGTAGAAAACTCATCACTTTGGAAGTAAGTTTTCATTATTTTCCAACTTTGTTCAAGTGTAAATCTTCCCGTTTTGCAAAAAAACTCATAAACGTCATTTTACTTTTGAGAAACAAAATAAATAGTAGTTCAAACTTTAAACATAGCCCAGTCTTTAACATTACTTAACTTATCAAATTTACACTGCAACATTTTTGAAATAGTTTAATTGTTTAAAAAGCTTTTCCGTTTTGTTTTTAGTAGTTTAAATGGAATCCCGTCGGAGGCGGTAGCCGTTTTAGTTTTATTTTTTTTACTTTTTGATAATATAGTATTTTTTCTATTTTTTTATGATAAGTTATGGTTGATAATATAAACTATTTTGAGTCCGCCGTTAGTCCTTTGAGCACTTTCTGTTTTTTGTGTGTATTTTTTCTACTTATAATTTATTTTGAGGAGTTTGTTTTACGTTTCATTTTGTTTTTGGCATATTTTTTTACGGGCGTTAGCTTGGGCTCTTTTATACGCAATTTTCTATTAGTCGGTTTTTGTGATACTTGAGGTAGGTGTTTTGCTTTCTCTCTCTCTCTTACTTTCTATTTTTGCGTTCCATCAGTAGAGCATTTTTTTTTCAATCACCCCGGTAAATAAAGAGCAAAGTTATTATTTTAGTCATACTCGAGGATTGAACCCCGGACTGTTAGCGTGCTACGCTAACGCTATATAACTGAGCTATCTCACCGTATTTTATTTCTTACTATTTCAAGAGCTTTTGTGATTGCGTCTTGTAGTGTCTTTGCAATATGTTTATAGTGTTGTTGTGTGATTTCTCATAGCTTTTCTAAGTTTTTAATTAGTTGAGTTCATAAAAAAGCAATTTTTATGCTTAGTAGATGGTAGTTTGAACCGCACAATACTCTACAATGTACCTTTGCATCTTGCACTTTAAATTTCTTGTTTCTTTTTGTTTGATAATGCCGTAGTCTATTATAGACTTTAATTTACATGTTTCTTAGGTTCATGGATATTATTAAATTATTTTATAGTCATAATACCGTTGGTTACTTTAGTCTATTTTGCTGGTATATATTAACCAAGTTTGTTCCATTGTCATTTAGGACATATTCTCCGTACTTACATTGGGTCAATATTCCAATTTATTAAAAAAAATATTTTTTATATTTACCAAAGCATCATCTACCCTAATCATTCTTTCATATATTGGTTCCTAGCTTGTTATTAGTTTTTTATGGTTTTTATGTACTAGTACGACCACCCCTTGTTTTGCTCATTTTTTTTTGACAATATACAGCCCATAGACAGTCTTTTAATTTTGGTTTCAACTTCTTGAATTTTTTGTCTCACAAAAACGTCAGAGTTGGCGGCAACAAAACTCTTGTGCTATTTATATTTGTTGTTGCATAGGATTGATAATTTGAGTTGCATAAACTCTAGTGCTGTTGTGGACAATTGTTTTTGATATAAACTGTTTGAACTTCTATTGCTCATTAACTGTTAAATTAAACCTTTTGTTCCTTAAACATTTTTTGATGTTTGCTTTTCTTCTTTGTCTGAGACGAGTTTTAAGATAATTGTTTTGATAATGCTTTGGTATCTTATTTATGAATGGTACAGTTTTTTGACAACCAAAACATTGTTTTTATACTATAATAAGTTTTGTCGTTCTTGAAACGCAAGACATTGTAGTATTTTATTTTGGTGATGTTTATTAGGTTTAGACAAAGAAACACAATAGTTTGGTTATAATTATGTTTAGAGTACTGCCATGAAATGTTTAGAAAACATTTATCTGATTTGTGTAAAAATGACTTGGTTGTCGTCAGGGGCGGTGCTACCTACTATGGCGCCTCCCCGCAAATTTCAAATACGTCGCCCCATATAAATAAAATAATTTATATAAAAATTGTAAATGCTCAGTGTGCTCTGCACGTTAAACATCAGAATTGCGTTTACAAAAGTTGGACTCCTGGTGCAACCACGGGATCCCGCATTAATTTTTCTATTTTACAGTAAGCAAAAACACCAAACATTGCTTACTTCTTAATTGCACCAGAACTAGGTGAGACAATTATATTTGGGCATGCATAATTACACAAAACCGACGGAAGTCTAGACTGCACGTTGGCAAACTCAAACGTGCCAAGTGTTTTAAAAGAGTGTGGAACTACACCCGACTTCACCAGAGGAGTAGCTAAAAAAACTTTGCGTTTGCAGATAATATCATTCCCACAACTATTGGCAAAATAGCGCACAAGAACTGAAAGACCACACTCCTATACGGACACCTCAATACTTATACAATGTACACAAAAATATCGTTAATCTGCGTCAAGTAGAAGAAATGCTGGCCACCGGCATCATTGAAAGAAGCACCAGTGCCTGCTGCTTTCCGGTAGGATTAGTAAAAAAAAAGATGGTTTACCAAGGTTTTGCATAGATTTGCGGCGACTCAATTCAGCGATCAAAGATCGACAAAACCTTCAAGAACTTAAATGTTATCAAAACGTTAGTCAAGATAGAAAATTTGACAGATACTACTGCAATTTTTACGTGATAGCTGATATTACTAGCTTAGTTTACTTTCCACATCAAATATGTTTTTCGGTACATCAATCTGCTGCCTGATGCGTTGTTCCGCAACTCAAGTGACAAACTCCTCAATGACAACATCAAAGGTATGAAGCCCTCCCACAGTAAAACGATCACCTTAACATGTTATCACAACGACTGTGTCGGTAGTACTGCATATCACCGTTTACATGTGCTCCAAAGTAGGGTGGAATCAGTAATGCCACTACAAACTTAGCACAAAGTACTAAAAGAACACCATTTAATCAAATCCACCAGATACCCAAGTCTGGATGCCCGCACATTTATTTGGAACTACTTAATTTGCATCCGGACAAAAAGTGCATGTACCTTTGGCACCGCTGAAGCCACAACCAGCAAGTAACCTGTAAAAAAGTAGCAATCAATTATATTGGCCTGTTTGACACTACAAAGATGGGGAACAAAGTGGCACTGACCATTATAAACACGTGCGTTCGCTGTGTTGAGGCGATACCAGCACCGTTAGCCATCAACAAATTAACAAAGCTCCTGTTTTACCAGTTTGATTACTCCAAAATAGTGTTAATTAACATTGGTCTTAAATTTAGTAGCAAGCAGTTCTAGGAAACGGTAATACGTTAAAAAGTGATCCATCACACTTTAGCAAAATACCACATTTGATTAAATAAAGACATGCGGAGTTGATAAAGAGCATTTGTGTGTTAACGGAGCAATGCCCAGTATTCTAAGACAACCGCCGGACCAGCACTGCCACTGGAAAAAGCCCCAGCAAACTAATTTTGAAAAAGAACCTTAAGCAACCTGGCAAATGAAACAAACTTGATAACGCCAAGCGGCTCCAACACACTCGACAGCGCTAATTCAAGAAAATAGCACACTTATTAACCAAAGCATATGGTGATGCTGTAAAATTAAGCAAAAAGCTTCACTAACAAATAGATAAGCCCAAAATTACAGTATATTGCAGAAATAATTAAACAAAACTACAATAATATAATGCAAATATTCCATATCTCCAAAACCGTTGCTATGACAACCCATGTTTATTAAAACCTTTTTGTTTGTTGTGGTTTGTACTACCACTTTCTTAAATATTTTAATTTTTTTTTAAACGTCCTGAATACGAGCTACATCAGTCTTAGAACAATATAAAACATGTAAAAAAAAAACGATCGGACAAACAAATAAAGTAATGTCATTGGAAATACATGTAATTTTATCATTTAACATTAAATAATTAAAAAGTGGTTTAGTTGGGTGAAACACCAAATTAAAATTTGGCGTTTAATTTGTTGCAGGTTTCAGCTCCAACTCCAGCAGAAAATTTTAAGAAATAACGGCTATTCATGAGTTTAATATATGATTAGTGTTCATTTAATCATAGTTACATTTAATATGAGAGTCTGAGTAAACCAGATACTAGGCTTTGTCAGTATCTACTTTGCCTCTATTGTTTCTATTATAGAAGTCGATAAACATTAAATGATAAATATTTATTGGCACACCAACTTTCTGAATGCACTGCTTTTATACCCCAATAACCCAAACAGTTTTGATTTCAATCTAGTAAAGTTGTTTCAACTATAGGGTTTTCCAATAAGAGGTTTCATTTTGATATTAAAAAAAAACAGGTATTTAAAAAAAAATCAATAAATGTTTATTTCATTGTAAAGAAGAAGGTATGCCATTAACAATCGATTGTGGAGCATCGGCATGGACCTTATCTTTCACGTAGCACCAAAGAAAAAAATCTAAAAGTGTTCGATCACAAGATTTCGGTGTCCAATTGTTTTTGAGAAATAACACGGTCAGGAAACTTTTCTTGCAAAATTGCGATTTTTTTGTTGCTTGTGTGGCACATACCGCCGTTCTACCAAAAATAAACGTTGTCCACATCAATATCTTCTAATTCCGGCCATAAAAAATTATTAATCATAGCTCGGTAGCTCCATCCATTTACCATAACAGTGCACTATCCTTATTTTCAAAAAAAATAGGGTCCAATTACACCGCCAGTCCAAAAACTGCACAAAACAGTAACACGTTGAGGATGCAAAAACTTTTCAACAATCATTCTTGGATTTTCTGAGCCCCTAATGCGACAATTCTGCTTATTAACGTAGCCTCCGAGGTAAAAATAGGCCTTATCACTGAAGATGATTTTTTGATAAAAGTCCGGATCATTTTGATGCATTTGAAGGAACTAATCAGCAAAGATACGACGTTTATGGTAATCGACCGACTTGAGTTCTTGTGTTAATTAAACTTTAAAAGCCTTAAGACTTAAGTCTTTATGCAAACTACTATGTAATGTCGTTTGTGAAATGTCAAATTTCAAAGATCGCGAGGAATTGACAAACCTGGGTTTTCTTTAACACTACGGACTACATCAGCAGTATTCTTATGTGTTTTTGAGCGATGCACACGGTTTTAATTTTTCACATCACAAACTTGTCCCAACAGCTCAATTTTTTTACTAGGTTTACTATTGCCGGCCGAGAAGGTGCTTTACGACAGTTTTGCAAACTGTGACTGAAATTTTTTTATTATTTTTGTAGTAAATTTTAATAATTTTAATGCGTTGTTGAAGCGTGTATGAAACGATCATTTTTAAGCTTCAAAATTGACAGCTGCCCTAATAGCCTGCTATTCAAAATGAAACTTTTTATTGGAAAAAGAAACGCAAACATCACCAAGAACTCTAACTAAAATTATTGACATTATTAAAAAAAAAAAAAAAAAAAAAAAAAAAAAAAAACAAACACCCGATTGAATAGTGCCAACAAAGTTTTAAAACGAACCAGAAAGGTAAGTAGTTGATCTAATAAATCAGATGAAAATATTTTAAGTAAAATTGAAAACGATAACATCAAAGAGCACGATAACCAAGAAGTGAAAAAAAAACTGTAGTGGTTACAGTGCTAAAGAAAAAAGGTTTGAAAAACAATATTCACATTAGATGAAAACCGATATTTTTATAATTTTTTTTAAAATGATTCAGGAAAAATGAAATATCCTGATATCAAAATAAAAAAATGTTGTATGTTTTCCCAGGCACAATAAATGATTTTAAAAAATAATACATATTTGCTATTTATTATTAGTTTATCTACTTACCATTATTTTTCTTTAGTTAAAAATATGTAAATAAACCCTTTTTATACAAAAATAGCATTTATTAAACTAATTGGGTAAATGTAAAGATAAGACTAGGTTACAAATTATGATGTATTTGTATTTATTTTCCTTTCTAAAACTCTTATACAACTTTACAAACAAAATATAGTCGTTTACATTTACCCCTAAAGTATAGTGAATTTATTTTTGGGTAGTGGTAAATGTGAACATGATATATTACAAAAGTATATCTTAAAACTTATTCGTAGAAACTTTTCTAAGAGTGCCTATTTATAGTACGTAAATTAAAATGTTGCTATTTATTTGTTGGTATATTTTATTGCTAATGTTACAGATTCAACAAAATTTGTTAAACTTACCCTACCTGACCCTATATTTATTACACATTAAATTTATATACAGATATTAATAATTATGCACGTTAATTGTGAAGTGTAAGTCTATTGGCCAAATTAATTTTGTTTTATTAGTATTAATTTTTTCGGCTTTTTAATATATCTTATTTTTATAGTTTTTTAACATTATCTCAAAATTTATTATAACAATAAACAAATTTTCTAGTAGTAAAGTATAAAAATATACAGATAAAGTAAAATTTGCTTCGTTATTTATAATTATTGTTTATTTTTACTTGGTCAAAGTATTAAACAGATATAATTTTATTTAATTTAATAATTATAGTTTTATTTATTATTTATTAAAGTATACAAAACTGAATTATGATATATTTAGCATCCTTTGGTTGTGGATAACTATGCTAGTTTAGTTGCCTATCTCTAAACTGCAAATAAACATCTCTATAGAAGAAATGATTAAAATTGTACAATTTATTGTAAATTGTAATTTTTTTTTCAATGATTATTGTTTATTGAATGTTAGTATATTTTGTGACAGATAGTAACTATTTATTATTGTATAAATTAGTTCGTCATAGGGTCGGTGTTGTTGTGTTTATAGCAGTTATATAGAGAAAAAGACAAATTAGTTGTGATATTTTACTTTGCATATTCAGTTATTATGCGATAATTGTTTAGGGCTAAATGATTTCAAGTGTAATAGGTTGATGTTGGTGCTTAAAAGTGATTTTCATGAGATGTAGCGTATAATTGAAGGTTAGATATTCTCATGTTTTTATTTTCTCATTTTTATTACAAATGTAACAAGTTAGGTTATGTGATGAATTATATTAAATATAAATATATATTTAGTGATTAGTGTCAACAATTCTTAGTTGAATAACATTTATAACTGCATATTTAGTTATTTATATAAAATGTTTATAGCGTTTGTCACTCTTACAGGTAATAGAACTTACTTAAAGTATACTGTTATTTTTAAAAATTGTATTAAATTTGTTTAAATTGTATGTTTGTAGCAGACTTAACTTGATACTTGATAACTCGACAATTTTACCAGCATTTCCGAGTTTTAGTTCTGGCCGTACAATATTTATTTGCAGATTTGTTCACTTTTGTAATTGCCGTATGGTATTAATGATTTTAGATATTTTTCTTTAACTATAAAATTAAGTTGACTTTTAAGCGTCTATAGCTTATTTATTTATAATTCTTACATATTAACATATTGGCCAGAGGCTACTTATGTCATTTTACTTTACAATGTTGGTGTTCTTAAAAAAAGATTGAAAAAATTAATAAGTTTTTTAGAAAAAAATCAACTACAAAAATGTCAAATCCTATTTACCAATTGTTTACAATAGGGTTTAATATTTCCTATCAATGGATACTTTAAGCAGAGGCAGCAGTGCAAAACACTTTTGGCGACCTTAAAAAATGTACTATACAACTTTATAAGTCTGTGAGTACAAGATAATTTGGTAAGTTTGAAAAATTAACAGATTATATCACATATAGAATGAGATAGCAGTAGAGTATTTAAAACAAATAAATTACTTACAATAACTTTTATATATGTATTGAAATTAATTAAATTTGTATTGCAAACATTTTGTTTAAAAATAATGCTTTTATAAGAAATGCTCTGAATTTTGTATGTCGTCAATCTACAATATGCTTATTGTTTGTGGGTGTAGGCACAAACACCTTGTTGGTTAACAAATGAATGTTCAAGATTGTAACTGGAGTTTACTAGATTAAAGCTGTCTGGATCTTTATTGTCCACTTTGGTTTTAGTCAAAAAATGGATATGGAATTTTTTATGTTCAAGATGATAATGAACAAAATTTAAGTTTTTTAAGATTTTTAAGAAAAAATAATTTTTAAGCCATAAATCTAAGTCAATGTTTGGTTGATTATATGGGTTTGTGAAAGATATTAGGTCATGAAGTTTTACAAAGGATATTCTATTATCCCGAGGTTTGTGTACGCAAGAATGTTAGTCCTAAAAAGCTAGATTTCTTGCGTTTGATATGCACTATCTAAAAAAATTAAATTTAATCTATTGTTTTTTTAGTTGTTCTATTTTTTTTTTTACGTTAAAATAGAGATATTATCAAAGTTTAATTATTTGGAAACATTTTCTGTGAATAATTTTTGATCGGCAATGATCCGTATTGTATTTTGAATAGAGAGATAGTGCAGTTTTTGATGCTCTTCCCGTTACTTGGGAACAATATTCAATTCAAAGACAAATATAAGTTTCATATACAGGGTGTTTAAAAAAAAATCTAAAATATTTAAGGAGATAGTAGTACGAACCACAACAAACAAAAAAGTCTTAATAAATATTGTTTGTCATAGCAACGGTTTTGGAGATATGAAACATTATTTATTTTTATTATTTTTTCTTTCATTTTTTTTTTTGCAAAAACGTGCATTTTCTTATCATAGTTGGCTGATGTTTTGTGAAATAAACATTCAGTATTTGACAATTGTTGTTAGTGCACAAATTTTGTTCTAGCATGATGGTGCTCCAGCTCATTTTTTGAATGCCGTTAGAGAACATTTGAAACAAACTTTTTCACATAGGTTGGGTAAGAAGAGGCGGACCACAATTACGGTCAGGAAAATTGCCTGGTTCGAGCTAATAAGGGGGTTTTAGAAAGAATACAATGTCTTTCAGACAAAGATGTCGTGCTTGTTTAAAAAAGGAAGGAGAGCATTTTGAACATTTTCTATAACTCTGTTCTTTGTAAAAATATATAAAAATAAATAATGTTTAATATCTTCGAAATCGTTGCTATGATAACCCATGTTTATTAAAAATTTTTGTTTGTTGTGGTTTGTACTACTACTTTCTTAAATATTTTACATTCTTTTTTGATCACCGTGTATATGTAAAAATTAAACAGAAGCAAAAAACTTTTTACATCAAGAAATCTTAGTGTTATAGATACTTTCAAAGCTATGTCGACAACATAGTTGAAGCAGATTTAGATATAGATTTGTTGTTTAGTTTAATGTTTGGTACTGATGATACCTCGGATTTGGATTTTGAAGCAGTAAAAAGTTGAGTTTTTTTAGAGTCAATTTTAGACCATGTTGGGAGTAGTACTCATTCTGATATTGTTTTGAGGTCTTTATTACAGATGTTACAGATTCTAACCTAGAAATTTTAAGACGCTCTGCTATATTTGTCGATATGATCTTTGAAAAGTATGAAGTATGAAGGGGCTATCATCTGCAAAATTTTTAGTTATTTGTAGAAGTTTATTTAATGTAAATTAAAAATAAAGTTGTTTTGCCAGTTATAAAAATTTGTTTTTTATATAACTGACGCAACAAACGCTAAATCTTCCATCCACCACACTATGCATATACGTCGTTTATTAATTAATTAAATATTAATTCACTGTTTTAACAGCTTGTGGACAAAGAGCAAACTTGTCTGACTGCATCACTTGCTGTAAGCTTGACAATCTTTTGCAGTTATTAAGCAATCCCAAGGTCTCAACTGCTAGTGTACAATATGCTTTTAGTTGTTACGTATAAAATCTTACTGCCAAATACAGTGTTATTAGGCAACAACTCTGAGGCTATAATAGCTAGTGTGTGAATTACAATCTTTTACAGCCCTCCTTGCTACAGCAAGTTTTTCAATGACTTTACTGTAAATGTACCTTATGCTACACACCTCTAAATCTTTTCGGTTTATGTTTGAATAATTTTTGATACCTGAATTACATTCATAAAAGCTCTCCTGGTCATTGCGTAATTAAGTTTTGTACGTTTACATGTATAAAACAAATGTCTGCTATTTGTGTCTGCTCTGGCGTTTGTAGACACAAATAATGAAATCTATAGTACCGTGCCACTGCGGACACCAAATATAGAAGAATATGTACGTGCAATATAGAATATAGTCAATTAACAGTTTTATTGCAGACAAATGTATTTTATTCATTTTTATATTAAAAATAACGACCAACAAAATAATACATAAAATAAACAAATACTAAACCCTATAATGCATATTAAAGAGTTGAGGCGGTATTTATTGTTATCGCGATTGCAGTCATAAATCTTTTTTTTTTGTTAAGTTGCATGACATCTTTACATAGCCTTTTATGTAAACATTTTATTTATTGTTCTTACCTAGGAATTATTAAAAAAAAAACGTGTCTGCTGACTTTTTTGTGCCCGCTATGGCGCACTGATATTTATTTCTTGTACAGCGCCACGGCGAACACCCTTGTCCGTTTTATATATTTGTTAATAACTTTAACAAAAATCGATTAATTGAAAAATTAAAACTAGATTTTAAAATTAAAAAAAAAACATGCTTAAGAAGCCACCATATATTGCTCTCTGTGACAATTTTCAAAATCCGCCTTGGCAGCGAATGTGCTAAAAAGCAAATAAATTTATAAAATCAAAAACATTCTGTCAAAAAGATGTGAGAAACAACGGTTGACAGTTGGTTTGTTTAACAGTTCGTATGACAAACTGCTTTTATGACAGATTTGTAGAGAATCTAGTTTTGTAAAATATTTGTCACTTTGATTATTAAATTGACAGATGACAGTTTGTTTGACATATTTAAGATTAGAGTTTGCAGTTCATACGTCGTATCTTCTTTTTTTTCTTCATTAGTCTTGTATCATCCAATGCTGGATATAGGTCACTTCTAGTCTCTTCCATGTTTCCCTATCTTGGGCTTTCCTCATCCACATTTTTCCAGCTATTTTTGTTACGTCATATAGCTATTTCATTTGTAGTTTTCCACTATTTTTCTTGATTTTTCGTGGTTTTTATTTGGTTATTTTATGTGTCTATCTATCTTGGGTCTGTCTTGCTGTATGTCCAACTCATCTCCACTTGAAACTCGCAATGCGTTCTATAACATCTGTTATTTTTGTTTTATTTTGGATTTTGATGTTTTGTATTTGATCTCAGATACCCACAGCATAGCACGCTCCATTGCTCTTTGCGTGACTCTCAGGTTTTCTGTCACTTTTTTTGTAATGGCCATGGTTTTCAGTCCATATGTGAGCACCGGAAGTATGCAGCTGTCATATGCTTTTTGTTTTATGCTCCTTGGAATGTCTTTATCTCTCAGTATAAAGCTTCTTCTTCTTCATGTGCATATCCGATTTCGGATGTTTGCGATGAGCATGACTATTTTCACTTTATTGGTTGCTATTCTGAAGAGCTCGTTCGAAGTCTTCCCGTACCACGCCCTGAGATTCTGCAACCATGAAATTCTCCTCCGTCCAGGTCCTCGTTTTCCGTGTATCTTGCCTTGAATGATGGCTTGTAATAGGGCGTATCTGTCCTCGTTCCGCATGATGTGGCCTAGATATTGGAGCTTGCGGGTTTTGATGGTGTCCATGATCTCCTTCTCTTTCTTCATCCTGTGAAGTACTTCGATGTTTGTTACCCGGTCCTTCCAAGATATTTGCAGGATACGTCGATACAGCCACATCTCAAAGGCTTCAAGCTTTTTTGTTGTTGCATCATTTAGTGTCCATGACTCGACTCCGTAAAGTAATATTGGGAAAATGTAACACCTCAACATGCGAATTTTGGTTTCAAGATGTAGTTCGTGATTTTTGTAGAGGTTATTCATTGTATTGAAGGCAGATCGGGCTTTTCCAATTCTACATTTTATCTCTTGGCTATTGTCCCAGTTTTCGTTCACAAGTCTACCTAAGTATGTTGTTTGTCTCACTCTCTCTATTTGTTGGTTGTGAACGTAGAGATTTGCATTAGTTATATTGTCTTTGCTAATGACCATGAATTTTGTTTTGTTGTTATTAATGTTAAGTCCATATTTTTCACTAGCCGCTACAATTCTGTTCATTAGTGTTTGGAGTCCTTCAAGAGAGTCAGCGAATACCATTGTGTCGTCGGCATATCGGATGTTATTCGATAAAGCTTAGTTTGCCGAAAGCAGCTCATCCTAGTTAGATTCTGCGTGTCACTTTAGCGGTTTGTTTTTTTTTCCAGTTTTAATTTTATGGCCGAGGTAGGTATAGTGTGGAACCTTTTATATTGTTGTGTTATCAATAGATATGTTTTGGAGGTCAGTAGATAGTATTTTGGTTTTGTTTAGATTTATTTTTAATCCAATTAATTTTGAGTTTTTGTTTAGCTTTGTTAGCATGGAGGGTAGTTTTTGGGCATCTGTACTAACTAACATTATGTCGTCTGCGAATTTTAAGTGGTTAAGGTATGTTTCATTAATGTTAACGCTTTTTGTGCCTCGCGCTAGTATTGTAAAGACGTTCTCCAATGACAATGTAAATAGTTTTGGCAATATAGTATCTCTTTGTCTAACGCCTTTGCCAAGAGCTATTTCATCAGTCTTTAGTTTTTTGTCTATTTATATGTGGAAGGTTGCGTCTTTGTATATATCTTTAATAATTGTAGAGTACCTAGAGTCGATCCTGGCGTTATCCATTGCAAAGCGGAAGGCCTTAATTACAGGTTTCGATGCTGTCAAAAGCTTTATGGTAGTCTATAAATGCAATGTGTATTGGTATACTATTTTTTGTTGTTTTTTCTATCAGAGTTCTAATGGTTTGCAGGTGGTCAAGAGTGCTAAAATTTTTCCGAAACCCTGCTTGTTCTACTGGCTGGTATAGATCGAGTTTGTCTGTTAGTCGATTTGTTATTATCTTTGTAAGACGCTTGTATAGGTCAGACAGTAGGCTGATGGGCCGGTAGTTTTCCATATTGGTGATGTCTCTCTTTTTGTGTATTAATATTACTTCTGCGTTCTTCTAGGATTGAGGCACTTTGCCTTCTAGAAGGCACTTTTTTAATAATTGTCTTATGGCTTCTTCCAGGGTGCTTCCTCCCATTTTCAGCATCTCGTTAGTTTGAGTTGATTGTAAAATTGATATTTGACAGATTTGTAAAACAGTTGACAGTTACTTTTTTTGTTACAAAGGCCAATGTTTTAACTTTGCAGCTACTTTTAAATATGAATTTGCAAACACAATTGTATGCTACTAAACCCGTTAATTGAAAGAACAAATTTGCTGTACATACTGAGTAGGTCTGATTTGTAATATAATCAATAGCAGTTTTGTCAAATTAATAATTTATTATTGCCAAAGAAAACGCCAGATATTGGAGTGGAAGGTTTATAGAAGCTACCACGTGCCTCCGCGTAAGTGGTAGTTTTGTTATTGGGTTTTCATAATTCAATAATGGCCGTTTTGTTGGTCATAAAAGACACCGATAACTCTAAAAATAATAAAAGTATTAAATGGTTTTCCAACTTGTTGAAAGTTTATCTTTAGGAGCAACCGCACTTTCGGCCGGTTGATCTTAACCGCAAAACATCAGAAAACATGAGAACAAAACTCATATACGATATTTTCTAAGCATTTAATTAATTACAAAATCATTGTTAAAATATAATACTAGCGCTTTTAGACTAAAACGACAAGCAATTCGGATTTCTCAACTTGCAAAACATCTATTTTATAAAAACAAATTTGTTTGGTAACTGCTTGAACAACGTAATATTGGTATCGGACACTCTGTTGAAAATATTGGACATGTAAGCGGATTTTTTTCAAACTACCAAAAGGTGGTGTCGTTGTAACTGATAATTAAAATTAAAAAAAAAATACTGCTTGAAAATGCAAATAATTAAGAATGTAAAAAAATTCAATACCTACTACGGCAAAAAAAATGAGAAATGTTGTGACGATTTTAGAGAATTATTTTAATTTGTAACTTTTTGAATAAATATACAATTACAAGCAATTAGAATATTATAATTTAATTGTTATTATTTTATAGTATGCCTACACTATACGGTACTCTTGAACAATTATGCGATTCTGTTTCATTTTAAGAACCATAAATACATTTGGTGCACTAGCAAAACAACATTTTTATATTGATCCATTTGTATATATAAATTTCATCTTCAAGTTTACCAAACAATAATAAATAGATATGTTGTCTTAAGTTAACGCACATGTTCGGCAAACAATAATGTGGTGAATAATTAAACAGAATTGTATCGTTTTAATTATACCGTCGCAAAAAACAAATTTTCAAACAAAATTATCTTTAAATCTGCTATACGTTGAAAGTGTTTCATTATTAATTTAATTTTGTTAGGATTATTTATACACTTCGTACTATTACTTCTTACTTCGACTATGATAAAACGCATATTTGACGGCTGTAAAATATAAAAAAACACAAAATCTCGACATACTCTGGTTTCTATTCTATTTTTCTACGCCACTGTCTAACCACTAAACATAATTTAGTTCTCATTTTAATACCGTTTAATTACCATATACAATTATACGATTGCAAAATATTTGTTTATTCTAATATATAAACCAATAAACTACATCGAAACTTGTAGATTTTCCACCAGCTGCGTTAATCGACAATAACCCAAATGTCGGTTCATTACCCACCGAGCGTACGCGACAGTTTGTTAGGTTATTAACATACGAATGTCCCCATTAATATAAAATCCAACTATTTGTAAGATGAGTTATGGAGGTACTTCAAGACACAACGGAAAGGTCACTTGATAATAGCAACTTTACAAATAAATTTATGCCTCGCAAATCACCCGTTGTAAAACATAGTTCTAATATAAAATTGAAAATATAATTGATTAACTACGAATGAATTATTGATTTTATATTTATTATGCTTTGTAAACGAGACATTTTTAATATCAAGTTTTTTATTAATTTAGAAGCTGTAAACAGCGTACATGGGAAGAATAATAAATTGCATACAATATTAGGGTATATCTTTTAATTGCGTGATTTGTTTTGGGCATAACCTGAATCATATTGTTTTCGATGGTTGCTGTCATAAATATTTCCTTTAATTCGTTTTGGCGACGTTAAAATTTCCATATTATTATGCAAAATAGCGTTGCAAACAATATTGTTTCTGGCAGTTTGAAATATTTGTATTAATATTTTATACTTTTTATTTTATCGAAAATATTATATTGTATAACAATGTATTTGGTATAATAAATTAATAAAACATTACTATGTTTTTATCACATATTTATTCTTACGAACACATTACTAGTTTCGGCTCTACTAGAGCCTTCTATAGATGTAAAAAAAATAATAGTAAATTGTTTTATTATTTTATAAACAAACGCTTTTGCGTGCTCTTGTTGATTGGTACGTGGATGCGTTTGTGATATTGTTGTACGTATCTGTGTAGGTGCTGTTGGATGTTTTTTTGCCTGTTTTTTTTATTGTCATGTTGCTAGTGGCTGGGTTGTGCGGTGTTTAAATTGAATCTCACAAAATCCGGCTAGGCGTATAGTTAGTGGCCACATTTTTGTGTGTCCGTAACTCAAATTCTTGTTGACATATTTGCATCCGTTTGTACAATTTGAATATCTAAAACGATAAAACACCTAATCGTTTAGTATGCGGCTCTGGCTTTAATTTCTCTTATCACAATTTTTTTTTGTGGTATTAAACAGATCCATTAGCACTAAATGTTGTTTTTTTCTGAAAGGAGTCCAATATGGCTTATTTTAAGTTTTTTTGGTATATTTAGCTAGTAATATCGGTTTCAGATGATTGTTGTGGTTTTTGTAGAATTGATGTATGGTTTTGTCGATTTAATTAAGATAATTTGGTTTTCAGAGAATGATTTGGAAAGCTTATTTGTTTTGTTCTTGAGCAAGTTTTTTTCTTAATCAGGAAAATTTCTAAGACGTGGAGGAAGTGGAGTATATCCATGTCTAAGTTGTTGTTAGTTAGTTGGTCTTTCATGTTTATGATCAATATGTCAAGTAGTTGGTTATGTTTTTTTCTAAATGTCTAATGTTTAATAGTGATGTCAAATGATTTTAAAAATAAAACTTATATTATTAGTTTTTACCAGTGGTCTTTAAAATTGTTTAGCTATATAAAAACTTGCATGTTAGCTTGAGCTGTAATGATATACTAATGCAAAGCATTCTTGCTTGTTGGCGTGCTTTTAATTTAGGTGTTTTTGGAGTTTTATGTATTATTATTATTATTATTATTATTATGCTTTTTACGGCTATTTTACATCGCCACAGTAAGCCTACGACTTGTTTAAAGTGGTTTGATGGGACCAACAGCTTAATACGTGACTTCCGAACCACGCTGGTGGATATAGAGCAAGTTATCATTTCAGTCATATTTCGGGGATCGAACCCCGGACTGCTCGCATGATATGCAAGTGCTCTACCATTAGTATTGGGTCTTGAATCTGCGTCATGTGTTTAGCAAGCGACCGGGTGGCGTCAAAATTAAAACTGTGTTAGGGATATTCAATCAAGGATTTGTCAATGTATCAAAATGTTTTTATTAAGCAGAAGATATTGTGCAAATACCTCTTGACTAATAAGACGTTGATAAGTTGGTGTGGTTTTTGAGCCTAAATGATATCACCCGGAATTAGTATACGGTGTATTTTTTACTTTTTCTTTATCAGTGTCTGCCAATAACTACTGTTTATATCTAGTGTGCGTAAAAAAAACATTTATTTGCTTGCTCCATAACTACGGCAAAGATATGATTGTTGACAAAAAAATCATTCTTAGTGTGTATTATTTGTATTGTTATTGTTGTTTTTGCATTTTTTGTTGGTTATACATGTTGATATTTATTGTGGCTTCACCACACATTTATGTGCCAATAAAAAATTGTTTAATTTTGTTTACAGCTGCTTACATCTGAGAAAAGTTTACAAAGATACAATTCTTTATACTCTGCATCTAGAACCAAGATTCCAAACTCGCGGGTGCGTTTTTGGACACTTTTTCAATAGTTAAATGCAGTACGGACATCTTACTAAAAACGTTGGCGATGCAGGCCTCACAGAGCTACTTCAAGAAACGACTTTTTGGTGTTGAAGTTAAAAGACAAAAGAGGGTGCGGTTGGGTACTGCAGAGCAAGTAAATTTTTTTTCAGGCAAGACGTGTTGGAATGATAACCTCTGCACAGAGAAAGCGATAATAAAACCTTTTAGATCGGGAAAAGCAAAAAAAAAACAAAAACATTTCTTACGTCTTTTCTTCTAAAAACATTTGAAGAGACTGTATAAAAGGTCACTTTGGGAAACGGCACTTATTACTACGTCAATACACTCAAACCGACTCGCATACACTTAAGGAAGATTTACAAAATTAGTTTTACACAGCGTAACAAATCTTATCAAAAGATTATTACAGGATAAGATGTCGTCTGCCTTTGAAGTATTTATAGACATAAAAGGTGCATTTGACAAAACTACTTTCTATAAATTTTAAATAACACTCTTGGCGCATGGTGTGTGTAGGCGACACAAATTTTGAGACAGTGGTTAGCAGAAGCTGCTTTCAGAGTGGGGTACTATTACCACACTATGAAATATAGTAGTAGACAGTCTAATTTAGCAACTCAATAACTGTGATTTTTACACAATTGGCTACGCAGATGATATAACGATTCTGCTAAATAGCAAATTTAAAGGCACGTCCTGCAGCTAATGCAAGGCCATACAAATAATGAAAAAATTGAGCAAAATAAGGCTAATTAAATCTACCAAAACTCCCCAAACATCTTATTAACGTTGACCTAAGTAAATTACCTGGGCGTAATTTTTGACACAATGTTTACATAGGGACCACACCTGAATATAAGATATATGTATGGCTTTATACAGCTGTTATAAGACTCATAGGGCACTCGTTTGGTGAAACCAAGCAGATAACTTTAGCAAATCAACTTAATCAGTTGCAACAAACGGCATGCTTAAGTGTAACGGCGACTCTAACAATGGAAATAGCGTTGTGACTGCTACTCGCTGACATCTATGTGGATGAAATGGCAACATCAGCAGCACTGCACATAAATGTATCTGGATTTTTTCACATTGCTAGGAGAGCTGACAACCACTATTTTCACCTGGAAGAGGCTGTAAAGAATCACTTTTGCTAAGAGTACCAACATATATTATGATCTTATTTTGTATTTAAAAGACCCTGCAATAGACAGACATTTAAACAACAAGGGCAGAGAGGAAATATGCACAAATTTTTTCAAATCTACAACGGTGTCTCAAACATTCTTAGAGATTCGAGATTCTGATGCGGGAGTTAACTCTTAAGATCTAGACGTGTCAATATTCTTACCATTAAGACCAAGAAAATAGTAACCAAGAAATATTTAGTAAAAACGTGCAAATCCTAACAAATAACAAAGAGCAGCAGTTTTAATTTAAAAAAAAAACTAAAATTACATCAAGGCTAATGCCATACAGTCTTCGCATTAGCAGCTTGCTCAAATAGTAATGAGTTATGGTGGGTAAAAGGGCACTTTAACACAATAAGTAACGTTAATGCTGATGAATTGGCTCATAAAAGATCAAATCTACACCCAGGACCGCACTATCACTAAAAATACTCAATATTATACTAAAAGCAAGCATTGTATAATAGATCTAAAGTACAATAGTATAACATCTCGGGTTGTACAGAGGCAAAGGAGTCAATGATTGCCGCAAATTTCAAAACGGCCAACTACTACAGCAACTCTCCAGAAAGAACCTGCAAATCAGGGATCTTAACTAAGCACTTGCAATTAAGAAAATACTTGCATAAAATGGAGATTATAAACAGCTCGATATAAAGAAGAATTGAAACTGATGACAAAACGACCGAGCTTGTATATCTGCCCAGTTTTCTCTTACGCATATGTCTCATTGTTAAGAAATTGCTGGTTTGGCATGGCTAGCATAAGGAAAACCCCTTCAAGCAATGTTTTAGAGTACATCAACCACATAAATTGGTTGTGTGCTGGCACAAAGATGTGAGATTTACTACTGGAGGAGTTACAAAGGGCTGGATGAGATCTAAGTCTGGTATGAGTGCAGCAAACATTAAAATAGTTTACAACTGTCCGAGGTTATTTACACATAGGCCAAGGGGATTTGTACACTCTGACATTAGAGTGTACTTTGAAGCAGTGTTAATTAGGGGACTAGTATTATTAGTCCAGTCAAAATAGCTTTTTACTTCTGGAAAAATCCAAAAGTTTTAAAACTTTTTAAACTGATTTATAGGTACTTAGTGAAGAATATACTAAAAGTCCTGACAAATATAACACAAGCTCTAGCGGCAATCACCAAAAACAGATCATTTTTTTTTTGTTTTTTTGTTAATATCTTGAGAACTGTAGATTGGAGGTAAAAGTTAACTATATACATAATAAAAGTTGATAAAATTTGCAATAAAAATGATTATATACATTTTTTTGGTATTTCTAGCGGTTACAGAATTAGAGCGCTAATGATTGCGTTTTTTTCAAAAAAAAGTTAGCACGGTTCAATATGCCAAAGCAAAAAAAAGTGTACTTTTTACCATCATTTTTTGGACACTTGTAAATCATTATTTGACAATGTTTTGCCTACACTTTTAGATACGTTGGATCATTGTGGAGACAAATTTGTTGGTTTTTATTTACAAGGCTTTTTACCGACTGTTGTGTCTTCTTTGGGGGTGAAAGTAACGCCATTTAAGCATTCTTCATAGCAGTTGAGATAAATGTTTGTGCACATTATTCTTGCTTTTTGGCAACCACATCTGTTTTCACATGTAGTTAACATTTGCAAGAAATGAGATTGAGGACTGCCTCAGATTTTGCTGCGTCTTTTGTAGTTACTGGGATTAACCGGCTGGCTTAAACTTTTAACCCCACTGTTCTGGAAGAAGTTCATTTCCTAGCCTAACTTGGATTTGGTGGTATACACGAAAAGCATGCTGCATTGCTGCTCCTTATGTTGTCAACATCGCAGAGAGTTCTGGTTTACTATTCAAAACCGTTTTGGTAAAAGCATTGTAAGAATGCATGTTAAGGGAAGTTTGCTTGTGGGGTACATTGTGCCATTCCAGGAATATTTCGTTTCTAGCTTCTGCTTTATTACATCAAAAATACTTTGCAGTGTAGCTTACTTCTTGAACAAATGAATGTATGTACAAGAAGTATGCAGTTTATATTTCTATAGTTTGCAATTGCTGACTCAAATATTTCTTTTTTTTATTTTGCCGTGGCTTGGTTTAATTAATAATATCTGTCTTTTAAATGGGGTTAAAGCCATGAGGAAAACAATAAGATCAACATCTTTGTCAACTATTGCTAATTTGTCACTAGGATTTTATGACTTCTGTGCGGATGATAAATTTAAAGCAGTTAAAAAGAATGAAATAAGTCTGAATTTATTGTGTTCATTAGAAAAAAAATTATTCTGTTTGATTGTGAAGTTTATGTGAACTGACCTTTTTAGCTTGTACTTTGGTTCTATTTAGCTGTCTACGTACTGGATGGTGCCGCTGAATACCCATCAAATACAACGGTACAGCTCTTACGGGCATAACGCTTGAGAACATAGGCGACATAACATTGTGTAACAGTAATTTTTTATCCAAAACGATGTTAAAATGGAGAAGATAGCTTCTTCTTGTAGTACAGGAAAAGTATCGTATAAGGCGGATTTGTTTGATTTCCGCATTTTTATATAAAGATAAAGGGTAAAGAGCAAGCTTATGCTATAAGTAGTTGTTTAAGTTATTATCGCTCTGCTTGTTGATACTATTTTCTCTATGAACAAAGAAGGTAAAAGAGAGGCCGCACTAACACTACAATTTGACGTGTATTCCACGCGTATCGTGAACGTTATGTGAAAGAAAAGGCAGGTAGTTGGGGGAGAAAGGAAGGACCGTCAAAATGAAAGGAGGACTAAACAAAAGAGATAGGCTTTTTAGCTTGTAACAATACAAAATTATTTTATTTTTATTCTTTAGCGCATTATAACTCTGTAAACGCTAGGAACACAAAAAAATGTATAGAATTATTTTTATTGCTTTTATTATGTATATAGTCAACTTTTACCTCCTACTTACAGTTCTTAAGATAATAACAAAAAACCAAAAAAAGTGCCTTGTTTTTGATCATCACCGCTAATGCTTGTGTCATATTTGTCAGGACTTCTAGTATATTCTTTATTAGGTAGTATTTGACTAGACTATACAGTATATATATTATGTATTGGTGTTATAATAAAATTACAATTTGTTGGTTTTATGCTAAAAAAAAAATATTGAACAGGATTTATCAATATTTATGTGCAAGTTCAATTTGTAGAAAAACACGCAAAATATTATAGCCAAAAAAATTATAGCCACAATCTTGTGGGATTGTGAAAGCATGTTAACGATTGATTTAAAAAAAAAATTACTACTATAAATGGCGTTTATTATGCTACCTTATTACATACGTTAAAAGAAAATATTTGGGCAAAGCGTTGACGAAAATTAACAAAAGGAGTCCCCACCTGTGTACACCGCTGAGGTTGTTCAACTTGCTGTAACAGAATGCGGTTTTCAAAAATTGATTATCCTTCCTATAGTTTAGGCTTGGCTCTTAGAAACTACTTCTTGTTTTCTGTTAAAATAAAAACTATTGGGGTAGACGATTTCTAGACAACGGTGGTGCAAACTGCTGTTTTGGAGCATTTTGACGACAAATCTTGAGAATATTTTTATAAGAGGATAGCATTACTAATTAAGCAATGTAATAATTGTGTTGAGGTTAAGGGTTTTCTTATAAGTTAAGTGATAAAAATGTAGAGATCAACATTTTCATTTTTACGTGACTGTTTATATGTTACTCAAATAGAATATTATTTGCATTTGAATAATCTTTACTGTATAATGTTTGTAATACTCTGTTAACTTTGTAATATTTTTGAACAAAGAGTATATTAATACTTTGTACTCCTCTAATGTAATAATAGTAGATTTGGATTATTTGGTATTTGATGAATCTTACTTTAATGTTTTGCTATTTGTTTTTTTGTATAATTTAATGCCTAATAAGTATATGTAGGACCGGACGCCCCTGTACGATACAAGACGCTTGGAACCGCCCGATAATTGTTTCGTACGTTTATATTATACCGATACTGATTACTGTTACATGTATTAGTTAATTTATAAGAAAAATGTATCAAGAGTGTAGATGTAATATGTGATTAATTAATCTGTCATAAAAGAAAAACCTACTGGTGAATTAAATAGAGTGGGACTGTTTTATTTGCCGCTGAACATTATTATTTCCTACAACTTGGGGGCTCGTCCGGGATACGGAACACGCAGTGAGTAAAGTCTTGAGTATAGCTGGTATTACAGTGGCGCGCGCTAAGATGTCCGTTTTAGGGGACATTGCCGATATTGACCACAATATTACGCATCTCCAGTGTAAAACGTTGCGGGTATTATTCAGAATAATATGCGATGATCCGAACCGACGACTCAACAGAACGATGTTAAGAGAATTCCAAGGATTTACGTACAAAACGGGTTCAGATGAGTACTCATTAAAATTAGACGACATGAAAGCAAAACTGTCGTATGCAGATTTAGTGTCAGTGTGTCATGTACTCAATATCGAATACGACGGGTCCGAAGACGATGTTCGGCAAAGGATATTGACATTTCTATGCAATATCGTAGACAAAAGTGATGAAAGAATTAACCAAGACAAAGCCGAAGAAGAAAGTGAAGACGACGAATACGACGAACATGACGAAGAAGACGGAAAAGACGGATCAGATGGGTTAGAAGACAGTGATAAGACGAAAGATGCAAATAAGACGAAATCAAAGAAGAACAGTAGAGCTGGAGACGCCAACGACGACGATGAAGGTGCTGTAGCTTGAAATTATGACGTTATGAGGAACCGTTTTGCAGCCTGTTCGATTGCTTTTAGGGATATGGAAGATTCGATAAGACGATTCAACGGCAAGGATGGATATCCTATATTGAAATGGATTGACGAATTCGAAGAATTAGCTAAACTTGCAAACTGGAACGATTTCCAGAAAGTGATCTATGCCAAAAAACTTCTAGATGAACTTGTAAAGCTTTTAGTTCAGTCCGAAAAAGGTATAACTACCTGGCATCGATTAAAGGCTTTACTGAAGAGGGAATTTGAAGAGAAAGTTAGCGGCGCGGAAGTGCATAGAACATTGATGGGCAGAGCTAAGAAGAAAGAGGTAACGATGCAAGAATACACTCTGGTCATGCGCGAAATAGCTAGCCGCGCATACATCGAACCAGAAACCACCATTCAATACATCCTTGATGGAATTCCAGGTGATCCTGCAAACAAAATGATTTTGTACGGAGCCAACGACTTCCGAGAGTTTAAAGCAAAGATCAAACTCTACGAAGCGATGCACAGAAGAACTACGACGGAATCAAACTCAAAAGATAAACCTCCTAACACCAAAGTGAAAACGCGAAGTGGTGGAAAACCTCCAACCACAAAAGACGAGGGCACGCGCATGCGTTGTTATGGATGCGGAAGCAAAGGCCACGTATCCAAGGATTGTCCGTTCAAGGAACGAGGAGTAAAATGTTTCAACTGTAACGAATTTGGACACAAGGCGGGGGTGTGTCCTACCAAACCAAAAGATACCAATACCAAGAGCACCATGTTGATCAACCACGAGAAGAACCATGCTGTCAAAGATGTGAACATACGAGGAAAGTCTATACCTGCATTGTTTGACACCGGAAGCGACATCAACCTAATCAAACGCGATGCCTTTATGACGTTGGGTCCAATACGTCTACAAAACGATACAATAACGTTAACAGGCATTGGAGGCAGCAGAGTTGACACTTTAGGCAACTTCCAAATCGACATTGGAGTCGACGATGTCGTGGTAAGCACAAAGATGTACGTGGTACCAAGCGACGCTTTGAAGATCCCAATGGTCATCGGCCAAGAATTTTTGAAGAACGCTGTCATCAAGATGGACGCAAATGGGATAAAGGTGACGAAGAAAGTGTGCGACGACCTTTCCGATGACGAAGCACTGATGTTAAACATTGTATGTGAAGCACCTGTACTAGATCTAGGTCACATCATCAACGCTGACCTGAGAGACGAGATCAACCAGTTACACAAGACTTACGATCCAACTAAGAAGACGAAGGAGAGTTCGTTGAAGATGAAGATCATTTTGAAGAGCAAAGTTCCTATTTATCACAGACCCAGAAGGTTGGCACATGCGGAAAAAATCGAAGTGGACAGACAGATGGAAGAATGGCTACAAGAAGGCATAATCAGACCTAGCCAGTCAGAATTCGCGAGTCCGATCGTTTTGGTGAAGAAGAAGGACGGAGCAGTACAAATTTGCCAAGACTACAGACGACTGAATGAACAAGTCGTCAAGGACAGATACCCTCTGCCCTTGATTGAGGACCAATTAGATCGTCTGCAAGGATACCGTATCTTTAGTACATTGGATTTGAAAAACGGATTCTTCCACGTGTCAATTGTTGAAGAAAGTCGAAAATATACATCTTTTGTCACGCCAACAGCCCAGTACGAGTTCATAAAGACGCCATTTGGTTTGTGCAACTTGCCGGCCATGTTCCAGAGATTCATCAACGAAGTATTCAGAGAACACATCAAAGATGGAATCTTACTAACCTACATGGACGACTTGGTAGTGCTCGCCAAAAACGAAGAAGAAGCAGTGAGGAGATTAGCCATAGTTTTAAAGACGGCTGAAGAGTATGGTCTTCAAATTCAATGGAAGAAGTGTCAGTTCCTAACGAATACCATCGATTATTTGGGACATCGGATCGAAGACGGAAAGATAAGGCCATCGTCAGCGAAAGTGAATGCCGTGATGAAATTTCCCAAACCCGTTACGGTGAAGCAGGTACAAAGCTTTCTAGGCTTGACGGGGTACTTCAGGAAGTTTGTTAAGGTATATTCGATAATTGCAAGACCCCTTAGCAACTTAACAAGACAGAATGTTCCTTTTACCTTTGGCGACGAAGACAATCTAGCCTTTGAGAAGTTGAAGCGAATACTGTCGACAGAACCAGTCCTGGGGATGTACGATGTAAACGCGGTCACCGAACTGCATACATACGCCTGTATAGACGGATTCGGGACGATCTTGTTACAAAAGAACGACTCCGGTGAACTTCACCCAATCTTCTATATGAGCAGAAAAACCTCAGAGGCCGAACGAAAGTACAGCAGCTACGAACTGGAGGTTCTCGCCGTCATATACGCTTTACGAAAATTCAGAGTATACCTACTCGGGTTGACATTCAAAATCGCAACTGATTGCTCAGCCTTTACGTTAACGATGAAGAAACAAGACTTATGTACTAGAGTCGCACGATGGGCCATGCTGTTAAGCGAGTTCAATTATTCCATCGAGCACTGACCTGGCACCAGGATGAAACATGCTGACGCTCTATCCCGAAACAGTGTGATGTTAGTCGTCAAGAATGAACTGATTGCGTCCGTGGAGTCTGCTCAATCACGAGATGAGCATCTATGCGTCATTAGGCAACTTCTATCCACTGGTCGACCATACAAAGAGTACGTGTTGAGGAACGACTTGCTCTACCGAGAACACGAGGGTAGGACATTGCTGGTCGTCCCAGAGCTGATGCAAGCTGGCATCGTAAAGAGTTTCCACGAGAACAATGGTCACTTTGCTATCAAGAAGACCAAGGACCTGGTTCTCAGAGAATTTTGGTTTCCAAGGATGCAAGAGAGGATTGAGGAATGCGTGAGGAACTGCATCCCATGCATCCTATCCGAAAAGAAGAAGGGAAAGGCCAAAGGGTTCCTGAATCCTATTAGCAAGGATGAGCTACCACTTACTACCTACCATATCAATCACCTTGGTCCTATGGCAGCCACAGGCAAGGGATACAAGTACCTGTTTGTAATCATTGATGGATTTAGCAAATTTGTCTGGTTGTACCCTACGAAAACGGTGACAAGTCAAGAAGCCATTGCAAAGCTTGAGGTCCAAAAGCACACCTTTGGGAATCCAAAGCGCATTATCGCAGACAGAGGGACCGCCTTCACGTCTACAGCCTTTGAAGATTACTGCAGAACTGAAAGAATCGATCTGACCCACATCACCATGGGAGTTGCTCGTGCGAACGGTCAGGTAGAACGAATGAACAAAACCATAATTCCCATCCTTACGAAACTTTCACTGGAAGACGAGGCGAAATGGTACCGAAATGTAGAAGACGTACAAAGGGCACTAAACAGGACTCACCAAAGGAGCATCGACACGACCCCATTCGAACTGTTGTTTGGAGTGCAGATGCGTCATCCCAGTGATCCTGGTTTGGAAGAGTTAATACAAAAGGAGTACCGTCGAACGTTCCTGGAAGATCGAGAAGAAGTCCGAAAGGCTGCTAAAGAGCAAATTTTGAAATTGCAGGAAGAGAACCGAAGAACCTACAACAAACGACGGAAGCTGGCCAGAACTTACCAGATTGGTGACCTCATCGCCATAAAGCGAACCCAGTTCACCAATTTGGGCAAATTAAAACGTAAATTTCTAGGTCCATACAGAGTAACCAGAGTCAAAAGACACGACCGATACGACTGGAACGAGTTGGTCCAGAAGAGGGTCCCAAGAAGACATCCACTGCAGCCGACTTCGTGAAACCGTGGGCACTCTGTTCCGAAGGCGACCGTGGAGAAGATGACGAATCCGAGGATGAGGCAACCGGCGTCGACCACGAGGACGAGATCGAAAGTACGGATGGCCGAGTTGTAGGACCGGACGCCCCTGTACGATACAAGACGCTTGGAACCGCCCGATAATTGTTTCGTACGTTTATATTATACCGATACTGATTACTGTTACATGTATTAGTTAATTTATAAGAAAAATGTATCAAGAGTGTAGATGTAATATGTGATTAATTAATCTGTCATAAAAGAAAAACCTACAGGTGAATTAAATAGATTGGGACTGTTTTATTTGCCGCTGAACATTATTATTTCCTACATATATAATATTTAGATTTTAGGAAACGTCTCTAATTTTTTTAAATTTAATATCTAGTAGCAATAGACTTAATGCTAAGTTGAAAAAAAATTCTGATTATAAGGTAGGTTTTAATTTTATACCAACAACAATAAATTGATTTTAATTTGTGAACTGAATTTGCATTAATGGATAACATATTTACTTAAAACACCCGTGACTACAGCTATATATTTGCTACTTATCTGTTTTATTCATCTTAGCCACGTATCGTTCAGAACACAAAATAATAAAATATAAACCACCATAAAACACTAAAGTGGTAATTTAGTATAATATTACATAACAGACAGAAGGGGGCAAATAAAACTATAACCCCCCCATAGCGCAGCCACTGTTCCTGGACGATTTCTAAAATTAATATCTTTCGTTATATCCACGTGTTTGATATGCTTCGGATTAGAATTTTTTAAACATAAAAGTTATAAAAACTAGTATTTAGGTTGATTTGCATAAACGGACAATATAAAAGAGTTATGCGGCAGTAATTGTCATGTATTCTAGTTTTAAATTAAATATAATGTAATCTTATATTGATTCCAAGTGTCACCTCCCATCAAATAAGGCATTATGTTACGATAAAAATATTTTCTAGCCATTATTAGTTAGTAGCTGAAAGCTTAACGAGCGTAATGGGCAAAAACTGTAAACAGAACTATATATACGTTTTATAAAACTTATTTTGTTTCGGCGTAGAAGAACGTATTAGTAAGTAATTAAATTGCCTGTAATAAACACCGATTTGATAAAGTCACAGTAGCTGATTTTCTCTTTTCTTAAATTGCGCGTCTAGGCGAATAAAATTCAGTTTAATTTCAAAGATTGCACATATATTTTATGAGTAATCAGGTGTGTTTAGTGAAAACGAAGATAATTTTCCGATTTTCATACAGTAATTAAGTACGGAATTTCTTATAATGATCCAATATGTAAAAAATAAAAAAAACATTTGTTAGGAATAAATCTAAAGATGTTTAATTAAATTATGAAAATGTTAGTAGATAAAATCCACATTCCTAACCAGAATAATGTCTCAGCTACAGCAGACATGGAGATGCCCAATATATTAAAAATATTTTAAACATTTAATAGCCGTATAGATGTAGATACTAAAACTCGTCTATATATAATAACAATAATTTATAAGAGAACAGAAATGGTTACCTTACTGATATTTTATTCTGATTTAAATTAAACTAGAGTTTTTTCGTATTAATGTCATCATCTTGAAATAAACAAATAAAATTTAAACGAACGAGAGAGAAAAACAGGAGATTATATTACATTTGTCTCGACCTGTGCGACAGCAGTTTATATTAAATTAAAAAAGGATACGGTGGGAATTATAATGACCTTAAACTAAGTATTTAACAAAGAGACACCTTTAAGACTAGCTCTCAACAAGTGTTATTAAGAAAATGAAACAATTAATGCATTTTGTAACAAGGTATTTTTATCTTTGTGGGAAAACGATGCAGGACAACTAGTTAAACTATTTCAGTAATAACAATAGAAGGACTGAATTTATATTATTTATAATATAAATATAATTAGTAATCGTTTAACAAAACCGTTTAAGTAACACGACAATAAATAATTTTAATAGAAACTGACTGTGGATAATGCGTATTAAAATGTGCTCATTATACTTGCATAAAAATTAGGTCCTGCAATAAAAGTTGGATATCGAATATCTTTATGTTTCTATAATATTACCGTAGGTGTGTCTTAAGGATTAGAAGTGTGTGCCACATATGATGGGTCGTGACCTGTGACCTCTCTCCTTGCTTAGTATACACCAGGATATTTTCAGAAAAAAAAAAATAACAAACGTATAAAAATACTTTGGAAGATTGCGGCCAAACAAGCGACATAATTTAATACGTTTATTTAAATAAATTAAAATATTTTTAAAGGATGATAAGCAACTGGCAGGTGTATTCGCTTTCCACGAATTTCATTAACGATTAAATAATAAATATCATAAGAACCATAAATTCACCTGAATAAAATTCTCCAATGTAAAGTTATATATTATTAATGTGGATGAGAACAACATTTTTTATTAATATTTAGATCTTGTTAACAACATTATAAGTCTTTATCAATTAATTTCTTGTTAAATATTTTTCTCGAAATTAGTCATAACTTGTAGTGATATCTGATTTCAGATGCTAATGCTTTGAAGATTTCTGTAATTAATATTTATTGAATAGTCAATTAATAATAAAACGTTATAATTTATCATTAGATTGTATCAGAATAATAATTATATACTTAGAAAGCATAAAACTAATAGTTTACTCAAGAATTATCCACGATATTAATCTTTAAATTTTGTTTATATGTATTGATGTGAATGGCTGCATGGGTGGTTTCTAAATCTTTTTACATTGCCAAAAATTATAGAACAAAAATAAGATTTGCGTTTTCATTAATTAGTAGCAAAATTACAAAACTTTTATCAAATTTTAGTATATTATTTAGGAATGACTATATAATCAAACGTGTCAAAAAATTGAATGCTATTCATCAAAACTTTCAACTTTATGCCATATTTAAGTTTGTAGACATTTTTATTGAAACAAGTTAAAAAAATTATTTTACTTTGATAGTGAGAAACGGAAAAGATTTTTTATATTACACAAAAATTCTCTACGTGAAAATAAATACTTTTTACGGTCAATTTTTATAGGAAAGTCCGACAAACACAAATAAATGACAAGTTAGAAGACAAGACAAGTCTGCACGTGGATAGTATTGTAAATAAACTTTGAGATACTAGATACATTACATTACATACAACTAGCATTGATTTGAAGAGTGGATTTTGGCAAATATCCTTAACGGAAGCATTAAAGGAAATAACAGCTTTCTCCGTTTTAGGTCAAGAACTCATATTCAACGTGTTGCTTTTTGGGCTTAACAGATATTTAGCCTTAAAATAACCAAACTTTTTTCTTTACTTAGATGATATTATTGTCATAATCAATAATTTTGAAAAAACATTTGAATACTCTTAAAGAAGTTTGTAAACAGTTAGAGAAGACAAATATAACAGTAAATGTACAGAAATGCAAAATTTTGCAAGTTGTCACTTAGATACTTTGGTTTTGTAGTAGACAGAAAAAGTTTTAGAACCAACCCTGAAAAGGTAGCGACAATTATGGCATACCCAGTACTTACAACCACAACGGAAGTAAAACGTGTTATTGGTCTTTGCTGGTGGTACCAACGCTTTGTGACTCATGTTTCTATTATAATGGATAATTGTTTAAAGATAATAATATAAATAAAAAAAAAAGGTTAAGGTTAATTACTTTGGACAACACGCAGGCCAGGCATTTGATATGATGCTTTGGTAAATACTCTAATTCTTAAGGGTGGTCCAACCAAAACGCACGATGTTAATTGTAAATAAAACAAAAAGTTTTTAGAGAATTATCTTAATATTTTTATTATGATTGAAAGATCTATGACAATTATGTTAACAAATTAACTGAGGTAAAAGTGTGCCTCGTCGCTGAAGATAATTTTCTTTGTAAAGTCACCATTCACTTCTGTCTGTTCAACCAACCATTCGGCATATTGACAACGCTTAAAATGGTCAGTAGACTTCAGTTCTTGAGTCAATTAAACCTTGTAAGCATGAAAATTTAAATCTTTTATCAAAATTTGCATCAGTGATGTTTGTGAGATGTTCAATTGTTGGGCACGACGACGAGTCGAGGTTGATGGCTCTTCTGCCACACTATCGCAAACAACAGTTTTTTGCAGAACGAACTGGGCAAGCATGCACAGGTGTTTTCACATTTCCTACAGACCAGGTTTGCTGAAATTTGCGCACAATTCTCCCTATTGTGGACACATTTGGTCGATTATGCTGACCAAAAAAATCACAAAATGCATTTTGGTTTGTACGCCTATTTTTGTAAATGGTTTCAACAATCTTAACGCGCTGCTCAATTGTGTATCTCTCCATGGTTGAATTTTCCAAACGTATCTATCTATGTTAAGTGCTCTACAATGGTTATCAGTATCGGACAGATTAACATTTCTTACAATAACAGTAGTTTTCAAAATTTTAAAAAGAGACTTTTCAAATTATTTAATGATTAAATTTTGCTTTAATAGAGATAGTCACAATTATAATACTAGAATATTAAATAATTTTAATGTCAATACTTCAACAACTAAATATGGTACTCTTTCCTTATACCATAAAGTGTTAATAGATTTTAATAAATTACCTAGTAATATTACTAAATTATTGTTGGTTAAAAATTTTAAATTTGCATTAAAACTATTTGTTATAACAAATAGTATTTTATAAACTTTAGTTAGATATTAATTAATATGTATGTATACATTATTTTACTATGTATTAGGCATGTCCTATTTAATGAAATAAATATTATTATTCTTAAACACTAAAACAAAAAAATGTCAAATTAAGTTGGGCAAAAAACTTGACGTTAAGTTGTGACTCACAATTAACATCGTGCATTATGGTTGAACCACTCTTTAGCTGCACTCAATTTGAACAAAATACTTATAATTTAAAGCAATCTTTGATGCATTTGATTAACAAAATTGTGTTTTACTAGTGGTTCCTGATGCGTAGTTTAGAATCCCGAACATTTTTTTAATAAAAAATAAACGGTATTTGTCAAATATTAAAATTGTTTTTGAACATCTAGATTGAACCAAACTGGCAAGTTGAAGAAATAAATGTTTTCAAATTTGTGATGTGCAATTACACAAATTTTAATAATATTACTGATTGGAACGCACAACTTGCTCGTTTCTAATTATTTTGGGTATTTACCGTAAGACGAGTTTAGCAAAAGCTATATTGGCTATTCATGAAAGCAAACGTACAAGATATTGTTAAAATGTACAGTCTGTGATTTTCTGAAAGGTTCAACTGAGTCTCGATCGAGTCTTATGGGCAAACCAAAACTGGATAACTTTTTTTTCAAAGTGTAATTGTCTTACTGGGTAGAGAGGCAATTTATATAAAATACATCATTTATTAATTTTAAATAAAAAATTGTTTCGGTCATCTGATTCAAATAAAACGCGTTAAAAATGCCAATGCCTGTCAGTGTAGGATTTAACTGTACTACAGCTCTCTTTCACACGCAAACAGTTTAACGTTTTTCCTCACACGTTACAGAGCATTTATGTCCTGTGCAGCACTTTTGTATATACCATAATTTCAATAAACTTTTCTGCGGGCGACATACTAACGCGATAAGGGTACGGGACGCATGAGCCCCGTACCGTCAAATACGAAAGACATGCAAGGAGCATATGTAACTCGTATCGCCAAATAAAAAGTTACGCAAAAACAGTAACTGTAGTGAACGTGCTAATAGAGAGCATTGTGTTACCATCTTTGACACATTACTAAACATAAACTGTTTAATAGTTGCTGTGATTTTATGAAACTTGTCACAGTAACACAGCCTATAGGGCTACTCACTCACTTTTTTCTCAATTCCATCTTTGCAAAGGAGGCATGTGCCGAAAGGTACAAACTTCTACAAGCAATTTAATGAGCGGTTTTTAGTAGGTAGGCGCCCGAAAGGGTAAATCCGACACTTTGCCAGTCTTTTGAAGATTTTACCGCCTAACTTAAAAAAATAATTAAAATTGTCTGTTTGACCAGTTAGATGCTAGTCACACTAATAATGGATGCAAGATTGATGTTTGATAGTTTAGTAAGAAGGTTGAAAGAATTGAAAATTAAAAATATTTTAATTGGAATAGATATGGTAATAAAGAAATAGAAAGATTGATAATGGATATAAGATGTCATCTAATTGCATTGACGTTAAGTTGTAATATCAAATTCACAATCAAACTACTTTAAGACATATTTTGAATATCAATCACAATTTGTCCGCATTTGTAGCACATGCTTTTCTTTTATTTCTTTGGTTTGCAAGCCATGGCCAAAGTTAAAATAGTTAAAACAATTTTATTGATTTAAAAATTCTTTGTTTTATTTATTTTTTTACATTTCGATTTTAGTTTTGTTAATTCAAAAAATTGCTTTTATTGTTGATATGGTTACGATAGCATAGTTTTGTTTGTTTGTTTTTTTTGTAATATTTTTATTGTTTTGTTTGTTACGGTTAGTGATTTTTTGAGTAAGATCTTACTGTGGTTTTATAATGTTTGTGTTTATTATTTTATATTTTGTTTTGTTTTTTCCAATTTTGCTCATCTTTTATGTTTTTCTTAATCTGTATAATTTGCAATTTTTGAAGATAACTATAACACTTTACTTAAGTTGTCTGCTTTTTTTAAGGTTATGATACACTTTAGTAACTTGTAAGTAAGTCATTTTTTGCTTTTGTGTTTTTTTTTAAGTTTTGGTAGTGACACTATTCTTAATTATTAAATAGCTACTTTTATTTTTAATTTAGTCTTGTTTATTTGCGGAGTCTGCAATTTTTGTAACCAAATAGTTTTCCGTATCTATATTGACTATTAGTATGGCATCTTCATTGGTTTTGTCTATTAGTTTTTGTTTTGTTTTTGTATTTGTATTGGCAGTTGAAATTAGTTTCTTGTAGTTT
The DNA here is from genome assembly GCA_963932245.1 of Tachinus rufipes. NCBI lineage: Eukaryota > Metazoa > Arthropoda > Insecta > Coleoptera > Staphylinidae > Tachinus > Tachinus rufipes. Next base: position 37,162,605 of record OZ010742.1, on the reverse strand, counting down.
TAGAATTTTTATTAGTTATTTGTTTTTTTTTACGTATTTAAAAGTAATAACTTACTCGTTTTGACTTGATTTTTTTTTGTTTTTAGTAATTTTCTATTTCTGAAGCCAAGTTTTATAGTTTTTTTTTTAAATTTTATTTGCTCACAGTTTAAGCTTATTGATCGCTTTTTATATTTCTGTTTAGTGTACCTTGGCTAATTTTAATAATTCAAAACTGCTTTTTTATGTTTTTATAAGCTTTTTTGAGTTTAAGCTATACATGATTAATTTCTTGTTACTTTTTATTTTTACGTAGTTTTTTTGTTACATGGTGTTATTTTAAGTTTTTACCTGATATGGTTTCTTGCATCTATTCCGAGAAATCCATTGTTTTATTGTTGAATTTATTGCTTCATCTTATTGTGTTTTCGTTAAATATTTGTTGCACTTTAGGCTTCAATATTTAATACTTGCAGAAACTGAAACTTTTGTCAAAGAAGACACAAAATTTGAGAGCTTCTAGAAGGCCTCCTTCTTAAATTTATGTTTATTGTGCAGCAAATGTTGCAATCACTGGCATCTTTTATATTAAAACTATTAAACAGTAACAGGTATCGATACTAATATGCATACTAATCAGAATTATCTACGCATCAGTTGGTCAATAGGTGGAAAAAGACTATACACTGCAAACATTTTTCTTGGGAAGATTGATACATATTAAAGAGGCATTTGACAATTCTACCTTTGCATCTAATGCTACGGCAATAAAACAGAGGCATATTATCTTTTGTTAGAATATAAGTTATATAAGTAAACTTTATGTTTAATAATCAAACTGTAACAATTACATTACGGTAAGCTTTTAACAGTTAAAATTGCTGGCGGATGTCCACAAAGCGGTGTGTTGATACCTCTACTATTTGCAACCAAATCGATAGTCGAATCAACATGGCGACTAACCCAATATGACTAGATGGCTATACAATGTGATGATTAGACCTATCATACAGCATACAGAAATCATTTGATACAATAATACCGTAAATCAAAGGAACAATCTAGTATACAGATATAGTTAAAGATTACAATGGCATCGGAATATACGAAAGCAGTAGTTGGAGACTTCGAGCACATTGAATGATGCGCTAGAAACATGATTAAATTATAACATAACATAACAAACCAACAACTATTTTTTGCTTCGCAGTAATAAAATCTAATCTGGTAATAAATTGCAAAACTAGTTTGGAGGCATTAATCACAAATAACAAAGGATTAGGGCGTAGAAGGTTATCTTAAAGCAGAACAGTTTGCCAAAAAGAAAACTAAAGAGACGTTTATTGGCTTTAAATCTGCTTTTGGGATTTTATACAAGACTGGTAAACAAATAATCAGGAGTAATACACAGAGAACAATTATTGTTATTAAAAATTTGCTTGGTCAAGAAAGTATATTGTTTTTGAAATAATATTGAAAACTAAAATATGACATTTATGTAACTAAATCTTGAGAGCCAAAGGCTTGACGGATTAAATTTGATTATAAATGTTATATTTTAGTTTGAATGGTTTTGCCCAAGACCAAATGCTTAAGTGTTTTAAGACAAGTTTTTAATGATAACTGTCTAATGCTTGAGTTGTACTTAAAGAGGTTATTGTCAAACATCATAATGCATCAAATATATTATTTTTATTGTTCACTTTTAACGTGTATAGTCAACGTCACAAATATATAAAAATATTGTAAAACGTTGAGCACTAGAATAATCGATTAATTATATCCAATTTGAAATGAAATAGTTAATTTTGGCTAGATCGGTTGATTTGTCAGATGTTGGAAATAATTGCAATGTTCTTGTTAAGAGATAATTTGTAGTCCCACGCCGTTCTTCTTTTTAATATAACGTAGAAAATTAATTTTAATTAAAAAAAATCTTTATTATCTTGCAAAATATAATTCAATTGCAAAAGATTTACAGTATTAGAATGTTAAGTCGACGCTTTTATTTTGGATATGTAACTATCTTTCTAAATTGTGTGTTTTACGTTTTTTCTTCTGAAGACTCAGGCAAAATCTACGGAACTGGCTTTACACAGCGCAGCAGATCAATTCGAAAAATTATTACTGAACAAGATGTTGACTCTAGGAGTATTTATAGATATCAAAGGTGCATTTTTGTAGCCAATTGGATTATACCATAACATCTTTACTTAGTACTTTTACAATACCACCACAATTACATGCATTTTTTAACATCTGAAATAGTTGCAATAGAACAAAATAGCATACTGGTAAAAATCTGAAGAAAAATACGAAGATTTACTAGAAAAATCACATATAAAGTATTCTGTAAATCAAATTAAAGGCAAGAAATAAACGTATTATTATTATTATTAAATCAAATTAAAAGAATTGTTAATTGATTAAAATTGGTCAATTAACCAATTAGCATTATATGCAAATAAACTACGATTTCCGTTTGTGCAGCATTTGTTTCAATTACATAAGTTGTTTTTTACAAAAGTTGTATGTTTCTATTTTTCTTGTCAAAAAGTTGTATGATAATTGCGTCTGTTATTACAACAACAACAATACGCGTAAAATTTTGTAGCATGCTACTTACATGTTGCCGATAGTTGTCTTGGCTTTCTAAATCGGCGCATTTAAGAAACGCAAACGTTGACAACTGTAGGCAACTGTTGCCAACATGTTTGCTTTTTACAATGAATGTGTTAAATATATCTTGCCAACCAACATTTGGTCATTTTAATCAACGGTAAAATTTTAGGTTGTATAAGTTAATTTTCTATTTTTGGTAATCAAATTGCGCTGCAAGTCAACAGTTATTTTTTAAACGCGCCCAATGTCTAGGATTATATAATCACTTTAAATATGCCGCTTTTTTAAAATCGTATTTACTTTGTTTTGACAGTTCAACTTCAACTGGATTTACGCACACTTTTAGTGCGTTCCGTATATCAACCGAAGTAACCGGCGGTTAGGTTACGGCTATAATCGGTTGCTGACAATCTTGGTTGATTTATGAAACGACAGCGGTTATAATAACAACAAAATTCAAAACTGAAATGTTAACATATTATGGACTCAAACCTCATAAATTTATTAATTATAATTTATGATTTAATTTTTGTCATTATATAGCGTTAGTTATATATTTTTACTTTCAGTGCTTAATCCTAGATGATTGTATGTATTTATCTACCTGTTTGTACAGTAATCCCATTACAGGTTAGCCGGTATAACAGGCAACTATACACAATGGTAATGTTTGCTTTGTTGCACTTATCCTCATGTCTTTCCAAAACAACTTGGCAATGTCCACATTCTAATAAGCCCTACAAAAATAATTTATTATGATATTTTCTTGTATTTATTGCCGTAATATCCAACTCATAATATGACAGAATAACCTAACTTTTAATTTAATTTAATTTGTTTAATTTTATTAACACCTCTCAACAGCTAACATTAAGGCTTATAAAAAAGCTTAAAAAAAATTTAATTATCTTTTAATTTATAATGCACACAACGTTCCAACTACTAGACACACAAAACACTAGACGCTAGACGAGTAACACGCGAAACTTTTGTTCACTTTTATTTGCATTTCAAATTTACCGCCAGGTTGCAACCCTTGCGACCTTTTTCAGGTAACCGCGTTCCGTATATAAACCTGTTTCAGGATAACCGGGATTTTGGTCGCTTCGGTTGATATATGGAACGCACTATAAACTTGAATTCACCATTTCACTAGAGTGGCACAAACGTACATTAGATGGTTACATAATGCCAAACTTTTATAATGACCCTGTCATCTACATAGTTAATAAACACATACGTAACATAATTTTAAACAAATTTTATGTACTATGGCGCCTCCCGCAATTTTCAAATATGTTGTCACTGTCTTTTATAGTGGTAAAAAACAAATAAATATTACAACAAAAATTTTATTTTTTTAAATTCATTTTACAATAGCAGTCATTTGCTGATAGCGTAGAATGCTCCTCTTTAATGACTAAGAACACTAATCTGGAGCACGTCGGTCCACCAAGAAGTCAATGACTCTGACGACAACACAGCGTAACCATTTTCTTCCTGTTCACCAATATTTGTTTTGACAGGACTACTCTGTAGTTCACTAAAAAACCAAACGATTGACCACATTGTTATAGCTTTCTGACTGACAAAAAACTTTGACAAGGCTTGACACAAAAGTTTACTTGTAAAACTGCACATAATAAAATTTCCTCTGCGTCTTATAAAGCTTCATATCTAAACTGCAAAACTCTAATGTTAAATTTCTAAACACACGTACAAATTACACGTACAGTTTTTCCTAAACAAACAAACAAACCTGCTAATTTTAATTTTTTTAGCGGAACAGCGGCATGTTGCTTTAGAAAATCCGGATGTACACCATCATCAGACCAGACTAAAGATGACTTTTAAGTCTTGCAAACTTCAATCGTGTGTGGGACTTCAAAAATCTTATTTTTTGGTGGTTTTGGTGTACTCTTATGGTATGTTGAAAACTTAAAAAAAAAAACTTTCTAAAGTGGCTTACCCCACAATTCCACCTCGCAGCCTATAGCGCGTCCTAACTATCCTTCTTTTAAAATACAATTTTTAAACGGAAGGTATATGAGCTTTACAGTCTCAACATTCTAGGCATGATCCAAGTAAAATTTAGTCTATAGGCAATCTCTTTCAAAAGGTGAATCAGACAGTCTTTAAAAGTTTTAAACCACAAAAAAAGTCGATGCAGTTAAGGCAGACCACCAGCCAAGATAACAACAACACCATCTGCTTTGCAGTCCAGTAAAATTGAGGTGTAGTTGCAAAGTTATTACACGGAAACGCCGCAACTATCCTTCAAAGCTCACAGATGGATCTAAGCGCACAATCACGAAAGCAACTCCGTAGAAATAAATCTAAGTAAAGTTTCAATTTATTTATTATTATGCTTTTTACGGCTATTTTACATCGCCACAGTAAGTCTACGACTTGTTTAAAGTGGTTTGATGGGACCAACAGCTTAATACGTGACTTCCGAACCACGCTGGTGGATAAAGAGCAAGTTATCATTTCAGTCATATTTTGGGGATTGAACCCCGGACTGCTCGCATGATATGCAAGTGCTCTACCATTAAGACTAAATTGGGAAGCACTGAAACAAGTCTGCAACATAGCAATTAAACAGAATTACAACAACGACTCCTGGACTGGCTAACAAGAGAAATGAAAACTACTTGCACACTAACAAACGCCTTACTCTCACGGCAAACGAGCGTTTTACCACCACCGCTTTGCAGACGCCGCTCTTAGAGTTGTAATTTTTGCGACGCGGCCACTTGGTTGGACTTAGCGCCGTCTCAACGCCGATTTACCAACCTAAGGTTGCATCTGGAAGTACTTGAAACAAGAAGCTGCTACTACAACAGTCCCGAGGCTACTCTACAACTAAAGAACATTTCCAGGAAGTTTGCCAAAAATCTGGGGGAATTTAGTGTAAGAAAGTAAATTGTTATCTGATATCTTATTAGTCATAGTAATATTATGATTCTTTATATTTTTAAAAGCAAATTACAATTTTTTAACTCTGAAATAATTGCAGTAAATTACAGAAAATAATTTAAAAAAGTTACAATAATATAATGCAAATGTAAATTATTGCGGGCCAGCCCCTGACGAATTGCGCCCCGAAGCTGCGCTTACCTCGCACCTTTCCTGCTTATAGCAAACCAGAGTATTAAACCAAATTTTACACTCGGTTAATAAACATTTAAAGCATTTATTTAGAAAACATTATTCAATCAATATTGGAACCGTTACTAACGGCTGTGTTCTTTAAACACACCTATTGGTATAACTAATTATTAATAAAATAGTAACAAGATTAATTCTTTGAAAATTATATTAAATATTGTGTAAGTTTTTTATCTTTTTCATATTTATCTAAAATTTGTTGTTATGCTTTAAAAAATAGTTCTCGTATTTGAGAGGATGTTAATGAATAACACCAAGGAACATACATGCGTTCATGTTGCAATAACGATGACTCTTATATAAATGTTCTAGTTTACACCACGCAAAAACAAAATAATCATTTCTATCTATTTGTAAAAATTAATAAAAAATACATAAATCAAATTATACTATAATAAATAAATAAATAATTTGAGTGCAATTTATATTCATTAGTAAATAATTAAACAACAACCTATTTTTCTTATTATTATTTGCATTATTTTTAAACATTGAACTCTAGTTGGCTTTATTAAGTATGTTCCATTACTGAATTTAAAATGAATATATTTTTAATTCAAAATGTAATCAATATATTTGAAATTAAACATATTCTATGTAAAAAGTTAAAGTTGATTCATCTCTTAATAATTAAACTAAAAATATATCTGCGGAATTTAATAGCTGTTATAACCTGCACAGTATGTAAGTGTATGTATTTTCAATATGTTCGTACTATTAACAACAAAGTCTTGTTGCAGACCACCCAGTATAGCACAAACATTTTAATGTAAATCTCTACTGTTTTATAGAATAATCCAATTATCGTTATATAATTCAACCGGCACCACTTAATTTGTAATTAGTTTCTAACCTACAATTGTCAAATTAAATGTTTTTTTATTATAAAATGATTTATGGTTTTTTAATTAATATACTTGCTTGAACTGAACTATTAGTTATAATTATAATATTTCAACAAAAACAACATTTCCGCAAACATTATAATTAAATTATTAATCAATTAATTAATTATAATTATCATTGTAATAATAGTTAAACAGATTTTTTCTATTATTTTTTACCCTTGACTAAAACTTTATTCTAAAAAGCATTCCTATGTAAATATAATTACGTTATTTATAGAATTGCATTACATATAAGTCCAATTATTAATAATTCGAGCAATTATATGAAATCAATTTCAAAGTATATAAATCGGACGCTTATAAATCAGTTGATGTGTAACGTATGTAACGAAATTTATTGCCAATTTAAGATGAAGGATAATTTACATGTTCTGCAATGATTGATAAAATGTGTATTTGGTTCGCAAGACATATAAATATTTTCATCGTCGATTAAATGTATTTACAAGATGTGTTCATTACAAATATGTGTTAATTATAATTGACAATAAATATGCCGTTAAAATTAATAAAGTTAATAATTTATGTTTGTATTACAATCTATTCATTTTGTATAGATCTAGATCTATTAATTAAGCCACATGTTGTTTTCTAAGTCAATGGACTATATTATATATTATCATACATATACAACAACGTTAAATACTAATTGCAACATAAATGCTGATAAAAAAGTATGTAAATGACATTCGACCTTGCACATTTGGTTTTACGCAGTTCTTTTGATTGTGGGATCATGATTAATGTATTTGAATTTATTTATAGTCAAATCTATTAATAAGGCAGTGATAACCATAAAATCCACACAAATCACAGTCGCGACTCAAACTAAGTACTGCTAGAGTACAAATTAATAGTGAATAGAAAAATATTATTCTTTGTCACATCTGCTGACTAATTTTTTGGTGTTTTTTAAATTATTTAACTCAAAAGATAAAATTAAATACAAATTAAAATTGTTTAATGTCTACTAAGTTTAGTTAATTACAATTTAACATCTAAACACAAGATTGATTAAAATAAATATTTGAAAAAAAATAGTTTTATTTAATTATTTTAATTAAATTTTTTTCTACTAGACGTTGTCATCTTAAAACTGCAACATGTTTCACCACACATGCAGTGACATATAAATCTTAAATTTGTAATTATTAATCTAATATAGAGTTTCAACATGTATCTGTCAAATCAATTCAATAAATTATTTTTTTGTTATGTTTCTAAAAGTGCTTTAGAAATAGAGTAATTTGTCTGATAAGCCAAATTAAAAACAAACAAAAACATTACCAATAACAATGTCTATAACAGGTTTTTGGCATTTGATATTACGCTTAAAAAAACAAAAAGTATAATAAACAGGTATGTCTGAGCAAATTTTTCCAACAATTCTGCGATTAATTGTAAATAACAATTGTATATAGAAATGTTAATGGTATTGTAAAAGTAAAAACTAATTCTTATTGATATGTAGTTGAATAAATTGGTCATTGTTTTGTTTGCAGTTGGCATATAGATGTTAAAAAGTTTACTGGCAAAGTTTTGTTCTAATAAAAAAAAAATTGAATTATAAATGTATATTTAAAAAAAAAACTGTAATTACAATGGTTAACCGTTAATGAGTAAATAATAATTTAAAAAAATGGGTTATAGATTGTTTACATTATCAAGTTGTGGTTGTAACAATAAATCTTTGTACAATGCACCTTGGTCGGCGCTTAGATCTTTGTACTATCTACTTGGTAATATGTAATTTAGACGATCGATATTAACGTATGATAGTTATGTGCATTTAAGTTAAACTCAAACACAATTGTTACATAGTGTCAGAAGTGGTAATTCCAGAAGTAAACGTCAGAAGTGTTTAGTAGTAGAATAGAAAATTGAGGAAAATATCAAATGGATCAGGCAAACCAACTAATCTCCAAAATACAGCAGTATTGGGAATAAGGTTGTCAAAAGCATTAATATTTTCTAACAACACAGACAATTAACTGGAAAAATAATAGCTATAATTTAAACGAGCAAGATTAACCGCAATATAAACGTGATAAAAATTAAGATTATTTAACATACAAACAAAAATGTAAAAAATGCAGGAAGACAGGGCATTTTGAAACTAAATGCTGCTCTAGAACAAACAAGCAGTCCAAAAAACTCAATGAAATAATAAAAAATCTAGTAACTAACTGAAAAAGAATTTGTTATATGCTTAGTTCAGAAAATTGAAAAAAATAATTGGAAAAAAAAGTATTTATTGCTAAATTAGATACATTGAGCTCAATGTAATGTGATATCAAAGCATATAGCAGAACAAGTAGAAGCAGAAATACGTAAGAGGACAAAGGACAGAATACTTGTTGTAGGAAAGACTAAATTTAACTGTGCTATAAAGACAAAAATAGGCAAGAATAATGTTTAAAATAGTAGTTAAAAAAAGTTTTAAACAAATTTAAAAATAGTCTGTTATAAATTGGGTTTAATAAAAAGAATCTATAAAATATTGCATCTAGAAAGAAAACATTTATTTAGGGTTAGGATGTCTACAAAACTATGAATATGACTTTGACCTAATAGAAAATCCTAGTTTTGGGCCTGCAAAAAGAATACCACATTTAGTCAGAGAAGAAGTTGGTTAAGCTAACACTAGTTGTAAGCCCGTTGGTAATAATTACAAAAAATAAAAAACTTTGAGTATGTTCAAAGATCAACCAATGTGATCAAACACATTTTGAAAAGGCAATCCGCTAAAACAATTGAAGAAATAATTGTTATAGTAAGCAAATCAACCCTTTTTACACTATTTGATTGCAGAAAAAAATTTTAGCAAATAGAGATAAGTAAACAAAAACAACAATATTTGTTATGGTCAACTTTATGAAAAATATATTGTTTAAAACTTTTGTTTAAGTTATGCTCAGCTGCAGAAGTTTTCTAAAAATTAATCAACTTTGTACTAAAACACATGATTAATGTTGAATGCGCAATGAATGACGTATTAGAACAAGCAGTTTCTTTGGAAGAATTAGAAGACATCACTGGGAAAGTTATAAAAAAATTACAATTGATTAGAAGAGGATCCACAAAAAGTAGTGGCAATAAAAACCTGAAACCACGTCTACAAGGGAGATTTACAAAAACTACTAGACATGGTTATCTATTTAAATAAACAACTAAGAATTAAAATAAACAGTGGTACTGGGATGTGGAGCAAAATTTAGCACAATAAACAAATAAAAGAAACACCGTCAACACCAAAAGTATTTAAATTTGAAAATGGTAATAAAGATGTAACATTGTCAGTTGACTTGACTGCTAAAAGTTTAGGCGCAATACTGTTATAAAATAATCAACCAATAGTTTATGTAATCAAAACTTTAACAATTAGCCAAGAAAACTACCCACAGATCTCAAAAGAAGCATCAGCAATCAAATTTGCATGTCAAAGTTTTATCAATACGTCTATGGCTAAACTTTATATACAAAAACAGACCACAAACTACTCTAATTTATATTAAAAATAAATTAATTAGTGTGCGCCGCCAAGACTACAAAGAATATTGTTTAATGTTATGCAATACTCTTTAAAAATCAAAAACATAAAAAGCACAGAAATTCTAATAGCAGATGTAGAGATTCTAATAAAATAAACATAAAAAATTTGACAAAAAGAAGAAATGGAGGTACAAATAATACTAACAATAACGAAAGAAGCCAGAAAAGTGTTAATTGATGCTACAAAACAAGATGATAAACTACAAACATTAATAAAGTGCATACGTGATGGTTTTCTCAATAAGTGCGTTAAATTACTAGAATCTATCAAAGATTACTGTAACTTTTGCTATAAATTCTCATACTATGAAAGACTTTTAAGATATTTAAAAGTAATCAAATATTAGTCCCCATATTATTACAAATATAAAAAATGCTGAACTAAATACATGCAAGCCAAGTTGGAAAAACATAATTAATTTAGTCAAACAGATCAGACAAAAGATCAAACAAAAAAAACATATCCCAAAAATACTATAGCAAATAGTGGCAACAGATTTGTTTGAGTTTACAAACAAGAATACTTAGTAATAAGTGATAGTTATTTAGGATTATAGACTTATAAAATGTTAAAAAATCAAACCTTATACAAAAGTTATGGAATCAGATAACTGTCTACAATTTTTTTTTAAGTTTAAAAATTTTAAAGATACATGGTGTTTTAAACACAGAACTTAAAGATTAATACCACCTAAAAGAAAATGGGTTAGCAGAACAAAACGTACAAAACGCAAAAAAATGTACCATGGACGGAACAGATACTGGACTCGCTCTACTAAACTTTAAAATTACATTAAGAATTGAATTTATTAGGTCTCTGAGTTAACGATTAATGAGCAGAATAATTCGAATAACACTCTTCATTTCTAAAAAAAAATTTAAAACAATAAATAGTTTAAAATGTATATGGGTAATTCCATTACTTTTCGACTAATTTGAAAAAGTCGACCTCTTTAATTTTGCTCAAATTTTCAGAGATCAAAATATGGATGAAAAAAATAAGATTCCCAAAACTTTGGACTTAAGAATATTGCCTGTTTAAAATGACACACATTTGAAAATAAAAGGATGAAAAGGTCCATTATGGCTCAAATTATTTCTTATTACATGTACTTTAAAACCCATATTTTTATGTTTAAAATTGGGGCAGTCATTTTGATATATTAATCTTCAAACATTATTCCAAAAAAACTCGTAAATTAGCAGAATTGCAAAACTTTGCTTTCTTTAAACCGTTCTAACTTTGTCAAATGTTAACAAAATTTGATTCACAAGGTCTAAATTTCTTCGTGTTTAATTTTTTTTTAAAGTGATCACACAAGACTTATAGAATCAATACGTAAACACCACTATTTTGATGCAGGAAGTTGGACATATTTTTGCGATCTTCAAAACTTGTAATTTTCAGGTCCCGAAAAAGCGCTGTCACCCTATATCAATTTTAGTCAAAATTTTAGTAAATACTCTTTAGAGCACAAGAAAAAAGGTTATTTATATGAGAAATGGTATATCGGGTATTATCAAGATATTTTTAATATTAAAAAATTGTCAACATTGGAAAACCGCATTTTTTTGTATCTCAATTTTTGGGTCTTTAGAAAAAATAAGAAGGTCCACGATGGCTTAAAATATTCCTTATTACATGTACTTTAAAACCCATATTTGTTAATTTAATGTTTAATCTAAATCACTTTTTGTCTATTTTGCTTTGTTTTTGAGATAGTCAACAAATACAAAATATTTAAAAACCTTTTTATTTAGCAAAAAAACACTAACAAAACAACATTACTTTAACAAGTGTGCATTGATGCAAGCTTTTGATACTTGTTGTTGTTTACGGATTCTGTAATGGTAATGTCCTAGCAATTGAGATTTTCCAACAGAAAGCAAGCTTTTTAACGCGTTTTTTAGTGAAAATGTTCACTCATATTATTATCAAAAGTACAACACCTACAACCAGGCGACGCAGCACAACAAGTTGCATTTTCTCAATGGCTTCTTGATAATACCTGGTATACCATTTTTCATATAAATAATCTTTTTTTTTTGTGGTCTGAAGAGTATTTACTGAAATTTTGACTAAAATCGACATAGGGAGACAGCGTTTTTTCGGGACCTGAAAATTACAAGTTTTGAAGATCGCAAAAACATGTGCAACTTCCTACATCAAAATAGTGGTGAATATGAATTGATTCTTTGAGTATAGTATGATTACTTTAAAGAAAGATTAAACACAAAAAATCTAGACCTTGTGGATCAAATTTCCTTAAGATTTGACAAAGTTAGAACAGTTTAAACAAAGCATATTTTTGCAATTTTTCAAATTTACGGTTTTTTTTTAAATAATGTTTAAAACTTGATATATCGTCGTGGTGACTGCAAAAGGCTGTATGGCATAAAATAATAATTTTACAGGAGGGACAAAAAACTAATTTAAAAAAATATAATAATAGTATTTCTTTTAGGCTAGGTAAAATGTTATTATAATTTGATTTTATTTATGTAATTTAAATGAAATAGTAATATGTACAATAGATTAGCAGATAATTTGACATACAACCTATTGCTACTTTACAGAATACCAGTTAGTACGACATAGGGCAAAATGCAGTATGCCAATAAAAAACAATGTTTAATTATTTTAACTTTATTTATGAAAATTCATTAACAATTACACCTATATTTACAAATACATTTACTTGATAGTCAAGGAATCGTAAAATGCGTGGTAATCTACAGGAATTAATTTTTTTAATTCCTGTAAATGATCAAATTTCAAACCTTCAATGGGGCAAGGCTCTGAGTAAAAGTTTTTTTGTACCGGCAATTGTTCAACCCTTTTTGTTCGTGCAGGTAACGGCTTCCAGTCATCATCAAAATCTATTTTGAACATGATGACGCCTTCTGGTGTGTATTGGTATGCCACAACGTCATTGACACAAGGGTCTCCCACTTTGCTCTCTGGCCGAATACTTTTATAAAATATTGCATTGAATTTAAAAAAGTACGTGTACTCACAATAGACCGTTTCATACGGCCTGGGATTCTGCCTAGCGGATTGTATAATCGGCAGATAATCCGCAGGCACGTACACCTCTCTTCTCTTACCGAGCTTTTTTTCAATACTTGAATGAATTGAGTCCACCTCCATCTGGGTATGACCCACTGTCAAGTACTTTGGTTCAATTAGAACGTTATTTTTTATACTCAATTCCAGAATTGCATTTGCTAATTTGACATTCTTGTTTTGGTAACCACACCCATTGCTCCAAATAATGAGTTTCTTTGGTTTTTTATTATCTATTTCTTTCTGCAAATAGTTGGTGGTTAGCGAAGCAAACACGTCGCTTTCTAGGCCTAGAGCGGGGAAATGCCAGTAAATATCTTTCAATAACTAAAAATGATATATTTGTAGTTGAAATGAATAGTAAATTATATAATGGTTACTTACGTTCAATTATATCACACTTTTAATAACTTTTATACAGAAAAATCACTTATGCAACGCACATAAACAAATTTTATTTCACATAAGACTTATTGCAGGCACCAATACAATCATGACGGTCATTCGCCATATTGCAATTGCGCACAAATACTCACTTCTGATTGGTTTATCGACATGGGACAAATTGCAACTTGTAGCTATGGTTATTTTGGTTCCAATGATGCAAAAAGCCGTATATCACATTTTTGGTCACATACAACCTATTGCAGTCACCACGACGATATCAAAATGACTGCCTCAACATTAAATATACGAATATGGGTTTTAAAGTACATGCAATAAAGAATATTTTGAGCCACCGTAGATCTTCTTATATTTTTCCAGAGGCGCAAGAATTTAGATACAAAAATGTGCCGTTTGCGAATTTTGACAATTTTAAATATTAAAAAATTCTTGATATTGCCCGATATACCATTTCTCATATAAATAACCTTTTTTCTTGTGTTCTAATAAGTATTTACTGAAATTTTGATTAAAATCGACATAGGGTGACAGCGCTTTTTCGGAACCTGAAAATTACAAGTTTTGAAGATCGCAAAAACATGTGCAAATTTTTGCATCAAAATAATGGTGTATACGTATTGATTCTATAAGTATTATGTGATCACTTTAAAAAGAGATTAAACACGAGGAAATATAGACCTTGCGAATAAAATTTTGCTAAGATTTGACAAAGTTAGAACGGTTTAAAGAAAGCAAAATTTTGCGATTTTGCTAAATTTACGGGTTTTTTGGAATAATGTTTAAAGCTTAATATAACAAAATGACTGCCACAATATTAAGTATAAAAATATGGGTTTCAAAGTACATGTTATAAGGAATAATTTGAGCCATAATGGACCTTTTTATCTTTTTCCAGAAACCTAAAAATTGAGATGCAAAATAAGCTAATATAGACGTTTTATTTTAAAATTTCTGACCTTCAAATGTCTGTCATTTTGAACAGGCAATATTCTAAGATCCAAAATTTTGTGAATCTCTTTTTTTTTCATCTATATTTTGATCCCTGAAAATTTGAGCAAAATTAAAGAGGTCGACTTTTTCAATTGTCGAAAAGTAATGGAATTACCTATATATATATATATATAACAAACCATTACAAAAACAAATTATGAACATGTATTATGTACAACTGATTTAGTTGGTTTGCAAAAGTTTTCTGATTAGTTCTTGCACAACATGAATGCTCAGTATGTGAACATAAGTCTTATATTTTGCCAACAGTTTGTCTACATTGCAAAAACATTTATATTTTGCATTTTGTATTTAGTGCCATTCTTAGGAAAAAAAAACGTAACTACTGCTAGCATTGTTTTGAAAAAATTGCAAAGTTTCTACAATCAGCCTTTAACGGTTTTATCTAAAAAAAAAAGTTGCTAACATTTTCAACAATATTACATTTTATAATGTTCAAGTTTTATTTTTTTAAAATAGAAAAAATAATTACTATGAACAAAAAAACTTTTACCAAAACTAGTTACGGCTTTTTTCTTAAGGACGGAAGTTTATATGTTATTTTTATGTGAGTTTAAATTACAGAATATATCATTTTCAAACTTACTACTTAGCAAGAATGTTATATTATCTGCTTAGCTAATTGTGTAGAGAACGTCTTTATTGAGTCATCTAATAAAGTTGGTTACTATTATGTTTCCCAATAGCTGGCAACCATTTTATTGACTATGTCTGTCACAGCCTTTTTTTGCAGCCCGTTTTTATCCATTTATTGATTTTAACGCCATTTTGAAATTGCAGATTGTCAAACGCTCATTTGATGTATATAAATACCCCAAGGGTAGTTTTGTCTTGTAGCAACCTCTAAATTTGATCTGTCATAAAAAGTGGGGCCAAGTTTTTCATGTTGGTTTTGGTGTATCGGCGTGGTAAAGGCTACTTCAAAAATTGATTTTTAACAGCGCTACTATTTTCTGGTCTTAAAGTAGAATTAATTATGACCATTTTTTTCTTTATTTTTTATGTGAATAATCTTTCTATACTACATTTTCTAGTGTAGTAAAATTAAAGAAACAAACGGTTTTGTAGTACATAGTAAATGTGTTTTATTTATTTTATAGTAAAATTACTATTCTTTTGTATTAAATAGCGTCAGTTATTTTTTCCTTTCTTTATGTAGTTCTTTTTAACCACAAAAAGCTTTATTTTTTAAATTTTATTTTTTTTTCTTTGCTAGATTTAACTTTGCCATGTAGTTTTTGCATAAACCAAAAATTTTGTTTTTTTTTTCAGGTTTTTATAAAAGATATAAAATATGCGCAGATATTTCTATATCTAAATCTAAATAGCGTTAACTGCTTATATTTTGAGTCCATGCTATGTACAACAACTTTTGGTGTTTTACAATCAAAACGACTATCAGGATGTAGACAAAATTAACATATGGTACTTCTCAGTTTATTTAATGAACATTAATAAGCAAAAATAAAGTTTAAATGTAAGCGTTCTTTACTACCTATTGCTCATCGACATTATGCACAGAGAATCAAGGTGGCTACTGGGTTGATTTGTTTGTTTTTGATTAACTGTTATTCTCAGGGCAGATGGGTGTGTTGATTATAGTTTTAAGTGCTGAAGATTGTGCAAAAGCTGTTGCTTTTGTGGCAGATAAAAAAAGCCAGTCTACCGTCTAGTAAGCACTTGATCGGTTTAGGAAGACTGACAAAAATACTCGAAGACCAGGATCTGCCAGAAAACAAAAAACGACTGCTATTGATGACCGATTTATTGTTTGTACTACTCTACGGAATGTGATTTCAGTGAAAACTAGAAACCAACTCCGTGAAGTTTGAGGTACAGCTGTGAGTGTGTAAACAGTTTGTCAAAAGTTGCAAAAAGCTGGCTTAAAATCTTGTAGACCAGCAACTGGACCAAAATTACTCCTACGTCACCAAATAACCAGACTTTGATTTTCTCGCGAACATTTGAATTGGACATTGGCATAATGGAAGACTGTACTGTTTACTGACAAGTCTAGACTTTGCCTACATTTGCCAGATGAAAGAAAACGAGTATGAAGGCGAACGGGATAACAATTTGCGGAGTGCACTTTTAAGCCCCGGCTTAGCCATGGTGGAGGTTTCCTGATGGTATGGGCAAGAATATCAATGGATGCCTGCACCGAATTGATAGTCATTGATGGAGAATCGCTGACTGCACAGCGGTATATTGAGGTTTTGAAAAATTACGTAGTCCCATTTGCTCCATTTATCGGCGATGGCTTTATTCTGACGTAGGATAACGCAAGACCGCATTCTGCAAGGTGCGTCACAGAATACTTAAAATAAGAAAATACAACTGGCCTGCATGTATCCCAGATGGAAATCCTATAGAACATGCTAGGCAGGTGTGTTAGAGGGCAGTTGCACCAACCAAATAAACAAGTTTTGTGTGGCACTTCAGAAAAAATGGTAGAATATTTTACAAAATAATATTTGTTAGCTTATTAGTGGCATGAGCAGCCGTAAGCAGGCAATAGTTAGGGTTCGAGAAGGCAATACGAAGTATTGAAATCTTATTCAACTGAAATTTTCATTATTAATTGCTATTACATTATTGTTTTCACTTATTAATTTTCATTAAATAAACTGCTACCATCTGTTGTTTTTTTCTCTATCCTGATAGTCTTTTTGATTGTAAAACACTAAAAGTTTTATAAAAAAAATTACCCGTGTTTTTTGCATCTGTGTGTATAAAGATATTATTCACAGTTTAACTTTAAAGTATGGTTTTTTTATTGTTGGACAATTTGATGAGATAATAATAATTTAATCCAACCGCCACTATGTATAATTGACAAAATTAAGCATTAACTTAAATTGAAATATGCATTTGCATTTTTTTTAAATATTATACTATTTACAAAAGTTAATCAAGTTTGATAAATATTGTGTGTTATATAATAATATTCTTCATTGAATCAATAGACTATAAAGTTCTAATGTTATAATATAAAATAGATAATCTAACAGTTGTTTTCATCCATTACACCTATGATTACAACCAATCCTCATTATTTACATTAATGGTAAGAAACTGCAATTACTCTATAGAAAATATCGGTAGATATTAAATTATAATCGACGATACAATTTCGTTGTTCTTGTGCCAATGGAAGGCGTGACTTGAAATTTAGTAGGCGTATTCTGCAAATATTGTTTTTTACAAGGCCATCGATTCAGTGTGATTCACATAAATAAATTACTATCTGTGCAAGTGTATTAGTTTCAGACTATACAAGTCCGGCCGTATTGTGGGTGGTCACAAACATAAAGAAACTTTATAATATATATAAAAAAGAGGAACGCAGATAACAGGTTATAATGTGAAGCAATAAAATACATTCTTAATTTAAAACCATTATGGATTCCTAATTTATTAATCAAATTAATTAAAATGAATAAATATAACTGTTTTTTGTTGTGTTGTCTAATAAAAACTAAAGATTTCTGTTTCATAACCATTATGTTCCGTTCTTTTCTTTTTGTTATCGCTCACGTGCTATATTATTTTAAATATATATATTGGTTATAATGTGCGTATAATCTTAGCCACATGACTAGATATAGATAATTATTTTTTATTAATTAATGTTGCCATAAATTGCAGATGTTATATAATTATACGTTGATATGGTATCATCATTGGGTTTTTTAACATCTAGACAACACGAGCTTGTCTGAGAGATTGCTTGATATACCTTATACGGCTGCTTCTCAACTGATATCTCTCATTAGTTTTTAATTTACAACAACAAAAAAAATACCCGCATCGAATTTCATCCAGCTATTGTAGCAAACATTTTGCATAATTTTATTTATATGAATAGAAAGTAACTTAATAATAATGTAATTTGTCAATGGTAGTTAATTTGTGTAAAATATAATTATTTATGACTATGAAGTAGGTATTTAAGAACATGTTTACACTAAATAAAAAAAAATTCTAACATATTTATTGCGTTACAATATATCACGTGCTATAACTTGGTTATTTAAAACCGATTTGAAAATTAAAAGTTTAAAACTTTTTGGGTTAAAGTCATTAGATGTGCGATGAATAGTTAGACATTTTACGAAATTGAAACTTAATTATACAGGGTAATTTCAAAGTAAATTCATTTTTGTGTTATTACTCATTCAGTTTTAGAATATAAGTTTCAATAAGCATGAAAAGTTCTGTCGTCATTCGGATAGTCATATTTAAAAAAAAAAAAAAATATCTTAAATAATTTTAAATTGTGGTATTAATATATTGAAAGCAATACATATTAGAGAAAATGTTTAACATGTGCACTTCTAGACAAAATAGAAGTTTCAAAATCAAAGAATTGTGTTCAGGTCACTTTGGGGTAATACGCATTCAATCCAAAGGTTGGGATAAACGTTAATGTTGTAAGATTAATACTAAATGTGGAAAAGCACAGTCGTTCATAAACCACTTACTATTTCTAATTCCAAAAGGTACTTTTCTAAAAAGAAAAATTTTTTTTTTTTTTCTTCTTCAAGATTTTTATCTAATCTGGATGTTGGTAACCATCTGTGCAATAATTACATTATTTACAGCTGCTTGCAAAACGTCTGTTGTAGTCAAGCCAAACCAGTTTTTTTAAGTTTTTTAAGTTTTTTCTTCTTCTTCCAGAAAACTCTCAATATTTGGCGATACAACTACATTTAGAAAAATTCTACATTTTTATTTCTTGTTTTGATTAGTGTCCAAAGAACCAAAAATTTTTGTCGAAAATTTGATTTAAAATATATAAATATGTGTCTCTACTAATTTACTTTTCAAAAAAACGACGTTACGAGTATTCTTTTCTTGTAAAACTTTTTTACACAATTGCTTTACATAGAAAAAATCTTAGCCAACTCTACGACTAGCAGAAAATTCTATTTAGTTAACATCGATCTATTTCTGCTGTCAATGCTAATTACTGACGCTAGAGGTTAAAACTATCACATCCAGGAATTAAGCCGCAAATTTTAAATTGTTAAGCCTTGGTAATCCAAGTTAAACTCTAACTCTACGTTTTTACACTTTTTAAAATTTCTATAAAAATACATAATTAATTTTTCTTTGTAGCAAATCCAACTTATTAAAAAAAAAAAACTGTGGTTGTGTGGATTGTGCTCAACTACATCAACAGTAGATAGAGATAGGTTGGTACTACTTAAATGC
The DNA here is from genome assembly GCA_963932245.1 of Tachinus rufipes. Lineage (NCBI taxonomy): Eukaryota > Metazoa > Arthropoda > Insecta > Coleoptera > Staphylinidae > Tachinus > Tachinus rufipes. The sequence continues at coordinate 37,142,673 of OZ010742.1, read as the reverse complement.
TTGCTAACTTTGGGGTGTAAAGGGTGATGGAAATATTAAAAATTTAACCCAATTGACAACCTCGCTTGCACGTGGTGCACCCTGCTATCGAACTAAAAAGGCTCTGACGACCGAACGTCTGCCGGAATAAGTAGACCCCTCTTGCTGACCAACAGCTTCGGGTGGAAGAGCTGGCAAGAGTAAGGGCACTCTCTTGCCTTTGGGAAGAGAAATCTTTTCAAAAGACGGAAGAGCCAGCAAATGACAAACTGCATGGGGATGCAGAAGGCCACGGGAAACTACTGCATTAAAGATTCTATGTATCCCTAGTAAAACTATATGTATGACACAAATTAAAAGAAATGATATGCCAAGCAAACCGGCTAGCAACCGGCGCCGTCAAAACTCCGGGTTTGACGGTGTGAAATTGGCTACTGGACGCAGGACCGTGGGTACTGAGCCTCCTGTGGAAAACATACAACTGGCTAACAGATCAACCAATTTGAATAGAATAGCAACCTAGAATGTCAAAACGTTATACGAACATGGCAGGCTACAAAATGCAGTAAGTGAAATGATGAGGCTGAACATAGACATCATGGGAATATGCGAAACGAGATGGCCGGGTAATGAAATATGTCAATCAGATGGAGCTGCAATATACTACTCTGGATGCTCAGAAGACGATAAAAACCACCGACAAATAACCGTAAGCAAAAAAATAAAAAAGTATGTAAAAAACTTCATACCATACTCTGAGAGATGCATGTTGATACAATTAAATTCTAAACCTGTTAACATTAACATAATACAGGTATATGCACCGACAGCCGATAAACCGGAGGAAGAAATCGAGCAGCTATATAACCAGATTGTACATATAATGAAGTCTCTTAAGAAACAAGACATCACCTTCATAATGGGCGACTTCAATGCGAAGATAGGAAAAGGCAGATTTGAAGACATAGTCGGAGACTTTAAATTAGGTCAGAGGAACGATTGTGGAGATAGATTGCTGCAGTACTGACAAAAACAAAATATAATGATTAGTAACACCTGGTACCAACGAGACGCCTATACACGTGGCGGTTGCCACAGGACACTGAGGATCATGTAGTCAGGAACCAGATTGATTACATTAAAATTAATAAACGATTTTGCAACACAATAAAAAATGTAAAGACATATCCAGGGGCAGACATCGGCTCCCATCATAATCCGGTAATTGCTAACATACGACTTTCTCTGAAAACCCCACAAGCAAAAAATATATCAAGCAAGATAGATTGCAACAAACTTAAAGACCCAGAAACTTCAAAAACCTATTCTGACCAACTAAACACTAAAATAAAGGATATAATACCAACCAACATCACATCGGTAGAAGAAACATGGCAACAATTAGTGGACATAATAAAGACTAATGCACAACAAACATTAGGCTGGTGCCAACAAGAAAACAAACAAAAATGGATGAACAATAACATCTTACTTCTAATGGAAAAAAAGAGTAAACATAAGATCCATCCAAAAGAATACAAAATGCTAAACAAATATAAAAAATAAATAGCAAAGGAAACATGGCTCCGGGAAAAATGTCTGAAAATAGAAAAATGCTACGCTAAACACGACTATTTCAACATGCACAAAAGAATAAAGGAAATAACACATACATATAAGAAAAACCAGGATGAAAAACTAATAGACGATAACAATGATGATGAAGCAGGAAGATCAAATAAAAACGTGGAAGGAATATACAGAGAAGATGTTTAGTGATGACAGACCAACCATATCTGGTGATACGGACACTACGATAGAAGGCCCGACCATTCTGAAAAGAAAAAACTCCGGAAAGCAATCAAGACTCAAAAAGCAGAAAAACTCTTGAACCAGACAAATTAAATGCCGAACTTTTTAAGGCAATGAACAATGAAAGCTTGACATGTCTGCTGCGACTGTACATTAAGATTTGCAACACAGGATACATCCCTAAAGACTGGCTAAAATCTACTTTCATTACTTTCCCAAAAAATCAAACGCTAAAAGGAGTAGAGAATATCGTCTCATTAGCCTCAGCAATGCCTTGAAAATATTTTTACGGATCATACACAACCAAGTATGGAAAAAAATGAACCAAGACATCGGAGACACTCAGTTTGGTTTCAGAAACGGGTTCGGTACAAAAGAGGCACTGTTTTCCATGCAAGTCTTAACCCAAAACGCACAGTCTATGCGTGCTTCATAGAGTATGAAAAAGCATTTGACAATGTCAAACATGGAAAATTAGTAGAAATGCTCAAAAGAACCAACATCGACAATAAAGACATTTGCATGATCACAAATCTCTATTGGAACTAAACAGCGCAGGTTAAGGTCGGGCAAGAACTAACGGAGGAGTTCCAAATACAAAAAGGAGTACGCCAAGGATGCAATTCTTTCACCGATCCTGTTCAACTTATACTCCAAAAACGTATTCCGGGCTGCCAAGGATGATTGCACACAAGGAATAAAAGTAAATGGAAGACTAGTTAATAATATTAGATACGCAGATGATTCTGTGATATTAGCTAACAATATCGAAGACTTGCAATACTTTATTGACCAAATACAACAAGCTAGCTTGTAGTACAATGCTGCAATAACTATTAACGGTGATCTAATTGAGCGCGTACAAAGATTTAAGTACTTGGGCAGCCGGCTCAATGAACAGTGGGACCCGATCCATGACATTAAAACACGAATCGATATAGCCAGAAATACTTTTCAAAAACTCTGACCCTTATTGTGTAACAGGGACCTATCACTAAATATTAGATGATGAACCGTTAAGTGCTACGTCTTCTCGGTCTTATTGTATGGAGTCGAGAGATAGACACTGAAAGTATCTTCCATGAATAAACTTGAAGCTTTTGAAATGTGGCTATATCGAAGAATGTTGAAAATCCCTTGGACGGATAAAATAACAAGTAATGAGGTACTCAAACAAATGGACAAAAACACAGAACTACTCACGACGGTAAAACGTAAATAAGCAGGATATTTTAGGCACATCTTCCAAAATGACAAATACCAATTCCTGCAATTAATCATGAAAAAAAAAAATAGAAAGTAAACGAATTGGAAGGAAAAGATTCTCATAGTTACAAATTCTCCGTCAATGGTTTGTAATTAGAGATGCCCCTACATTAATAAGACTCGCACAAGATTGGGACAAGTTCAAACATATGGTCACCAACCTCCTATGAGGAGAAGACACTGGAAGAAGAAGAAGAACTTTGGCTAGTTGACTAGTATTGTGCTCAAATAAGTTCTAAAACTTTTTAAAGTGATAAATGCTTTTAAACTAAGTTTTAAAGTCTTAACTTCCAAGTTCTGTAAAAGTTTTAAAACTTTTTAAATTGTTGAATCAAGTTTCTGCGAGTTTCTTGTAATATGACGTTATGTTAATTTTTTTATTATAGTCACAACTTACCTTACTTCTACGGTTTAATATTTTAATCAACAATGTTGTAACATGTTTTTAAAAGTGCTTTGACAATTAGTTTTTTAATTGTTGTTGAGAACAATAACAATTAATTTTTTTTTATTGTTTAGAAAATATTTTTTTTAAGTTTTAAAATGCCAAGCCAAGTTCTAAAACACAATCAATGACAGATCTTAATTTGCACGCATTAGTTGTTCTGGTGGCAAAGTAATATGTCAACATAAACCAGCATAAACGCTGTCGCCCACACTATGCAATACTCAAACAAAAACTGAGTAAAAACGGGTTTGCATTAATTATGTAAGGTTCTCAACCACATTTATTGCCATGAGAGCGCATCAAACAACATCATGAAAATGTTTCTCATAGTTTATTTGTACTTAAAGCGCCAATAATACGTTGCATTGTTATCAACTATAAAATTGAGATTACATTAATTATGTAAGGTTCTTAAGTTATACACCTACCACCATTAAAGCGGATCAGAAAAATAACATCGTTCGTCTATTTGTACTACTTAAGGGTGGTTTTAAGATTTTTTTGAAACGACACTGATTGGCCCGTCCATTAGTGTCAAGTTTTTACTGACTTAAAACACTATTTTTTCCGTCTATTTTTAGGTGGTTTGCTTGACGTCTCTAGACTTGCTGTACACTTCTGATGTCTTACTCCTTTAGCAACTCAGTCACTTTGATAAAGTTCAAAATTTGACTGCTGCAGATTTTTTTTCCAGTTTTGTAAAAGATTTTGCAAGTAGGTTTTGATCTAGAAAATGTTACTTTTAGCTCCTTCTTTGTGGAGTTGATTAGCCATAAGTTTTTTTTTCCATTTTCCGAATCTAGATCAAGCAAACTCTGTGGCCATTGCTTTTAGACTGTTTATGCAAGCTATATCAAGTTTGAATTTTATTACTAGCAATTGCTACGCAATGTTTAACTATTTAACATGATGGTTGTTGATCTATTAAGGTTTTTTGTTTCTATTGTGTTTCTGGCTCACCACTATAATAAATAAATGAAAATTGATACAAACAACACAAAATACCCAAATGGGAGCAGCGTATAGTACAAAAAAAATATTAAAAATAAGGCAAGACACCGAACGCCTCACACAGCTGCCTAAAAATAATACTAAAAGAAATATTTTTAAACATATAAAACCAATTCAATACCATATTAATAAATACTCAATAATAACTGAAGAACAAAAAGGTACCAAACAATTATGTCAGGGATGCAAAGAACAGCGTTATACTTAAACAAACCAAAATACAACAACGTAATCTTTACCAAACTTTTATAGACTACAGAAAAGCATATGATAGCATTCCTCGTAGCTGGTTAACTAAAGTTCTAGGCATATATAAAGTCAATTTAACAATAACTAAGTTTTTTAAATATACTATGCAAACATAGAAGATAAAACTACACCTTCTTTCAACTACACAGGTGATAGAATCAGAAACAATACAGATAATACGTGAAATTTTTCAACTCAACTAACATCACTATTAAAAATTACAGAAACAGTCTCTCAAAATATAAATATGGAATTTGGCATTAACAAATACAAAATTAGCAGAATAGAAAAAGGAAAATGGACAAAAACAGACGGTATAAATACAATAAATGAACAAACAATCCTATCTATGGAAAAAATAACTTACAAATATCTAAGCTTTGAACAAACTATCAAAATAGACCATACAAACCTTAAAACTAAATTAACAGAAGCATACAATAAAAGGCTTAAACAACTTCTAACAAAAAATTTAAATGCAAAAAATCTTAGTAAAGCTATAAATACATATGCAATACCAATCCTCATCTACTTGTTTGGTATAATTAAGTGGTCAACTACAGATCTTGATGCATTAATTAAAAATACAAAAACTTTTCTAACTAAACACAAAATGCACAAACGCTTGCATAGAAAGAATAAATTTACCAAGATTGGACGGCGGCAAAGGTTTAACAAATATACACAGTATACACAGTCAGGTTACAAATCTTTGAAATTATTTTTATCTCCGAAATGATAGTGAATTACATAAAGCAATTGTAAACATTGATACAATATATACCCTACTTAAACTAGCTGACAAAGAACAGATACGTAAAATTTCCAATAGACTACAAGAAGAAAATACTTAAAAATGGGCGGCAAAACAACTGCATGGCAGATATTACTACCAAAGTCACAAAGAGAACAAATAGTTACATTCACATATCTTGAGAAAGGTTATTTGTTTCCAGAAACCAAAGGATTTTTACAATCCATTTGAGACAAGGTAATAAACACAAAAAGCTATAGACTGCACATAGTTCTACAAAACAGAAGAAGAACAGAAAACCATTGAGTATATTACAAACAGCAGTAAAATTTTAGCTCCCATACAGTATACAGAACGGCACAACTCGGTAGCTAAAATATTTTATTAAGAATTAGCACTAAAATTAGCACTACTACGTATCTTATAGATGTAGCAACTCCAGCAGACCATAACATCGAGGTCAAATATAATAAAAAAACTGATAAATACTTACCTTTAGCGCTTTGGAGTGGTGAAGGTTAAGGTAACCTTCACCACTCCAAAGCAGCCTCGGCTGTTTTGCTTTTCCAACTGACAAAGGGAGGAGTCGACATTGCTCTAATCCAAGAACCCTGGGTCGTAGAAACCAAGATCTGTGGGCTGGGCTCTGATAAGTACAGGTTACTGTACGCAAAAAACGCAGGTAAGCCACGCTCGTGTATCCTGGCAGATAAAAGTATCAACGCTTTCATGATGCCTAACCACAGCGATTGCGACACTGTCACTGTATCAATGGAACTTTTTAACTGTAGGTTATGGATGATCTCAGGATACTTTGCCCAGGAGAAGGAAAGTCCCCCAGGGGGTTTCCATGGCATTATCAACAAAGCCAACCGAGTAGGGGCAGACGTGATCATTGAAGCCGATGCCAATGCCCACCACACCATATGGGGCAGCTTGGACACGAATAACAGAGGTGAGGTTTTACTAGAATTTATACTAACCCCCAAACTAGAAATATGTAATATAGGTAACACTCCCACCTTCACTACAGCCGTGAGAGAGGAGGTACTTGACATTACACTTGTTTTCACTAAAACGCCTAACCTTGATCATAGATATAGAATTTAACATACAGATACAAACAAAGCCTAGGTTTGTAGACAAACAAAATACTGACTAGGGTAAGTATAAAACTACCCTATTGGGTCTTCTTTTGGAAGAGCCGCCCCCAACACCAAAAACAAGGGATAAGCTAGACAGAACTGTAAAGCTGTTTACATCTGCCTGTTACAAAGCTATACGCACATCATGCAAAGTTGTGAGCAGGAAAGGTAACAGCAAACCACGGTGGTGGATATCGTTAATAAGCAACCTAAGAAAGGAGGTTGTTCAACAAGGCAAAAAACACCAATTCAAAACGGAAGTCAGGAAGGCCAAAAGGTGATCCTTTGCTCGGCTTTGCAAACAGATAGAGGAAACCTCAGAAACCAGCCGACTGCGAAAAATATCATCTAAAGATCCGGCAGTTCAAAGCTTCATACAGAAGCAAGATGGAATCTGGACAACCTCATGTACAGAAACGCTAGAGCTACTCATGGATACACACTTTCCAGGCAATAGAATAAGTGTAGTGGACTTTACCATAACTGTTCCACCTCGGTATCTGGGTGACAGAATTGTTTGTAGAAACAAGTTAATCTGGAGCATCAAAAGCTTTAAACCATTTAAGTCACCTGGACCTGACGGGATCAGTCCAGTTGAGCTGCAAGAAGTCATTGATATAATTTTACCTTGGTTGGATACTATGTTTAAAGCATGTATAAAACTCTCATACATCCCAAAATTTTGGAGAAAGGTTGAGGCGGTCTTTATCTCAAAAGGATCAGCTTATTATCGTTCTTGCTAAAGACGGTTAAAAGACTGATTGACATGAAGGAGGCACTACACCCTGAAATGCTGTCTCTGAACATGACTTAGTTTTTTGACCGTACACTAGAAGGTAGATTTTTGGTTTTATACAAATGGTGATATTAAGTGTTACTTTCTATGTGCGTTTGACTATTATTTTGGTTGCAAAGAGCACCCGAATGGCTTAGTAGTAATAATCTAGGTATGTGTAAAAGTTTAGTCTGAATAGAAGCGTGATTTCCAGATATTTTATTTTTTTTGTCATTGGGACGTAGTTTTATACATTTTTAGGTTTATTAAGTCTGTTGTGTTTATTAATGGCTTTTCTTCTTTACATCACGTTTCTACGGTGTTTAGTGTACTCTGTATTATGTTTGACACACACGCAAATGTTGTTGATTATCTGTAGTAAGTCGTTCATGCCAAGGCACCGGATTAAGGAAGAAAGTACACCTTTTTGATTCTCTGTAAAGTTACTACTAGTCGTTTGCAGCTATGGATACACAGATTATCCTAAGCTACAATGGCCAAGAGAACAAAGATATACGGAGAAAACTTGGCATGGTCATTTTCCAATTCCGGCGCAAATTTAATGCTACTACTAAGTTTACACTAAATGAATGTACATGAGACAAACATTGCCAAACCAAGAGTGAAACACGCCAAAATTTGTAAATCACAGAAATGCCAAAATATACGACAAACACCAAACCAAGCAGCAATTATCTAAAACTTGTCAGCAACAATACTTAAGACAACGTAACGTTTCAATAACTACTAGCTAGATAAATAGATTATAATGCTAAGCTAAAAAAAAGGCGTAGTTGTCAGACAGATGAGCTTCTTACAAAGACTAACATGAAAAACGTATTATCCTGTTAAAACCAGAAAAAATAATTAAAAAAATTTGAACTAGACTTAAAGCCAATTTGAATAAAATTTCTAATTGTAAAATTTACTATTAACTGAAAAATAATGATGGTAACGCTAATATTTGTGTAGATAGTATCTTCATGTAATTTTTTAATGTATCTAACTCTAACTTTAAATAAAACGAAATGTTACGCTTGAGCTTATATTGCAGTTTAATAATTAAGTAAGATTCAGAAGAAACATCTTTTTATGATATTATATGCAACAAACATATACTAACTAAAAAAAATTGCAACCTTTAAGTAAACACTAAATACTAACTTTTTTTTATTTTCTAAAGAAACAGAAACACAAACAAATAATCTTTGAAGAGTACCCACGTTATCCACGCATAAAAAGTTGTTAGTTTTGATTTTGCTAAAGTTTTTTATAAATTTTTTATTAGATTATAATATGATATAATAAGATATTTGGCAATATGTACAATGACGTAGTCTCTAGAAAAGCTGCACTTAAAGATAAAAATACAGTAAATTGATCATATTGTAAATATTTTAAAAGTTCTATGCAAAGAAATATAAGTTGGAAAATTATTTAAGTGTTTTGGTAATTTTGACTAATCCTGTATATAAAAAACTAAATAGATGCATTTTTACCTTTTTGTACTAAGAGTTTGTTTTTACAAAAATAAAATTAGGAATACCTATTTTGTGATAGTTATATTGCATTTTATTATTAAAACTCAATAATCTTTTAAATGGTATTAAACATCTTTTTGAAAAAATACATAGATGGCTCTGTAGCAATTAGAGCATTGTTTAGAAAAATTGCATTAGCATCATTTGACAGCTTGGCTTTGTATTTAAAAAATACTTCTTACATTTTGTAATACAACTTTTGGTTTTTAATAAAAAATCATGGGACAATTATTATTGGACACCCTGTATAGAAAACTACTATTAATGTTATGTCTGTAAAATATAATAATCCTAAGCGTTACATGTATTATTTTTCAAAATTAGATTAATAAAATGTATATTTATAAAAATAATTAAAGAATTTTTTTTTTAATGTAATAATAATTGTTAGTTAGTGGTAATTCAAATTAGTTGCTTCAATTGCATTCATTATATAACAGCCCAACATTGCATACACGTTTGATATATACGTTAACTATTCATGATGACCAAGCAACAGAAAAAAATGTAAGGGTTTGGAGGTTGTTTACTTTATTATTCAATGATATACGCATGTTTGGTATAATTTAAGTTTATATTGTTATTTTGTAATTAGTCGTATAACAAATAAGTGTTTTGCGCTATATTTTTATCAAACAAACAAGTAAATAAAAATATATAATTGAAACTATTACGTTACATAATTGTTTTCATAACATGTCATATATTAATATTCATGCTTACTATATATTTATAAATTTTAAAGTTATTTTAAGAAAAATAATTCAGTTTGCAGGATGTACTACACAGTTTAGATTTGTAGAAAAAAATATTGATTGTATGTAATTAAAGGAAACGCGTCAAGGCTTTCTACAGTAAATTTATAGATTAACATTAATGAGATCTATAAATAGAATAACAAATAACATGGTGTGAAGGGTTTGATTAGAAGTTAAAAAATATGTTAGATGATGTTTGCAAAATGTTTATAAAAATTATAATACCTACCTGATTACAACGAGATGCATGTTGATAATAACCAGTATTTTAAAAGAGAATAGATATATACTTACTACAAATTATATTTTATTAATTAATCCTTGATGAATTCCATACAAACAATAAACATATTCAAAACAAATAGATATATAGCATTACAATAACTGCGCAAATTATTACAGGTATAATCTTGCCACTATTTTGCGTTTTTTCTTCTTTTTCTTCCACAATATTAGTTAATAGGGTTTGTTGTTGTTTTTCGATTAAATATGCAGAACTTCTTCTTCTTACTCCACCAACAGTAACGGCCACTTCAAAATTTTTCATTAATTGTCGTGCCTCAATAGAATGATCGACATTTTCAAACTGGTCGGTCACATCTTTTCCTGCATTATCCATTAAAATTTGAGCACCTCCTGGATGGCTAGCGGCGAATGTTGTCACATCATACACTTTGTTATTTATAACAATCCATAAATTGTCTTTGTTGTTGTGATTTGCTACTTGTTCAAAGGAATATAATTTCATTTCTAGATCTTTAACTTGCACGCGCTTATTGCAAAATGCAATTGCAATGCGACGTCCTTCCGTTTTATTTGTTTTGTGACGTAAAATATAATTTTCATTCATCATAACAACTTGTAATTATTGTATTTTTCTACGGGATATATCAATATAGATTGTACTGCAACAAACTGTATAGTTTTAGTATTTAATTAAAAACGGATAAAATGAAATTTATATTTCCGCTAGTTTTTGTTATTAAATGATTTATTATACTTTCCAATGATGGTAATAATTCTTGCATATGTAGAGTGATTGTGGTTGAATTTATATTGTTCTTTGAAATTGTATTATAACTTTGTAATCGATTGCTCTTCCTGCCTTTTTCCTGTTGGGGCGGACAGGAGTGAGTGTAGCAGAGATTGCGTCATAAAAGCTCTTGCAATAACGCCCTGAACATCCCATTCATTCTGTATTTTTATTTATTAACATATAGCAATAATTGATGTTCCCACGAAGAAAACTAGTTCAGCAAGTAGTTAAATATGCAATTGCACATTTATTAATTAATAATAAACAAATATTGCAAATTCTAATATTTAATTATTGTAATTATCTTGAATGTTTATACCTATTGAAGTTTATTTAATAAATTTGATAGATGATATCTAGTAGTAGATTTAAAACTCTCAGTAATTAAGTTTGAAATGTTTAATAAAATTTGTACTTTTGTCAATCGCTAAGTGATATAAATTGTAGCAATCATTAATATTGACATCCAAATTTTAAAATTCATTATTATTTTTAGATTTGCCAGTTAACTACAAAACTGACATAGCTGAACTTATGCTATGTTTTTAAATACTAAACATTAAATTTGACATTCAGTTTAATTTAACAAAACTAATTATGTTGGGTTTTTGAGTTATTAATTATTAAAATTAAAGAAATGTCAAAAACGTTTTTTTTTTTAAGTTTGCTTTTCCGTGTGGCGTAGCAGGTCGAAGCTGCAAAAATGAAATTTATGTTATATGAGAAGAAACTTTAGCAAACTATAAATTATCTAGGGTCTAAATTTAAAAAAAAGTTGTTATATAAAATACTTAACTTTTTTTTTAATAAAAAATATTGATTAATAAAGTATTACATACGTTATTGCATTTTTTAAGATAAGATAATTAAGCATTTTAAAATCATGAGCAATGCCGCAAGAAAAAGAAGAGAAAAGTTATTTGTTTTATTGTTTGCTTAACAGTAGATAATGTTCAACTTTTGGAAGCCAAGCGCTAGTGTAGCACTTAAGTATGGAATTTTATGGTCTAGAAACATTTTGCATAGCCCAATTACAGCTTTTTGCAAGGTTTACAATTTTAAAACTATGACTTTTTTTCATAGTTTCAATAGTCCTCTTTTGCTACAACAAAATAATATTTTCCTTTGTTTTAGTTTATCCTTGATTATGATGCAGCACGCAACGTGAATATATTATATAAATATTATAATGCAACAAAAATCGAATGATTGCATAAGGTATACATAAAAACCAAATATAACTTGATAAAATGTTTTTAGTCAGTGTAGCCAGCTTTTTATAGTAAATTAATTATAAGTAAAAAAAGGATTATTTATTTTTATTGTATTTTTTTTATCATTTTTTCCTTTTCCCATCTTCATAAAAAAAGTTATTATTTTTGTTTTTATTTATTATTATAGCTCCCCGCGGTCTGACAAATTTCAAATTTTGTCGCAAGGCTTGCCAAAAAATTTTTTTAGAGGTTTTGAGGTCATGCATTGCATATTTCTTTCTCTCCAAAAAGTTTTTTAGCTATTGTTGTTATTGTAGATTATAGATGCCGGAAGGATTAGACGGGACCTTAAGTTTTGAATTGCAATTTGACCTCACGTATGCAAGCCTTGAGTGCCCAATACAAAATTTCCTGGAGAGGGGACGACGCCCGTGTTATTAAAATAGTTGTCATCTTTGCAATTGTTATTAACTATGTTAAAAAAGATGATGGTGGAGCAATTTTTATTGCTTGCAGAGTAGACAAACACTTGGCTGGGTGGGTGTGATACTCCAGAACATGAATTCGGACGGATGGTTTGAACTGAGGTTCTAGTCTATCAGCTCAAGTATTAATTATCAAGAAATTGAAAGATTTTTTTTCTGTAAACGTTAAAAATTTTTATGGCTAAGGAAGTGATGCTGACAGACATCCAATCCTTTGATGACAATCGCTTGGGCGGATAGGTTTAAAATATAAATACGGACAAATGTTTTGAATTGGAGTTTTTGACCACTCGCCCAAGTATTAGTTATCAAAAAAAATTTTCTTTGCAAGCGTTAAAGGTTTTTATGTGGTCGGGTGGGTTTGTCATTCCAATACATAAACATGGACTGTGGTTTTTGCCTACCTGCTCAAGTGTTAGTTGTCAAGAAATCTCTATGTCAATGAAAGCAATGGTGATATCTAATTAATTGATGACTAACACTTGAGAAAAGATGAATTGTTTGAACTTGTTAGTTATTAAGAAATAGCAAGTTTTTCTTTTCTGCAAACATTAAAATCTCTATGTTAAAAGAGGCAATATTCAATTCATTGATGACAAACATTTAACGGGTGAATGTGACATTACTCTAGAACTTGAATATAAACGGATAGTAAAAAAAAAGTTACATAGCTACTTCTATTTTGCATAGCTATATACAAACAAACTGAGTCCGCCTGCAAGTATAAAAATATTTTAAGAAACAATATTTTACAAAATGGCGACATTAATTGGCCTTCTATATTGTGTGTTTGATGTTAGAAATACGTAAAGAGGATAGTCTATACTTATGTTCTTAATTAACTCAGGAATTAAAAGTACGAGTTTTTTGCTGTTATTTGAAAAAATCGTAATATTGAAATCAACTAACAACATAATTTTATTATTCATATTATTGAAGTAATGATTTTATTTTATTTATTTATTTATTTTATTTTATTTTGAAATATTATATAATATAAATACATTGAAAATGATGATGACTCATCGAAACATGTATGTAAAAATAAAATAAAATAAATAAATAAATAAAATAAAATCATTACTTCAATAATATGAATAATATAAAAGGATTTTATAAAATAAAAATAGAAAATATAAAACATAATTTTAGTTATTTAAATTTTTTGAATGGTTAATAATAAAGTGTGCTATTGCTTTATGTTGTTTTAAATTATATAAAACTATGAAATATTTACAAAAACAATATATTTATTAATTACACCCACATCTTTGCGTATTTTAAAGAACATGTATAAATACCTAGTCAAATATTTCTGTACCCGTTTCTAAAAAAAATTATTACTTGAAAAACAACAGAAAAGTTAGCTTTAACTCTTAGTTTATCAACTATGGTTTTTACAAAAAAATAGATATTAGTTTGCTTAGTAGATTAAGACTTGGTTACAACAACGCATTTACTTAATGTGATTGCATAAATGTTTAACAATCTAACGTTATGCAATAATTTTAAATTTCTTATCAATGTCAAAATATTATTATAAGTTAATAACAATAAAGTCAAGTTATTGTATAATAATTTAATTTTGTTTATAACTATTTTTAATTATAAAGTTGATTTTAATTTGCAATAACTTCTTGTATAACTTGCGATATAAAACTTGTATAAATATATTAAATTAAAAAAAAAAAAAGTGGAAAACACTCATAAGTCAAAGGAATAATATACAATGTGTCTACGGATGAACTTAACTATACGTGTAAACATTTTTCAATAAAAAGTCATTTTTGCTTGTTATATAAATACGATTTACGTTTAAAAATTCTAATTTTGTTGTTTGTCCAAAAAATATAAAAATTTAATTTTGCAAAACAAAAATTTTAAAATTAAAATTTTTTTAAGCGTCAAAATTATAAGCGTATAATAAAAAAAAAAAAATAAAAAAAAAAAAAATCGAAAGTTATATATATTATTATTATATTATATATGATAAAATTAAAAAAAAGTTTTTTTTTAATTCAATATCTTGAGAAAAAAATTATATTTATTTAACTTAAATGATGATGTAGGTTAAATAACAACCAGCAAAGTTTTATTCAACATGAAACCCTCTTACTTTAACACAAGTTTTCATCCTCTTTTGAAATTTATTATAAACATTGTGATAAATCGCAGGTGTCATTGCAATAGTATTAGTAATTCTTTTTCAAAATCTTAATATTATTTTGCATGTCCGTGGCATACACTATCGGCTCAACTCCACGGAAAATAATTCATTGCGGTTAGGTTTGAATACCGAGCTAGGTAGTGTACTGAAAAATGTTTATTAAGCTAACTTGTAACAATCAAGGCTTATGCACTAGGCTATTTGTACAAATAGTAAGGTGTGGTTTTTCTTTTGCCCAAAAACTACAATTTGTTGTAAATGTAGATTTATCACTAAATATGATATGATGGCAAAAATTACGGCGTTTAAGTATGCGTTCACCCATTAATAAAGAGAATTTTAGTCGGTATAAATCATTGCCGTCCTGAAGTTTTTAATAAAGGTTGGTTTGACTGTGAAATTTATTTGTAGACAGAATATTACATAAGGGACTTTTAGATATACTACCCAGCTAATTTGCTTTTGTTCTCAATGGAAGTTGGTGATTCTTTTTGACTGATTCTAACACTAAAATTGTTGCAGCATTATTTTCATTATAAGTTTTTTTTGTTTAAATATTAAATTTATCAAATTTTTTAAAGCATTTACAGATACTTGCACACTGGGAAATTTTCAGAGGAAAACTTCAATTGCATTTTTATAGAACATCTCTCCAATACCGTAACATTTGTTCAAGTAAATGCGCTCTTGTAAGGTCAGCAGCTTTCTGGAGATATTAGTTCAAATACTAACAAATAATTGTAGTAAACATTACTTGACAGCAACAATCTTGATTTCTAATTACAAAATAAGATTTTATTCTTAACATCAATTATAACACCCTAACAATAACTCTCAAAAAAAAAATTATATAAAAAAATTGGATTTACAAAAAAATTTGTTTTTTAATATTACATTTTTATAATTTTTAAGCGGGTGTACAACAAAATTGGAGTTTTTTAACGTTGTTTGTATTATTATGACAAGCATGAGACATTATGAAGAACAATTTTTTTTGAAAATTAAACTAGTAAAATTATATTTAGGCATTAAGTACAAAATATCAACCCATTGATTACAACAAAATTGGTAGTATTTATTTCTGAAATAGACTCATGAGTTGAGTATTAATTATATGTGCTCAGAGTTAGGAAGTTAGAAATAGATATTTGTAAGTGTGATATCTACATACAGCTAGACACGAATAGTGTGGCCTGTATAATAGGTAACTTATGCCTTTGCCCATTTTAGCATCTTTCAATCTCAGAACAACGTCGTCCATGGAATGTTTATAATGTAATCGCAAATGAAAAATGCTAAAACGGGCAAAGGCATTAGTTTAACCACATTCAACATAACTTTTGTGTATAATTAGTTGTCTATTATACAGGCCACACTATTTGTGTGTAGCTGTGGCAGTATATGCTATGTTTAGTAATTAAATATGTTGTAACAATAGCCACATTAAATGTATTGTTGGTTGCATAAAGTGCGTAAATAGTTAGTGGGTTACATAGCAACTTTTTTTTTTGTTATTTACATTTGAATATGTTATTTTTAATTTTTTAGCTGTCACAGTATTATTTTTTTACTATTATTAAATTACATTTATTTATATGTACTAACTCATATATGTAACTGTAGTTATTTTTATTTATAGTATAAACCTATTTTTTTTGGCATCTTTTATAATAACTGTTATTCATGACAAACAACAAACTCTTTGTTGGATGTTGTTTCTATTTAACTCATTGCGCTGTATTATAGTTGTAGAGCAAAAGTCAGAGTAAATAATATATTCATATTGGAGTGATGATTTAATATATAACCAAAAATGTATTGCAATATATACTTACGTACAATACGTAGCAAAAAAATTAATGAATTTTTAAATATCATTAAATTTTTGCACTTCGATTATTGCTTGTAACTAAAACTTTACACACTAATCGGCCAAAGCTACAGGTAAAATATTAAAATACAATGAATATTTAATACATAATTAATTTATAAAATTTGTGCATTTGCGCACAGCAACAATATCAATAAACTTTGCAACAAAAACGTAATTGATTTTTATTACTTATTTGAAAAATGGTTAAATAAATTTAAACACATTGCTAACTAGCGTTTTAAAATTGTAATATTTAAAAGTATGCTTTAATGACAAAGCCGCGATAGTTGTTAGAAATTTGTAACGCAAATTACCAGTTAGTTGGACTTTCTTAGAAAAGCGTTTTAGCACTAATCGTAAGATCACATGTATATGCTATTTTATTAAATACTATTGCTGATTCATTCTACTAGCTCATAATGAATAAATTATAGTTTGCGTAAATTGATCAACACATAAAAAAACTTTTAACCGCTGTTTAGTATTATTTTCTCAAAATTAAATCATATTATTTGCCTCATCCGCTAATTTCAACACTATCAAAAATAACATCTGCAATCAAAAACATATATTAGATAAATTAAAATTATTAATTTTTTTAAAATAAATTGTCAAGATTACACAGCTACTACAGCTAGACACAAATAGTGTGGCCTGTGGTGTAGCCCGTATAATAGGCAACTTAATATATATAAAAATTATGTTTACTTTGGTTGCACTCATGTCTTTGACCGTTTTAGCATTTTTTATTTGCGTTTACATTTTATCTATTGCAGACGTTGTTCTGAGATTGAAAAATGTAAAACGGGCAAAGGCATGAGTTTAACCACAGCCAACTTAATTTTTGTGTATATTAAGTTCCTATTATACCAGCCACACTATTTGTGTATAGCTGTACCTATATAGGAGAAACCGGTAAAGAACTCAAATGCAGACTGAAAGAGCACACACACAAAATTACATTTCCATTTTTTTAAACATTTACAAATACACCTTCAATATAAAAAACTTAAACAGTATACATTTTTTACACTAAAAAGACAAAAATGTCAATTATAGAAGTATATAAAATAAACAACAAAAACTACAAATGTTTAAACAAACAAACTACTTGCAATACACAACCACAACACCTGTTTAATAGGTACAGTGTGAATGAGAAAACTTAACGATTACGACGTATGCAACCAAATACACTTATTGTAAATATTGAAAATATCATTAGACTATAGGCGCAACACATTTTTTTGTGATAATAAATTAATTATAAGCAATTAGAATAAATACAAAGTACATAATACACAATAATAAATTATTTTAGAAATTTATTAGAAAAAAACAACAATTTTAATCATTATACATAAAATATATGAATAAATAAGTAAACTTAAATAAAATGATTTTATTTTTTAATTGACAAAATAACCTTTATAAAAAATAACAAATGTATGTTTTTATACGGTGAATCATTATTGAAAATACGAATAACATAATATTAATAATATTAATAATAGGTAATTGTACAAGATTGTAAATTGAACGATTAATGTTTTTTCTTTTTTAAATTATTGAACGATTAAGTTATGTATATATACAATAGTGTTTACACAAGGACAAAATGCTTTTATAGTAAAAACTCATTATTGCATTTTTGATCTCACCATTTAGACTTTACAAGTTTGAATTGTTATTGCAAAAGTTATATAATTTACACAAAACGTTGCAAATGTTAAAATTTTCAAAAAGATACTTATAAAGTAATAAACAATTTAATGTTTTTTATAACAAGTTTATTCTTACGAATACATTACTAGTTTTAGCTCAACAAATTAGTTAACTTATTACTTCTATAGAAGGCTCTAGTTGAGGCAAAGCTAGTAATGTAAGAAAAAACATACTAATTTGTTTTATTATTTTATGAGTTATCACTTAGTAGAAGCTACAACCGTCAATTATATTTGACATAATACTTTATAACACATATCCGTATAAATCAAGTAAGTGTGCGTACTTTATTGAAAAATGATTTGTATCAACTAGACAATTTAAAACAGCTTACCATTAAACGTTTTTATTTTACTTATTGCAACAACAATTTTTTTTTAAATTTTGTTATAATAAAAATAGAATAGATTTATTTATTTGTTGTTTAGTCACATGAGTACTACAGTGTACCAACAACAAAAGTTTTAAAGTCGACCGGCCAAACTACGCATTGTGTTTATTCTTATTTTAAAAAAACTTATTTACAATTACATTGCGTTTTGAAAAATGTTTAATTATTTTTGCAGCAAATGATTCTAAAATGAATTATTGCCAAATATTTATCTGCTTAGATAATAGAAGTTACAAAAAAAATCTTTGGAATGAGCGTGAAAGAGAAATTTCTTTTTTGTAAACCGTCTTCATTAATGGAGGTTGGCCTCGATATGAGCATATTCTTTCAAGTTTGCAGCCGCCCGGAAAAGAAGTTTCAGTTTTATAGGTTCCTGAGCCATGGCATCTTCATTCTTTCTAAGCCAAGTTTTTCTTTTATTTTGTTATCCATATCAAGCTTTAGGAGAATTTTTATTTTTATGTATATGTTCAAAGTTGTTTGTTACACTGCCCGTCCAGGGTACCTTTACTGTCCTACGGAATGTCCAGATCTTAAAAGACTTTAGCCAATTTATTGTTTTAGCTTTAAGTGTACAGTTTTTAAGTCTATATAATAGTATGGAGTATACGTAGCATTTGACAAATTTGTAGTAGCGTGTTTCTAGGTTAAAGCTTCTGTCGCATAGTAAGTTTCTCATATTTATGAAATTTGTTCTGGTTTCTTCGATCCGGCTGCGGATGTTTTTGTCTGGATCCAAGTTTGATAGTATAAGACATTCTAAGTATTTAAATTGTTTAATCTGTTTTACTTGTTTTACTTGTTTCCAATATATAGACGCTGCTAAGCCAAAACGGCATAGGAAAGGTAAAAAATTAAATATATAAATTTGTTTAATATACCACTTAACTATTGCATAATAACTTAAATGAAAAACAAATTTTACAATTTTTATGATAATTTCAGTTAGGTTTGACTTAATAATATGCACGATTAGCGTTTGTGCCAAATGAGTTTTGGATAAGTGTATCTAATAGCGGTTGCGCAATCTTAAAAAAAAGATTTTACAAAATATAATTTTTTTTACGAATATATAGTATTGATATGTATACCATCAAGTCCCGCGGATTTGTTGTTTTTTGGTAATCTGATAGCTTTCTGGACTTCCGGTTTCAGTATTTTTAAATTGTATGTATTTTTTCTACACTTTGCAGATTTTTTCTGGATCTATTAGTATTTTACCATTCTGGTCGTTTATTTTCATTGAGCGTATGGTTTATTTTCTACCAGTTATAAACTTAATTTTTTTGTAGATATTAATGTGGTCGTGTTTTTTTTTTTCAATTGTTTGATCTCATAACATTGTTTCTTCATCTATTTTTCCTTTGTTCTTTTCACTTTTGCTCGAATCTCTCTATCTAGTTGTCTGTACGTTGCCTCGTTCTTGTTGCTGTGTTGCCTTTTTTCCTCAATCAGCTTCAGACATTTTCTCTGTTACTCATCTTTGTTTTCTGATTTTTTGCTTGAGCCAATCGTTTTTGTTTAGATATTATTAATAGCTTGCTTTATTGTATTCTATGTGTGTTCCACATTTAGAGGCTTTTGTGTGGTATGTTTGTCATTTTAGTGTTTAATTGTTTGATTTATTTTTGCGTTGAAGTTTTGAATAGTTTTGAATAAAAATTATTGTGCAAATTTGTAAGGTTAAGTGGTAAAACAGACCTAGTCTGAACTTCGCCTTTTCCTATTTGTAATTCACAAGTAGAAATAAAGTTTATTTATTAATATTATTATTATTATTATTTTAATTTTATTATATAGCTTTTTAACTTTGTGTCTGGTTTATTGGCTGTTCGGTACGGCCAGATTTGATATACATTTTTTATTTTCTGGCCATCTTGTCTCAATCAGACCTACCACATTCATTCTGATCCTTCTCATTTCCTGCATTATGTTGTCTATCTTTCTAGGTTTACTAAGACTTCTCGTGTTTCATGTATCAATTGTCATAGTTTTAGTTTTTGTTTTCACTTTCAGGTGGGTCCTAGTTTTTATCTCAAGGATTCTTTGCATCTCTTTGTCGTTCAAGATTTGCCGCGGACTGGAGACCATTATATTAGGTTGTATTGCCATCGTGTTTCTTGCGATGTTCATTGGAGTTTTTAATGCAGTAGTTTTTCCTTGCTTTCTGCATTTTTATACTCTTGATTATTTGTTAATTTTTTCACCTTTAGGAAGTATTTCTCTTTTCAAGGACAAGCTTTTTTTTACCGGCTCATCTACTCGTAGCTGTTGGCTGGCAAGAGGGGTCCGTTTATACCGGCAGACATTTGGTTGACAGAGTTTTGTTGGTTATCCAGCAAGGTGCACCGCGGGTAGGGAAAGGTTGTCATTTTGGTTAGCTTGTAGGTTGTGCCACTACCTCTCACACCCTTAAAGGGCTGAAAAAATGATGAATGCAAATTTGAAATAAAAAATAAAAAAAACTGAGAAGCAAGACGACTGATATTCTAAAGAAGGTAAAAAAGTACAGTCGATAGAAGAAATAAGCGAACGACCAAGAAAACTGAAAGAGAGACACGCAACAGTAATTTAATTATTGGTGCTAAAACAACAACTGATGTTATTGATCTTTAAAGAAACATAACAAAAATATTGAAAACCGGTGAAGGTTTAATTATAAAATGAATATTAACCAATACAGCCGTATTGCAATACCTTTCAACAAAGAAATTACGTTATTAACATTTGATTACTACATAAGACCAAGTATAAATATATAAAATTACGACGATAATCTTAAATATACAATTAAAAAAAATATGTGTGAAAACAAAACAGCGACGTGCAATTTGGGTTTTGTAACGGCCTTTGGAACACGTAAAGCGTTTTTTGCACTCCTTTTCTTGTACAAAAATGCTAAGAGTACCAAAAAATGTCTACACTTGCTTCATAGTCTATCAAAAAGCTTTCGACAAGAATTATCTAATCGCAGGTCTAAAAAACTTGCGGTTTGATAAAATAGACATACGCAGTATCCAGAACCTTTACTGGTATCAATAAACAATATTAAAACTTCAAAGAATGGAAACAAGAGAACTGATATTTAAAAGAGGTGTTCACCAAGTTTTAATTCTATCTCCCATGCTCTTTAACTTGTATTTTGAGAAAATATTTAAAACCGCCTAATGACTGACTAATAACTATTGCTTAACGTAAATTGTTTATTGTTGCAAGAATGATAATTTTTTTGAGTTAAAATTAATAATTTTAAAAGATAAAATATCACTGGTTTTTAAAATAAACAAGGAATGAGCATAAAAATAAACTGCCGATGGGTAAGCTTTGCAAATGATTTCTGCATCCTTGCTAAAAACAGACTGCAACGCATGCTAAAACAAGTGCATGTAGAAATAACCTGGTCAAGCCTAACCATAAACATAACAAAAACTAAAGTAATAAAAGTCAGCAGAATTACACAATATTTGGGTACTATGGACATAACACTAAACAGCATTATGATTGATAAACAAAAAGTGGGACTTGTAGCAAGGACATTCCTAAAGTAGAAAAACCTACTTTGTAACTGCAAATTCAACTTAAAGACAAGATGCTGCAGCCAAATGCTTTATTTGGTTAGTATTATTGTACGGAGTGGACATGGACATGGACTTTAAAACCAAACATTATGACCAAAATAGAACCTATTGAAATGTGGATTAGTAGACGTATACTAAAACTACTTTATGCTAAAACGGGCAAAGGCATAAGTTTAACCACATTCAACATAATTTTTGTGTATACTAAGTTGCCTATTATAGAGGCCACATTATTCGTGTCTGGCTGTACTACTGTGTACAAATCTAGAGTTACCGTATTAAAAAAATAGTTCTTGGTTACGTTTAAAGCTTTTCCGTGTTTTTTTATTAATTTAAATAATACAAAAATGTATTAATGCGTTAAAAATTAATTATCATATGATACGGATACGGATGCTATCAAATATAGTTGTAAATAGAGTTTTAGAAAATTTAATTGAAATGACTTTATGTCAGCAGCGGTGATAATCCAGCACTTTTATATTACGTGGAGTTTTCTTGACAAAATTATATTTTTTTATTAAAAAGTTAATAAAATAATTGTCTTCAAATATTATTGCAGTGCAGTCCAACATAGTTATTAGTGCAAAAACACTCATAATAAGCAAACGAGATCATTAAAGGTTGATAAACAACATCACAGTTTAAAATTATTACTGACTAATAACCATAGCTCAACGTGAATTGTTTATTGTTGCAAGAATAATAATTTTTTTGAGTTTGAGTTAAAATTAATGATTTTAAAAGATAAAACATCACTCGTTTTTAAAATAATCAAGGCATATGCATGCATGCATTTTTGTTTGTTTTTCCATCAAAGCTATCACTTATTCACAGTCACTTCCTAATAGAAAAGCTACTCACCGTAGTTATGGAAAAGCATTTTTTGTTAATAAGTCTTCTAGCTTTACAGTGCAATAGTTAATTTGGTAATGCTATGCTTTTTAAAGACAAAACATGAATTTTGTAGTCCAATAGAAATTTATCTAAATATTTCAAAAAAGCCTAAATAGTTTATTTTTGAGGTGCTATGCGGAACAATAAGAGTGCAATGTATTAACAAAAAATTAATTCAAGATAATGCACTTAATTAAAATAATGTAAATGTATGAATTATACTAAGATTTATAACAAAGGATTTTAATTGAACATTTAATTAAACACGTAAAAAATTTCATAAATTTTGTGTTTTGCAGTGACACATAAAATAACTTTTAAATATAACAAAAATGTAAGTACGTTTATGCAATTAATTAATTTCTTCAATTGCACTATAATTTTGTTATGACTGAATATTAATTAGAACTTATTTCTTTCCTAATTTATTAATATATACTAATAGTTATTTATATTGACGTTATAAACACATGGAAAATGTCAATGCCGTGTTTAAATTGATCATAACAAGATCTAGAATTCTTCACGGCATCAGTGTCATCTTCAGATAAAATTAAATGTTTATAAGGTCATCTAGTTTCTATTAGTTTAATTCGATTAATAAAAATAATTATATTCATAAATTTATATTAGTTGATATTTTACTGAAAAATAATTATTCCAAAATTGATTTCCCTCATAAATTAAAACTTGATATATGTATTAATGCCATGTATATAACCTTCAGAATCGGCAATAAAATATAACATTGTTAAATTGATATAAATGTAGCACATATTATTAATATCACTAGATATGGTTAGAAATTTTAATAATCGTGTTAATCTTGGCTAATGCAAATATTTTGGTCTTTTATAATAGTCAGCATTACTAATTAATTCTGACAGACGATGTAAGTTATGATTGCAATTTGGTTGAATTTTAAAATAACTACTGGTTTACACATTCTTATCAATTTTAGATCTATATTTTCGAAGTAATTATAGAACATTATGCATAGCGTGTCATAAAAGATCAAGTTATGATTATACCATAGCAAAGATTTTTTAATACTTTCTTGGTTTGGGGCATAAAATAAAATATTTTATACCCATCCTGAAAGAAAAATTCGCGCATGTCGGAATAAATTAACATAAACGCAATGTAGATGCTTAATTAATAATTATATGCATTTTATTTTTGGTTTAACGAGCTACACACGTATTAAGCAATTTCTCTTTTAATTAATTATAGATTATATAATAAAATAGAGCATTTTTATGGATGAATAATAAATTCAGAAAATTTTGATAATAATTTAACTTTAATTAGTTAGATTACAGATTACTTGAGATTTAATTATTTTTTTATTAATTGTTTAAATATAACTTAACATTGGCGTCAGATTACATAGACTTTACTATTAAAAAAAAACAATGAACAAATTTACGTGCAGAAAAGATAATACAGCGCGAAAAATGTATTCGCGAAGAGTTAAATAAAGCTGATAAAAAGCAGTAGAAGAATTATGGTTAGGAATGAACGGAAAAGAGTAAGAAAAATTGAAATATAAATACAAACATGTTGATTTGTTGTTTGTATTTTAAAATCTGTTTGTCTTATTCAGCAAGACAAGATAACTCGGAAAGTTTTTTTAATAAAACCAACATGCGATCTCTGATGTGGCCGAATCCTGTATCAGTTAGGAGTTATTAATGTAATAAGGTGCTGTGAAATTTTTCTCAAAGTATCACTTTGAAATAATTTTATCTTGTTTAGAAAGAAGATGCTATACCCTAAGCTGTACATGCGTATGCCATTGGACAAATGATTGATTAAAACAGTTGCAACTTATTGTACTTGTATTGCTGTCTCTGCGCAGCAGTTAAGTTAAATGATTAGTATTGGCCTTACCCAGGATGGTCGTTATGTGCAATCTGAAAGTTATACTTCCATCTAACTTTATTCTTAGGTACTTTGCAATAATCATCTATGGAATTGGAGAGTTGATTAGATAAGCATTCTTATGAGGAGTTGGCAAATTTCTTGAATAGCTTAGCCAAGTTTTAGATGTCTTGCAATTACATTAGACTTTTTCCATAAAGACGGAAACTGCGGCTTTTTTTTAGCAATGTAATTGTAATGTTTGTAAAGAACGTAATAACTTTGTTAAAAATGTTAGCATAGCTTTGTTTAAACTGCACTTTGGACTTGGTAGCCAATTTGAGTTTGAGATAAATGATAATGTCTCTTATCTTATGCTTAAACTGATTTAAGAATTGAAACAGTGTCAGTGTGCTGCAAACACTGTTTTACTTTTTTGTGGACCTTTTCCCCGTAGTCCAAGTCTAAATTTTTGTTGTAGACCGGAGTGTATTAGAGTTTTAGGCTGTTAGCGTTTTTCAGCATTGCTTTCTATAGTGTATTTAAGGTTTCTTTCTTCAGAAATGAAAGAAAATTCTTATTTTAAAAAGCTTTAGCAATCCTTCACATCAGATTTTTATTTTTGTTGGAAGAGAGTAGATTTCTAGCATTAATTTTTGTGCTCTTTGGTTGCTTTTTTACCTCATCATTGTGCCAGTTTTGATCATTGCAATTTATGATTGGCACAATTTTGAGATTGGATAAGCTTTCTTGTTTCTCTGTCAAAATTCAAATGATTTGATCCATATTTTGGCAAAGTATAAGTAAACTTTTTGAACAAGATGAGGCTAGTAAAGTAAACAACCTTGCTGTCAACTTCTTCAGCCGTTTGAATGTCAAGTAGTGATCTGATGTTTTAACAAGGACCAGTTAGTTTTGTAGGCTGACAGAGTAAACATTTGCTATAAAACTTAAATCAGTAGTTTAAACCTTGAATAAATTATCTTTGGCAGTTTGGGGGTTGTAATGTAGTAATTTTAATAGCATACAGTTTAAATTATCAAATAAATGTTTCTAACAAGGTTGGTCGGTAAACAAATATTATCCTTCAGCTCTTCGATTGTTGTGGGATTATTGGTGTAAACTTTGTCTTTAACGTAGCCCCACAGGAAACAGTCTAGCGGTGTTAAATCACACGACCTAGGCGGTTAGTAGATGTTTTCTCTTAGCAAAATAACACGTTTACTTGTGTAGCTTCGTCCTGCTGAAAGTAGACATTACCTATGTCCATCTCGTCCAATATTGGCCACAAAAAGTCTGTAAACATTGTACGGTAACGCTGCGCATTGACTGTAACAGTTTCAACTTTATCATTAAAAAAAAAAAAATGGCTTTATCACACTACTGGTCCAAAAACCGCATCAAACTGTAACTCGTTTTGAATAAAGTGATTTCTCAACAATTGAACTAGGGTTTTTGGAACCTTAGATCCGACAGTTCTGTTTATGTACAAAGCCACTTAAATAAAAATGGGCCTTGTCGCTCAGGATGATTTTACTGAGAAACTGAAGGATATTTTTCTGCATTATCATTGTTCGTGGTTTTTCTGTTTTAATTCTTGAGCTAACTGCACTTTATATGCATGCAGGTGCAGATCTTTATGCAAAATGCAAAGTAAATTGGTTTGTGTAATGTGTAACTGTTGTAAAGGCTGTTGATTCGACATACGTGGTTTTCTGCAACACTTTCAGCAACAGCAGCAATGTTTTTGTCTGACCTAACACTACGATGACGGACTGGTGACTTAACTTTACTAACTTGGCCAAATGTCTCAAATTTCTGAACTATCTTTACAATTGCCGTTTGCGACGGTGCTTCATTCCAACCTAATACACCGCAAATTCTACAAACCGTTTTCGTTAAATTTTCACCATGAATTTTTACTATTTTTATTTTTTGTTGAAGTTGTATATCGTACCATTTTGTAAATGAGATAATTTTTACTTTTTAACTGTCAAAAAATAACATTCATATCTTTACAAGTACAAAAATGGCGCAAATTTTAAAATGACATTTCTTTATGGAAAACTTTTTATAAATAAATTTATTTCTAATGCACTTAAATAAAAAATGTTATTTCTGTTGAAAACAGATCATCATTGTTAAACCTTTTGTTTATATATTTATACTATAAGAATCTTTAATAATACTTATTGTTTAGTGTATAATAAATATATAGCACAACCAGCTCAATGTTTAACAATTAAACAGTTAAATTTACTTTTAAACAACTTGGGATGGCCACCAGTAGGAATGCCTGGCGCAGAGAACGTTGCGTTTTAAACGATGCTTTTATAATATTAACAAAATATTGTATTTAGTCTACCGTGCGTAACAATAATATGAACAGCAACATTTATTTTATCCGTTCTTGTAAAAACTAATATGAAACCAGAAAAATAAACAAAAATAATGACAAAAGACTTTTTGCAAAACTATAAACTGTCTACGGAAGTAAACCAAATTTAACGGCAGAAACTCGTAAGCAAAACTTTTTAAGGTGACTACGTCAAGGATGCACAGCCACACTACACTAGAAACTACTGCAGGTACATTTGGTTTGCAAAACTTGATTAGTAGTAGTATGCCAGCGTTATCAAAAAGAACTTTCAGAAACAACACTTTTAAGGGTATTGCACTAGCAATAAACCCAAAGATGCAGATATTACTAAAACTAACATTTCTAGAAGAGTGATAGATCAAAAAAAGCAAACTTTATATGTTTGAAAGAATGCACTTATAAAAAAAAAGATTTTTGAAAATTACGTGTTTGGCAAGCTTACCAAAAAAAAGGTCTTTAGCACATTGAATAAAAAAACTGAAAATAAACAAATTTTAGATTATTGGCCAGAAGGGTACCGTGGCTACAATTAAAACCGGGTTTCCTAATTAATAGGTTAGGGGTGTACAATATTATTTGCACTAAGACCTGTAAAACGGATTTTAAAGAGACCAAACATGACGTATTTATAAACAATGGTTTTTAGGAAAAAATAAACAATTTAAAGAGAAGGCTGCACTTGGGTTTTTTGACATTTTATTGGGCCTTGTTTAAAAAAAAGGCGACAAACCATGAGAAGCAGTATCTATTCAGAAATCTATCAAATAAAATTTTTTGCTACTTACGTACAAAATTTGGGCAATGTTGAATATTGTACAGATCAATAATATTACAATATTAATATTGCGTTTGTTTGGAAACTTTAATAAAGTTTAATGCTTTTATAGTATGTTTTATAGATTTAGCAAGAGTCAAGGTGGCCATAATAGACCAAACAATCAGGAATGTAAACTTTTTTGGGTTTGGCTACTTGCAATAAGACTAACAGGAACCTCTTTTTACCTAAGTCTAGCAGCTTACGAGCAACCAGCTTAATGCACCGCAATATGAACAATTTGACAAAACGCTTCTTTTAAAAAACAGAAACCTGAGAAAAACTATTACTATTACTACTAAATTAGAATTGCAATATAAACTGGTTTGTTTAGGTTAAACAAAAACATTACTTGAGCTTGAGGCAATGACAGACACAATTGTTGATTCTATAAGAACTGCTTTTGAAGTAAGCTGTTCAAGCACTGTTAAACACACTTTCAACAAAATCACTTGGTGGAATAACAAAGTTAACATGGCAAGTATAATAAGAATAAGCACTTGGAAAATTTAGCGTCACAAAGAAAGCTACAAATAACTTTTAAAGAAGATATTGTAAAAACAGACTCACATAGTCCCAACTTTAAAAAGCTTTAAACAAAAACTGCAAACTTTACTTTGATGGAAATTTTTGATTCAAAAGACTTTGGATTGCAAAACAAACAAAAAACACACAAAAGGATATGGAATAAGACAAACATCATAGTTAATAAAGTAGGTTAGAATAGAGAACCATTACGTTCAAACTATTTTAGTTGCAAAGATCTATTGGGATATGTCCTATTATAGTACAAGAGTTAACAGTTCTGAAAAGGTCTTTATATAAATTGTTCAGACCAAGTTTAACACATTTACACATTTTGAGCCGCTGAAGAGCAGTTATAGTAATATTTAACTCAAAGCCAAAGTGACGCAAGCCTTTGTTAAATCTTACAGTCTCATCAGCTTAAAGTAGTTTATAAAAAAACTACTAAAAACAATAATAATATATACGGGACGGAGAAGCTGCACTAACAGCAGTACGTCTACTAGTCAGGAATAATCTGTAAACTGGCTGCATACCAACTTGACAGCACATGCAGAAAAAAACTGAATTTGATGATATTTCCTGTAAATCTATTTTAATCGCCACGGAGGGCCAAGGAATAAATCTTTTTATCAAATATTAAGTTTAGTAATTCTATGCTTAAGAATAATAATCTTACTGTTTTTGAAAACAAATTTTTTTTAAGCAATTCTATTAAACACTCTACAAGCAAAAAGGTAGAACTATTAGTAAATTACGACAATTTACTAAAGACCTAAAAAATTTGAAAATATAAATCTACGCTTCCAGTGGTAACTAAAAAAGTAAATTATTTAAAAGTCACGTTTGATACTAGACTAACTTTATTGCTCACCTAGAAAATATGACCTCATAAGCTTTTTGCAACCAAAATAATGGTCCAACGCACGTGTAGATTGTCAGCTATTCTGATGAAATGGTATCTAGTAATCAGATCTATTACACATACACACAAAGAATAACTTGTAGCCACGTGCCGAAGTTTACAAGCTTTTTCTTTCGGAGAGTGTGTCGAAACGTCGTTAGTAATCTAGGTCAAAATTAGGGTGCCACTTTACTTTTTCTGGCAATGAAGCGGAAGTGAAGAATACTCAGATGGTTGCACTGTTATTTATTTGGTAACAAACACTAGTATTTTTTTAGTTTTTTCTTTCTGGATGGGAAGTGTCACCTGTGCCAAAGTAGCAACAGCCGTGATCACAGGGTTCACTAGTTGGCCGGAGATCGGAAGTGCTCGGGCGCTACCACACAAGAGTGTGGACAAAAAAACAAGTCAAGTAACGGCAAATAATATTTATTATAAAAGAAAATCAAATTTTTGTTCAACCACAATTATAATATTACTCACACAAATTTACTGGCGCATATACAGGAAGGGATAAGCTGGCAGGAGACAGGGCAGGTTCTGGAGTTGTCGGCGGGGACCTAAAGCTCGACAAAAAATTTTGAGGAGGTTCATCTTTTGACCGCCGCTCAATCCTCGGACAAAAAAAATAGAAAGGTGTCAGGAATAAACAGGTTGAACTAGTAACTTACTACGTTTGGATTTTAAGCAAAACTGGACTGGATTGCTGGTTTTCTGGCTGAGCGCAGGATTAACGTATTGGAAGATTAGTGTACTGACTAAGTGTAGGACTAACTGATTTTACTAGGATGGGACGGCGGTATATATAAGAAAAGGAAAAAGAGAGGGAATAGAGCCAGGGTTCTGATTGGATAAGGAAAGATTCCTTAGATCAAGGATGCCAAATTAAACTGTTGGATGTATAGGGGGCAGCCTATACTTCCAAAAACTAATTACTATTAAAACCTAAAATTAATTATATAAAAAACAAGACAAATATTAATTTAATTACATTCAGCAAATTCCGGTTTAATCGACCCACAGGCTTGAACGCTATATTTAATAGAACCGAAGTTGTACGGGTTGCCTACAGTCTACCATAACCTTTACAATTTGATTGAACTAACTAATAAAAAAATCCGGTTTTTTTTTGTCTTTTGGCAAAAATAATTAATTAACAAAAAAACCCATGTGGGACGCCTATAGGCCTCGCCGCTAAATTTAGCCCGATGGGGTACTGACACGTGCGCCGTGCATAATACGGCGGTTATGTTACGGGGCCTTCGGGGTTGCCAACTCGAGGGATTTTTCCCTTTTTAGGAAATTTCAGGCTTGCAAAGGGAAAAAGGGAATATTTAGGAAATTTTAAGAAAAAAATTTTTATTAGTTATTATAATTAATTAATTAAATTTAGTCTCAAATTTCCAAACACAACCAGAAAATAATCTATAAAATTAATATAAATGTAAAATAATTTTTGAATTCGGTGCTATTCGACTTATTTTATGTATGCACATAAAGGCGTTAAACTCACAACAAACACATTTTTTTCTTTTTCAATTCTTTTTCATTAGACTTTTTATTTATGTGTGAAATTGTTGAACTCGCAAACACATTATTTTTGTTAGCATTTCGGTTGTTCCTCACAATTTGAACCGAATAACGCCCAATTAACAAAAAATAAGAAACAGATTGGGCGAAGAAGTTCTCAATTCAATATGTGTTTTTAGAAGCAGTTTGCACACAATGTATTCTTTTAAAAAATATGTTAATTATGTAATAATACATTGAAATATAATATATAATATATGTTTTATTTTCATATATTTAAATTTTTATTTAATATTTAAATTTTCATAGCCAAAAGGGAATTTTCTCGACATGTGGAGGGAAATTGTCGTACGGACTATTGGCAACATTGCCTCGGGGGCTTGTGAGTGAGTTAAACAGGTGCAGTGTTACCTTAAAGGATTAAACTATCCCGGGGTAAATACTAATTAAAGTAACTCTAAATATAAAACACGTGTCTGCAATTTTACAGGTCACGGCCGCGGCACGCTAGTAGGGCTGATATGTTACATTTATTGCCAGACCTAAAAACGTTGCACAATTGCCGAATAATTAATTAGATTAACTATTTCGAAATGTTGGCAACTTTATTTACATACACATTAATTCCTTTCATTACCGGGCGGCCCAAATATATATATAACGGGTAATAATATTATTATGGTAATATTAAATTAAATTTAGGACGAAATCTGGGATTTATCAATAACAAACATTACGCATAAATATAAATAATGAATTTGAAGCAATATTGGCGTGTATTTGTTATTATACATGTAATGTATTCAAAACTACGTCCGTTTTTTAATACTTTTAGTTTTCTATGCTTTTGTTATTTGGTTATTAAGGGTTCACTTCTAGAAATTTTTTCTTAAGTAGTATATTACAGTCGATCAGTCGATTTGTATGATTCCAAACTCAAAGCAAAATTTTTAACTTTTTGTGACAGTTGAGTTTTTAAATTTTGGTATTTCTCTAAATTGAAATTGAATGCAGGAGTGTATCAAATTCAATTAACAGACTTACAAATCAGTTAAAAATACCAAAATGTTTTTTTTTATTTCACAATAAATAGTTGTCATTTGTATTAAGAGCACGTGCCAAATGAAATAGATTACATTTAAATAAAATTTGTTTTTGTTGTTTACAAAAGATTGAATTAGTATTAGGTTAGGTTAGGTTACAATAAGCTATTTTATTTTATTATTATATATATTTATTTAGTCAATTAATTATCTTATAAGCTACGTATTTAAAAAAAAATTATCACAATTTATAATAATTGATTGCAAATATATAATATTTTTTGGGTAACACTATAACATAGAATGATTATAATAAAAATACCAATTTGACGTTGTTGTTGAATATTATAAGATTAATGATGTGAAAATCACATGCAGTTTATAAATAACGTGACCACCCAAATGTTGATAAATAATATTTATGACGCCTGTAATACGTGCCAAATAAGAAGTAGTGACTGAAAATAACGATCAAATAAATCAATCATAAATTACCAGTAAATTGATATGTAGTTGATTATAGAGTTGCAAAAAATAAGTGAAAATTTATATTTGTTGTTAGTAACAGTTTAAATGTTAAATTGGTGTGACCTTTTGTGCTGCTATTAGATTGTCAAAATTACCAAATACTATTTCCCGGAAATTGATTTTATACAGTTAAAAAACATATTTTTTTAAACTATTGTTTATAAATTGTTCAATAAATTACAATATTATGTAAATTTGTTATTTAAATTTTAACTAGTTTACATTAGTAATCCAATACAATATAACTACAATTTATATTTGATATTGTATGAGTATGTTTATCGTATTTATTTATTTCACAATAAATATATTTCAGTTTTTATATATTTGAATTTTTTTAAATAGCAATATATTACTTTTTAAAAGAACACATATAGGTGATAGTTGTAATGATTTTCAAACTTGTTGATGAAATATTTTTTGTAACCATAATATAGCTATAACGATATGATCGTTTGGCAGACAGACTTTTAAATAAAAAATGTGAAATAAATGTGTTAGTATTAATGATTCTTACGTTAAAAAATAAAATTTTGTTCTGTATCTACTTGTACATAAACATAAAGGTTAAATTGAACTCATCAATTTATTTTTGCCTCAAAACTTCTTTTGTAGATAACATTTAGTTTACTAAACAACATTACTGATTGCAGTTAAAATTGTTATTTTTGACAGTTAATGCAGATGTTTCTCAGTTAAACAACGTTTGTAACTTTAGTACAGTTCATACACTTATGCCCGTATTCCACTGACGATAATTATATCTTGAATTATATATATATAATAAATAAAATTGTACGCATTAGCAGTTTTAACAAAATAGTTATATAATAAATGCTATTTCTCACATTTTATGTGTTAATTTCCAAGGAAAACTAAAAATGTACTTAAAATTTCAATCTACAATAAAATTGATGATCATTTGTGCTACTAAGCTTAGTTGTCAACTAAAACGTTATTAGCTAGATTGTCTTGTTTTGCATGTGATTAAATACATTGTAAATATAACCCACAACTGTCAGTTGTAAATATTGTGATATTTATCATCATTGATTATTAATGACATATTGCTTTATTTATTGCAATGTATGTTAATATTTAAATATTAGCACAAAAATGTAGTGGTCCAAGTCCAAGTATAATTAATAAAATAAATTAATGTTATTCGGTTTAATAATTAAATTACTTTACTGTTTTTCAGTAAGATGGCAGCACATCCAAAATCAAGTTATAAAAATTAATGTGGCAGCAGCAAACACATCTGATGCTGTGCATTTTGACTCATTAAAACTTACTCAGATTACACATAACAGTTGTTTATTTGTTTCAGTAATAATTTCAAATTATTATAGCGTAAAAGTAATTTTTTTCAAGCTTTTCAATTGCAATAAATGCATAATTTATTTTAGATATCAATAAATTACATTTTAAAACAAAACAAAAATATATTGATACATTTGCGTATTTTTTTTAATCAATTTTGTTGATTAGGTTTTTATTTACAAGTTCTACAATCATTATTTAATTTTTTTTTTGTGCAAAACCTTTTCATTTTTTGTTTTTACCTCGAAAAAATGTAACATGAAGCAAAGTTCATGTCACATAATGCTGCGTTGCTAAAGCATAATGTTATTGTTAGTAGCTACCAACTAAATAATACTAAAAATCAACTATGCATATGACACATTTAGTATGATGTAAGTAGCTACCAGTTAATAACGTTATAGTAGCATACTAACTAAACAACTATGCATAAGGCTGTTAAAGTTTTATCTATAATTATATATATAATTCAAGACATAATTATCTTCAATGTCATACGGGCATTATGCAAATTTATTGATTAAATTTGAAAAAGCAAAGTTGCAATTTTTGTACGTGTTTGTGTTGTAAGATAGAGATTGAGTAATTGACAAAATTGGATAAACCTATTGGATGCAGGCATGCGGTAATGCAAGTCGTCATGTGTATTTGTGATGTAGTAGCTCTCTAGTAATTTTTTTTAAGTTTATCAAAAATGTATTCTTCTTTATTGCGCGTTTTACAGCTATTTTACATCGCCGCAGAAGTCTTACGACTTGTTTGAAGGGGTTGATGGGACCAACGGCTTACTAGGTGACTTCCGAATCACCCCGGTGGATAAAGAACAAGTTATTATTCTAGTCATATTAGGGGATCGAACTCCGGACTGTTAGCGTGCTACGCTAACGCTCTATAACTGAGCTATCTTACCGATTATTATTCTCTTGCATCCACTGTTATCAAGTTAAAATGGCTATTGTCTATATTAACAATTAATTTAAAAATTTAATAGAATTAAAAAAAAAATGATAAAAAAGTGTAAATAAATACCTACCTACCTTTTGGGGTAGACAATTGAAGTGTATGTATGGTTGGATGCCTGTATGAATTTTAGTTAACCAAAATAAAATTACATATCAATAGTGACGTAAAAGTTGCAACACGAAGAAATATTTGTGTATAATCAATTTTGGAAAAGTAACTTTTGCTGTGTGCTTTTTTATCAATTTTTAATCTTTTTATAACTATTATAAGTGTGAAGTTCCTATTGTGGCTAGAGTAATTGACTGACAAAATTGGCGATTTACGTGACGGTCAATTTGTATATAGAGAAATCGCAAATTGTCTTAAACAAAACTAATTTACCGTAAGATGTTGTCATGCTTAAACTAGAAACTGACAAGGACGTTTGAGGTGAGAAGCCAGAGGCTGAAAACAAACAATTAAAACTTAAAGAACTAAGAGTACTAGATCAATTGTTGATTAATAGTTTGGCAAAAAGAATTGCGTTGTGTGTCTTGTATAACCACTCACAGATCAAATTGAGATCAGTGGATTAGAGTCTCAAATGGGGTAAAATATTGTTTAGCAATGAATTTAGGTTTTGTTTGAGGATGTATAAGAGTTTGGCAAAGAATTGGTAAACGCGTATTGCTAGAACTTCCCAAGATTTTTTTTAAGTCAAACAACTTCACAAATCTATTGCAGACATTAGTGTTTTTCCTATGAATTGCAAGTTTTTGGGACGCATCAGCACAAATAGACCTAAACCACTTATTGGAATCATTGCTGCAAAGGATTATTATATATTTGAAATATATTTTATTTGTCGATAATGTGGTTATTCTTTTAAAAGTCTCTGAACTGTTAGTGCATATTGTTAAAACTTAACAATTCTTTGTATATTGCAAAAGTTGAAAAGAAATAAATTATTAAGAAATTCTAATTTTTTAAATATTTTCAAAAATATATCAACAACATGGTTAAATGAAGAAGACTAAACAATAAATCTATGTTTTAAACATAGATATATTGTTTAGTTTAATATTTATTAATGGAAAGATGAGAAATTTGATTGGTTTTGTATATACAGGGTGAGTTGGGAGGAACGGACCAAACTCCAGGAGTGTATTGTACACGTGAAAATAATGTAAAAAAACTTAAATGTTGTTATCCGATTTTCATTTGTTTTCAAGTTATAGTGTAATTAAAAATGTTTATCTAGTATGCCACAAAAACTTTTTAAAGAGTAAGATTGGTTGCGGTGGTCTTATTACTTGGTCTCCAAAGTCTCCAGACTTCTTAGCACTAAATTATTGTTTATAGAGCGGGTTTAAAGATAAAGTGTACACAGTAAAAGCAAAAACTCGAAAAATGTTGCAGTCGATCTTAAACAAAAACATAATTCAATCAGGAGAGCAACAGGCTCCTTTTTTAGACAAAACAGAAAAAGTTTAGAGGTAAGTTATGGTGGTTTTGAAAATTTATTATAAGAAGGCTATGATTACCAAAACGTTAGTATAAATTTTTTATTTATTTTAGTTACGCTAAAACTTAAAAACAAATAAAAATCGAATAACAACATTTGAGTTTTTTAATATTATTTTCATGTATTAAATACACTCCTAAAGTTTGGTCTATTCCTCCTGACTTACCCTGTATGGACGTTTTAAATTGCACTAGTTGGCGCTATCATCCCGGATAATTGCAATTATTCTTGCAAACAAATTCAAATAATTGATTGAGCTTACTCAATCCACCTACTAATTTATTGAATTAATTAATTCAACATCAACATGTGGAACGCAACTTGAAACTTACGGACAGCCAGGTCCTTACCGTTTTGTACCTGCAGTTCTAAAAAATTGCCAAACACCTGAAAAACCAAGATTTCAAGATAAACAATTTGAAACAACGTCTGGTTAGGATAGTTGAAAACAGTCAGAGAAGATTGACTTTGCCACACGTTGGAATCTTGCTGACATTTGCCTTAGCTTTTGTAAGGACTCCACAAAAAAAAATCAAAAAGCCAATTGCCGAGTCTACCAGCCCCAGGATTTTCTTAAGAGGCCGTCTATGAACTTGGTCGAATTCAACTCTTTTGACAACAAAGAGTTGATGGAAACGGAAAATGTTACCACTCCCCACGGAAGCACCGTCTCCGAAAGACGGATTTACCTTGGTGGTAAAGAAGAAGAATACAAAGAAGTCATGGAAAGATGCAGGTGAGTTCTTCTTGCATTTTTGCATATCTAAGTCTTCAACCAACCTTGGTCAGGTGCTTTTAGCGCCAAAAGAGTTTTTTGCCTCTAAGGCTAAAGAGTCAACTTGGCAGCCAGTTCCTAAGACCCAGTTGGATTTTTATGCTGTAATTGAGCGCTGCATTACCTTCAATGTTGTGCACTTCACTTATTAACCATTGGCTAAATATACTCTAAAGTATGTCATCAGAAATATTCTCGATTATATCACTGCAGACTTGGTACAATACAAATTTATTGCCCAAGGGTTTGTACCGACCTCGACTACACGCACGAGAAGGAACGAAAAATCCTTTTCAATGTTGTATGTTCAGTTTTCTCAAAGAGCTAAAAAGAGAGATTTTGTCTCTTACTAAGATCTGCTGACTATCTCGAACGGTAGAGTACAAAAAAAAATTGGCTAAAATTGCACAGTGCTATTTTTGCTAGTGTTATGGTCACACGGCATCTAGGTAAATCGCACTATATGTGTGATTTAAATGAGCCGGGACCTATCTAAGCTCCGCTTGCATCTTTTTCAAAAAGTCCGGACATGTAGCTACATGCGCTGGGTGCGGCGGGCCGCACACTGGCAGTTATAAGGGCACCTGCTCTTTGTCAGCGCTAGTTGTGAGCACCCCCAAAGCAGGCAAAGAGCAATCTTATGCACAAGCGGCGGGATTAGCGCAAGTTGTACAACTCATCAATAAAAACCAACTGCTGTTCTGCCTATCTCAAGCAAGCGACAATGATTTTAAGAAGTTAGTTGTAACTTTTGCTCAGTTTTTAGCCAATTAAAAAGTTATTTTTTTAGACTTTTCCAGACAGTCGTAGTACGAGTTTGCGCCACAAATACTATGCAAAGATTATAAGGTGGTACACTAGGTGCATTATGTAATTCAAACCCGTGATTAATGTTTCTTAGTTAATTAAGAAGGTCTTTACGCTCAAAAACCGTTGAATTTTCATATGGCACTCATATAAAAGGGGTTTTAGTCGGTAGGAGCCCGTGAGGGTAAATTAACGACTTTGCTAAGACTTTAATAAAATGGTCAAAAAAATAATTTAAATTTGTATTTGCTATCATGCAATGCCGTGGTCATACTGACGAGGTTTATAAAACCAAAACAATTTGCAAGGTTTGACCCTTGGCCGCTGCGATAATTAGATTCAGTTTGAATCAATTATTAATTTATTACTTATATGTTTATTTAACTAAATTTGTTTGTAGAACATACTAAGATTTGTTTTGCTAACTCAATCGTATTATAAACTATGTTCACAATTCACAATAGACTAAACTTTGTTTTAATCATCTAATGAAACTTTATGTGTTAGTAGTCTTTTTGATGACTTATAGTAATATTAGACAAATCAATAGTAAACAGACGATGTATTAGTTATATATGTATAAGCAAACGTATTGTAACTAAAAAAAAAGACAATAATATTAAAAATAAATTAAACATAAAAAATATAATAATTACCAAAAATGGCAGTAACAAAATTATTAAAACAATAATAAAATATACGATTTTATAATAAATAATAATGTGATGTAATTAATATATATATGTGGTATATAAAGAAAAATAAAAAAAAGCAACAATGGATAATTGTTCTTTTTAAAAATAGTTTAATATTTGATTAGGTGTAAAACAAATAACAATGCCATTATTATAAAAAGAAAAAGACAAACTTACCTATTCAACTAATATGCAAATAAAAGGAATAAAGTTAGGAACAAAAGAGTGCCAACGCATAAATACGGTACAGTAAACATTTTTATGCAGCTTGTTAAAGAAAGTTATGTATTGATTGCTATGGAAGAGTGTGGGAACTAACCAGCTGAGAGTGACAGTGACAGTATAAGAAACCAGAAACAAAGAAAACAAAAAGTTTAGACAAAATTAAATAATATTTTATTAGGTTTCAATAAAAAAAAAAATTTTTTAAGCAAAGTTTGCAGATTGTTCTATAACATACCTACCTTATTATAATGACAAGTTTAAAGTAAGACATGCTAAATTAAATTATTTTTTCTAAATTTTGTTTTTTAAATTATTGGTAAATCTAAATTGATTAATGACTTTTAAAACATAGTAGCATCTAACAAATAGTGCAGATTTCTAGTTTATGTTTTGGTGTTTTAGTGAATTGTCTTACTTGTTAGTGATAGTAACACAACGGCATACTAGCATTACTAGCCTTCAAGGCAAAATTATTATAAGTGATACTATATTGGCTAAACTGTGCTAACATCTTACGGTATTGAACTCTTACTCAAAGAATACGGTATGGGGGCTGGTACAATCAAGTTAGTATTTTGGTTTACTCTATTAGTTGACTACTGCTAAAACTACATGTGCAACAGCCTCAGATGACTGAAGCGATAGTGGGTAGCTGAGGTCATAGACTATGCCAATAGAAAATACTACTTTCGGCGGGCCTTTCACTAATCAATTTAATTAACCAAACATTGATTTAGTTTGAGGTTTAAAAGTAATATTTTTTTATAATTAAAGTCTAAAAAAAAAATATATGTTTTGTTCATCAGTATTTTGAACATAAAAACTTTATATTTTTTTTTGACTGAAACCAAAGTAATTATTAAATATCTAAATCCTTTAACCTAGTAAGTAATAGGTGTGTAATTGTTGAAACTATCACATTGAAGGCTAGATTTAAGCAGCCTATGAACATTGACTTTGAATATTTGTGGTTTATAAGTTTCGGGAAATACTGCATTTAGAAAATTATTCTATTTGTCGATAGTACGGTTAAAAAAATCTCATTTCATAAAAGTTTTGGTCTTACATCTCTCAACTATCAGTAAATATTTGTTAGAATTGCTAGCAAGCTTTGTACTAAGAGTAACTATTTGTTTAGATGGCAAAATGTCTTGTATTTTGTTAGAACAATATCTAGTAAAATATCTAAAATAAAATGCAAAGATTTGCAACATTACGCTTATGTTGTAAAACATCTAAGTCATTAGTCAATTTTGAATTGGCAATGATCCAAATAACTCGTTTCTGAATAGAGTTTAGAAGAGATAGTGTAGTTTTTGATGCTCCTCTCTATACTTGGGAACAATATTTAATACAAGGACAAATATAAGTTTTATATATATGCAAAAGTTGAACAGAAGTAAAAATACTTTTAACATCTATTAAGAAACTATAATTTAGATACATTTGAAGTTATGTCGGCAACATGGTTGTTTCAGAGAAGATTATGCAAATTTGTAGAACCTAGAAAACAAATTGAAGAAGATTTAGATATAGGTTTGTTGTTTTTTTATATTTAAAATTGACAACAACAACAACAATATAAAAAAAAGTATCTAGAAAACTAGAATTTTTTTATAGATGTAATGTCATTCTATTGAATATTGTTCCTATGTATGAGGAAGAGCATCTAAAACTATACTATTTTTTTCAAATTCTATTCAAAAAGAAACTAGTCGGATCATTGCCTATCCAATGTTGACTAAAGATTTACATACTTTAAGCCGTTGTGGTGTTGCAGACCTTTACATTTTTTATAGATATTTCTATAGATATTTCTATAGACATTTCTATAGACATTTCTATAGACATTGTTTAAATAAAATAAAATACATATTGCTATCTAAAAAAATATTTATTTGTAGTACAAGGTTTGCTAGGAATTCTTACAAATATTTACTGACAGTCTAGAGTTGTTGGACCAAAACGTTTGAGAGAGATTATTTTAGAATTTTCCAAAACTTTTTTGCACAAATATTTAAGGTCATTGTTTACAGACTGCTTACATCTAGTCTTAAATATGATAGTTTCAGCAAGTGTGGTTTTACTTGTTAAAAATCAAAAATATTTTTATTTAGTTGTAACATAATAAGTCTTAAATATTACATTTTAAAATAAAGAAAAAGCATCTAACAAATAAACCAAACTTTTAGATTTTCTTAGTTTGACAAAAAAATTAAAACACGTAATTCAAGACTTATTGAATTTGTTGTTAAGTTCAAAACTTGTTTCAATCTTAAATGAGTGTAGTTGTACAAAATTGGATTTAGTTGTATTTGTAATTTACATATTTTATTTAACTAAACACAACCTTAATTTAAACTAAAAAATAAGAAAATAAAAGTTAAATTGATTAAATTATTTTTTTTTAATTTTTGTTATTTGATAACTAATTTATCATAACTTATAGTTTGTTTTTGATGTTTTAACTTTAATTTGATTAGTTTGTTTTTTGTTTATTTTTATTATAAATATAGTTTTATATAATTCAATTAAATAGAACTGACATTGGAAACTAATTAATTTAAATGTTCAAATGGTAGTAGAGTCAGAGTTAGCCGACAATTAATGAAATCGCCCATCAAATAGTATTGTTATAACATACTTAATTACAACTTAAATTGGAAATGATTGTTAGTTTTCGTGTGCGGCATAGCTACCTGATAATAATGTGCCAGTAGATTCTGGGTGGCAAATAAATCTAGTAATACAGATGTTATCTATTTAATAGTTACTTTAAGTATGCTGTTTCATGTTTGTTTGTTGTTGTTTTTTTCGGTCTATCCCTTGTAACACTCATAACGCTACAGAGTAACCACTTGAAGTGTATATTATTTCAGGCTATGAATTTATAATTGGTTAACCGGTTTTGCCAAGTCAAATAATTGCAATTCTACACCATAATGTGCGCCTCATAAAATAATTTCACTACGCGACATTAAAGTTTTTAATCGAGAATTTTATGAATGATATAAATTGTTATAATCTGTTAGTTAATATGGGTTCTAATTAATATTTGTATGCCTGCTTTTATATTCACGTATAAAACGTGATGTTACATTTTGCATTGAGTTTCACGTTTAAATTAGTTCTTGAGAAACTCGGAGTCTTTTATGTGGCTATGAATTAATAAAACATCGGTTATAATTTAATTTTTTATATTTTTTTAATTACAAAATCACACGCATACATGCAAGTGCATCCACACTTACGTTCAACTGGCCTTAGTCCCTGATGGACAGATAGGAAATACACATTCGGACAAAATAAAATCTATTAACAAAATAAAATAATTAATATAAAATATATTTACAATTTTTGTGTATAAAATGCCCAACTAGTAGTGAACCTCAACAAAAAAAATAGTTGATCTAGATTCAGTTCGAATATCTACAATAAAAACAATTTAAAATTTATTGGCTAAAAATAACGGCCCTGTAAGGGCTATATATAAATAAATTAAAAATATTTAAAAAGGACCATTTCCACGACATTGCACTGCTCTTAACTAATATGTACATAATTTATATAACAATTTAAAAAGCACATCTTTCAATAAGCTTTCATATAAGGAATATACTGGCCAACATAAATTCACAATGTTTAACAATGGGAGCAGTTAACTTAAATTCACTAGATATTTTACAAGAAGTTTTGTACAAATAAAAATCATTAAGCACAATAGGAAAGTAATTAATACAATAAGAAAGGAAAGAAGTAGAACTTATAGCAAAAGACAAAATTTATATTGTCTCGAATAATCTCGACATGGATTATAAACTGGATACTTTGATACAACACTTAACTTTTATGAACAGAGTACCTGCTGTGTTCATATCTTATATACTAAAATATATATTTTATGGTAACATTCTTGTTTGTTGTTTGCAACGCACAGGTTTGAGTGATTTGAGTATGTTGTTTTATGTTACTCATATGATGAGACGGAATCCGAGATATTTTAATACTGGCACTAATATCAAGTTTCTAAATTTATGATGTTGTGAACTTTTATATATACCATACTTCTGAATTTATTCTGACGTTAAAGGTGTGATGGGAACATATCATAAGAGGCCACCCATACGATGTCGATATGAGGGCAATTTTAAATCTCATAAAGTCGCTATTTATGCGAGTCTTTATAGATACATATTTGTACTAACGGGGTTGGATTAACGGTGTTAACTATCGCCATGCAGGCAGGCGGATAGAGGTTCGTGTCATATGCGAGCATCTCGAGTATATTGATAAAGTAAGTCCTGTCAGACCGTCGCTGCGGTCATCCATCAATCAACCCCGTGACTTATACGCGTGTTCAGATCATTTCAGGAGGTCAATCCAATTGTGTCCCGGGTCAACGTGTTGATTAAGTCTTGTATACTAATGTTGCATTGTTCATCTAGCTAATGCGTTCAAGGTTCGGCCTGTCAACATATTAGGTTCTCTCAATAGCACATAATCAACGTTCCCACGCCCGCGTTTGCCGGTATTCTATGATCGGTATGATCTGGATCTGCGATGACGCCGTGATATGCACTTTTTCAAGTCTACCCTGCTCAATTTTGTAGACAATGGAGCCATTTAACCCCCAATTAGTATATCAATAAGAATTTCTACGCGCGATAGAAATTGTGGATAAAAGT
This sequence comes from Tachinus rufipes, assembly GCA_963932245.1. Classification (NCBI taxonomy): domain Eukaryota; kingdom Metazoa; phylum Arthropoda; class Insecta; order Coleoptera; family Staphylinidae; genus Tachinus; species Tachinus rufipes. The sequence continues at coordinate 37,099,005 of OZ010742.1, read as the reverse complement.
ACACATAGGCACTTGATGGTATGATGCAAATGCGGACGTTATGATATTTTTTAAATGGTTTCTGGCAGCATGATATGCATAACTGATTATATGCAAGTTCATAACCCTACACGAGCCCAAATCAAAAGCCGCCTTTGTGCTCATATTTGGCAGACGCTGTTTGATATGTAATGTATCCTATTGAATTCGTTAAGTCATGTCTCACCAGGTACTCTGATGGAACACATTGGTGGTCAATTCGAACCAGTTATCACACCTTAGTAGTTAAGTCAAGTGGTGTAGGTCTAATAAGTTTTATCCTTTTAAGTTCCCTCTCGGAGTCACAGTCGCTTTCTTCGTCAGCATCACTTCCACGTTCTGTAGCCTCGGATCCGGATCTGTCACTTCTTGCGGGCGACGACCCTCTATCACTAATCGTTTTCATACTGAGATCGATTGGATCTTCTTGTATCGGGGATTCGGAAGGTACTGGAGGTTCAATTTCTTCAGGCGTTGGCGATCTTTGTGATTGAAGGACAGCATCCAAAAATATTCTTTTACTAAATGCTTCTACGCCGGGATTGTGATTACGCATAAGTCTGTTATTATTATTCACAGGTTGTAAAAGGCCTGGATATAATGGTGGATAACCTGGAGGGAATAGTAAACCTGGGGGAGGTAAGAATGAGGGCGGTAAAAGTCCTGGGAATAAAGGCATGCGTCTCGCGTCGCTCACTTCAACTGATGAATCGGAATTGTGTGATTCGGGCGAACTGACTGAAGGGGATGTCGCGTGTTTGTACTCGTCAAGTCCTAAAAGCATAAGTTCTTCTTTTGTCTTAGGCAGATGTAACAGTGGAGGTGGAAATTGTTGATTTAATAGACCCAGTCCGAGACTGTGATGGTGTGGGGGCGGTGTTCGCTGTGGCGGTTTTACCGAATGTTGACCTCCACCTGCAGCATGTTGTTGTTGTTGCTGCTGCTGCTGTTCTTGTAACAGGCAATGTATTTTGAACCAGTTCGAGCGTCGACCGTAGCGGGAACCACTCTTTGACATTCCAACTAAGAGACATTTTCGCAATCTACACGCTTTGCATGCAGTTCTGTTCTTCTTATTTATCACACATTCTCCATTATTTTTACATTCCGATATCGAGCTCAGGTTGTTATAAGATCTCCCAAAGAACGACTGAAACAAAAAAAATAAATATTAGTTATGCCTCATCATCATCAGCTATCTTGTAAATGTTAACTTCCGTTAGGTCGTATTGCAAGCAACTACATTTCCGGAGCCCTGGAAGTGGCCAGGCTATTACACAAGTCTACAATGCCACAATAAAAGTGAAATTGTGCATGCAAGTATTGTTGCGGCAAAGGGCGGCATTGGCGGGTCGGATAGTTGGGCATGTGGAGCAGTGGGTCGGATGTTCTGACGTAATATTTGCTCGGGTTAGTTCGTATGCAACGCACAACTCTTAGCACTTTCCCCGCACCTCTCGGTCTACTGGCCAACTGTGTAATCACCAACTAATTGCATGCAATTATATTCAAATGGAGTCGACTCGGTGTTATGCAAATGAATCACACGGTTTGAACAATACCAGTGACAATACGAACATGGACACTTCTGTATTACTTCGATTAGCACGCGACTAATTTTGTAATTATTATTTATTCCAAAACTACTAACTAAATATATTTCCTGCAATTAATATCGATTTTATTGAAGTTGATTAATTAATGATTTAGATGGTTAAATTAATTATAATAATTAAGGATAATGTAATTGCATTTAGTAAAGGAATAGTGTGGATAATAAAATGTTAATTAATCTCTTGTACTAGTTCAATGAATATTTACAGTCATATGAATCTATATGTACATACGGTGAAAAATTACTGATTTCTCAAGAAATTAAATTTTTCCAGTTCAATAAACATCCATACAGTTGTAATTTTTATCAAAAGGTTTGAATCGAAACTAAAGGCAAACATAAATTCAATGCGAGACATTAATTAACCTGTTTCAATATTGCAGCTCTGTATCATCTGTGTCAAAGTAACTACAGTAATCCATTAATGAGCGGTATTAAATTTTGATTACTTTTCCTTTATCGCGTTGACATTGCGTAATAGCCACACGCAATTTTGCATAGGCAAGTAGGATAAGCGATGAGAGCGCCACTTAGTGACAATAGAAAATTACGAGCCGCATAATCTGGCCGAGTTTTCATGCAACAACGAATCGGAAATCGAATCGACTGACGTAAGATTTGTCGCGAGCGTCACGCGTGGCGTCAAGTTGCGTGCGACAGAAGCGCCGCAACGCGCGCGCCGACAGGGGCCAGGGTAACTAGAGCATTAAACTACTGGTTTTGCTCCGTGCTCATTAAGCAATTCGCACACTTGTTGCAGTTTTGTGTTTAACCGAAAAAGTGAATGAAAACACTTACTTAAGAAACAAACAAACCGTAAAATACTTTTAATTTTTTTTAATTATTCAACTTGTCGATAAATTAAATCGTCTGCACGTGCGGTACATTTGCACAAAATTACTACATTTGCATAGATACATTTTAAACGACCCAATTAGAAATGATTTATATTCAAATACAAACCGCGTTATGTCATTGCTAGTGCCATATACGCAGCGAGAAAATTTATAAAGTTCATCATAGATAAACTCACGTATTTACTGTATTAATTAAGCAATTTACTTACTTTGCATCCCTCACAGGTAAAAGCACCGAAATGGAATCCTGCTGCAGGTTCACCGCATACTTTGCACTGTTGATTCATCTGAAAGTAAAAAAAAAATCGGCCAATATAATATTGTGAAATATAAACTGGATCAATATTAACCTTAATCATCTTCTTTTAAGATTGATATATTGATGTTAATTTTTTTTAAATGAACGCATCCGATCAAATCATTAGATATTGCCTATTAATGCTTTTAGATGAGTTAATAGTTTTAATAATGGTTAAATGTTAAATATATTTTTTTTATATTTTGATGCGTGATATTTAAAAATTACTTAATATATCACAACACACGCATAGACTGAAAATATATTACAATCAAGTGAGTGAATAAATATTAGAATATTTAGTGTTACTTGGTTAGCTGGATATCTGTGTCTTATTTTTAGTAAAGCTATTTAATGTTACACGGAAAGAGTCTGCAGAACGATTTTTCTTGTAAAAAAAGAAAAATAATAACAATATAAACAACCAAAATTTAAAATCAATTACTCAACCTTAAAGCGTCCAAATAAATTGTTTTTGTTTTCACAAATCCTTGATGGTAAGGAACATAACAGAATAATTGATTTGCATCACCATAAAAAGGTTTTTAAAATTTTATTTTAAACTATTACTACTAACTTATACTTTTTCATTAAAAAAGTTATCTTCTAAACTAGAATGGATGGGTATAACATCAGTTGTGATTGTTTTTAATATAAAAAAAAAAACATAAAAAATGTAATTTGGATCCATCGCACAAATCTACAATGTAGCTTACCAATGTTAATAACAATAATTGTGTGCGTTCAAAAGTGTTTAAAAAAGACTTTTTGCAAAAAAAAGATATAGTTTTGAGAATTTGGGAACTAGGCCAAAAAATAAAATAGTTATTACATTTCTGAAGCCAAATTTATGATATAAAGCGGTTGCTTTACCGATTTACTATCTAAAAATGTAAAAAAGTAGAGATAAAGCAAATCCAAAGAAATGCGTATAGTCCTAGTCATAAGAAATGACTTGTACACTGAAGCTTTTTTTTTGAGTTATGGCAGCACTGAAAAAGTGACAATCTACTAAGTATAGATGTAGTTATCTGTCAGAACGATTAGTAATAATGGACAAAGATAAGAAGACAACTTTGACATCTTAAGTTTTTTTTGTAAAATGTTTTATTATTATGAGATATTGGACCAATGCCCAAAAAACATACAAATATAAAAAGGGTAAACAACCAAAAATGTTTTGTATTTTGGTTAGACAAAAGTCTTTTGTTAAAGACACAGGTTCTAAGATATACAATAGTAAAGGCAAAGAAAATAATCACTTTATTAGTAAGATGTTGGCAAAGGGAGATGTGGCATGATATCTTGAAATTAAATGTCTGGACATGAATGTTTTTAAGCGTTTTTAAAGCGTTCTAAAAAACAGATAAATGTTGATACTTCAAATACACATTTTTTTACTCTAACAAATTTGGACTAGAAGTTACTGAAAAAACTTACTAAGCTTTTGAATCGTATTAGAATTAAAATGTTTATTTGTGTTAACTTTACTAGTTAATAGTTTTTCAAGGTATTGTTATGGTTAAAATCTAATAAAATAAAATTTGGTCTAAATTAGAAACATCAAACAAAAAAGAAAGGTAATTAAAAAATTAAAGTAAACAGATAGTTTTTATTATTTTAGAATGTGAAAATCATAAGCAAAAGTGTTTTTTTTTTTAAGTTTGGTCAAAGAAGAATTGTTTTCTAAAATCTTTGGTTTATCAATAAATGAGACAATAAGCTAGTTTTTTTTCTTTTGTAAGTTTAGGTTTAAGAGAAAACTGAAGTAAGTTTATTTTCAAAATTACAGTTGAAATTCCTTACAAAAATTGTTCTGATAAGAGCAGAGGATTTTGTTTTTGAATAAACAAATTATTTATTTGAAGTGATTGTATTTGACCATAGCCGTATTATAAAAACATAAAAACAAGCAACTAGAAATTTTGATTATTGTTAACTTTTATTTAGTCAAAATAACTTTAATTTGTAAATGAATGAATTGTATTAATGTTTTTTTTAATATTAGCAAAAATAGTCTTGTCGGCCTAATGTGTAATAAAACACCCAGACTAACTTACTGCATGGATTATAGGCATAATCATAATTACTTTCCATGTAGTTAAATATTAAGTAAAATATGTCGCGTTTTATTGGTAAATACATTATAATAAAAATAAAATTTCATTAGCAACATAAAGTGTTAAATCTTCGCTTTTTATTCATTGCTGTATGCTAATTAACAAACGATTTAATATTGATAAAGAGTAATAATTTAATTTTGGTTATTGGGTCATATACATATTTCAAATGATGAACCTTATGGGATTATTGAGGTTACTTCTAGAGGTCATGACCCGGATCTCGAGATGAGATTAGTTTCACATATATAAGTAGCACCTAGCTAAATATCATCTGAGCATGCATAAACAATACTACAAGTAAAGGATGAGCAACAGGTTGGATTTATTGAAATTTTAATTAACCGCTTCATTAAAGTCCAATCTAGTAATTAGGTTAACTATAATGGCTCGTCCTTAAATAATCTAATTAATGTTTTTTATTTATTGAAATAGTGCATCGAATGCTACTTCCGATAATTATGCGAATTATTTTTTTCTCTCTACTAAACAATCGAAGTTTGACCGTGATTGCTGTTATAACAGAAAGTCTCTGTTGTGTAAATCCTGACACGGTAATACGACTACGAAATCAAAAGTTCTAATTTTCTAGCGGAACACCATAAAAATGTAACTCTCAGAACGGAATTGAGACGTTTAACGCTAAGTTAATTTTTATGAGATTGCACAAATTATACCATTTACACTTGTGTATGCGCTTATTTTTTAAGTTATTGTTCTTTAACAACAATACTTTAATAAATAATATATATTGCGAATCTTTATAATAATGTTTCTATAAATTATAGTGTTGATCCTAAATAATTTTCACCCAAACAATGGTTTTAATTTGAACATAAATCTTTCGAAATATGTCACGACTTAAATATGTTGTAATATATCAATTGCATATATTGCCAACTAACAGTTTATTAAATTAGAGAAATAAAAACGACACGCTAATTAATTAGTTAATTGCATCTAAGAGTTTTGTAATGTTTATCATTTAAGGTCACTTTGGGTAATTAGAGCAATTTAAATTCTGATTTAATTTTAATTGAAGCGAACGTGTTACAAAATACTTCAATGTTAACAGCGGGGATCTGGCATGGAAGCATGACATCTCAAGATTTGCGAACAATGCTTTGTAAAAAAATATGATATTGGGACATGTTTTACATATCCTAATTCTAAACGCGTAGCAAATGTGATAATAACGGATTTCGAGCAGCAGGTTGTTTATGCAGGCGATGCATGAAAATTAAGCATAGCAACTAGGTGGGTCATGAGAACAAACAGTTTAAGTAAACAATAGTTTTCACTTTCCTTGAGTCTGTTTTATATATCATTTAGACCTATCCATATATTAGTTAGGTACATGATTTCTACAAATGTGCAATATTTTATTAGCGTATGCAAATTGAATTTTTTGGGGAACACCTTGCAGTGCACTAAAGTCATAAAATAATGTAATTTATGCTGACCCATATTTTTCTCATGCATATTCTTATCATTATTAAAAGTATGCAAAAAAATAAGCGGGAAGTTTCTTAATTTTCATAATTCACAACGAGGCCATCTTCATGTGATCTTTTTTTACGACTACGTTACATCTTAAAACCCCGATTATTTAAAGTACTTAATGTGAACAGAAGAAGAAACAAATTGTTTTTATATAATGATGCCTTTAATGGCTATGTTATGTAATTATTGCCTATAAATATGAATTACATAAATATATTATTGTGCTAATCACGACATATTGCACTGTCGAATATTTCTTTATTGTCGGTGCCATCTGTTGTGTATTCATGGTTCATTTAGTCCACATCCTTGGGATATTGCAGTGCTATCAATTTATATTTTTGCAATTGTTTAAACAATTGACCTAAAAATGCATTTGTTAAATTAAATTCATAAGCATTGTTTTTGCAAATGATATAATTTTACACCCTATATATGGAAGTAATAATATTTAGTCCGTTATACACATTGAATAAATATCAATAGAAATATATTGACGTTAAAATTTTCAATGGAAGTAAAACGAAATGACTTGCGTTTTAAATTTGAATCGAACGCGTTTCTTAACAATGCACATTTTAACGGGCGTGATCTGTAATATTATTTGTTGTGTGCATTGTTACTAGTTTACAGCGTGAGACGTTTAAGAATTAACATGAAAAATTATATTTTAATCTGTCTTCGGGAAAATCGTTTTGCGCTATCATTTATTGCCTAACCAGAACGTTTACGCTGAATCATTAGAAATTTAAAGCAGATGTGATTTTAGTATGTAGGTATATATCGTAGAAATACGGAAATGTCAAATGTTGAGATGTAGTACAATATTGTTGATATTGATATTTTTGCTGCATCAAAGTGTAACAATAACCCGTTCAATAAATCACTCTCCTCTAAATTACTAGTTTGATGAAAGCGTTTATCCCGGACAGTGCTGATGCGGCCACAATGGGAACACTCAATAATAGATCAGTCTCGTGTAAAGTGCAACATGTGCTTGAAGAGTTCACATTCTGACGCTCCAACAAATGGACCCATTTTTATAACGATCCACGTGCAATTTTTACATGCATTTATTATGTAACAATGGCAAAACGCTCAAACCACTACCTGTTAAAACCGCGAGTCTAAGAATGCACTTCATGTCTCGGGAATTTACTTGCTGTTATTGTTGTGGTCTGCTTCTTGTGCCCACAATATAAATTCATTGTCGCACTGCCTCCAGCAGAAATTATAACGTGATGCAGCAGAACGTATTTACTCCAATACGCTATCAACGGTCAATTAAATCATTACCTCCATTTTACGAACCATTCAAAAAATTAATTACGAAAACCTTTTGTGGATATCCATGCTTCTAAATGAGATGATATAAAAGTGCATTGCATTTAATAGCGCACGATTACTTGTGGTATTTTTGCATGAACTAAATTAAACTTGCGTTGTGCAATTAGTTTATTTATATGTGAAACGGGCATGTTTATATTACTAGTTATCAATTACGCCCACGAGCTTTAATTTATTTTATTATCATGGCGTGTGAATTGAAAATTGGAATCATCTGCTCTGATTTTTTATAATAATATATGCATGCTATGAGAATTTCATGAGGGTGTATAATTATGTGATCACGACGGGTTTTTTTTTATATAATTATAATTATTTCCTAATATACACGTAAGTAAATTGCCCGATAAAAAATATGACGTACCGTATCGAATTTTACACCGAATATTATTGCGGTGGTAAGAAATAAAAAGAAAGAGATCACGTTGTATCCACCTACTACGTAATGAGAAGATTAAAAGTTGCCGAGGTGAATATCGCGGTCGCGATCAAACGAATAGGTGTTGAATTGAGGCTTCACGACGCGGAGGAGGAACCGTTTAGTGGTCTGCAACGTCCCGGTGTCCGTCCCATCAATCATAGCACAACAGATAGGATAGATCTGGATCTCTTTGTACTTCGCCGCTCTTTGATTCCTTGGCAGAAAAAAACTACCTTATACTAAATACACCCGCGGATGGGAATTATCGTGGAATCCATACTTATAACACATTAGTTTCCAATAACCTGTTAACGTGCTAAAATGGCATGAAACGAGCAACATCCCTTTGTGTAAAATGAATAATTTGTTAAAACTTGATCCAGTTATTGTGGTTGAAATATATTTATGAGCATAGCGAAACAGTAATGGATTAAGAGCAATGATCGTTAAATTCTGCTTGTAATTACAGGAAGCCATATTCATATCTCAAAACAGTATTGATGCACAAGCTCTTTCACGCACCACCTTTAATTACGGAAGTCGAGTCTATGTATACTTTATATTATTTAAATATCGCTTAATAATTAGCGTTAAGCCCTAAGCGTATACTATTACTACCATCAGATTAACAACAATACAAATTTAATGCGGAAGTTTACTACTTTATCAACACATTTATACAAAACTGTACCTTTGCATTTTTTTGTTTTAGTCAATTCGTAAGGATTTTTAGATCCTAATTTAGACAAAAATGCAATAAAGTTTATCTGTTTAAAAAATAACTAAATTTTGCAAAAAAACACATACAAGGTATACTGGCAAAGTTTGTAGAACTGAAACAATTGTTTGGCCGCTGTAGATTGAGTGAGTTTGAACAAATTATTAATTTATTTCATAATCCTTATTTTTGCTCAATTAAAATGCAAAAAAATTCTAAATTATTTTTTTAAAGAAACCATGTAATTCAAAAATATTCTGAAACGTAGAATTGACTATAAATGTAAACAAGTAATAATAAACTAGAATAGCCAACGTAAAGTATCATTTTAAAGATACTTTTTTAGGGTGGTGTGTGTAATTTGTTTGCGTTCAAAACAAAATTAATATTGAACCGTTTTTTGCTATTTTGTTTTTAATCTTTACATATTAGTTTGTGTCTCAGTTTTAAAAATAATATAATCTAAATAAATGCTAAAATAGTGTACTTTTATCAGTTATGTCATTTAATTAAAGCGCCTAAAGGCACATGTCTCTTCTGCCCTTGCCTCGATATGATTCTGCTTTCGTATTTAAAAATTTCTCCTATATTTTATAAAATGATCAAAAATTATATTTAAATAATAATTAGCAAAAAATACATAAACAACACGAAATGAATGCAAATGAAGAAATGAATATTATTTACGACGTATAATTTCCATTCTTTATTAACCAATTTTCAGATTTCTACCTGTTAATTGAAAATTATATGTAAATGTATTTTAAAAAGGCCGTTTCTTAAATGTCAATTAATGTCTTCAAATTTCTTGAATAATAATTATGCGCCTGTTAGAATTACGCGATAATTAATTATTTTTCTCAATCTGTGTATAATTTTAGTAGGCGTGCTTGATAAAATATAAATAAAAACACATCCTTGTTAGCGCGTGGTTGAGATAATTAATTACAGATTCATTTTATAAATATAATATTAATATAAAACGTTTTCTTGATAAATCTATTTTATATGATTGTATGATGTCTAACATGGATATAAAAAAGTATTTATCTCGGTTATTTAGGGCCGGTATAAAAATTCCGCGGACTCGGAATTTCGAGGCAAGGAGATGGTTTTTCTATGTTGGAATCCGGCTTATTTGTATCGTTACATTATTGTGGATTAAAATTAGAACGAGATTTATGTTTATCGAGTTTCAATATTATTCGAAATATTCCCATTTGATATATCAATAAAAGATAGTACAAGTATAAATTGGAATGGTTTTATTCTTGCATAGACACCGTCGCTAATTGGAGCAGCATATTGCAACAAGCTTTCTCAGCTTACCCGTGATACGGTTTCAATGATATAGCTTTTTGATTATAATGACTATAACATGTGGTGGATTTGTTTCAAATCACTTTTCATTATATTGACAACCATAATAATGAAGGAATTCTTATTTTAATATAAAGTATAATATATTGTTTTATTAAATCGCATAAGGATATTTATTTTAGAGAAAGTCTAATTATTTACTTAGGAATTATCAAGCGGCAAAATTTGATTAATTAAAAACCTCTCACAGGCAAAGTTTCTTTATAAAAAATCAAGCACCATCATAATTAAGACACAAAACTCATGATTTTCAAATTTCAGGATGGTAATTATTCCAAACCCCTTGAGCACATTGCGCGCGCCTCATTAAAGCAATCAATCTTCAAGTGAAGAAATATTCAGAAGTTTTCATAACTTTACACCTACTTAAACAGTTAAACTGAGATATTTTAGGGCAAAAATCTAATTTTATTGAATCATTTTATATTTTTCATGTTGCAATTGTAATGGTGTTTTTTTATCATTGGACGTTCCATATCGGTTTTAAAAGAAGGTCACCTCCTACACTAAGCGCTTTGATTGATTGTTTTTCTAATTGACGTCCAACTTTAATTCAAATTATTACAAAAAATACTGTTTTATCGCTATTCACTTATAAAATCCTAATGGAATTATGGTGTTCGTCAAATATTGCACGGTGTTATCATGTTTAATGCACAACGTGCGTTTTTTATCAGCTACTACTATACAAGTAAATAGTAACAATTACCAATTCGTTCTCAAAACTATTATTTAGCTGGCCTATATAAATTAGCTTTGCTTAATTACTAAATATATATAGAATGATCTCATACTTTTTTGTGAAATATATCGAATTAACCACATATGAGGCGTGTATATATGTTCACGGAATAATCGTGTTTAAGTTGTCATTTAACCGCAAGCACCTTCTATCCGGGATGCTGTGGGAAATTTTGCTTTTGTTATACAAAACTGGCCTCGGGGAACATTTTAATCTACTTAAATTAGAACATGACTAATCTTAAATGGTGTTAATTTCTTGCTCACACGAACCTATATTTCATATTTGTCTGTATTATTAGACAATTAGCACATAAATACTTTCATATTGGAACCAGCACAATTAGTTAAAAAGAGGGTTGAGACTTTGTTGTTGTTGCAAAAAAATATGTAGCCGGAATGCCATTTCTTAAGTTATAGCAGTTGTCAGTAACACCCAACACATGATTTATAACCGTAACATAGTTCTGCGAAGCTGATAATTGCGCCCCCTGTAGTGGTCTTTAGGCGTGATCTAGACAATCAAAAGGATTATTTATAAATCCATAATCTTAGCGATTATCATACAAATATTGAATGAGGTTAATTTACATATAAATGAATTGAATATTACAATATTTTGTCACCCAATTACTACCTATATAGATATTAAGTTTATTAATTGTTTTGTAATATGAAATGATACGACACTAATGTATGAATATTTCTTTTAAGGTAAAAGTTCATTAAGATTCTAATACAAATATTATAATTTAAAACGGAATAATTAACAAGCCGCACCGATTATTTTAAATACATGTCAAAATTTGTTATAAAAATCTTATTTTATTGGGCGTAACGAATAAATGTGTTATGAATGAAGTTTCAAACAGATTTTCAGATATAATTGTGGTTGGTTACCACATGCTGCGCACTCAACAGGACAAAAGTCAGGATTCAACTTATTTCTTGTAACTCGTTATAAAGTTAAATCTTTACAATAATCCCCATGAAATCGTCTTTACTACCGGATTTTGGTTGGCAGGATTATCTATACTAATTACACCAGAAAAATCTTGAATGTAATTTTTATAGTTTGATTTATTAATTGAAAATATTTAATTTTTTACTATAAAGATCTTGGAAATTAGTTTCCGCGTTGAAGTATTCGATCGGAATCCTATTTAATAGAAATTTATTGATAGCAAAAGGCATATTAGTATCATAAGTAATGAGATCGCGGTGTTCGCACAGGCATCAGTAATAAAAAGTAATGTTAATGCACGAACATAATTATTTTATATATTCTCGAGTAGTATCCTAGTTATTTCAATGGGATTCTCAATTTAAATGGAATTTTCAATTATCAAGATATAATCATTTCGATTTACTATATGATTTTGCACTACTTGCGAAGATGGAAATAATGTTAATTGTGAATTTTCTGGAAGTCGCTTATGATTTCATCGCTATATAAATTCCTAGTTGTTATTGCGTTTTAATCCACTTCCGTGTATTACAAAAGTGGATTGGGATTTCCAAATAATTTTTATTAATTATTTACGTTTTTAAAATAATATTTGTTTCTAATATTGATTCAATAAATTTAAATGTGTGGTTTATTGGATATGAAAGTTTACCGGCGGAGAAGTGAAGATCCGCGCGCGCTAACGTATCTTCGCGCTTAATCGCCTATCGAAATCACCGACTAAGAAGCAAGAGACTTACCTTAAAGCTTTAATTGTATTTCCTGGGACGCGTGTTAGTTATTGTCCTGTTGATGAAGACAGCCACAAAATCACAAGCACAGACGCGTGTTCACTGAACACATGACAGTCTAAACTAATAACGCTCCAGTTTGAATATATCACAAATCCACTTGTCAATAAGTAAACACACTTTCACTGGTGCTAATTTTGAAATCGGCACGGAAATAGGTGATATTTATTTTATCACTTATCACTAATGCATCGAGTTAGAGTTCACTAAGTCCTAATGAGTATAATGGTGAAGCGCTCTCTTCGCAATGTTTATTGACGTGTGCGTGCTGGATATGTCAATAAAGCACCGCACTCATACAAGACACCTCGGTAAGGATCTAGCGAGGAATGAATATAGAAACTCCTCCGACTTGAGATACCTGGTCCGGGAGGGGATCTCTTACCTGCCTGAAGATCAGAAGGACTTTGGTGGGGACCAGGGGAGGGGTAATATATTGATGTTTGAATTAGTGTCGTACAGACAAGCATCACCGTTTTTATATCATAAGTTTCAAGTCATTGGTTTAAGTCCGATCGTAGTGGGGGTGATAGCATTAGATATCCGCAGGATAGTTAGTTTTTTATATGCCCGGTGGCATCAGCTTGATTTCGATACAAAACGAATGTGACAATCGAGGCGATCTTATATTTATTTTTCTGCTAAAAATAAAGATTATTCATTGCGGAACCTTTTTTTAATTGAAAACATGTTTTAATTGAATATGGGTCCTTCAAAGGACATTCAGGACACACGTACATAGTTTTATAAATTTTCTTAGAATTGTAAGCAAACAACTTTTCTTACTTTTATTATATGTTGCTTTAGTCAATATGCATAACAAAAGTCGCATTTGTTTTTCCTGTTAATTTAGATTAATACTCAACTGAACATACACACTTAATACGTAATTTACTACCAAGTAACAAATAATGATTTTTTTATATCAACCGTGTTTTTATAATACAACGTTTCATGTTTAAGTAGAATCGAAATACTTACATATATTTTGCAATTACTGCATTATTGCATTATTGTTCTAGCGGCTAATAATGGTAATATAAACATTATTTTAAAAGTTAATTATTTTAAAACAAACAATACAGAATTTGTATTGAAAAAATTTGGATCTTTATCTTTAAACTGCCAAAAATAAATTTAAGAAGTTAATGCACATTAGTTCAGTATAAAACCAAATTTTTGAAAACAATTTTAATTAAAAAATAGTTTATTTGCATTATATGGTTTTGAAATTAAATTGAATGTTATTTTGCAAAGAAAATTAATAAAAACAAAACTGCGGAAAACTATGTTAATGCAGTTTTAAAATTAGATATATATTTTTCTTAATCAATATTAAGAAATATGATAGATTTCGTTGTAGTTTTAACTCGAATGTAGTTAATAATTTATAAATAAAAATACATAATAATTTTTTTACAATATATACCAGTTTATAGTAAGAAATAGTAAATTTAAGTCATACTTACACGGCTTCTAAAACGTAAACTATCTTAATATAAATCCAAATAGATTTTTATTTAATGCTCAATATTCTTTCAAAATTAATAAGTTTTTAAATTCTTTTTTATGATATATTTACAAAACTGATCTTTATTATTACATTATTATTAGTTTTAAACAACTTTGGCTAACCTTACTCAAAATGCTGCCAATATTAGAACATATTAAAAAAAGGAAATTATTAACTGTCAGTTTTAAATGTAAATTGTAAACTTTATTTTGCTTTAAATATGTAAAATTATTTGAAAACATTTGTATTATTTTATTTTGTAAACTTTCGATAATAATTAACTATTATTAGTCTTATTTGCTTTGTGTGCAGATCAAGTTGAATTCAAAAGTATAAATCATTTTGATAAGGTTTAATCATATTTGTATATAATTGTAAATAATATTTAGCACGTTTTTGGAACATCAAAAAAATTGAAACAGTATTTAGTGTTAATTTAACTATTAATTTTTTGTATCTCCGTTATCTTTGTTAATTGATAGCGGTTGAAACTAATTTTTTTCATTTTTAAGTTAATTTTAGTTTTAATATATCAAATGAACTGAATAAAGTTTTTTAATGATAGACACATTATTATGTTTTTTTTTTAATAATATTTTTTTCTGCAATTGCAAGATGTACTTTCTTTATTTGTTTCTAAAATGTTTAGATTTATTTTTTAAATTTTTACTTATTGCAAAATAAGTGTATAAAATTTATATTAATTTTGAAAACTAAGCAGATAAGTTTGGCTTAACGTTATTATAATTTGTTATTAAAATGATTAAAGTCAAATAACGTGTCCGATTCAGTTCAAACACTTTTAATCTTAATCAACTCGGAACTGAAATACTTATCAATTTTTTTTCTCCAAAATATAGCAGTATTTATTAGGAATAATTTTGATTGAATCACATATATTTTTTATTTTGGTTGCTCAAATAAAACAAAATTTGTTGTCACAGATAAACTTAAATTATATTAACCAAATTTGTCAACATATTTTCTAATACAAGAAAAAAATATTTTTTAGGCTCAATTTTATTTTCTACAAGCTTTAAATACACTGCGTAAATCAGAAGCTGGTTTACTTGCTCTGAAAATTTAAGAACAAACCAAAATTCAAGTTTCTTAAGACTTCACATTGAATCTTTATTGAGAGTCCACAAAGTTCTTATGCCGGTCAAGATGTCAATTAATCTGAAACCTTTTTTAAAACTAAAGGTTTGCATTTACAATTCAATATTTTTATATATAGTAGATATATATTGTTATAGAGGTTATTAATAAACGGTTCAAATTTCAAATGTATTATATCTTATTCAATTATAGATTATTTTTTGACAAATAAAGTATCATAATTAGTTTTTTGAATTGTAATAAGTTAATGTATGTTTTTTATTTTATAGTTTTTATCTTGTACAATTTGATGTTTGTTCTTAGCTCTGAGGAAGGCAGCGACGCTAGCAAAACTTCAAACTAACTATTTTTTAAATAAATAAAAATGAAACTTTGAAGGTGGTAACGCAAGGTTTCTTTGATCAGTGAGATGCTAGGCATACTGATGATTGGTGCATGCCCTGAAACACGAGTGTATGTGTCTCTTACTAGATAAAAAGACAATTTACATAATATACATCATTTATTAATTTTAAATCAAAACTTGTTACATAAGATTATTTTTTTTCACATTTTTTTTAAATCTTTGTATAGTGTTTCTGCGTTTTTTAATATAATATTTTGTTGTTATAACTTCAAAATTTAACTCCATGTTTTGATTATTAATAAATAAGTATTTGCATGTACAATGTACAATGTCGTAAATACTCATGTAATGGTTTCTTGTAAATTTCTTAAATAACTGTTAAATTAATATAGTTAATTAATAATAGTTTTGTCAACTAAAAAATGTATTCATCTTTAAATAATTTTTAAATAACATTTTTGCATTAAAAAGTTTTGCGTATATTGTTATCTGTAGTATATATAATAATTAATAGAATATAAAATATATAAAGCTTAAATGAAAAAACCATGTTTATTTTAAAGTTTAGTACTTTTTATCATAAATTTATAGGTTATAGGTTCTAAAAATATTATTCAAAAACGTTTTTATTTGAACAAAGTTTTTACAAAAAAATTAAAATATAATATTTGTAATATAAAACCGTATCTAATTGTGATTACACTTACTATATTTTACATGCAACTTCACTAAGCCTACCTCACGGCTATGATTACACTGTGATTAGAAGTATTTTATTAAGTAAAATTCTGACAATATTTTTGAGTTTTATTTATTATTTTGTTGTATGTTTAAACTTATATCATTAGTGTAGTTTTAAACTAATTTAATTTGACGTCTTGTAGCTTAGTGTGTTCTGAAATATATAATTAAAAACTGTTAAACATAAATATTATAACATTAACTCAATTTAAATAAATATCTAAACACAAATGTTTTAAATTAAATTTTTTAATAACTTTACTATTACCAGAAGAATTATTTTGATTTCATAATAACTTCAATCAAATTAAATTAACCTAAACAATAATTTCATAATTAATCAATTTGAATAAATATATAATTACCAATCATATTTCTTTAGAACAAATTTATTTGATTACCTTTCACAAATAAAGAAATATTTAAAATTAAATTAATTAATATATTAATACACATCAATTATTATTACAATTTTTCAACATATGTTCAACTTCAATATCATCTAATTGGCATCTCTGCATGCACATGTTACAATTCCTCTTCATAATGATGTAGCACATTTTCATTATATTGCTCCTAATAATCTTAAAAAAGCTACTCTCAATATTGGTAATTTATTGCAATAAAAAAAAGCAGGGCACCGTTACTATTTACAACTGAAAAAAGTACTGCAGTAATGCGTTTTTTACGAGTTTTTCGCTAAAAAATATTTAAGCCTGGTATTAGCATATTCTTAAAAACGTGCGAAATGAGCCGACAAAGGATTTATTATTTGTTTATTCATATTTTTTAAGTAAAAATGCAGAAGACAGTAGGGATTAAGTACGTTGTAAAATAATAAACCGGAATATCGGTCACCTACATTTTTTTAATATTGTCTGGTTTGAATAATAAAAAAATAGAGCTGGACGGGGTGTAATAAAATGTTTGTGGCTACAGCACAATGCTCTTACTATTAAAGATTTAAAGTTTTATTGGAGTAATAAGGGCCTTCTAGGTGGCCCTATTTTTTAAACTTAAAATTGTATGAACATCTTACAATCAATTATATTTAATAAACACATGATATATTAATTTACTTTATAACTATAACAAGCTCGTGCTAAGTATAGAAATTCTTATGTGTTATTATTCTTATTACTCAGTTATTTGAGCTTTATTCACGACTTATATTTCCCCATTAACGTTTCATATATGGCAAGTGGCTGCATCACCTGTTTTAATCCAATTACCAATTACCTATTTATATACTAATTTTAGAAATCATTGTAATTTATAAAAATTGGTCTGAAATTTTAAACAGAATTTAAATACCTGACATTAAAAGGATTAATGTGGTGAAAGACATAATCAAGCGCATTATGCTTTCTTAGAATAAATTGGTTATAATTTATGTAAAACCCTTTTGTTGTTCCAAAACTGGGATTAGTCCATTTTAATGAATTATATTTGGGTTTTCACAAGCCTCTAGTCGCCAGTAACATGGACTTCAACGCTGCGTCAAGACAGAGCAGAACTTTCGAATTGCGGCCAATAGATGGATCTTACTGTCACTTTTATGCACTGAAATAAGAAATAATTGTTGAATTACGCCTGTTCGCACAAAATTAATCTAATAAGAACGGAATAATTGTCTACAGTAGCGCACGGTGGTATTGTTTTCACTTTTATTTTGGTTCCCACATTTAAACTGTTGGCATTGAACTAAATAAAATTACGTTATATGACGCGTGCTCTTCTTAGAATGCAACACCCACGACCATGGAGAAATATGATTATATTTTTATTCTATTAAAAATAGCATTGTTATTAATGTGAATATATGATCTACATATCACATGAGTTTAGTTATTATATCATGTAACGTAATTCATTAATATTCATGTGGATAATAGGTTTATTTTTTTTAATTGGAGGTTTTAATTCTTACAAATTATATGATTACGCAAGGTAAGTAAGTATACAATAATTTTGTGAGTGTTGAACTAAATAAGTTTTGTTGTGGTAAATTAATTGCAATTATTAGTTTACATGCGTAGTAGGCTTTGAATTATAAATTAGTTTTAATTACAATTAGTAAAGTAAAATAATTATTTACTAGAAAATTCATAGCCGTCGCATCAATATTAGCAGAAGGCTTGGCAATGTTACGCCATTGCGTGTTGGTTCGTTATGCTTAATTTTTTCATAACATACGGTTATGCTATTTAAATTTTGATATTGTTTTTAATTTACTGTACGGCAGTAATTTATTTTACTAATGTAACAGTATATTTCAATTTAATTAATTATTGATTTATTTAGATTTCAATATGTTGTTTTTATGTAAAATGTATAAGGTGGGTATTGTTTAATGCCCACTTGTAGCCAATGACCAAAGAAGTTGGCGCAAAAAAAAATGTTTATTGAAATGATTACAAAATTAACCTATTACATAATATAATAATAGTAAAATGCATTTATTCATTCATTGAATAAAATATAATTGTTTAATTAGTAAGCAAATTAGAAAAAAATTATTTGATAGGTTATTGTTATTTTTTTAAATTTTATAATGATTGGTGCATTCAATTAAAATGGAATTTCAATCAGTTATTAATAATGCGTGTCTGAAACGTCTTAAAGAAATATTTCTAATTATTTATCTCTGGATTTAATTTTATAATTGTAAATAATTTTTAATCTCTAAAAACTTATTTTAAATGTTTAGTGGATAATTAAATTCTACATAATAAAGTTGATAATTAATTGAATTAAATTGTAATTAATAATATTATAATATAGTTTATGACGACTTAAATTTTAAAAATATTATTAGGAAAATTACGTTGCGTCCGGTTGGGGTGCCGCTAGTAGTATGTTATGAAAAAATATTATTAACGAACATTACATACTAAAATCCTATCACATCTACGAGAATATTGGTGAATCTGTTTTTACAAACTTGTACAGGGCCGTTTTTAAATTAACTTTGGTTCTTTTGGGAAAAAATTTCTGACAACTCCACGTTAAACGATAAGTTTTTTAATCAACTGTTATTTTAAAATACAAAGTGCATACAATCGCCTATACATTGATACTTTTGAAAAAGATTAAAAGTTTTATTTAACTTGCAAATAAATAATTAAACCAAACAATAATTCTAGGTTTTTAAAAATTAATTACATTAAAACTAATTGTCATAGAAAAATTCAAAAAGTATTAATGTATAGCTAAAACGTTTTTCTATAATGTTTCAAAATTTGGTTCAATAATTTTTAGTCGTTTTTTTGGTGGATGTCATAAATTCTACCTTAACAATTAGTTTGTAAGTTCAACATTTTATTAAACTAGTTATTTAATTTAGTTGACTTAATATATTTTAGATACAATTGGACACTTGTGATAAAAAAATCAACGTTTATTAAATAAAGAATTATTATTGAACTACATCAAGCAACAGTTTTGCAAGAATAAAAATTTTATCAAATAATTAAAAATAAAACTTTTCTTTAAAATTTACAAACTAAGTAATAAAAATCTGATTTTATATTTTGTCAGATTTTTAACAGAAAATACACAAACTGTATTCAAAATAGCACATGTGCGGTAAGTAATTGTATTTATAAAATATAACTCAAATCAAAATAAGGCATTGTATATTCTAAAATCAAATATTAAAACAAAACGGTTTTACTATCTGGCAACAAATAATAATTTTTTTATCAAAACTGTAAAAATTTCACCGTTTTGTGCATCTAAGATTACACTTAAAAGGTTTTTTACGTCTAGAGTTTCACGATTAGTTTTTGGAACAGCAATTGATACATTTTTTATGCAATGTTTTCAAGAATTTACTATTTGATTTAAACATATATAAAAATGTTCATTTTTCTTTTTTTATTCAAACATAAATTACACATTTTTATTGCCATTGCCATTATTAGGTAAATATTTACTTTTTGTAATACTAGAACAAGTAAATTCCACAGTGACTTCTTTACTAATTGGCAAATTATTTTCCATTATTAATATTAAATTATTGAATTAAATATCTAAAACATCTAACTGTTCTAACGGTTTATCTTTCCATGATTTTAAATTTACTACGTTATTAGATAACGCATTAGTAGCTTTAATTTTAATTAAGACTATTAATATGGATATTTTGGCGTCATGCCTTTAATGATAACGTTTAAAAATTTGCGGTTACATCACTTTTTGTCCAATTTCTAAAAAAATAGATTTTACTTTTTGCTTTTTAATTACTTTAAATGAGTCAATTTAAATAAGTAGTTTTGGTAAATTATTAACCACTTAAAGTTATTATCTGGACTAAAACTCTATAAAATTAACATGGTCTCAATGATTCCATTCTTTAGTTAATATTGGTTTTACGACTATATCGTTTTGATGTTAATTTATAGTTTAGTTTTTGAAATATAAGATTTTATTTTAAGTGCTAATTTTATTTTATCGCGTTCGCTATGGCCTGTTGAAATGTAACTTTTATAAGTTTTTTATATAATTCTTCGATGGGAACAACAAATATTAAAAGATTATCAGCAGACCAAGATGTTTTCTTGGATTTTTTTTGGTAATAAAAATAAAAAAACTCTGTTGATTTGAATGTTTAAAACTAATTACCTGAATAAAATAATAGTTTGTAAAATACTACAATTTTTAAACAAATTGTAAAATATTTTGTTTTTATTTATGATTTTGCACAAAACTTAGACGTTTTATAAAAAGTTGGAGCTTGTGTTTTAGCTACGACATATAAAGAATGATTTAATTTGCGTTTTCAAGTGAATGTAGTAAAAATACATTTTACAAAATATGTATTTTTTTACTGCCACACATAAAAAACCTTGTTCAAACGACAGCATTAGCTCCTAAAACTTGACGTAATTTGCTTGTTATAATTTTTGATAAAATACATTTTAATTATGTCACTAGACCAAATGGCACAACACCATACAGTCACTTTTTGAAGTTCATGATCACTAAAGATGATTTTTTGCAAAAATCTGTTTTTTTTGTTGCTGCATCCGTTCGACAAACACACGACGCTGTAAATGATCTCTAGGTTTTATTTCTTGTAATATTTGGATTTTAAAGCGTAAATTTTTTGTGAAAATTATTGAGCAGTAAAGTACGTAAGACCCAATTGCTGCAATCAATAACAAACTAATGTTTCCCGTTCTGCAGTTACACTTTGGCAATATTCTTGGCAATAACCGCTACAAGTATGTTGAGGTGTTTTGGAGTTAGTTACAAGCCCAGTTTGCTTAAACTTTTGGATCAATTTTTAAATTGTGCGCTTGAAAGGTTGATTTTGAGTGCCAAAATATTTACGTAGAGCATAAATTGCACTTTTTCTTGATCTCTTATTTTCATAATAGATTTGGACAATAATCTGTTGTTCTGTCGTGTATTTGATTAAAATTGTTTATGTTGCTAAGATACAAAACAACGTTTAACATTTCGAAAAATTTTAACAGTGTTAAGTAAATTTTAAAACACTAAACATTTTTTTTTGTTTTAAACCAAAAATGGTTTTTAGCTATCAAACTCTATAATTAAAAGATTTTTTTTAGTTTTGTGAGATTTAAGTTTACAGTTTTTAGCACAGTATTCGGTTGCCTACTTCATTCTGAGTTACGCTACTCGTCAAAACTTAAATTTGTTTTAAATCATTCTTCTTTTTCTTATTGTGCTGAGCTGAGCACTCCTCTTGTATGTTTGTGGTGTGCCATAATAGTTCTACACAAACATACATGACTTACTGTTTAACGTAGAATCCGGACCACACCACTAGAGAAATGTACTAGGCAAATACTACGCTGGTTTGCCGCATCAAAATATATTTGACAAATTAGATATTGCTGCTGCCGGGAATAAAATCCCGGTTGTTTGCTCAACAGTCTTTGCACTAGGTAATTGTGCTACAGTCGCTACTTTAAATCATGCTAATAAATTAATATGCATTAAGCAATACATAGTTATAAAGACTGTTATAGAAGTAACACTACCAAAACTTTTGATATTACATTCAAACAGTTTATGTACTTTAAGAGGAGGGTGCAATAGTTCACATAGCTTGCACAATTTATGAATCATTAAAAAAACTTATTCAAAGTTTGTCAAATTTGTACATCAACAATTTAGCAAATCTTATTCATTGCTATAAAAATAGTTACAGTAGTTTATTTTGTGTATTTTTCTGTAATCTAACTTTCAATATTTGCTTAAATTGTGATTATTGTACTGTTTGTCAGCTTTTAGTCTATTTATACTGCACTTAGACTTTAATAGGTTTTTTCTACCTTCTTCTGTGGCAAACTTTACTCTTTAGTACCAGCACACAGACAACCTATGTAGTTGATGTAAGCTAAGACATTGCTTAAAGGGTTTCTTTTTCTTTTTTGCTGGCAATGTCAAACCAGCAATTTCCTAACATAGAATCTCTTGCGTAGTAGAGCGCCGGGCAGGTAAACAGTACAAGCTCGTCTTTTATTTTACATTCTCTGTATATTGGGTTTTCTTTACAGTGCCTATAGTATGCATGTGTTTTGTTTAATCAAGAATGCCCTGCCAAGATTCTTGTTATAGTTTGCAAGTTTTTATTTTTAGTCTCAGATAGTAGTCGACCGTTTTGGAATTTTAGGCAATAATTGTATTTTTTGCTTGTTTAGAACCCGGGTTGTTATACCATCGTGATTTAAATGCTATGTGTGTATATGTTATAGTATGTTAATACTTTTTAGTGGTAGTGCTGTCTAGAGTTTGAATCCACATATCTTAAAGGTTGAGTCTTTGCGCGCTAATTCATCAGTCAACCGGCCTTCCCCCAGTGGCGTAGCTTCAAATTCTGGGCCCCCCCGCAAGAATTTTCTTGGGGCCCCTATCGTGTTTGTATTATACTTACAAAATAAATTTTTCACGCCTTAGACTCGTTTCACACGTATGGGGTTCCATTCGGTTCGGTTCGTTTTTGGTTTGTTTTCGTTTTTTTTTTTTGTTTTTATTTGGTACCTAATAGATACAATATAGCACCAAATACTCCCCCATAAAGCGATGAGAGGGTGCTCCCAATGAATTATAGTATTCTTCTTTCGTTTTTTATTTTTTCTGTAGAAAAACAACGTGGCAACAATTCGATTTTTTTTTATTATGATTACTACTAAGCCTACATACAAAAAAAAACACAAAACCCAATATGGACCGTGTATGTGTGAAAAAGTTTTATTTGTTTTTGGTTGCAACCAAACGTATACATAAAAAAACTTTTTTTTACTTGACTTGATTGATGTGTTGATAAATTTTTAATCTTTAATCTTTAATTCAAATATTGGATTAATATAATAAAATGAGATCTTTATAATCTACATTCGTATTTTATTAATTAAATATATTAACGACCGGTTTTGACTATGTAGTCATCTTCAGGTTTTTGCATTGAAAACTAAACGTTGAGTGAAGTTAAGAGTTGTTGTTGCATTTGAAATTGATAAATTGAGGGAATATTTTCCTCATCGACAAAGAATCAAAAACCAAATTCTCAATGATGTCTTAATCCTTTTGATGAGGAGGCTAGAATAATTATTGGAGTTTTTTACTAGAATCGTGTCTATTGTTGAAAATGTAGGTACTCTAATGATTGGATTAATTATAAGTTGGCACAATTAACGTTTATTTTAAATATACTAAATAACATTATTCTCGACAAGAAAAAATACACCAAACACGAGAATGCGAGAGAGCGACAGTGTGAAGATTGAAGAACAACACAAATGCAAAACTAATGTTATTCTAGGCTATAACATCACTTGCACTGTCACTATTTCATATGTATGGTAACAGCTCATTAAAGAATTGAGCGCATGTGCCTGTAACAACCGAGTTCTTTATTGGCTGAAGTATGCAAACAAACCAACGCAACTTACGTGTAAAAACAGAAGCACTAAAAGCAGCCAAATAAACAACGACAACGGCGACGATCAGCCCGGCTGAAATACCTTTACAGTAAATTAAACATTATTTTTTTATTTTTTAAAATTTTGTATTATTACTTTTATTAAATATTAATTAATTTGGTTATTTAATTTTTGAGGCTTAGGGGCCCCAAAACCTGTCGGGCCCCCCCGCACCGCGGGGCCTGCGGGGCCTTAGCTACGCCGCTGCCTTCCCCGCAATGTATCAAAGTCAAGTTGCATTTAGGCGCAGTTATTATTAATATTATTTCATTTATTTAACGTCCGTCTATTTCTGCTGCCAAGGTTAATTACCGACGCCAGAAGTTAAGACTGACACATCAGGAAATTTTGCCGCATATTTAGTAATTTTAACCTGAAACATCAAGCACGCAACATTGTTTGCCGTACACGGGACCTACCAAAAAAACCTTCTTATACAAAAGAAAGCGTACCTATTACAACGCATTTTTTTAACTAAAAAAATAATTATCTGGATAGGGCACTTTAACATGAGACTCCTGATGTAGCAGTTTAATATGCTAACTACTACATTAACTGGTCGGTTATTTAGGCGCAGTGCTGCTGATGGCAGACACATAATTGCTTACATTGCTGCAATTGGAGTTGTTTGCATACCGTCTGTTGCACTTAGGCATGCCATACGTTGTAACTGGATTAGTTGGTTTGCTGACGTTTTCTGCTTGGTTTTTGGCTACTAGACTAGTGCCCAATAGGTGAGCATAAGTCTTATGACAGCTTACCTATGTCATTAGTGGGAGGTTGCATCACATCTGAACACTAGGTTGCCAAGCTAATCTTCACAGCTATAATGTTGCTAGTGGAGAATTGGAGCATAAGAAAAGCTATATGCTTAGGTGTGTATATGCACGTTTATAGCTTACCGTTGGTTTACTATCTATGGTTGTTGGGTTATGGCTATTGTATCCTGCTCTTGCATTACTTCTAGTTTGCACCATAGTGTTGCTACCGCTGTTTGAATTACATCAGTGCAACCTAGAACTTTTTGCAATGATTGATTTGAATAAAAAGGTGCCTTTTTTTTCTGGCTTTGTCCGGGTGGATTTTTGTTTCTGCCTTGGTTTGCCTTTTCAGCTTTGTCTGGTGAATTGACTTCCTCTTCCACTACGATGTTTTCTTTCTGTAGCATTTGACGTTTTCTTTCTTTATAGTTAGGGTGAGGAGCTAATCTTTTGGGTCTTCTTTTTTGTGCTATAAAAGGTTCTTTACATTGATCTTCTGGTTTTGCCTTTGCAGACGTCTCAATAAAATTTGGTTTACATTTACAGACTTTACTATTTATTTTATGCAGGTTTGTGATCTAGGTTCCTTCTGTAGGTTTTTGTTGTTTGATGTTTATTGTTGAGGTTGAATATGTTTGATTATTTTTTAGCAGCTCAACTTAAGAACAAAATTTAAAATTATATTATACTAAAGTAGCTTGCTATTATCAATCTAATATTTGATTTATAACGTAATTTATATTAGCAATAAAGTGTTTCTTCTAATTGACTACATTAGAAAATCTTTATAAAAAAAATTGTTTAATGTGTTTTAATTTTTTTATGTCAAACATACTAAATTTACTTATAAAGGGTGGTTTATTTAATGGTCTATTTTTAAAATTTTTGCAGTAACTCATCCTGTTAACTTAGTTTTCTAAAACCTTGGTGGTTTTTATTTCACGAATAGTTTGCTTGATATTAATATAACGGCGTCAAATTGCAGCTTTGAGGTGGCCAATTTACATTGTCGAGACGGCTGATAACATAATTACCAATCTTGGCGCGCAAAAGATCAATTGTAACATGGGCTGTGTGACATGGCGTGCTATCCTGCTGAAACCAAAAATTGTCCAAGTCTATATCTTCAATTTCCGGCCACAAAAAATTGATTATCAAGCCTTTGTAGCGCTCATTGTTGACCAAAATGGTGTTTCCAGCAGCATTTTTAAAGAAAAATGGGCCAATGATGCCACCGCTCTAAAATCCGCACCAAACTGTGGATGCGTTGGTTTCTCAACAATCACATGTGGGTTTTCCAATCTCCAGATGCGACAGTTGAGATGAAAATGCGCTTCGTTAAAAAATATGATTTTTTGAGCAAAATTGTGGTCCATTTCGAGCTGCTCTAAGGTCGTTGTTCCAGACCGAGTTGCACACTCCTGGCTACGGCAGCTACATTCTTGTCAGTGCGTACTGTACGATGGCTGGACCGTGTGTATTGGCCACTAGCATGCCAGTTTCACGAACTTTTTGCACAAGTTTGCGTACAGCACGCGCGGTTGGAGCCGCATTTTGGCCAAAACTTCTTTTCAATAAACGCACTGTTTGGACTACACAACATTGACTTTGGAAATAAGTTTGCAATATTTTCCAACGTTGTTCAAGCGTAAAGCGATTCATTTTGTTCCGCGGAGATATGATACTGACTTTCTGACAAGATTTCCTACGAGAAACTGTCACTGTCAAAGTAACAAATGATTAAAAAGATACTACTAGATGGACCACCCTTTACATGCATAACAGCTTACTTTAGCGCATGGCATATAATTTGACCTAAAATTCTAAACAAACTATACATAATAATAATATAACAGATATCTTTATTGCAAACCACAATGTAATAAAAAACTTAAAATAATAAAGATTTAGAAAATTTAAAATAATATGTAGAACTTCTGGATAAATTAAAACTTTTTGCATTGAAATCTCTATATTTGATAATCAATCATGATATATGCAGTGTGTTAATATACTTGTATTCTATAGTTAAATTGGTTTAATTAGCCAAGTTTGTTATTCATTTTCAACTTTTTTAAATATCAAGTATATATATCACTCAAGTTTTTTTTTTAAATAACTTTGTTTATTTAATCTAGAGCTAAAATAAATTACTTCTGTAAATTTTAGATAATAAAACAAATTTAGTCATAAAAATAAAGAAATAAAATTTAATTCAAATAAAATATACATTTTTTATTTGCGTAATTGCGTTTATAAATTTTAGATATGCAGAAATTATCAATAATAATGGTCAGCCAAATTTTTAAACTTATTAAGTCTTGCTTAATCAACAATTTGGTTTATACTACTAACATTAATGAGGTGATTAGATTTTAATAATCAAAACTTTATAACGCCGAAGTTTTAGCTTGTTAAAAATAATATGTAAAAATGACTTTTAAATTTCTTCTTATAAGTTTGAAATAATAAATTGATTTATTATTGCTAATAAATATAATAAGGTATAAACTTAATGATAAATAAAAAATACCTTCATATTATAATGTAAATACTTTTTTCAATAAAATAATGAATTAAAAATCTCAATAAGAATAGTATATCAATTCAGATACAATCTTTTGCAAGATTTATTTTATTTCTATATAAACGTTCACATTTTGACTCAGCAAACATCTTACTGTGAGAATAATTTAATACAAATTAGTGTTAAATACATCATAATATATTTCACTTGGTAGACACCATTAGAAACACATTAGAACTCTTAATTTAAATTGGTCATCTTTTCAAATGTATGTCGACAAAGTGGCAAATTGTCCAGGTAATAATTCTAATATATATTAGCTTTGAAAATTATATTGTGTAGACGCCAAAACTCTAGAAAAAATAATTATTAAATATTTTAAATTCACATAAATCCTACAAAGAAATAATCAATATTATTTGTATTAAAACATTTTTAAGTGCTTTTTATCAATCGATTTGCTGAAACAATTATTTTCTAGAAAAGCGATTATTTTGTCGGCTATAAAATCAAACGAAAAATATCCCACTTAAGCTTAATCTGCATTGTATTAAACATTGGACGAGATTTTTTGTAAACCAATAATCCGTTTAGTAAAACAAGTAATATAATGCAGGTTGCTCCAATAAACCCAACACTATAAACCCCACCTTTTTTTTTAATCCTTTATACATATTTTTTTAACTAATCCGTACTAATAAAACTAAATTCCGTCCCAGATTGCAATAATACTGGAGCAATAAAAAAAAGTAAAGCAGATTATCGTTTTAAAAATAAAAGTAGTAAACATTGTGCAGGTAAATGATAATCTTCTTTTACTTTCAACATCAATGAAAATACTTTTTTTAATGTTTGTTTTAATTACCATTGTTTAGCTCGTTTAGCTTTCATTTTCATTTTGCGTATAAATTATCACTAGTAATTTAATATCTTAATTATTTAACGGGTTAATTTGTCGACATTGAAACATTTCTGCTCCAATTAAGAGCGTGCGCATTATGCAGCTAATTGCTTGTGTGAACTTGAACTAATTAGCGCTGGTATAATTTTGTTTATATAAGAAGTGCATTCATTATAAGGCTATTGTATAATATGTGAGAAACGTTAATGTTAATGAATTTCTGGCTGTGTGTTGTGAAATTGTATAAAGAGTTAATGTGAATTAGATTATGGCATTAATTGTTTATTATAATTAATGTTTTTTGTGTATAATTTTCATGGTTTATACTTACTAATTTTATATTAATTAATATGATTTCAACCGCTACTTTAATTTCTTATATTAACATAAACAAAAGTTCTTTTAGCTTTAACTCTAGAAATATACAATTTGTTTATCATACTAAACTGTTTTATGTCAGTCATTTATTATTGAAAATAGCGCTAAAATGAATACAAAAGTACTTCAAATTTAATTTAATAATTTTGTGCAATTATATCAATCACATTTAATTTAAACTTGCAGTACTAACATATTATATTAAAAAATTAGAACAAATTGCATTTGGCAATGCTATTTTTTATATTTTACGCACAGTTTCCAAAGGATAATTAAATAACTCGAATAATATTGAAGTTTAGGTTTGTTTATTAACGGTAGCAAAACTTTACAACACTAATTATAATGTTAACAACATAGAATTATTAAAACATTAAACATAACAAAATGGTGCAATATTATAACATTGTTATTATAATAAATCTAATTTATTATAGTAACATTGTTTTAATGTTATACCGTTTTGTAACATTTACTATATAGCATATCGTAATTGATTTTTCACACAAAGTTTTTAAACAGAATGTAATACTACTTAAATTATGAATGGCCATATTTGTTTAAACGTATTGATATAACCACTTATTTACCAATTGACATAAATGAAACGTGTAATGCATCGATGGTCTTAACCTGTTCAATATTTCTAGTCAAAGTTTTATTATATATTCCGAGACCGTTTTAGTTATTTTGCATCACACTTATAACAGATTATTGTTGCATGATCTCAAAACTATGACATTGATAAAACAAAAAAGTACGTAACAATCAGTTTTATTTTCTTGACTTTAATTTACTAAACATTAAAACATGCGGTTTTTGATAAATACATGATAGATTAAGGCCTGTTTCATACGTATGCGGTTTTATTCGGTTCGGTTCGGAAAACAAATGAAACTTTTTCACACATACACGGTTCATATTATTATTAGGTTTTGTGTTTTTCCAGTACACAAGCTTAATAGTAATCATAATGGAGAGAAGTCAAGTGCCATGTTGTTTCTCTATAGAAGAATAAAAAAACAAAGAAGGAATACTAAAATTCATTGGGAGCACCTTCTTATCACTTTACTAGGGAGTATTTTGTGCTATATTGTTTCTATTAGGTACCGAACAGAAACCGAAGCATTGTTCCACACTTTTTCGACAAAAAAAAACGAAAACAAACCGAACCAAAGGAAATTGCATACGTGTGAAACAAATCTAAAGGCAAGTCAAGCAAAACCGCACTAAAAGTAAGTACTGTTTTATAAAAACATATTCAAAGCAATTTTATGTAAAAAATGTTGTGACACTAAATATTGTTAAATTTAATATTAACTTACACACGAACTAAAAGTTAAAAAAAAAATTTATTTATTGAAATATTGAATTTGCTATTTTAAATTACGGCAGCTATAAATTTTGTGTCAATTTATCACTTGTAGAATACTACAAGAATTTTTTATGTTGGCTGCTCGAGAGTTTGTATTTTATACAATTTGAGTTTCTATTTGTACTATATCTCCTTTACAAGCTTTGAAACCTGAAGATTTTACAGTAAAATTTTAATGCTGTTGCTAGTCAATGAGATTCCTAAGAGAAATTTTTGGTAAATGTTTGATGCAGTATTATTGATGACAATCCTATTTTATTTATTATTTATATTTCTTGCAAAAGGAGATAAAAAAAACTGAAAAGTAGTTTTTTAAAAACCCTGTTTATGCACAATATCTTGAAACTAAATTACAGTTTCTTGCAAATAATAACCTATTCTTTTTTTCTTTTATTTTTTCCTAGATTATTAGCTGTAAGAGTTTGCAATTTTTGCTCCTAATGGTGTGACCAAAAAATGTAATCTTTGTTTGTTTTATTTTTATTAGTTGTTTACGGTTTCGGTGCATTTTTAGTAACACTTCCTGTTTTGCTGTCCAAAGTATTTTCAGGATATGGCGATACATCCTCATTTTGAATGTTTTAATTTTATACATGGTAGTCACTTTTAATGTCTATGTTTTTAATTTGTAAACATAACATTGTACAAATCAAATTTTTATTACCGGTTGCTATTATAATAACTATTTTGCAACTCTAGCACTGACTTAGAAATACTATTAGTTACAAATTGTATGTCAAGGAATAAAAAACAACTCTTACAGCGTTTGCATTGTAGCAAAGTAAGACCTTTATCAAAAAATTGGACCAAAAACTTTGGATTTATGTACAATTTGACTAGAAGCATGAGCATGAGCAATGAGAGAATTAGATTAGATTTAAATATAAAACAAAATTAAGGCAATATAACCCATAGAGCCCTATTAAACGTAGGTAAAAACTTTGGTATATTGGTGACCAAAATGGGTTTATTTCTTGTTTTGAAGTATACCAAAGAAAAAAAAAAAACAAAACAGACTTTGAAAAGTAAAAGTAATTCTTACGTTAAGTCAACAATACTGGAGTTTCAATCAAATTATATATTTCAATAATTATTTTACTTTTTGGAGAACTGAGGTTGAATAAAACGTTAGCCTGTGGAACAATGTGTGCCAATTGTAAAGAATTTCTTGTAAACCTAAAAGAAAACAAACAACTAAAAAAAAAGCGAATATGATTGTTGTATTTCAAACAGAAATGTATCTGTAGCTGTACTCAAGTAAAAGAGCAATTGAGTGGTACATTTTGTTTCAAACTTTTAGCGTGTAAAAAATACAGAATGGTGGTTCTAAGATGCACATAAAACTACAATATAAACATAAGTGGAATTAATAAAACGGATCAACTGCAAAAAGTTTATAGAATGAAATGTGGTTTGCAAATATAGTGGCATTGTTTATTTAGAATTTGGACATAATTTTAGATTTGTAGCAATGAAGGAGTGCAAAAATCTACTTTTCAAAAACTTTTTTCAAAACGCCGACAATCATAGCGTTTTTGATTATGTACGTTTGGAAAATCTTGGCCAACATATGATTTTATAATAAACTATTAGATTTAACCAAACCAGTAGTTTTTTTTACATTTTTTACAGTTTTTGTTCAGTCTTGTTTAGGTTTTACTATTTATTTTCTGTTTCTTTGCAGCAAAACCAACCTTGTAATTTTAGATAATATTTAAAACAAAGCATTTAGAATCTGCTTAGAGCTATGAATTCTACTTCTATCAACACTATTAAAGTAGAAACCGGTGTAATGTCTTTGTCAATAAGAAGAAATTTACTTGCTAAAAAATATGTTGCTATACTCTTTGACATGAAAAAAAAGGCACATTTTTGAAGTTTTAAAATTTATATAGATTTATACAGAGAAATTAGTATATATAAAACTACATCTTAATGCATATGACGTATAGATTTTATTATTAAAATTTAAAAAAAAACAGGTAATCTTCCAATTCACTCATCTTTTAGATTTTTGGCATGTCATCCTAATAAGACTATTAATGAACTCACTCATTTGTTTTTACCGCATAACTATAAGCAATTTATAGATCTTTGTGTTTGATATTGACAAACAAATAGACAAAAACATTCGTATTCTTTAATTTTTGTAATTTTTTTTCAAATATCTTATTTTAATATTAAAAAATTGGTGGTTTTGTTAGGTGCAAAACTGGAACATGAGAGGCAATGCAATGATATTACTATCAAATACATTGACTTTTATGCCAGTTTTTGGCAAAAAGATTACAATTTTGAATCAACAAAGTTGTAAATTAAATTCTTTGAATTAAGAAAATTTTATAGCAAAATTGGCAAATATCTGTTGAGTTTTTTAGATCAAGATATTGCAAAAAATATTTGCACAAAACTGATATTGCTAGCTTTATATAGCTATCATAAGGTAGTGAATGAATATACTGGATACCTGATTCGCGTTTTGCTGACGTTTTACTAACATAGTTAAATTTTGTTTATACAACTTTTTTACGAAAAACAATACAATAATCGGCAACAATCGTAAAACATTAACATAGGCTATTTACGTAGAACATTTAGATTTTTATTTGTAAACTTTATGTGGGTGCCATCTGCAATGGAAGTGATATTTTATATGTTAAATAAACTGAATTAATTTTCTAGCGTAATTACTGATTAAATTAAGTTTTAACATTGTATACATTATATGCATTATGTATATGATGATAACGTTAAAGTTTTGTAAAAGTTTTAAGAAAATTGGTTTATAAATAAATCAGTAGCGTGCAAAAGATCAAAATAAGATTTAAATTTCAGAATAACAACTTTTGTTTTTTTGCACGTTACTGTTTTATTTGAAAAACAATTATTTTGAAATTTTTACAAAACTTTTTACTATATACGTAATGCATATAATGTATACAATGTTAAAACTTATTTAGTGACTGAAAGAATTAATTCAGTATGCTGCGCATATAAAACATCACTTCCATTGCTGATGGCACGCGCAAAAAATCTACAAATAAAAATTTAATTACACCATGTAAATGGTTTTTGTACAATTGCTCATAAAAAAGTTGTTTACGTTATTTAGGAATTTTTTAAAGTTTTTTTTTTAAGTGTTTGTACTGCAAAAACTACTGCATATACAAAGTTTGACTATAATAATAAAACGTCAGTAATACATGTAATAAAATTGTCCAACAGTTTGGTTAAAGTTGGTAAGTCGATTTAAAAGATATTAATTGTTTATTAAAAACACATTTTTTGTCTTAATTTCGGATCAAATTAACCAATGTTTGTCCGGATCATTTTAATGGTTTCTTCTTGTTACTGTTACTGACATATAATGTATGTTTTAAATGTATAGAACCCTAAAATAATAAAAAATAAGATGTTTTTAATGTTTACTTTGTATAGTCACACTTAAAATGACCACCGTAATATAATTTGCTTCACTATAGAAACGCATCAACATAGGGAGTCAGGTATCCAGTTATACATATATATTTCTGTGGTTGTAAGGCATTTTAAATTTTTTAATTGTATTAACAATTGATTTAAATTTTCAGAACAATTGCTTTTAGAAAAGGAACACTTTTTTAGTTAGTTTGTAGTAGATGTAATAGATGTAATAGAGTTTTTATGTCTTTCAAACTTTTGCGGCATAGGGGGGCTGTTTTTATTTACATTCTATGCATTGGCTTATTCAAGCTACAGTTGCCGGTTATTAGTTTTGTAGGCAGTAGCAGAAATATAATTTTTGGATTCTTTTGCAAAATATTAAGAAAAAGCTTATCAGGTTTTAAAAAAGCTATTATATTGTAATCTTTTTTTCTCCGCAGTTTAGAAACAAACGTTGTAGTGCTCATAGTGCTTGTGGGTTTTTCTATATAGCAGACCTGTATTTACAAATAATTCTCCCACTAAATTTAAACTTTTGTAATTCTATTTTACTCATATGCGATACGCTTTTATTACTTTTTGGTGGTCCTATTAAGGCTAATTTTGTGTGTTTTATTTTTTGATTTTTTTACAGGTTGCTATATTTCTCTGCAAGTTTGTTTAGGATTTTTTTCCGAACTTGTATGGGATCTCAAGAGCAGGTTTAGGTTCCTTTAATGTCTCTGTTCTTTTTTTTTTGGCAAGCTGATTTGGCTTGAGGTTTTTATTTATACACTGATCCTTTGGTATCTCAACCAGATGTATTCTGTTATTTGTTGCCAATGCTTCCAGATTTTTTATACAAACCATAACCGGTATAGGTTTTATTGCTGGTTAATGTAATGTTTGTAATGCCTCTTGGCTATTGGACATAATGGTTATTGGTTTGTTATAGTATAATTTGAACTCAGTAATGTTTCTGGCACACTGATCGGCAGCAGTCACATCTGTATACCGGCTTTCTTTTGTTTGTTTATTTTTCTATATAGTGAAAGTAATATTTCTATGGTTACTCTACTTTGCCTGGTTTTGCCTGGTTTAATAGTTGCACTTTTTTTTTCTCTCTTCATGTGTTTCGTAATGATTGGTTTTGTAGCAAAATATTTTACGGCATGATTGCGCGCCACGCAGTATTTTAAGTAATATGACTTATGACCCCTTTTGGACACGCCGACTCTGTTTGTACGTCCGCGAGACCATGCTAGAAGAGCCTTTTCATGTGCAACCGTTAACCAGTAGTGATCCTACGTTCAATCAACGTAATTAATACGAAAGCCAAGTTGCATTCTGGCTTAATCTTACTAATCCATTCTACTACAAGAAAGCCTGCATTTAGGTACAGCCAGACAAATGCTAAAATGGGCAAAAGCAAAAGTTTAACCACATTCAACATAATTTTGGTGTATACTAAGTTGCCTATATAGGGGCCACTCTATTAGTGTTTGGTTGTAAGTGCCTCAATATGTGGGTTTTTCTAGTTTATCATGTATTTGTGTATTTCAAATTAATATTAGTTTTGTACCTTTTAGTAGTTTTTTCATATTCATTTTAACATATTAAGTTTTTATCATGTAATTCTGTGCAATTAGTTTTTAGATTAATTAATTGCTGATTAATTAAATGATTAATTATTGTTAAAAAATATCAATTATTTTACTACCACCAACGATTCCTGAGCTCACACCCTATTCCAGCACAGTCTGTAGTACTCTCTAGCTTTATAAATTTTTAAGTTTTTTATGTTTTTGTTGTTTTGTCGTCTTGTAAAAAGGACAATTGTTTGTTTTTTAGTTCATTGATAGCTTTTTTTAGTCACATTTCTATAGTTAGATTGTTGGTACAATTTAAGGCGGTGTTTCCTCACAGAGGACAATTTGATTGTTAAGGGGTGCAAATCAAAAATGGACTTGATACAAGTTTAACCCTTTTGCTCCGGGCCATTTAAATGCAATGCTAGATTTTGGTGCCAAAATTGAAAGAAAAGGCAAATTCTTAAATAATTGCAGCCAATAAATATTATAATTTGTTTGACGGGACTAAAATTTTTACTGGGTTTTTGGCGTCGTCAAGTTAACCTCCCTGTGGCAGACGGCAGGTTCCGCGGGGA
Source organism: Tachinus rufipes (assembly GCA_963932245.1). NCBI lineage: Eukaryota > Metazoa > Arthropoda > Insecta > Coleoptera > Staphylinidae > Tachinus > Tachinus rufipes. The sequence continues at coordinate 37,063,041 of OZ010742.1, read as the reverse complement.
CCCCCGGACGCTTTAAAATCTTGCTAAACAACGCAGTTATTTGCATCTGAATGGCTCGTCGCAACTTTTGTAGTGTTTCGCAGCATTCAGTTGGCGTTAATTTGAAATAAGCGTCTATAAAAACTGTTGTAAAAGTTTAAAAGCTAAAAACATTTTGCCTGTTTTAAAAGAAGTATTACATTTAGTAATAAAGTGTATGCTTGCTATCAAAGCTAATGCCAAAATGTGAGCTTCTCTTCAAGCTATTTTGTGAAGAACAAAATGCAGATCATGTGAGACTTTTACTTCACAATGAAGTAAAATGGCTCTCTAAAAAAAAAAAGATTTATGAAACTGTTTGATACTTTTAGTGATTTTTTAAGAGACAAACCTAAAATGAAGTATCTGTTAACAGTCGATGGTAAAGCATTTGTGAAATTATGTATATGTTATATAGGGGGGCAAAAGAATTTTAAAAAGGCTTAGGTGGGGCATGGCACAAAAAAGGTTGGGAAACACTGATTTATGACAAAAAGCTATTGTTGTTAAGTATCTGTAGTAGTCCGTTTATGACAAAACACTAAATAGAGCAGAGTTAAAGAACACCTTTTAGCAGACCCACTTCAGATCTTTACATGCAGTGTGATGATTTCAGTTTGATTCTCAAGCCAAAAATTGACTGAATGCTGCTCAAGACGATTTATTTCTTAGTTTTTTGTTGTTATTAGAATAGATTTGAAAATAGTATTATTAAATGCTACTTCAATGTTTAAAAAGCATTTGAACAATTTTGTTGCAATGAATGGTTTTTTCCTGCTGTTTAGCTAGTTTGCAGGATTTTCCGTCTAGTAGGCATACTAGTTTTTGTGCAGTAGTCTATACTTATGTGTTTTATCTTGTATGAACATGTCATTTTTTCTAATAGTTTTTATATGAAGGTTAAGCTGATTGGTCTATAAGATTTAGCCAAAGCATTCGTAGGTAGGCTTTGGTAAAAATACTACCTACCTACTCTAACTGCTCTCCAACTGCTTAATATGTGTGAAAGTGATAGATTTCCTTTAAGATTTTTGCTTAAAAGCCCTCTTAAAGCTGATAAACTTTTATGGAACGTGATAGAATATATTTCATCAACTCCTGGCAACTCAAACAATTTATCCGTTGATTCCCTATTCGAAAACTACTTTGGTTAATTATAGTGATTACTTTATTTTAGTTTTTTTGTATGTTTGTTTGTTCAAATGCTTTGCTTTGCCAAGTTCTCTGTTCTATAAGTGATCTTGTAAGACATGTGTTTTGGCAATTTTTTTAAACTTCTAGGTTATGTTACGTTCTTGCCATCTTTGGACAGACCCTGAATTGACAAACTATAAATTATAATAGTTTATTTTCTTGCCATTTAGCCTTGAAAAGTGTTTACATTGTACAATTTATACATTACTTAAACCAAATCAAAATTCGATAAAACTTAACATATTATAATTTATAACTATCTACATTTACACTACACAATCAACATAATATAATTACAATTTACACTATACAATCCATGTCAATTTCCTGTCTTCTTTTAATGACGTTTCTCATCCATACTATTCCTCTTCTATCTTCTTTCAACACGTTTTTTTCTTTTTATTTGTTTTTTTCTGATCTCAACACATTCTTTTAACATGTGTTCTATTGTTTTATTGGCTTCTCCACACATTCTACACAATTTGTTTTCTTTGTTTATTAAAAATTTACAAACTTTTTCTTTATTTCTACATCTAATACTTGCTAGTAATTTTTGTTTTTGATTTTGTGTACTTTGCATTATTAAGGTATTTTGGGATATTATTTTTTATAATAACTACATACTTTTTATTGTACCTTGATTTATTTACTCTAGTTCTTCTTTCTTGCATTTCTATATCTCCATCACGCATTGTTATTTTTTTTCATACAACTTTTCTACTATTTTTCATTCATTCTACTTCTTTACAGTCATATCCTTTTCTATTATAATATTTCTTTCTTTCTACTTCTATTCTTTTATATCTTTTATTTATTTTTTCTTTTTTGCAAAACTTTGCATTCATTTGTTTTTCTCAATCTTTCTTCATGTCTTACCGCTTTTTTCTGCTTTTACTTTTATTTTATTTTTTTTTGCTTCCTCTAATACAATGTATGCTGGAGTATCTTTATTTAATCTCAGTACCCATCTCCAGTATTTTGTCTGTATCGCATCTAATTTGGTTTGTTCTTTCCACCCACAAATTTCCGACCCATAAAGCATCATACTTTTAACTAGACTATCAAACATTGTCCTTTTTATTTTTATACGTTTAAATTTTCTTTCTTCTATTCCCGACACTTGTTCTACCACTTTGTTTGCTTTTATTGCTAACTTTTCTATGTGCTCATTCTCGCCGTTATTTGCTCTCAATAGATATCCTAAATATTTAAATAATTTTACTTCTTCGTTGTTTTATCTTTATCATTTTCAATTTTTTTTTTATGTCTTCCTCCGCCTTTCTTAAACATAAAAATTTTTGTTATATCAACATTCACTCTTAACTATTTTTTTCTGAAATATTTCTCCAAACATTTAATAATTTATTTTTAATTTCTTTTGCTTCTTTTTCCACAATCACCATGTCATCTGCGTATGCTAACGACCTTACTTTCATTCTACCTACTACAACTCTACCTGCTTGTGCATGACTTAGCTTTTCTTCTATGTCTGCAATATATGCAGCAAACATACTTGGACTGAGTGAGCATCTCTGTCTCACACCTTTTGTTATAAAAAAATTTTACTCATTCTACCATTCACACATATTCTGCTCACCGTTTCTGTATATACATCTTTTATTCTTCTTATTAGATGCTCACTAATACTCTTTTTTCTCAGACATAACCATAATTTTTTACTATCCACACTATTAAAAGCCGCTTTAAGGTCTATCAACAGTACATATATTTTTTTACAGTTGACTCTATTAAACTATGTGATTAAGTATATATACGTTGTCTATAGTACGTTTCTTTTTTCTAAACCCAGCTTGCTCATCCGTCAAAATTTCTTTCATCTCTAATTGATCAATCAGTTTTTCTTTTAGCGTCATGGCGTATATCTTGTATATCGTATTAATTAATGTTATTTCTCTATAGTTTTCTATTAACTCTTTTTTTTTGTATACTAGGCATACAAGACACACTTTCTATTTGCTAGGAAATCCTTCATCTTTCCATACGTCATTTATTACCTGTCTCAATCTTTCAATCAATTCTTTTGTTTTATACATCCATGCTTCATTCTGTATTCTATCCTTTGCCTTTGTATTGTTTTTTTTGTTGTAATTTTGTCTGGCTGCAAAGTTAGTTCTTAAAGTTTTCTGTTCTGACCTTTCTATTTTCTGTCAATTTCATCAAGTAATGTTGAAAAATATTCTCGCAATTTTTCTATCGTAATTGTTTAGTTTGGCCTTGTTTTATGCTGTTTTTTTTGTTTGTTTATAAACTTCTATGCTTCTTCTTTTGATCGAATTTCTTATATTTCTATTTTTTTCTGTCTGTATAGTATTTTATTTTCTTTGCATTTGTTTTTATATGTTTTTATTGTCTTTTGGTAGTTTTGTTTTGTTGTTTTGTTGTTTTTTATTTTGCGTACCATCTTTCTTGTTTCTCTTTTCTTTTGCATAATTCTTTATTCCATCATCTGCTTTTAGATATTTTTTCTTTTGTGTGTACATATAACTTTTTCACTGTTGCTCCTTGTATTATTTCATCTAATTCTTCCATTTGATCAACTAGTATTTTGTTTTATAAAAATTAGAAAGTTTTCCTTGGGTTCCTGTTTTTTAGAAAAATAGTTTCTTCAGATTTGAAACTGAACTAAATGTCATACAACGTACTACTTGTTTATCACATTACTGTTTTTTTTTTAATGTTAGTGTGAGGTTGATAACTTTGGAATAAAGTTATTAACATTGGTATAAGCCCAATAAAGCATAAGTGAAATACAAATTTTTACTAAAGTAACTTACGTTGTTGCACCGACAATTTACAACTGTTGGTAAAAAACGCACTTATAAAAAAGACAGAAAGTAAGCTGATAGCAAAAAAACCAGATACTTACTAAACATAAATGCTTTATAATTTATCTAAAAGGTTAAAGTTAGCAAAAAGATCAACTTTGTATACTGCGACAAAGTGGACTCACTAAAACACACAATATTTTAGTGCACAAGAAAGCTAGCAGAAAGAAATCAGTTAAATATATCTAACAAATAATTATGGAAAACGTTAGTAAATAGAAAACTATTAAAAAAACAATTACAAAAAATGTAAAAAACAAAAAAAAGAAGAAGCAAGTGCTTACAAATGTAGATAAATTTGATATTTTCTGCAAATAGCAGAAAGTGTTTTTAAATAATCTTCAAAACCTCTTTTAGGAACAAAACAAAAATGAAATAAAAATATTTTTACCGTTTTAATCAAATTTTAAATTCAAAACAATCAATCTGAAAAAACTAATTTGAAGTTATAACAGTGGGTTTGTTAGTATTGTTTTTAGCACTATATTAGTTAAAGTACTGTATACATTATTATTTACGTCTGGTTGTACGACCTGTATGTATGACTGCGTGTTGAGGAGGAACAGAACAAAAAAATATAAAAATAAAATTGTTTGGTTAGAACATTTTTAAGACAACACTAGGAAGGACAGACAAGAAAGGTCTATATTGCTATAACGCAAAATTACAATAAACGGCCAAAGTCTTTTTTATTTTGACTAAGTTTTCAATTTATTTTGTTTTTTTACTCTTTAAATTTTACATTTTACAATTTTAAGTAAAATAAAACTGTTATTTTTAACATAAAATTTTATTTTTTCAAATTTAATAAACAATTAAATATTTTTGCTATGCCTAAAAATTCTGAATTTATTTGATTGATCATCTAGCATTTTGTCTGTAAAAACTTGTTTGGCACACATTTTAAGGAATTGTACACTTCACACATACACATATATATTTAGGTTTTGGTAACCACTAATTTTTAATCAAAAACTGTATTTTATTAATTAAGTAATATTTACTGATTAAAATTATTTTGATTAATAGTAATGCAGTAATTTAATTTTACAGATGTATTACATACGATTTTATTTATTTACTCGCATATGTTCTTGTATCACATTACTCTTACATAATTAACTATTAATTAACAATTACTTCGTTAGCATCTAGTATTACAACGTTATATAGTTTACTGTTGTTCTTTATTAATTGCGATTTGCCATTGAAACAAAAAAGCAATTTACATCAGTTTATAATGCAATAGGTATGCCATATTTGGCAGCCATCGGCCGCTCGTTCATGCAATTGCCAATTATATAAATAAGAAAATGGTGACGAGTATTAATCCGCAATTACACGTATTCTTTCATAATTAAATACTACTTAAAACGCGGATCGCACGTAATCATGCGTATAGAATCTCTATCACGTATATACACATATTTTTTTTGTAATGCAAAGGTGAATTGATTTAGTAAGCATGATCAAGGTGACTTTAGTTAATTAGATGTGCGTTTGGTGCTAAATGTGGTTTTTTACATTTGCATGTTGAGTAACAAATTATAAATAAGTAATTAATTTTATCTATGTAATAATCTATTAATTAAATTAATATAATATATAAAAATAATAATATCAAACAGTTCTAAAGTTTTTAATAACTTAAGAAACAAATTGTATACAAATAAGTGCTTAGCCACTACAGTTTGTTTATGTTTATTAATTTAACATCGCAACAGAGCGAATAGTTCTAACGTAAAAATAATGTTATACGAACATAACTCAACATAAAAATATAACAATTATGATTATGCAGTAATTATACTTCAAAGTCTAAGTGCATTTTGACAGTTACAATGCAACTCAAAACATGCCAATGTCGATGTGTGTATGTACATGAAAGTTTACGTTTGCTAGTAGGTTTGTAATACTTACTAATTGTGAAAACATGCTATCTTAAATTTAAATGTGCATCTATTATTCTTTGCAATAGATAACATTTTGTATTAATTTGTTTGTTCTTAACATATGTAAATGTTGTGGTTGACATATTTTATAAAACATAGTTACCAAAATATTGAAGCTTTCTATTTTAGTTTTCTAAGGGCCGCTTTTACAATTGTCAGATAACTTAAACCAGGAATAAATTTATCTAAATGTATAAACCTGGTATAGCATTAGTTTTGCCCTTGTTACAGTCTACATAACCTATTGAAACGTCAATAATGACTTATAAACTGACATATAAATTATTTATACGCAAATTTGTTGTGCGCGTTACTTGGTTACTATACTAGAGAAAACTGCTGCTTCAAGCACCGGATAAGTTATCCTTGGTTTATTTCTTCAAAACATACAAATAAAGTTTTATGAAATTGGTAGGACTCGGGGCCATTGTAAAATTTCAATCACCCGCACACTCGAGTAGAATCTCTATTCAATGAATCCCAAATTAGAACTAGAAATAAAGACAAACCACCTAAAGGTCCCAATGATTAGGCCAATTAAGGAAATAATGCTCGACGATTATCAATTTTCTTCTGTGCAAAAATTTTTGCAACAATTCCTACTTTAACTGTAACACGTTTATGCATTTTCTAAAAAATCATTTATCACGAAGATGGCCATTTCTGGAACTGACTTATAAATTGACGTATACGTTGTTTATAAACTAATTTGTTGTGCGCGTTACTTAGTTACTATACCAGATATAAGTTATAAGAGATTGTAAAAGCGCATTTTTATATATTCCTTAGATAGCGCTATTCCATATTTAACCGACAATTGTAAAAGCGGCCCTAAGAGTTTATTGATTTAAAATGAAATTGGCGTTTTTCAAAGATTTTTCCGAGTATAAGTGATGAAATGAAACAAGTGTTTGTAGCGGTTAAAGCGCTGAGCAAATTCACAAAGAATATACGGCAGAGTAAGATATCAAGTTAATACCCCCTGTACGAGAGGCAAGCACCTATTGTTATTACAAGCTTGAATTCTAATACAGTGATTCTCAAACTAGTTCAGCACGTGACGTATATTTTTTATAACATTCATATAAAATTTTAAAAATATTTTTTAAGCAAAACATTAACTTTTTACTTGTAATAGCATATGGGTAATTCCATTACTATTCGACTAATTTGAAAAAGTTGACCTCTTGGATTTTGCTTAAATTTTGAAGGATTAAAATATGGATAATTGAGATTCCTATAATTTTGAACCGAATAGTGCCTGTTCAAAATAACATACATATGATGGTTAGAAATTTTACAATAAAACTTTTTTTTTTTACTAGTTTTGTATCTTAATTTTTGGTCTTCTTGAAAAAGATAAGAAAGTCTACGATGGCTTAAATTCTTTTTTATTACATGTACTTTAAAACTCATATTTGTATAATATAACTTTGTCAAATCTTAACAAAATTTGATCCACAAGGTCCAGGTTTCTTTGTGTTCAATCTTTCTTGTGACACACCAGATTTATAGAATCAATACTTATACATTACTATTTTGATGCAGGAAGTTGCACATGTTATTGCAATCTTCAAAACTTGTAATTTTTAGGTTCCAAAAAAGCGCTGTCACACTATGTCAATTTTAGTCAAAATTTTAGTAACTACTCTTCAGACTACAAGAAACAAGGTAAACTATATGAGAAATGGTGTATTGGGCATTATTAAAAGGTTTTTAATATTCCAAAATTGCATTCTTCAAAAAAATCTTATGGTTTCAAATAAACACACAGTTTTAAAAATGTCTGTAATGTGTGAATATATTACTTTTTTTTAAATAAGCAAATTATTGCATACAAAATTAAATCAAATCAATTTATATAATTTATTTTATAGCATATTTACAGTTTATTTTAAGAATTTGTTTCTATTTGTTTGGAAAACAATTAATTACACAAGTAAAAAAAAATCAGTTTTTGGCTTATCAACTTACCTAAACTGCCGTAAATTGTTCGATTTTTTAAATTAACTATTAATACAGTAGTTTGTGCAAGCTTCTATAAGAAAATGATGTGGAAAGGAGATGCGTTACTTAACTGTATTTATACTTTCATAGTTTTATAAAAACGTTTGAATTAAGCAGATAAACGTCGTTGTTGATGTTGAATAATTTTATTTTGTTTTTGTAATTTTTGACGCTGATTGTGGATATACAGAAATGTTTTTCATTAAAAATATGCGCGTTTTGCAGTGGTTGCATTGTTGCGCCAAGCTGATACCTTGGTATCAACTGTGAGTTCCAGGTATTTTACTTTCTGTGTCATTGCGAGTGTAGCTCCGTTTATTTTCAGGTTTTTAAATCTTTGATATTTTGTTGTCTTGTAAAATATACAGATTTATTTATGAAACCGCCACTGTCATTGGCGTAACAAAAACGACTTTGTATTTTAATGTATGTATGTATCTATGTACGTATTCAATGTGTTTTATAATGTTTTGCATTTATTGCATTGCCGCCTTAAGGGGGAGAATAGTTGCGCTATTATAAGGGTTTACAGCATCAAACTCAGCAAGAAAACGCCTGAATATAATTGAATAAAATTTTTACACATTGTAGAAGAAAGTCTAATATGTGCCCTTAAACTTGTAGAAATTTGATGCAATAAGTTGTTTCTTTGCAAATAATTTTTAAAAAGTGACGTTTTTAATTAGTTTTTTATTAATTTTTTACTTGTTAAATACAACTTCAAATCTTTAACCAAAAATATGAAGACATAGAGTATTGTATTAGTTCAACATATAAAAAGAGTGATGACTAAAATCTTATTGTTTGGTTATTGAGTTGGTTTGCGTTTTGTCCCATAAGAACCAATTTTAATTTAAAAACGGCGCTGTACGTGTCAATATTTGTCTAGAGAGAAAGGTTTTCTAATATTCTTGTTGATGTGATAAGATTTAATATTTTTTCATAACAATACTACTAGTGGCATCACAACAAGACGGAGCTACTAAACCCGGCAATTTTCTAGCGTTAACTTGATCTTATGGTATCAACCGTAAGTTCTAAGTACTTTATTTTTGTTTGTCATTAATAGTGTAGCTCCGTTTATTTTTAGGTTTTTAAATCATCGATGCTTTGTTGTCTGATAAAATATACAGATAGTTTTTTTTGCACCATCTTTCTACGGTGCACTCTGCATCAAGTTGGACAAAAATTTTTTTTGCAGTATATATATAGCCAGCTTGTAAGGTTTTCCGGATTGCTAAGCATACTGGTGTTGGTGCAAAAGCAAAGCTATTAGTGTCTCCTTTCGTGTGGGAATACTTGTTGATAATTTTTTCTAATAGTTTTTGAATGAAAAATGTCAAATTGAGTTTTAGGAATTAACCAGTGCACATGACTCAAAAATCTTCTAAGGACAGCAAGTTTTTTCAGTAACATGATGGTATAAATCCTATCAGCTTCTGATGAGTTGAATTATTCAAACGGTCTGATTCTTTATTTTAAGGTGCATTTGTTAAAAGCGCTTTTGTCAGCGTAGAACCTGGGAAATGTGTTTGCAATATCTCTTGCAAAGTTTCTTTGATTAACTTTTTTTGTTCAAAGTTTGTTCAGTGTCTTATGGAGACTAGAAAACGTAGGCTTGTTTTAAACGTTTTTTTTTTGTTTTTTTTTTATAGCAGTGTTATATATTGTGAGACTAGTTTTGTATGAGATTTAGTCATCGTATTTTTTGGTCTTGTTAAACAGTTTCTTAATTCACACATTTGCTTTTATGTTAAGCTCTATATTTTACAAAGTAATTTTGTTGGTGGTTTACTTGACAGAGCTTGGGCTGCTTTCTTGAAAATCTGTTTTTAAAGAATTAATAAATTGATTGATTTGTTCTTGGTATTTATGGACAGTCTCCGATTTGACTAATTAGTATTTTAATATACAAATCCGTTTTTTTTTTTAGATTCTGTGTTTTTTTTAAGAACGTTTTGTTAGATTTATTACGGAATCAGAGGTATACGTGGTCGGACAGTTAACAAGTTTTATCTAATACGTGCCACTTTTTGATTATTTTACTAGATTTATAGTTTGTTAATGTTAGATCTATAACATTGGTAAGTTAACTTTATTGATAAAGAACAGTTTATAACCAAAATAAAAAAAAAAAAAAATACTTTAGTTATCTTCTAATTTATTATGATGCGTATTAGAAGCATTGGCAATATTATAAATACTACTGTATGTTATAGCATTAATAATCAAACGTTTGTTTAACAATTTTACAGTATTTTATGGTTTAAAGTATTAAAAAAAAAACTATAAGTTTAACTATATATAAATATAAAACAATATTTTTAAACTAATCTAACATCAATTGAATAATTTTTAAATTGTCTACAATTATAAATGTGTGTATTGTTAAATCATTATTGATAGTAATAACTAGTAAATATCTAATTAGTATGTATTGTTATTTGTATATTTCACATTTTCGCCAAGAGACGTATATGGGAAAATTAGCAATAATTTATAGTATTGTCCTTTCTTGAGTTTTATATCATTGTTTATTGTTCATTTACTTTAGCAGTTATATTTATAAATGGTTAATAATGATTGAAATTATGTTTCATTATTACTAATATAATATATATAATTGTATGTTATACTTGACAAATTGTAATGATATCAATTTATATTTATTTATTTCTTTTAATGTTTATTAATTAAATTAGATTAATTTAATTAATTGGTTTTTGTTAGATAATTTGATTTATTATTTTAGCATAAATGTACAAACACAAACATCTCAAACATGTAAATCTAAAAGAACAAATTGTAGATGAATTTATGAACAATTCTGCCAAAAACTTGCGTTGTGTAGTATTTAAAAAAAGATGTGCAGTGTTGTACTTATTATTTTTGAATTCAAACAATTAATTTAAAAATTTGCTTCAGTTTTAATTTGAAATAAAGCGAGTTAGGTGATATAAAATTAAGTTCTTATCGGTGTTTGTAGTAAAATGTAATAGTTATACAGGGTTTATTATGAAAGTAATGCACATTTTCTATAAAAAATAGATTTATTGATTGTACTGGTACAAACGCTTAAAATTTTTTGAAATACTCTATCCCTACATCAATACACTTTTGGAAACGTGTCTGCTACATCTGGAAGGCACTCTAAAACTTCTTGACAGAAATGTTTATTAATAACCTTGTAACATGCTTTTGGATGTTTTCTACGGACTCCCAATGCTTTTCTTTCAGCTCTCTCTTCAGTCGGAAAAACAGAAAAAAGTTGCACGGAGCCACGTCGGGACTATAAGGGAGCTAGGTGTTGTTTTGAGCCAGGAAGTTGGTAACAAAGACGGCCGTTTGACTGAGGGCATTGTCATGGTGAAGCTTGACCGTATCTTTGTTGTCAGTCATCACGAGCGCAATCCGGCGTTTCAATCTTTTGAGTACCTTGAGGTAAAAGGTTGAGTTGACAGTTTATCTTTGCGGTACAAATTCAAAATGTACAATTCCTTGGACGTCAAAGAAGATAATAAGCAACGTTTTGAATGCGAAACTTGCTCATTAGCGCTTTCTTGAAGCGAGGGGAGATAATTTTGTGTGCTCTGTCTTTTTGGTTCTAGGTCGTACTCGAACATCCATAATTTGTCTTTGGTTACGATAGACATAAGAGGGTCCGGCTTATTTTAAATCAAATCCAAAAATTCTTGACAGCGCAAAATCGCGCCATGTTACAAAGTCGACACACTTTACGCGGAGAGACACGTCTTTCTGCTCAGAACAGTCGGAGCAAGTTGGCGACCGGCTGCGTTGGAAGAGTAGATCCTCCACCACATTTCCCGACCAGTTTTACCGGCCTGGGATGAATAGTCGCGTCACAATCAAATCATGCGCATTACTTTTATAATGGACCCTGTATGGTCTTACTTAAGTATATACAAAGAAAATCAAATTTGACTTATCAGCGCTTGGATAAATAAAAAGCAATTAAAAGTATTGAAAAAAGAATTAGCACTATTTTGACTTACAGATGACAAACATTTAATCTTTTGATAACAAACACTTGGACGGGTGAGTGAACAGTGTGAGCACTCCAATTCAAACTTCTTGTTTGTAATCATAATCTTTGTGTTTCACTTAGCCATTAAGAAATTGGATATTACTATCTCTTTCACTAACTTGTTGATTATTCACGTATGCACTGATAACAAACATACAACCCTTTGATACCAAACACTTGGGCACTACAGTACAAACTTTGCAATTTATTAATAACAAACACTTGGGCGGGTTGGCTAGAGCATTTTAGTTTAAATTACAAGTTTTGTAATCATAATATGCGTGCCGCCCAAACGTTAGTCAATAAAAAATTGGATATCACTATTTTTATCTTTAATTTAGTGACAATTCACCTATACACGGATGACAAACATTCAATCCTTTGATAACAATCACTTGGGCGGGGTGGGTCACTACAGTCTAAAGTACTCGTCTATAACCACAATCTGTGTGCCTAACCTGCCCACTCAAGTATTACTTATTAAGGGATTAGATATCAAAATATATTATTTTTTAACTTAAAAAAACCATAAGCATAATATGTGTGCTCTAACTTCACACAAAAGTTTTGATAACACTTGTGCAGATGAATGAGGCACTCCAGTTAAAACTATTTGTTTAAACCAAATTCAAGGTTTAGTTTTACTTAGACTGTTTTATGTTAGATAGTGCAACAAATCCCGTGCGGAGTTGCTAGTTCCCCATCGGGCGCCTCCCCAGGTAGAGGGTAGGGGAATGCCTCTAAGATATGAGTGGTACCGGAAAAATCAAATACCCGGGGCGGACAAAAACTACAAAAACCGCTTTGGGTGGAGAAGCTGGAAGGAGTGGGGCAATTCCTAGCCCCGGTAGTGAAAAATCACTTTCAAAGATGGATGAACCGACAAACTGATGAACGGCGTAGAGATGCGGAAAAAAACGGGAGACTACAGCATTAAAGGTTGCTAAGACGTTCTAAGAGGTTATGGTTATAGAAGAACTTAATGTTAAATATCAAATATACTGGAGATTATAGCTGCTCAATTTGATCTCCGGGGGCAGCAACTTTAAATGAATCTAACCAAACTAAAATAAAATTACGAAACACAACCCGAATAGGAATCTGAAATGTCCACGGACTTTTGCAGACAGGCAAGCTGAACATTTATGCAAGAGAAGCTGACATACATATGTTGGGCATTATTGGCTTGAGTAAAACGCATTAGAAAGGAGATGGACATTTTAACACCAGTACTGCACATACCATATAATTCTCAGGAAACACTGAAAAAAGTTGCAATGGAGTGGCTTTTCTGTTAGACAAAACCGTTAACAAAGCAATACTGGGGTACCAATGCATCAGTGATCAAATTATAGTGCTAAAGATCAAGTCCCAACCCATCAACATAAATTTCGTTTAAGTCTACTCACCAACATCGGAGGCATTGGATGAAATAATAGAAGCGTTCTACAGCTGCAAAACATTTTAAGCAACCTACCGAAAAAAGAAATACTTGTACTGCTTGAAGACATAAACGCAAAAGTGATTCAGTTCTGCAAAAAAAAAACAATTTAACCATTGCAAACACGCTATTTCAGCAATATATCATTTTCGATTATGAACTGCATTCTCTGGCAAAAACGGAAAAACACTATAGGAAGACGATAAAGTTGCAAAAAGGTGAAAGCTATACTGCGAAAAACTATACGAAAAGCTAATGATAACAACCCCAAACAACCCATAAGTATGGCAACTGAGCAGGAACTTAACATACTAAGAACGGAGATAGAGGAAGGCATCAACGGCATCACTGCTAAAATGTTAAAGCTGTTAGAAGAAACCGTCGTGGAAATAATACACAACATATGCAACAATATCTAGCAGACTGGTAGTCCCAATATACAAAAAAAAACTTTACAAAAAAGTGCATAAACTACCGCACAATATCCCTAATAGCACACGCAAGTATTAATAAAATAAAAGTAAGATCTTACTGTGAATAATTGATCAGAAGCTAAAAAGATACCTGGAATTCTAAATACCTCCTAAACAATCAGAATTTGTTGGGTTGGATTGAGGCACGAGGGATCAGATATTTAACACGGGGCAACTAATAGAGAAATCAAGAGAGTTTAATGCGCCTATGCTCTTATGCTTTGTGGATTACAGCAAAGCATTTGACTGCGTAAAATAGAGTAATTTAATGGCAGCACTGAAGGAAATAGGAATTCCAAATCACCTAACGTAAATGGTCGCTAAGTTATACATCAGCAGCAAAGCCATCGTTAAACTTAAACAAATATTTTTGTGTCGCTTTAGAACACAGAAAGGCGTGCGCCAGGGATGCATCATCGTACCTAGACTCTTTAACGTATGCGGAGAACACATAATAAAACAAGCACTAGAAAACTTTGAAAGAGGGGTTGCAATCAACGGTATAAAAAAGCAATCTAAGATTTGCCGACGAGACAACCTTAATAGCCAATAACGAAGACGAAATATTTGATCAACTAAAGTCGGTCACACATGAGGGTCGAGAGATGGGACTAGAAATCAATCTATACAATACCAAACTTATGGTAGTAGACAAAGCTAACACACTACAACTCACAAACCAAATTCAAATCAAAACTGTCAAGAACTTCACATACCTAAAGTTGCTAATTACCAATCAGGGAAGATGCAAACCTGAAATTAGAAGACGCATCGCAATTGCACGGGCGGCCATGACAAGTTTAGCAAAGATCTGTAGAGAAAGACAAATTACCAACAATACCAAAATGACCTTAGTCAGAACTTTAATTTTCTCTATATTCTCAAACGCCATCATGGACCATAAAAACGTCGGACATACACCAAATAGACGCCTTTGAAATGTCGTGCTGGAGAAGGATGGTGCGCATCCCATGGACGGCACGCAGAACAAATAAATCAATACATAACAAACTTGGTGTTAAAAAAGGCTATTCACTACATGCTGTAAACGCACTTTAAAATACTTTAGCCACATTGCAAGGAAGGAACAGGATAACCTTGAAAAACTAATAGTTTATAGAGAAATCAAAACCAAGTTATGAACTTTACAAGACAATCGATACACACCAGTTTTAAAAAAGCAGCAGACCGACAACAATGGAAAACCCGAGTCTACCAAACAACTTGAATATATCAGTAATGTCACGATACTTTAGTTATGAAGTTACAATCAAGAAGAAGAGAGTGCAACAAATATAAACTGTATTTTTATTTTATGTATTACTTATACAGTTATAAGGTTGTGTAAACACCTCTTAAATCTTTGCAATCTGTTACTCAATGCTGCTATGACATTTGTCTATTTATACTATTTTTTTATTATAACGGGTTTTCAAAAGTAGGTGTTTTAGGATTAAAAATTCATTTAAATTCATCTGTTTAACGTAAAATTTTTTAGTGTTAAGCAATACCCAATCTCGATAACTTATTGCTTAGCGCACAGAATAAAATAAAACGTATGAAATAGGGTGTTATTTTTTGTTTGGGTATTTTGTTTTGTTTTTAAGAGATTCCTTAATGAAAAAATGTAAAACTTGAAGATTTTGTACGTCTGTGTTTAGATGCGCAAAGGCCTTAGTAAATTAAAGTACCCCTTGTTAGATTTAATGTATTCTTACTGTCAAAATTCTAACCAAGCAAGAGTATTGGCAATTTACGGAGTTTTGCGTAGGTACTCAAACATACTAATTTAATGTGCTACCTTTTGGGTTTAAAACGGCGGTAAGTTTTTTTACTTCCTTTATCAACGACAGCAAAATTGTTGAACCATCTTTGAAAAGTTTTTCCATGCTTACATTATTAATCTTATCATTATTTCATCAACAATTGATGAGCATCTGAGACACATTAATTTGGTATTTTGCGTTTAAATAGTAAATAAATGTAAACTCTTTTGTAAAAAAGTTATTTTTTAATTTATGAGCTTAACATAAATAGCCTTAAACCAAACCGTATCCGTATCCATGTTTTAATAAACTTTCCGATCCTCAAAAATATCTTTCAGATGCAGGCATGTTTTGGGCTATCTAATTTTGATTGGATTGTTTGTCAAAGTTTTGTCAAGTTTTTTTGAGTTGTGTAAACTGCTAACAAGATTACTACAAAAAAAACTTAAATGAACTTAGCGGCATCTACAAGATGAGGTATTTAAACATGTTTTATCTCAAGATGTGGAACTGTATTACTTTTGTTACAATATTTCATTTAAAATTCAATGCAAAGCAAGCAATATAGGAGTTTAGGCTATGTAACAGCAGATAGATGACAGACAAGTAGTTATTTTTAGATAGAAAAATAGAAAAGACATTATTTGGTTTTTGAAAAAGAACTGTTACCGTTTTCGCTGATCATCGGGCACTAGTATACCTTAACAATTGTTGGTTGCTATTGCCTCGTGATACTCTCCAAGAGTATGATTTTTAAGTGCAATACGTTTCTGAAAAACAAAACTTTGTGGCGGATATGCTATCTTTTTCCCCACTTTTTTCTTTGCCATTGTCTACGTCCTAAGAACGGAGTTTTTTTTTATTGTGTCTCTGCCAAGTAACCAGTATTAATGGCTTTTTGAACAGATTGCTCAAGGCGCAACAAAACAATTTTTTTTAAATACTTAGTAATTTAAGTACCGATCTCAATGTTCACCTCCGTTTTGTGTGTTATACATTTTTTATATCCTTATATGAGAGTTTGAAAAAAAATCGAAAAATAGACATATCATTTAGATACAAAAAATAGTATTTTAATTTTTTTTTTATAGCAATAAAGTTAATAATAGTAATATTACAAAAAAGTTGAATGTAATTCTTCTACCAAATATATAGAATATGTATTATAAAAAATACCTGCAGATGAATATTACAAACAAAAATGTTTAATTACTTTACCATTAAAGTCATTTGGGACAAAATAGCTTAATATAAAAAAATGTAATAACTTTTTGTAACATTGAAAAATCAAAAAATAATTTATTTGAGTATAATGTTTAGCAACATTTTTATGATATTGTTACCACCAAACATATTTACTATTTTTCAGATATAATTTATTTAATTATTATCTAGTTTATTTGACACAATCTATGAAGCAATACATCATTAAATGTCTATAAAAATGAAGGTAAATATTTATATAATCTGCACCCTTTCTAACAAACCCTTATAATTTTTACGACTCTGATTACTAATCTGGAGACTATTTTTCTCATAAATAAAAATTTCTTTCTAATTGTATACAATAATCAGATCTTTAAAACAACTTAATAGTTTTTTAACAACATCCGAACCAGATTCCGGGGGTGCTCTGAATCTATAATATTTTTACGACATTCTGTACTAAAACAGCATGTAACAGAAAATGCTATTAAGATTTTTTTACGTTTTATTCTAAGCCCCCGTTCTATATTTTTATGCTTTTATTACTTTGGTAATAAATATTAATACTTAAAAAATATACCCTAATTTAGTTAGGTCTATATTTGTGAGAAAACAGACATCCCCATTCATTTCAAAATCGATATAAAATTATATAACCATGAATTAATTTATATTTAATAGTCTGTTGCAGCATTTAAAAATTTATTGTGGCTAATAATGTTGTGCATCATTAAACGATATAAAATTGTTGAGTTATTTTGTTTTAATTTAATGCAAGCATTTATAACTGTATCATAAATTAAGTAGACATTTGAATTTTGTAAATCGATTTTGTGGCTATTCAAACGATACTTGTTCAAATATTTATGAGGATCTTAATTTACACAGAGAGGTTACCTTACGACCATCACAAGTGTTATTTAAACATTATATGTACATTTAGTAAAAGTCAAATGGATTTCTTGCGAAAGATGAGCTCTAAACATTGTATATACAAGTGGGCACACCTAACATACGCACTCGGTGGGATATTTTATATTAATTATTATTGTGCGTACATATTTCCTTTTAAATTATCATTAGTTTTGAAGACAAATACAAGCTCTCGCATGGAGCCAATTATTTCCTAATTAATTGTGGTGTTTATTTAATTTTTATTGTGCCTCTGCGGTTATATCGCCTTATTGATGACAAATATTTTATATATCTTTATGTGTGTCGATCGGCGATTCTGTAGTATATTGGTTGGTTACTTTCTAAAAAATTTGATATTTTACACAGAATATAAATTTTATTTATTTTATGATTAGCTAAATGTTATGTTTTATTGACATTATTAATTATTTTAATGCATTTAATGTATTATTAAATTTTCCATGTTTTCGTTTTCCAAGGCAGTTATTATGTAAATTTGGGTTTTGCAATCAGTACAAATAATATTTCAAATACTGAAATCTTTGTATTTTAGTATCTAATAAATAATGTACAACATTTAAAGCAAGAGTTGAAATATTGAGTATTTAACATGTTGAAATCCAATCATCTGATAGTAATTGGTTTGTGTGTTCTTGTTTACTAAACTCTTGTAACGACGATAGTGTTACTAATTTTACTGAGCTATTGATTATTAACATTTATTGAGTACCTTTTGAAATTTGATATGGTAACAGCAGCTGAAATATAAAATTAAACGTCATTTATTATTTTCTTTTTTAATAACGTTTTTAAATAACATTTTGGTTTAGATTTTTGAAAACTTATAATATTAGTTGTATTAAAACTGCAATACCATTTGATACATAAATAAATTAACTGAAAAAAATGCAAATAAATAAATAAAAATAAAATTATTTCTATAGATAGATTATAATTGCCGCTGAAAAGTTTACAATTATTTCAAATATTTATGTAAATTTTATTATGATGTTTAAAACAAACTTTTTTTATCACCTAAATAAAAATATGCATTTTTGGTATTATTTAAAAACTAAAGATAAAATGGTAAAAAGGTACTCACAGAATTGAAATCCGAAGGTTACTTTTACACTAGCTAGTAAAAAACTAAACAACCTTAAAGTTAGTTGTAGAGGATTTTAACGTTAAAATCAAATATGAATTACTATCTTAATGTCATAAATACATACAAATTAATCAACAATTCATTAAAAAATTTACCATAAAAAAAATAAAAAATTATACTACATAAAATGCTTTTCTTTTTACGTCCACCAAAGACTCCTATGCCAATCTATAAAAACTTTTGATTGAGGTTTTACAAATAGTTTGTTGTAAAACATCTCTTCTTCTTCATAATTTTGTCTACAGCACTTTTGACATAGTCTTTTCTTACTTTTTAGCATATCCCTTATGATATTGTCTCTGTTTATTATTTTTTCAAACACAATTTTATTTTTGTCTTTTTTACTAGCCAACTATATATTTTTTATTTTGCCAGGTAGCAGCCTTAATAGACAGTGATTGGAGTTCTTCTTTTGTGCAACTTTAGTGTGGTTTATAATTTTGCTTTCAGTGCTTCTGGCATGACAAGGCAAAAGTCTTTCTTGTTTTTCAGCATAGTTTTTACGTTATTTTTCGCGATTGTTGTTTTCTTAAACTACAACTCTATTTCTGTTCTTTTTGCTGTTAGGTATCTGTGGCACAAAAAAAATGTGTGTTTTACATTACTTACTACGTTGCAGTATTTGCACGTCTCACTGTCGTCTTTGTCAATTTTTTTTAGTGTACTTTTTGTATGAGCCATGCCCGTCCAGAATTGTGTCTAGAAATAGTCCGTTGTTTTAAAGTTGCGTTTAAGCTAATTTTTTATATTTGATATTAGTTGTTTGGTTTACAAAGCAACATTTCCTGTTTTGTTCCATCTATTTTGTTATTGGTTGGTTGGTTTTTCTTTTCTTTAAATTTGGCTTTTGGTGTTAATGTTTCTCTAGTACAATTCTTTTCTTTTTTTACTAATAAACTAAGTTTTGTTGATACTGGCGTCGGTGCCTGTTATGCGTACTATCATGTTGCTTGAACGTTTTCTTCTAAAGTATTTGCATTTTTTCCGCTATTTCTGAAAAAAGTCTTTTTTTGGTCTATTTTATTGAAGTTTTTTTTGTTGTTTTCCCATAAAGATACTTTAATGTACGTGTCTTGGAACAGATATTTTTTATATTTTTTAATGTTAATAAAGCTTTATTAGTGTACCTTACCAATTATCAATATTTTAAGACTTTTTTTTGTTTTGGTTTATCTTGCCTTTTAACTACGTGCACAGCTTGTACAATTTTTGCTGCCATTTTTCTTTATTGGGTCTGCGTTTATTCTTCTGCTGATTAGTACTCTATTTCACACGTTAAGATTGTACTTTTTAGAACTATATGAGTAGCTTACGCTTAATTTTATTAAAAGAGGGTTTTTGGGTTTTAACTTTTGTGTTTATGATTACATCCAGATCTGTTTCTTTATTTGTTTTTGGCATAAGTTTTTGTTTAAATTGCGTTGCAGTATAGCATTTTTAGGTCAATTGTTAATTGATTATTTTGGTTAGCTTGTTGAAATTTTTTTAGTTAGTTACAGTATTAGTTTTTTTTATAATTGTATTTTTTTATTTACTTTTTTGTTAACAATAGTTTTTGTTAGCGTTTTTTATAACAACGTTGATGGTAGTAAATAATAGATTAGTTATAGATTGTTATATTTGTTAATGAAAAATATTAATAAAATTTTACATTACAAATTCCAAGAGGTTACTTACACATAAACTGGTTTTAAACTTGTGTAATACAAATTACATTGGCAGTAAGGTCATTGAGGTACTGATAGCTGTAGCACGCTTAGAGGGCTATACAAGATTGATATACACGCACTGGCAGCCGAGACAACACTGTATTTGTCAGTATGGCCTTAGAGGTAACAGCCAAAAGTATCTTGTACACTGGCAGTTGAAGACTTGAGGATCTACAATTCTTTATTGTTTTATGAATTAGTGTTAAGTTAATTAATTACAACTTTAAAGTACGGTGTGGTGGTTGGGAGGTTTAGCGTGCGTTGCGACAGTTATATATACAAAAAAATGAATAATTGGGCCTAACATTTTCCTAAATATCTTTTGAGTGTGCTTGGATTCTAATTGTTTTGGTTTCCGTGCCAGTAGGTTTGGTTTTGCAGCTCTTGTTACATATACATTTTTTAGCTAAAATTCCATTTTTTTGTTTATTGGTGAGCTTTTGTGACTACTTAACTATGCTAACGTCCGACCTTTTTCTCTGTTCTACAAGAGATATTGGCGTTTTAGTAATTTTTCTGTTTTGCCCAAGCAGCTATTTTTTAAATTTTAGTTGCCTGTTTTCCTAGCCGTGTTATTTTTCTTTTGCCGAGTATGTCTACAATTGTCATAGCGGGATTGCTGTTGTTTCTGTGTATTTGTTGGTTTTTGCCGGGTTGTCTGCGTTGTTTGTTTGATAATAATATTTGCTTTTCCTAAATTCCTAGACGCGGTTTGCTAAAGCAGAGAAGGATTGTCCGTTTATCATTGTTATTACCCATTATTTTATTATTTATTTTGTTTTTTTCTTTTCAACAGTATTATGTTTGTTTTTCCTGTGCTGATGTTGTCATTGAGTATTCAAATTTAAAAATAAGAAAGATGCAAACGTCAATGGTGATATGTGTTTTGATTGTCTACTCCTCGATACATAATAACATTAAGAATTGAAAAAGTAGTCAAGAGTAAACCAAAGGGACAATGGCCATCATAGAATGGTGATTGTTTAGGTGTAGAATTTTTCTGAGGACGGGCCTAGAGAGGTTATAGCTTTCTCCGTAAAATTTATCTATTTATCTATCTTTTAATTAAAATTACTAACTAGAAATTTAGACTAATAAATTTGTTGACATCAAAGAGGGGGAGGGGGGTGCGTCAAGAAACATGCGTTATTATTTTTTTCTGTTTTTATATTTTATTAGTAGTTTTTTTATTGGTTTATGAGGGTATGAAACCATTAAAAAAAAGTTTTTTTGTTGTTTTTTAACTTTGACTTTTTGGTTTAAAAATCGCAATTTAAAAGCAAAAAAATAATTTTACTAGTGAAACCAATCAGATTTTTTTTGTATAATACATTTCTGGCGCTGTTCTAAGTCTATACTCTGTATACAGAGTTGGAAAAAACAGTTAAAAAAAAAAAACAAATACACTTGTTTTTTATTATAATTGATGTTTTATTTTTATTTTGTTTAAAATAGTTTAAAACAATATAAATAAAAAACATGTTTAAAACAAGGTAGAAAAAACAGTTTGGTAAATATTTTTAATTGTTTGTTGTGCGCAGGCGCGTGTAGAAAATGTTTTGTTTGCGCAAGAGATAGCGCAGTTAAACAATTCTACTGAGACTACAATTTGTTTTAAACTTAACAACACTGTCTGTATAAAAGCTGCAAAAGCTATAAAACCATGTTTTTGTTCTCAGTGGGCTGTGCAAAAAGGGGCATTTTTTAAATTTTTTTAATCGCTGTCGTATTTTGATTAGTTGTTAGTTGAAAAACATAAATTTGTTTTGTGTATTTGGGATTTAGGGGGTCTAAAAGGTAAAAATGCTTATTTTTCAACATTAACTCTTACAAATACAATACCAGTTTCATACTCTCTTAAACCGATCAAAATACTACTAAGTTTGTATAATCAAACATAATTAGGTAGTAATGTTAACTGTGTGTGTATATAATTGTGAATGAAAAATATAATTGATATACATATCTACAAACAAATTAACTTTATCGTATTAGAAGAGTATTTTCAAACAAAAATAATTTAAAATTTTTAGAAATTCTTAAATTCATAAATTGGGATCAACTCAATCATTCAATAAGTAAAATAGAATGTTTTTATAAGCTCTTGTATGAAGTTTTTAATATTTTTAATATTGCATATTCTAAAAAAAAGATTAACTAATATTATAAATAAAAAACAATGGATAACTAAAAGAATTAAAAAATCTAGCAAAACAAAAAGAGAAATTAGTATGTTCATTAAATTGGTTTCTAATAACTTAGTTTTACGTAAATACTACAAAAAATATAAACGTATTTTTGGCAAAACTTTAAAATTAGCTAAATTTAAATACTTAAATAGAAAAATATCAGATTCTAACAATAAAATAAAAACGCGTTGGGACATTGTTAAAAACGAATGCGATAAAACCAAATCACAAATGAGTAAAATTATTTTTAAAGTGGATAAAAAATTAGTTAAATCAGGAACTGAAGTAGCAAATGAACTTAATCAACATTTTGCTAAACTTCCAATTTTTCCCCCTGTCAATAATTTAACTATATTAAATTTGCAACAATCAACTACTGTCTTAAATTCAATTTTCTTTAATCTAGTTACTATTAAAAAAGTAGAAAAAATAATCTTTAAAATCAACAAAATTATTTGGAACAGATAAAATACCTATTCTAATATACAAAATAGGACAAAATTATTTATCAAAACCAATAACACATTTAGCTAATTATTATTTTTTTATTGCAATCTTTCCTCCGTTATTACTCTGTTCTAAAATTATGCCACTTTTCAAAAAATATTTGAAAAATTATTATTTACACGTTTACAATATTTTCTAAAAATGAATAATTGTTTCAATTCAGTCCAACATGGGTTCAAAGACACGAAATCAACAACAACTGCTTTACACATCTTAACAAACATTTATAATAATATTAATGATAAAAAAATTACAGCAAGTATTAACTACGACATGTCAAAAGCTTTTGACCTGGCAAATCACAAAATACTATTTTATAAATTAGAAAAGTTAGAAATACGCGGGCATTTTCTTCAGATTATCAAATCATATCTGTCTGATACACAATTTGTAGATGTATTTTTGGACGGAAAAAGTTAAATTTCTAATACTATAACTACTAACATAGGTGTACCCCAAGGGTCTATTTTGGGTCCGTTGCTCTTTTTAATTTATATTATTGATTTAATGGATTATATAGATTATTCTTTAACAATATATGCAGACGACATAAGTGCTTGTATAACCAGTAACTCTCTAAATGAGCTGCTTAATGAAATTAATAATTGCACAAACAAAATTAATAAATGGTGTGTTTGTAATAAACTAAAATTAAATACTGACAAAACTCAGATAATTCAATTTGGAAATCATTGTGTTATTCCTAATTCTTGTGAACTCGGTAAAATTTTGGGTATTTGGTAACTGGTCAACTCATATTGACTATATTAAGCATAAATTAAATTCTGCTAATTTTATTCTTAGACGACTTAAATACTCAGTTGACTTAAAAACTTTAAATACAGTTTTTTTTTTTAATTTTGAATCCATAATAAGATATAACATTATTTTTTGGGGAAACAGCACGCACCTTGATGAAATATTGTTGCAAGCAACAAAAAAGGCAATACGTATTATTAATAGATTAAAAAGATTGCAATCTTGTAGAGAAAGTTTTATTGAGTTGACTATTCTTACCGTAGCCAACTTATTTCTATATGAGAATGTACTATATTGTTTTAATAATAAAAACTCAATTTATAAAAATGGGTGTAGTCCATACGTACAATACAAAAAGTCAAGTTTCTCTGAGACCTAACAGTTCTAAAACATCTTTATATTCTAAATCTTATCTTTTTAACATGTGTAAATTTTACAATAAATTGCCTGCTAATATAAAGACTTTATCAAATTTGAAACATTTTAAACAAAAATCTAAAGAGTGTTTTCTAAGTTCAGTGTTTTATACAATTGAAGAGTATATGGTTGGTTAATTTTGTTATTCTATTTTAAGTGATTTTTATGTTATTTGTTAGTATTATTTTATATATGATATATCTACTTTTTATGTTTTGTATAAGTTATTATTATTTTATAAGCTACACTTTTTTCAAAGTTTTGAATAAAGCACATACTTACTTACTTACTTACTTACAAATTTGTAGCATCTTTAATATATTTTCTAGAAAATATATTATTATTTCAGAAAATACAACTTAAGATACAATTCTGATACCAATGTTATGCGACTTAGCACAATGGTGTAGTGCAAGAACTGTTGAGCAGGCAGCCCGGGTTTGATTTCCAGCAGCAGCAACATATAGTTTGTCAAATATATTTTGATTGGGTCGTCTCTTTTGCAAAGTAATAAAAAACTAACAAAATAATTGCTTAGTAAACTTTTCAACTGATGTGGTTTAGATTTCACGTTAAACTGTAGATCAAGCATGTTTGTGTAGATCTATTATTGCACATCACAAATATACGAGAGGATTGCCTATGTTTGTAGCAAAAAAAAAGAAAGAAATGTTATGACATAAGCACATTGCTGATTCTGTAGAGTAATCAAATTAAAAATAATAACCAAAACGATTTAAAAAAAATTTATATACAATTTAATAACATGAAGCGTATGTATTTATTTGCTACTCTAAATAATAAATCTTTTACTTTTTTTTAAATTTTATTGTATCTTAGATTTCTAAGTTTTAATTCTACAAACAACAAATTACATTGCTGTTTGTAGACGGTCGTAGCTCAATAAAGTAATTTGTTGTGTAATTTTTAACTATTCTTTTTTATGTAAATAACAGAATTTATATTATTCAATAATGTTTACTTTATGATGTGAATAGGCTTATTATATAATATAAATGATAAAAATTGTTTTTTCATATATTTTACCTAGCTTGTGTTTATTGAAACAATCTATCATACACGTTAAAATGTACAAATTTAGTTATTCATAAATACTGATCAAATATAAATATGAATAAATAATTTTATCTTAGAAATTTTTTATAATATCATTAATTATAAATAGCAAGTACATCCGAAAATATCTGAGTAAGTGTCAAGAATTTATATTTAAAGCTTATATACCACAATTTCAGTAATTTCACAATGACATGGCAGCTTTATCTAATGCTGTATTAGTCTATCTCTACTAAACATAAAATATTGTGACGGAAATTCCCGGATTATTATTAGGTGTTATGTAAACAATCTAAAATAGTTTTGTGGCAAGAATTGTCCATCATTATTATTATCTATTGTGCTTTTAAATCTAGATAATTATTGTAAACTGTACAGTTTGCAATAACTGGATTTTTGAAAATTTTGTTATCTTAATTAGAAACTCAACAAGATTTTCATATTTAACTAATCGTTTGCATCATTTAATGAATATTTAACTGATTCATTTTAAGTATATCCAAGTTTTTTTATTAAAAAAACTAGAAGTAGCAGGAATGCATAGCAGTAAAGAATAAAGTGGTTATACACATTAGTATCATCTCATGATTTATAAAAATCCGTAATACCCGAGCATTATTATTTAACATAATGAATATCATAAATGAGACAATTTTACGATTAAAAAAATTCCACGTTGCAATTTAAGTATAATTTCCCAATATTATATTTCATCCGAATGACCCTTACGCTATAATCCTGTGTAACCTGAAAATGCAATATGTTTGGCTAAACGCGCATTTATGACTCTACGCGTGCACATTATTGCGTTAGTAACAAGCTCTATAAACGTGTATCACAGGATTATGGGCTTCATTGCATATAAAATTCACCAACAAGTTTTGTGTTTACTGAGTTCTCATTATAATCATACATACTTAACTGCCAAATACTTTGATTTATTTTTGAGCTGGCTAAGTATATTAAATATGCGCAGCGCTAATTTTCACACGGATTGCCATCACTATAAATACACATTACTATTAAAATTATGCCTTTACAAACAAAAAAATAATTCAACGATTCTTGCACGTTTATCACAAATTTTATTTGCTCGACCAGTGGAACAGAAACAAATAAAGACGACGCGTTTAAAATATTTGCATATTCGATGAAAATTATGAGTCCTGTATGGAAATTGCTGTTGCGAAATAAAACTGGCCCATTTATATTATAAAGTATTATTATGAGTAATGTATATTGGCAATTTGCAAACAGGTATGACCCTCGTACTAAAATTATCTCCGCATGATATAATTATCTATACGGTAATGTAATAATGCTGTTTTCTTTACATAATACTGTTATTTTTCGGCACGAGATTAAAAATTGGATTTAATGTACATTAACATATTAATTTTATTGATACGATGTAATTACATATTGATTATTATAATGTTTATTGCATATTGATAATTGATAACATAATTAATACTGGATAGCAATCATACAATTGCTAATTATAATAAAATTTAATTTATAGGCTTTTAATATATAACTGTACATGAAATTAAATTGTATTGCATTTTTTAATTATCATCTGCTCGCCATGGTCCTTAAGCATCGGACTAAATTATATTATAATTAAATATGCGTTTAATGCCATTTGCAGGCATGCCCATTTTGCATGTATTACGGTGACTTTTATGCCATTAAAATCTTATTTCCTTAATATTAAGTCTTATGATGTATAATGATCTTACAAATTTTAGTAATCGTTCAATGGATGATAATAATAGAGGTTATAACGATGTGGTTTAGTTTACATAGCATAGAAAATTTCTAGAAAATTCATGTATGAACAATAAGTTAAATCTAAGAATCGTATTAGGATGTGGATTATAATTTTCTTTATTGCTCGTAATATTGTACGATCTCTTTAAACCGTTTAAGGATATAGTTTTCATTGTTGCGGTAGAAGATTAAGGTAGATTAAAATGGTTTTATGTATTAATTTTCAGAATATTGATTATAATATTAGTCTCATTATACAGTTTAAATATAATGATAATTTATTCAAATTCTTACTGTTAGTATAACAAGAGCAATATTTATGCGTTGAGACTATTTTGCTATGAAGTGGTCTGTAGTTTTAATACATTAACTTTAATATATTAAAAAAAAAAATGTTTGGAAACTTTTAACTAATACAAAACGTGTTCTTTTATTAATGCAACTAAAGTTCATTTGATAAAGATAGTAGATTTTATATTGTTTACTAGAAAACTTACACGCCAATTATTGTAGTTTTGGTTTAATTTGAAATATTTACAAAAGCAAATAAAGAAAGCTGAAATCATTTTTTAAATCTTTTGTAAATAGTAGTGTAGTTTTGAGAAACAAAGTGTTTTACTTTAAAAACTACCAAATATGCTTTAGTCGGACTTTACAGATAATTGTTGCAGTTTCTCACAAGTTTTGAATTATTAGGATAATGGGAGGGATGAGTTTTTGAAGTAGAATTGCCTTACATAACTTTTCTTATAAGCTAATTTTTTTTTTGGTAGATTAAGGAATAAGCAATTTTTGTTAAAAAAACTTCAATTAATAGAATGGAAACTGCATTTCTAGCCTTATTTAAATTATTGCAAAAAACAAAAAGTTTTCTTAATAGGTAAAACAAATATAAAGCCTGTACTGTTGTACATAAGCAAAGTTTGCTAGACTTTGGATCACTTAATTTAAAGTCTAAATTTGAAGCTGTCTATATAAATTATGTCGATAAATTTAACAAAACATTAAACGACTTGGACGAATGCACAACATGCATGCAACTGTTAATCTAATGGTGTTTAACAAATTACTGATTTTTGTGTTAGTAGCCTCCTAACAAACATAAACATAAGCCTGTTTATGTTTGTTAGGAGGCTGTAGTAAGTAGAAATGTTAACAATAGTAGTCAAAAGAGTTACAAATCAACATATATAGGCACTGAAGATCAAAGGTGCTCGACGCATGCAGGTTTTAAGGAATATAGACTAACATATAGTATTTAATCAACTAATTATAACAGACAAGATGTACATAAACAGCAGTACGAAACAAACTTGGAACAACTCCATTTATGTTAATTAACTGCCAATACAAGTTGAAGGTGATGGTAAAGATAATTTTAAATATATACCACCAAATGTAAATAAATATCCACTTATGTATCTATCTGCACTTATATATCAACTTTTAACAGTACCACTACACTATAATTTTGAATATTAACTACATTCTGAAAACTATAGATTGCCGCTACTATATCTAAATTTAAACCAAATTTTAAATGAAAGAATAGTAAATCCATTTAATTTAATAAGTTTTGATCATTTTACGGTATAAAGTATATTATATTTGGTATTCCGTAATTGCTGTGTCATACGTGTCATACGTTGAAAACTTCAAACAACTTTTTTTAGAACAATTTTGGAGATTAGATAAATAGTCAGCAGCACGTGTTCTAATTGAAACGGGACAATACCATTCTTCCAAAAGATTATTTACGGTATATTTTTTGAAATTGTATGTTTAATCTCAGTTTTTTATCTAAAGTACGACTACAAAATTAAATTCTTGTTTGCCATTTTGCTCCAAATATAGCAACTTGCCTTATAAGTGCAATTTCTTATCGGAAGCTATTTTGCAATTACGGGCCGCAAAGTTTATATAACTAAGAAAAAACATTACTAACCTATGCGTTTACCGCTCAATATTCAACAAAACGGTCAAAACCAGTCGCACTCTGTTCTACCCGCAACCAACCAACAGTTTAGGCACGGGAACCAAAACAAAAAAAATCTAAAAATAGCACAAATAACGCTAGATCAAATAGAACCCTAATCCAAAATAGGTTACTTACTTACTGAAGCTCAACTAAATTTTCTTTTGGAAAACGAGTTGAAACCTACTTATTTGATTCAAAAGTGAGTAGCTTACAAAGAATCTACAATTTTATAAATTAAAACTAAATGGAGAGTTTATTAAAAATTGATTGTAATTACATTTATTGTTCACCAAACAACTGTACTCTTTTTGTTCTTGTCAAAAAAACCGAATTTGAATTTCTAGCATTGGTAGACACTGGTAGTAACATAATTTGTTTAATTACTACTACTTTTGAAAAGATTAAATCAGTGTTACCAGAACTTTTTTTGTTTTCAGTTTAGAGAGTTCAAATTACCGGTGCTTACAGCTCTCAACCAGGAAAGGTCAGTTACCAAGTGTTTTTAATTTTTCTTTAAAACAATTTTAAGAAGAATTTCAATTTTTAGTAGTACTGAGCCTATACTTTTTTATAATATAGGTTTTGATTTCATATTTGCTTTTATAATTACTGTTATTATACATGAGCAGCAAATTGAATTGTTGATAAAAATACTGTAATATCTATATCCACAGTTGCACTAGTCCACAATTTTAGACCGCCAACATCAGCTGCACTGCGTATGTGTAGTATAAACATCCAATCAGATATTTTGCCGCCATGTATTAAAAAAAAAACTGTGTTTTTTACCAATTTATTAACGATCTGGAAAATAGAAATAGAAACAACAAAACTTGAGATTTTTTTTATAATTCATAAAGATAGTTTAAGAGACAAATCTGGTCTAACGGATTGTTATGAACATGAGATACATCTATCAGTACCCTATTCCTATAGTACATTATGTGGCAGGAACTTATAAAGCCGCAACATTGTAAATATACTAGATTTTGGGTCAGTTCACGTGCATATCAATTTTATGTTCTTCCTTTTGGTCTCTGCAATATCAAGTCTTACCAAGTGTATAGATAGGGCATTGGGCTTTGCTTTTGAGCAGTTTGTCCATGCTTATGTGAATAATTTGTTTATAACTTCTACAGTAAAGTTAGAAAAATGCTAGTTCTTTTGTAAACAGATAAACTTTTTTGGTTATGTGACGCCAGTGATGTCGGAATTGGAGGAGTTCTGTATCAAATGGTCAATGGAACACGACAAGTAGTTAGCTATTTTAGCAAATTATTGCTAGATCTTAAAACTTGATTTTCAGTACCTGAAATAGAACTTTTTAGTTTAGTTACTGCGCTCTACAAATGGCGAGTAAATTGCTTTCTTTCCGCATAGCAAAATGGATTCTTGCGTTTTGGGAGTATAAGTTTACTATACATTACGTTAAAAAAAAAAACAACTTTATAGTAGTACATCCGCAGTACTATCCAGAAATCTGCCCATTTGTTTACATACTTTATTAAAGCGCGCGTTTCGTGTAATGAATTGTGTTGCAGATATTCGTGCTAAATCTTTACCAGCCAAACTCCTTAAAGCCCAATTGATTAATTTTTGATGGTTTTTTGGAATTAATAGAAAGTTTTTTTTTTTTTTATAATTGAAAGGCGCAGAATGACGCGGTTGGTTTTAAAATAATCTAACTGATTGAATTTTGTAGTGATATGGCTGTGTTTAGCAAATTATATGTAACATATACTCAAGGCTTTAAATGCCAGTATATGAATAACATTTATGTATAGGTTAGTACAGCTCTGTCAAATACCTTCAAAAATTAATCCGCCAGGGCTTAAAATACGATTTCTCATTACAACGAGTTATACTACCAAATATGCCAAAAATTAAAGAAAACAATTTGTTTAAGACATTACTATATCTAAGAAAGGAGACGAATTAAATAAGAAACAAAAAAAATAAAATAATAGAATATAATCAAAATGGTTTCAGAAAAGGATTTAATGTTTGCAATAAGACAAATGAGTAAAAAATTAATACAAAAAAATATATACACTAGACTGTTTTTTTTTTAGAACTTTTTGTGTGTGCATCCTCAGAAAGTGATCTTTATGCAAAAAAATAAAGCCATGCCAAATTTCAGCTATCTTTTGCTCAAACTACTGAAAATGGCTTTTCTTACATGAACCTTGATCAAGTGAATTTTTTTCTGATTTTTTCAGTTAGCTTTTTCGTAGTAATAAGCAATCAAAATTTGAAAAAAATATTTGTTTTGCGTTTTTTTTGCATTTTTTGATTGTTTGTAACTTTTCAGGGTTGCATTTTAAGAAATAAGTTGTAAAAAACTTTTTATCTTTAAAATTTTTCAAAAAAGTAATTAAAATTTAAATTATACATTAAAATGGAAAGTCTACAATATTTAAAGAAATTATTGATACATTTACTATGGCTTGGATGGAGTTGATGCAGTTGGAATATATGAAAGTGTAGTACAATACAAAAAAATCTAAATAAAAATTATTATGCAAATTTGTAAGGTTAAGTATTACAGACCTAGTCTAAACTTTGCCTTTTTCTATTTGTAGTTTCCAAGTTTATTTATTGTTTTTATTATTAATAATATTTTTTCCGTACACTTGACTCATACATGGCCATATAAATGTATTTTCTAAAAACATAAACTATCAAATTTACTAAACCTAAATTAGTTGACACTTGAAAGTTAAAAGAGCTGTGTTTTTAAAACTTTGCTAGCATCTATCTGCACATGGAAAGATAGTGCATTTGGGGTTAGGGGTCTTATTGGTTTTTTAGTATGCCGCTAAGTAAAGAAAAATCAAAAAACAGCATTCGTATTTTATTGTGTGCGTTTTTTTTTGCAGAAATTTTTCTGAAAGCATGGTAATACACGCTTATTTTTGTAAGTACACAGTTATAAAATAAATAATATTTAATGCAATTGACGAAGAATGATGAAAAATTACTTTTGAATGCTCAACATTCATGTTTTAGAAATGTTACCCAAATATTTGCTCACAACGTTTAGTAAAATTAAACTTTTTGGTTTTTTTAGATTGCGGTAGTTGAACGTAAAACAATTAAACATTTTTTGATTTTTTTAATTTTTGTTTAAACTGGTATTTTTTTGTAAGACTACATTAATAATAATAATAAAAATAATACTTTATTTACGGTATATACAAAGCCATTTACATCAACATCATTATATACATAAATAACGATGAATTACAAGCAATATTACAATTACACAAAAATATATAAAAGAATATTGAATAATAAAAGCATGGAAAAAAGTATACATTAATAAAAACAAAATATAAAATTATTTATCAACACTCTTTAATTTACACTTAAAACTACATTTTGAAACACAAAATAAATCAATATTATTAGCGAAACTATTTGCAATTCTACACATTCTACCAATTGGGTTATTAAATCTATAATTGGTAGAATGTATTGATTCTCTAAATAATTGAGACTGTCTGGTTCGGCAATTATTGTTCGGGGCTTGAAATGGAAGAGTTACTAGTAGCTCTTGGCAATCAATCTTAGACATCATTAGTACATAGTAGCACATATAGTTTATATGCTCAACAAAAGTTAGTTTTGAATAAAAAATTACGCCCAAATCTTTTATTTGTGTAACATGTTCCAAAACATTATTATCGATAGTATAGTCATACGATACGATAAACAACAAGTTATTAATAAGACACCATGAATGAACAGAATCTAAATCATTTTGCAAACTAATGCAGTCCTCGATAGATGATATTCTTTTATAAATTTTAAGATTGTCAGCAAATAAAAGATAAGACGAAAAATTAATAGAATAAACAAGATCATTAATAAAAAGTAAAAACAGAATTGGTCTACAATGAAATCCTTGAGGAACCCCAGAAGGAACAGCAATTGGTTGTGATAAAAAGTTATTAATTTTCACACACTGTGTACGATTTTCCAAAAAGCTCGACAACCACGCAACAACAGATTCATGAAAACCCAAAGCCCAAAGCTTAGCAATCAAAATACTATGATTAACGCGATCAAAAGTCTTTGAAAAATTTGTGTGGGTAGAATCTACTTGAACTCTTAATTGAAAGGCATTCAATAGATCATTTTTGTAACAAAAAAGATTTGTAAGAGTAGAACGACTTTTGCAAAACCCATGTTGCTGTTCCACTAAAATGCTTTTGCACATCCATTGTATTTGACCTGTTACAATCTGATCAAATAACTTAGGAATAGCAGACTGGATGCATAGACCTCTATAATTAGTAACATCTATCTTAGCTCTAGGTTTATGTAAAGGCATAATGTAGCTGTGTTTCCAAACTAAAGGAAACTTGGCTTTATTAAGAGATGCCTCAAAAAGTAAATGCAATGGCGTAGAAATTGAATAAATACATTGTTTTAACAGCATAGATGGAACACCGTCCGGTCCAGTGCTAAAGTTACATTTAAGGTTCTCAATCCCTTTAAATATATCCAACAAACTAATTGAAAATGCTCGATGTAATACGTTTTTCTTAAAGTCAAACAAAGGAGTTGGATAAGTTTGTGTATCGTAAACAGAGGAAAAGAATTCAGCAAAACTATTAACATAGTCATCTCTATTACTGCAAGTTTTTTGTTTATATTACGTTGTAGCTGGAAAATTATTAGTTTTCCAAGAGTCCCTAACAAATTTCCAAAAGTGTTTAGGGTTACTTTGAATGTTGATTTTTGTTCGAGTAATATATTGCTTGTATAGACTTGTACTGAGATTTTTACACGAAGTACAAATTGATTGAAACTCGTTTTAATCAGACATTAGCCTTAAAGATTTACAACGTTTATGAACAGTTTTTTTTTAGTCTAGTAAGTGAAATCAATTCTTTATTAAACCAAACTGGAAAATTGTTTTTTGCCATAGTTTTTTGGGAACAAAATAGTCAATAGCAAAATGCAACACAGAGTAAAATAAATTAACGCAATTATTAACATCACAATTATAAAAAAAGAGCGGACCAATCAACATTCAACAAAAAAAATATTGATTGCGTTAAAGTCGGCATATTTAAAATCATTAAAAACATAATTACACATTAAAATATCACGGCTAGTATCACATTTTACATCAATCACATAAGCAATATGATGTTGGCTAAGTTTTAGCAAAACATCTACAGCTTTAATCACAGAAATATCACAGATGTTAGAAAAACATAAATCTAAGTACTAAGTATAGAAATACATTGAACGCAGTTTAGAAATCCATAACAGTTGGAAACAAAGTGAGCAGAATAACTTTCATTACAAATAACACTTATGCCTAACTCATCATTTACCCATACTGCTGCGGGTGGATTATAATCGCCTAGTGAAATTAGTTTACTGTCTGGATATTTGTCAGCGATAGATTCGGAATAACAATGATCTAAATATTTATTACATGCCGAGTTAGGTAGTAAGTTGACTGCACTGATAATATATGATACAAACTTAAACTTAACAATTACAAACAAATGTTCAACACTTAAAAATGTAGGTTGTAATAAAGTACAATTAAAACAAGTTTTAGTAGCAATTAAGACACCTCTTCCGTCAAGCTTAGGGCTTGTTAATGAAACATCTAAACAAACTGTAACCAATTAATTGTAGCTCTGCATTGCTGATGTCTTGATTTAGCCAGGTTTTGGTCAGTACAATAATATTGTAGTTAGATACAGCTACAGCCAGCATAAGTTCTTTGAGTTTAGTGTTTATACCCCCAACATTCTGGTAATAGATGGAGATACCGCTAGTGTTTCTGGTTTAGATTGTTGGCTGGATCCAGATTTTGAATATCCTCCGAAGATGAAGCAGAAACATTATTAACTCGCCCATAATTTATAAATTTCTTGACCGCTATATTTGCAGGCCAAAAGTCTTCACAAAGAATAGATCCAGCATGATTAGCTGGAACAGAAACTTTAAAGCTGCTGTAGTTTCTAAAGAAGGAAAAACTGCAAGTTGAATCAATTGCACCGTATCATTAGTGAGCGGCGCAGTAGTAGGAGCAGTTTGTTGTTTACTGCAAGCTTTGAATTGAAGAATAGTTTAATCTTTTTTGGTGATCTTCTCTTCAAGATAAGTAATTTTATCTAAGAGTATTTTATTGCTTGATCTCAACTCATCACATAAAACTTGGTAAAGAGTAATATTTTCTTTATAAAGTTTAGGAAGTTTGGAATTATACAATTTAAATAAATTACCGAAATTACATTTCTTGTAACGAATAGCGCAACTGTTATGGAAGATAACGCCACAATTGCTACAGGTTACACCGGAATGTGCAACAGTTTTGCATTTACAGTTTAGGCCGGACATAATAACAGATGCAGTTACAAAAATGACTAGAGCAATAAATAAATAAAAACAGGATAAGGTTGATACAAGGACACTATTCACACCGATGCGGTCGATCACTAGTGACTGACTAAAAACAAATACAGGTACACCACGGTAAGGTTACACAAGAGACAGCAGGATTATAAAAATTAATAATAAAATTACACGTTAAAAAATGAAAGTTACGTCACTGGTACGAATAGTTAAAAACACCGCCACGGGAAGCGCGACAAAACAGTAAGCGGGAAACTATAATTCTAGGTTAAATACATTTACAATAATAAAAATAATTAAACCAGTGAAATTTTTTAAAATTGTAAAGATGACTGGTTGCTAATATAATTACCAGCCGGAATGACACGAACTTTAGAATTATAGGCACTAAATTCCACACAAAACTGCACAAGTTAAAATTAATCATTACACACACACAGTGGCGTACTACTTTTATGCTTTCTTTTAATACAAGAATTTTAACTTATAGTTAATTTAACTGAGTTTGCTGTATGCAATTAAATACTGTCAACCATTTTTGTAGCACTAACTATGTTTATCTTAATTGATTTTATAGATTCAAATGTAATTGCGAAGTCAGGATATTTGTTTTATTTACGTATAAATAGTTAGACTTTTTTTTAATTTACTGGCTAGCAGCTGCTTACTATAAAAACTTTGCTTGGGACATCTGATAAAAAACTGATCTCTATCTTTTATAAACTTTTTGAGGTTTGCACTAACTTTCAATTTAAAAAAAGTTATTTTTGAAAAATTCAACTTTAGCAATCTTAAACTGCTTGTTTTCAGTTGTCCAATTTAAAAACCGATTTGTTTCTTGGCAAAGAATAAACTGATTTATCTATTGTTTTGTTAAAAGAAATAATTAATCAACGTTTTTCTGTCAATTAGTTACATTTTTTTTAATATTATTTATAATGTCAGTTTTCTTAGAAATTTTTTGCATTTTGTGCGTTAAAGACTATGAAAGTTTCTTTAGTCAGGCTGGAAACGATTTTCAGCCTGACTAAAAAAACTCCAGTGGTAAGTCTGTTTTTTGGGTTTTGAATTTTTACTGAAGGGTGAGAGCTTACTGCATTTAGTCATTTTTTTGACTTAACACACAATTATCCTAGTTGGTTAATGTTTGTTAAGACAGTATTAAAAATTGGTCATGTCAAGTTATTTTGAAGCCTTGTTGGTTAGTCTAGAGTTTTAGTAGGGCCTGTTTTTTTATAATTTTAAATTACTAAAATTAATTCATAATATGGTTAAGTTTTGTCTTAATAGTTAATTGTTAGTTTATTAAATTACTAAACAGTTGTTTTTTAATAAACATTGGGTTTAATCAAAGCGGTTCTTTTTTTGTTTCTGCAATATTTATTTGATGTGTGCTTGTTGTGGACTAAAATTTGTTAACAAATAAAAGATTATTATAATAATATAACATAAAGTCTGTAACATTTAAGTTTGAGTGTTGTTTTAGAGTAGAGGTTATTTTCAACATTATTAAAGTTTTGTAATGATAATAGTGGTATTGCTGAGCATTTGTACTATCAGTGGTACATGAGTCAACAAGCTATTGCAATGTAAAAGCAAATGCGTCAAAAAACTGTATTCACTGATTTTAAAACAATTTTAGTTTTTGCAAATACGTGTTTTTGGTAAAAAACTACAATTATATTTTTAATTTTTCAATTACAGTACCTTTAAAACATCGTAACTGCTATTGGGATAATGTATACATTATGTTAAATATAAATACATTTTTTTTTTCAGCAGGATTTACTTTGTTTTATTTATACATAAACGACGCGGGCAATAATGATGGATACGCCCCTGCTGACGCCAAAAGGTATGATACGACATTTGTAATTTACGGATTCCTGAATTAAGGAATTTCTTAACGTGCATAAAACATCTAGAGTAGTCGAGACCTAACATGTGTTTTTTTATATTCATCATACTCTGCATATAAAGGGCACGTCCTTGATACCCTTTTATTGTTATTAGTACGCAAATAAATAGTATACAATAGTTTTTTTTTTTTTAATTAATAAATATTTATTATGTCTCAAAAAATCTTAAAAAAACTTTCAATTCGTCTG
Organism: Tachinus rufipes; assembly: GCA_963932245.1. Classification (NCBI taxonomy): domain Eukaryota; kingdom Metazoa; phylum Arthropoda; class Insecta; order Coleoptera; family Staphylinidae; genus Tachinus; species Tachinus rufipes. Next base: position 37,025,109 of record OZ010742.1, on the reverse strand, counting down.
ACAAAAAAAGCTATATATTTTATTAATTAAAATCATTTAATGATTTCATTTTTAAATCTTATTTTATATAAATTTATCTCTATTTCAAAATAGAAATTGAATTTATACATTATGTATTACAATAATTTTATAATACGTATACTTTTTAGAATACGCGTACACTTTAACACATAAAAAAAGCTTTGTTAAGCTATTAACGTTCTAAACGAAAATCGTTTATCAAAATGTCGATAATTAAGACCAACAAAATTTGACCAAAAGACGATAATTGACACTTAACAAGCGATAATCATTGTTTGTTTATATAGATAGACAGATTTTTTTGTTAATGACTTTTCTAACATATCTTGTAATACTTCGTTTGTGTGAGCTTAATTAGTATTTAGTCATAGCTACAGCGGTGCGTTTGACAGAATTACTTTATTCACGTTCAGTAATTATCTCTATTTTATTATAGTTGCTTTTTTATTTCTGCTTTTGGTGCGACGCAACGGCAACGATTATTAATTCGTTTTCGTTTTGATTTTTGATTTTACTATTTAATTGCGCAATATTCTGGAAATAATTGACAGCAAGATGGAATAGAATTATAACGGAAAACGTCAGTCTGTGAAAATTGCTAACGGATCTTCTCACCACAATATGCACAATACGTGTTGTTTATTTACATAATTTATAGTAAATTTAAATTAATTTTATTATTTTTAGGCAAATATATATTATGTTTTTATTATAAAGCTAAATAACATAAAAAAAATTTAATTTAGATTTAATTAATTAATTATAACTGTTAATGAATAAAAATAATTTAGTTTATATTATTTTTATTAAATATAATATATTAGTTCAAATGACCCAACTCAACCTGACATTAAAAAACTAAACTAATACTAGTTATGTATGTTATAACAATAAGTTAAACAAATAAACATATATTGACTGTAGTAAATTAAAACCAAGACTATAAAAGTAGAAATTTTATTTATTTCTATGAATTTTTTTGCTGGATAAAAATTGGATGTGAATATTTTCTCTAATAAGGCTGATTTTTCTTCACGTATTGCGTTATGTCAATGGCTTTTGCAAATATTAATTCTAATTCTTCAATTCCTGACATATTCTTTTCAATGATGAAGCCAGTTTCTCATGAAATTCAATAAAGAATTTTCAAGCTACCTCGGTTTCTGGAAGATGTACCTACTATTGGCAACAAGAGTTGCAATGTAGTTTATGCTTGTGATTATTTAACAGTAATATACGGATATCGCTGGATTAATCGAGGTGGGCCACACGCAAGACATGCTCAATCACCAGACTTAAACCTTCTGGATTATTTTTAATGGGGTTATCTGAAGTTATTAGTTTACACTACTCCAGTGGAGAATTTAAACAATTTGCAAAATCGAATAATTTCTAGGTGTAACTCAATTAGAAACAAACCTGGTGTATTTAAAAGAGTTTGGCACTTAATGACAAGAAGATTGAATGCTTGAATTCAGGCCAAAGAAAATCATTTTAAACATTTATTGTAGATTCAGCAACTTTACATGTACTTTTTGGTAACAAAACGTTGTAACTGTTGCAAATTTTGTTTATCCTGTATCTTTAAAACAAAGGGTTTTTTTTAGAAATCATAGGACAAAATATTCTTAGAATAAGCCAAAGAATTTTTGTCGCATGTTTATCTAACATCCTGTATAAACTAAAACTGAAATGCATTGTTTATCAAAAATTATTATATAAGTGTCTATAATATTAATATTAATTTATTGTAGTAAATCAACGGGTACATTCAACAAACGCAACTGTTAGCGTTAGCGGAAAAACTTTAGAAATGTGCTTTAGTTAAAATTTTAGGTTGTTAAAGTAAATGAGATATTTTCAAGCTATTATTATTTGCTGACTCAGCTGACAAGAGTTGCGTAGTACGTATATTATTTTGTCGTGCTTACTTTCTTCTGTTTATTTTTTTTTTGCTTAGTATTTTTTTTGTATTGCACTGTTAGTTTATTATGTTTTCTAGTATAAACCCAACTAAATGCTTTCTTTGTGCCTTCTGCTAACGAACAGTGTAGCATCGTGTGCAATTAGTAATAGAAACACATGTTCTGTAAAAAACTGGGTGAGGTTATATTTAATGAAGCATTGTTTTTGTTTAACACACAAAAATATTTTTGGAATCAACAGCTTAGTTTACAAGTTGTTTTAGCAATTGAATTTTTCCTGGTTTTATTTCCTTGTTTGCTGGTGGTAGTATTGTATCTTGCGCCAGCAAATTTAGCAGGATTGTTTTAGGAACTACTAATAGTGCTCTTGAAAATTCCGTTTTGTAGTAGCGACTAATTCTTAATGCAATTTTTTTTTTGGTTTTGTCAAATCTCTACGCTTTATTACATTTGTCTATTTGCTTTATATTAGAACAAAGTATAGTATTATAGAATTTACTAAGCTTTACCAAACTATTTTTGTTTACTTAGTTTGCCAATATTGGGCATCAGTCGTGTTAGAGACGTTGCCGCTTTTTCTGTTTTTTTTGCGGCTTGTTTGATAAATGAGGGGCTATGTTTATATTATGCTCAAAAGTTATGTCAATTTATTTGGTTTGTTATGGTTATGTTTCTAACTTACTTTCTTGAGTTTTTTCAGTCTGCTTAAATGAGAGTATTGGTTTTGTGTACTAATTTTTCATTAATTTTATTATTTATCTGCTATTTTTTCTATGCAGTTTTCAAACACAATCATTGCTAGATTATTTGCATTCTCAATTATTTTGCTAATGTTTGTTGTTTTTTCTATTCTTATTTTGCGTCTGTTTAGAAAGTAGTTTTTATTAGGTACATGGCGTTACTTTTTTTTGTAATTTGTTAACTATTTCGGGTCATCTAACTGTGTTTAAGCAATTTTTACATCTAAAATTACTAATATAACGTATGTTTTTGTTAGTTTTTTTTGTCTTATCTTTTGGACTTTGCTAACGTTCTTCTTGCTTACGTGCAGCTAACTCAAAAGTTAGCAATGTTACTACTCTACTTTTAGTACGGAAATTGTCTTTTAATACCTGTGTTCTTTTTTTAAATGTTATTGCAGGTTTTCTTAATGTTTCTCATTTGTTTGCTTACAATATTTATATAATTTGCAACTTTTGTGCATATTTCTACGTTGGTAGTTAGCCGTTGTGTCAGTTTATTAAATCAAAATTTAATAATTTTATTTATTTTATATTATAAGTTTTCTTACAATTCTTAATACATGTATTCTGGCTTGATCACCGAGTTACATCGGACCCTCGTAGTACCAACTTTTTTTTTTCAAGAACTTCATTTTTAGTAGTTTGTAGTAAGATCTATATTGATGTTTTTGTCTAGGTTCTTCTGTTCACACATTTGCCATTTTGACTACTAAGTTGCACTTTGCAGTTTATTCCGCAAGTTTGATACTTTTGCTAAATTCTACCGGGGAGCATTAACTGTAAGATTTTGCTTTAAAGTCTTTCTCTATTAACACTTGTTTTAATATTGTTTAAAGTTTTTGCAAAAACAAGTAGGGTTTTTGGAAACTTATCTTTTTTGATTAAATGTGGAAAGTAACACAAATAAAGCACAATATTTACGCAAACGTGGACAGTTACTTTTTTCTTTAGTTTGTAGATACCTAGGAGTTTTGCGGTAAGTATATGATTGTTCAGGTTTATAAACCATCGTAAGCTCTTTTTGGTTATGCTACTTTCTTGGTTATAACACTAAAAAGTAGACATTAGAACAAATGTCCATTAATACATGACACAAGTGATTAAATATTAATCTTGAAAAACGAAATAATCGTTGGGCTTGTGCATACGCGTCTTACAAAGACGAAAACAAGTTACTTAGAAAATAAAAGTAACTTGCACATTACAGTTAGTACTACTGATACTGCAACATTGAAAAAATAAAATTGAAAAATGTGGTTAAAATTTAAAAAAAAAAAAAAAAAAAAAAAAATCTGTTAAACGGCAGTATTTTTAGTGCCAAGTGTTACAAATGTGCGTTTGGCTTTGTTTTTGTTGGTGTTGTTGCTCATTTGAATTTTTTCTGCGTAGTATATAGAGTTTATTGTACTAATATGTTAATAAATAAAATTAAAAGTTAATTATTGTTTTAGATCAACTTCAGTTGTTATTAAGCTGAATAAATTAATTTGTTGAAAAAATTAGTCACTAGGCATTGTTTTGTCAATTTATTTGTATGCATAAGTAAAAATAAAATAATAATATAAACTTTATAAATAAACAACCCAACTTGGTATATTTGAACAAATTGTAGTATAAAAATATTTGATACAAGCTTGAAAATCACAACAAAAAACTTTTTCATGTTTACATTTACTTTAAAACAAAACAACACAATTAATTTTTATTTTTTAAGTTTAACAAATACATTTCATCATTAATATTATATTTACATAATAAAGATCTTAATCATCCTTTGCAATTGATAAACCAAGTATAAAATTGTTCTAAAAACACAATTAAACAAAATCGATGATAAAAATTGTTTGCTAAAAGACGTTATTTAAAGTATGGTGAAAATAAACTAATTCAACTAACGTACTAAGAAAAGAACAAAAAATAATAAAATTAAAAATTAGGCAAAAGATTGTAAAGGCACATAGAACCAGCAATAAACAAAAACCTAATAATGACGATCATAAAATACTGCATCCGTTATGATTTCAAAAGCATTTTTTACTATCTATATAAAATTACATAAGCAAAGTTAATTATTTTCAATAAAGTTCTATAAAAAACCTCTTGCAAGAACTTTGCTTAAATTGCTTATAAAAACAAAAAACTTTTACAATGTGTTATCTTGTTTCTAATATTTTCTAAAAGTTTTTAGAAAGTCAAACCTGCAAAAGTGTTTTTCAAATTTCTGCTTTAGTAGGTACTAAGTGTTAATAATTTGCAGCAATACTAATATATTAGCCAGAATTACGAGCAATACCTGCAACAAAATGAAGAAGATTGTGTATGAATTATACTAATCAACATGTTTTTCTTATTTGTACCGCACAGTCTCTATATTTTCAAAATGTTGGGTCGTGGTTTTCTTGTTGGAAATATAACCATCTACTTAAATTGTGTTTTTGCAAATTTATTTTACTATAACTTTTATACTACCTGTTAAAACGAGTACACACAATTTTCATAAAAAAAAACTATTAAATTTGTAAAGGGTTTTTCAATAAGGACATAACAATTTTGTATTTAAATTTGAAACGCACTTTTTGATTTTTTTTTTAAACTATTAAAAATTATTATCAAAATTCTGAATCAGTTGTTGCAATTTTAAGAGCGTTTATTCTAATATTTGGTAGTAATAATTGTCCCACCAGACAGGCTTTGCGTGCCGTAGTAGATAGATTTGAGTTTACACTATTGAATGTTCTTGTGCCAATAAGACAACGCAACAGCCAAAGTACCAAAAATATTGCGGCCGTACGTGCTTCAGTTTAAAATAAAATTATTCAATTCCTTTTACAAGAATTAGTGTTCTCTCAGTTTACATGTGGCAAGTTTTGCGTAAAGACTTTGTCTACTTCTCACAAAAGCAAATTAATTTAAGGACTAAAACATTTTGATTGTTTAAAGTACTAAAACTTTTCCAATTGAGGTCTGCAAAAGTTTGAAGTAAATTCTAAATTTGATAAAAAAATTATCTTTAGCAATAAAGCTCATTTTTGGGTTAATAACTTTGTCAATAAACGATATATGCATTATATGAAAGCAACAAACCAACTATGCGCTTTAAGGAACTCTATTGCACCCACAAAAAGTAACAGTAAGTAACACCGTGTGGTGTGGATTTTATGGCGGAAATGTGATTGGACTGTATTTTTTGTGGATGAAAATGAGAAGAGCAAATGAGGAGAAATATGGTACTAAAAGAAGTCGGAAGAGGAACAAAATGGATGATGGCGGTAACAAAAAGAAGAAAACAAATTGAAACGGAACTAATAAATCATTAATTAAAAACAGGGTTTAGGGTAATTAAGATTATATGTTATATTAGAAGTGATTTAAGTTTATATATATGGTAAATGTTATCTTAAGGGCGAAAGACAAGAAATAAACGTTTATTATGATTGCAAAATTAAGGGGTGTTATTGTGCCATGTTGCAAGACTATTTTTGGCTAGAATTGGATGGACTTGACCGTCAGTAATATGTGGTTCCAACAAGATAGCGCTACACAGCTGGTCAAATAATTGATCTAATAAAGTTTGGTAATTTTGTAATCTCGAGAAATGGTCCGGTTGAACGGCCACCTTGGTTATGCAATTTAACGGCGTTGGACTTTTTTATGGAGTCATAAAGTTGTTGGTTTGTGACAACAAGCCATCCTAACTGAATAGCAGAAGGGATGTAAGAAAAATGCATTAGGATGCAAAGAACAACTAACTATAGACGCTGTAATAACAGGAAATGCCAAAAAGAACCGGCAACCTCTCTATATGGTCTATATCGACTACCAAAAGACATTTGACAACGTACCGCATCCATGGTTGATTATGATCTTACAAATATATAAGACGGATCCAGCAATCATAAAATTTCTAGAACGAACCATGCTTAAATAGAATACAAACCTTCAAACTAATGTAGACGGAATACATACTGTTGTTGGTAACATTCCAATAAATAGAGGAATATTTTAAAGAAATGCCCTAAGTGCACTGTGGTTCTGTCTGTGTTTAAATCCATTATCTAAACAACTGAACAAAATGAAAGGGTACAAACTAGAACACTTAAATGTTGCTTACTTTTTGTATATGGATAATCTAAACTTATATGCAAAATCAAAGGTAGAATTAGATAAACTGCTAAAGTAAACAGATAAATTCAGTAAAAACTTAAAAGTAAAATTTGGTATTGACAAATATAAGGTAAATGCATTGGTGCATATAAATGTTTGGGTTATTTCCAATCAAGAGATATTAACCAAAAAGTAGCAAAAGAAGAACTACAAAACAAATTTAAAAATCGGTTAGACTTTGTCCTAAAAACGGAACTAACATCTAAAAACAAAATTAAGGCACTCAACATGGATGCAATCCGTATACTTACATACAGTTTCGGCATCATCAATTGGACACATACAGAGTTGCAAGCACTAGACGGTGTAGTTAGAACAAAATCAACCAAGAACAAAATGCACCATCTAAGAAGTGCCATGGAGCGCCTATACTTACCTTATCTAAAAGAGGGCGTAGCCTAACTTACATTACAAACCTGCATTACTCCCAAGTCAACAGCACACGTTACTATTTTTGTCAAAATGTAACCACTAGCGATATTCATAACGCTACTGTGAGATGTGACCAAAAAAATCACTTCCTTAAGACTACACGATGCAAACTACGACGCTAAAGCTTTGATAGAAGACCCAGCATCTTTAGAAAACCGATGGGCTAGCAATCCGTTACATGGTAGATATTCAACTCTTATCAAACAACAACATATAGATAAACAACAATTGGTTAAAAGATGGGTATATTTTTTCTGAAACGGAGTGATTTATGCTTGGCATTCAAGACCAACTAATTGCAACTAAATATTATCAAAAACACATAATACATAATAATAGAATCGAAAACGATAAATGCAGAATGTGTTCCGGAAAACCTGAAACTATATATCACATCACCGGTGCACGTCTATCACTAGCCGCCACGGAATTTACGAGAAGACATGATAATGTTGCAAAAATACTACACCAACAACTATGCAGGCAGATTGACCCTGAAGCTGAAAAAAACCCCTACTACAAATACCACTCCGCAAATGTTACGGAAAATAAACTTTTTAAAATCTACTGGAATCGTGATATAATAACAGACAAAACAATGCCACACAACAGGCCAGATATATGTAGTACTAACTGACAAAACAAAGAAATACACCTACCTTATTGATATCTTCATTCCCAATGCCGCAAACCTCCAAGCTAAAAATAAAGAAAAACTAGATAAGTACTTACTTCTATCAAAAAAAGTACGATTGTTATGGCACCAGGATAAGGTTATGGTGATTACCATTGTAATTGAATCAACAGGGAAGATACCAAAAGTCCTCTTCAAAAAATTGAAATTTATTGAAGTACCCAATTATATTTATAAGAAAATGCAGCGTTCTGTTATAATATATACCTGTGGAATTGTACGCAAAGTTCTGAACAACAACACTTAAAAATAAAATAACTGCATAGAAACAGCTATTTTCCCATCTCAAATGAAAATAGCAGTTGTGGTCTCTATTTAAAAAAAAAAGAGAAGTTAAACTTACTAGATAACTATTGCCTAATAAGCTGATGACATATCAATATTAAATAGAGGTATATCTCATTTTCAAATATTAAATAAAAATAAAGAGAAACTGTTTAGATCTACAGAATGGTTTACCTGTAATCAACTGTGTTTGAACAAAACCAAAACTATATCAGCTCTACTTACTAACAAAACAACCGATGCTAGAGAAGATACTATTTAAGTTTTTAGGACTACGTCTAGATTGCAGATTACAATGATAAACTCAAGGAGATCAAGTTGCGCATTATGCTTTGTAACTTTGCAAATATTATAGCTGAACCGGCATTAAAATTAGTATATTTTGCACTTTGTCAATTCTGCATATAATATGGCTCAACATCTAGACATCGCATATTTGCATTGCAGCGACGTGCTGTACCCCTAATAAATAAAACTAAAAATATTATATCCTCAGAAGCATCTCTTAAATACTTCATTACTCATCTCGGGAATAAAATACCGAGATGATTGTAGGCTAAGTTTTGTAAAACACCAAATTTTAACTGTGCCATGTGTGTATATTTTAGAATGTTTAATATATGTTCATAAAAATAAAGATAGTTTTAGTTTAAACTAGAATAATCATAACCACAACACTCGGCGCCGGTGTGATTTAGGAACACTCGGACTAAACAGCTCTAGAAATCGCACAAACTATTATGGTAGTAAGTTTTATAACTTACTACCCAGGCAAGTGAAAGAACTGCCCTAAAAGTTATTTAAAACTACTATAAAAACGTTTTTGTCTCAAAAAGCCCTTTATAGCTGGGACCAATTTGTAAATAACAATTTAGATGATTTAATGTAATGTTTTTTTTATATATCTAACTTTGTATGACCTGTGTAAACTATTCTATATGTAAGCATTAAATAAATAATAATTATTATTATTTATAGTTGATAATAAATATTCAAACAATACTTTTATTGTATTGATGTTTTTAAAATATTTGGATAAAAAATAACCAATCTAAATAATTTTATTTACTTTTAAAAAATATGGTTTGTATGAGTGATATACAATTTAATTTGCAATTTAAATTAAAACCTAGATCTTTGATATATTTCACAGATTTCAGAATTGTAGTACCAATTTAATAAATAAACTGAAAATTGATAAATTTGCGTAAGAGCCGTCTGACACAAGACTTAGAGATTTAGCTTGCTTTTAAACATAACCACTGAAATAAGTCTATAAGTGTTAGGCGGCTTTAAAAGTTTCATAACGTTTTCAGGCACTAGTTATATATTTTGTGGATATGATTTTGTAAAGAAGCTGAGTTGTATCGTCATTTACTATCTTTTTAATTACTATCAAATCATAAGCAAATAAGTAACAATCTTAATCTACACTTATATCAGTTATAAAAAGATCTGACATTGATTTTTTTCAGATTTTAAGTTAGAAATAATAATTTATTTTATTGTATTATTTAAACTCAACTATTATAAACAAGTTTCACCAACTTTAGCTTTTTGTTAGTGGTAGTAAATTTTGCAAGACAGAAACTATAATCAAATGTTAAATGCGTGAAGAAGTTAATGTAGTAGATATTGTTTACTGATAATTGACTATATTAGTCTTGATATTGTTTTTCTGCACTAGTACAAGTTTATTTTCTTGTGTATTGAAAAGTAATATTAAATAAAATAAATAATGGTTTTTTTAAACCGTTTCAGAGAATAAAGTTAGTAAGCCATCCGCTTCTGCGCCCTTTCTTTTGCCCTGATTATTGTATAACATAATTATAAATTTTAGTAATACCAATTTTATTGTACACTGCATAAATACTATTTAATCCAAAACAAAAACTCAAAATTTATAATTAACTAACATTTCAATTTCATTTTCTTAACTTTTTTGGAAACCTGTTTTATGATATTGGTATTTTAATATTCATTTTACCACTATCATTTTATTTCTTATAAGTTAAAATTTTACAAATTGTAGTTTTTCGTTGTCCTAATTTATTAATATGTAATTTAAGAGATATGTTAATATAATCAATTCAAATTTGATTTTGAAATAATCTCTGATTTTATATCACAAATAAAAAGGCCACATCTATTACCAACTTTCTTCTCTCGCATATAAATAGATTATTATATTACATATTTTTGCAACATTTTTTTACATATTATGTATATAAAAACTAAATTATTATACGTTATTCAATTGCAATGTTATGAAATATTTAAATTTAAAGTGCATTTAAAAATAAATAAAACATAATTTGGTGCTGGCACTATATCACATTTATTATGTATATTGTTGTACATTTAGCGGAGATTTATTATTAATTAAATTTAAAATTTTTACAACCATATAATTATAAAAATATATTTATTACATAGAAAATTACATTTGACACCAATTAGTGTTAACAAATTGCAATAGAAAGAAATCTCCATATACACATACATACATATATAAACTTTTCGATAAAAATTATTGCCGGCCTATTTGTGTAAGATGCTGCTGAAATTACTCAACGCATTACGGCCGAATATTTATTTGATAATAGAAAATTATTAGAATTAATTACTTTATGTAACGGAATGATTTATTATTTAACTACCAATAGTCGTCGGGTAATTCCATTTATTAAAAAAGTTGAAAGCTTTTTATTTGTATTTTCAAAAATACTGAGGACAATAAAATTTTATGATTTAATTATTTTACCACGAGTCGTTAATTAGACTATTATTTAAATTTCAAGGCTTCATATGGAAAAATCCAAGTGTTATAAATATTCATAGGATTCGATTGTATGTCGTTATGATGCGCTGTTAATTAATTAATAAGAACAGCATTATAAATAGGAAGCAAAAGAGATGCAATAAATTAATGCAGAGGGGAAAATTGTGTAAAAAATACAGAACTAATGAATGCATGCGCTGTATATAATTAACAATGGTTACGTAAAGTGCTAAAAATGTCCCATCTGGGCAATAGAGATTGTTGCAAGTGTTTGGTATGATCATATGATCACGCCCGACGCCGCAGGACGCACTTTCCCATTGGCCCGACGATAATCACGTGCGTAATAAATACACCTGAAATCGAGTTATTTCCACACTGCGCAATCACGGATGCCAACATTATATGGGTAATTAATATTATAAGTAGTCAACATTATAAAAACAACCTGTCATAGGTTCGGTTCCATTCTTTTTTACTAATATGAATATAATAAAAATCGATTTATTGCTAAATACGTATGCAATGCAGTTTTTAAGTGGTGCTAGAGATACTTAATTACCATCATTCTATCTTATTAGATGTTATTTTACTTGATTATCTATAGACGAATGTTTTATTTCATTTAATGACTTGCATAATTGATCAGTATTTCAATGTGTTCTCTTGGTAAACACATCTTATAAAATATACCATGCATTTTTTGCCATCCCTGACGTCAAAAGAATATTTAAATTATATTAAATCATTTATGCTATTTGTTCCTGCTCATGTTTTTTTTATTAAATAAAGTACTTAATTCAATAAAGCAATCCATACAATTCAATATTATAATTTCTATAAATATCCATTGCATCAGAAGTTATTATGTGAACTCATTATATAATAATATAGAATCTTACTAAATAATAATTTTGTTTTATGAGCAAGAACGCAGTTGTTAAAAGAGACATTGTAATGTTTAATAGTCAATTTATATTGCATTTCTCCAAGAAACCTGGCATAAATTTTCATATTTCATATAAAATCATTTGTAATAGTATAATTATATACGCTTTTCAAAGGAAGTATTAGCTGTTATTGTTGTAAAATCTTTTTGAACTACAAATTATATCTGAGAATAAAATGTCATTTAGACTTGTTGCACCTGCGAATTAATATGTAACATTATACATAAATAATATTAGTAGAAATTTAAATAAATCACTCTTTTAAATAAATTATTTAACTAGTTCATGCTAATAATTTTTCTAATATTTAGACTAAAAATATTTTTGTTTTAATTTCTAACTGCTAGAAACTTTACATATTTTTTTGGTTTCCGTTAACACAATTTTTTTTAAGTTGGACTAAATTATTATTTAGTATGTACATTGACTATCAAACAGTGATGTGTTTATAAACAATTTACCTCTTACTTATAAATAATAAAACTGAGTTTTTCACAACCATGCATTTTTGCTGTATATTGAATACTAATCAAATCTGGTTTTTCTATATACTCTGAATTTTGTTGTATGTTGTATGGTAACTCTCGATTTTGTTTTTTTTCTGATTATTATTATTTTTTAAACATATTGAGAGAACATCACTTTTTGTCGAACGATAACTAAGAACTGTGGTATATTTTGGATTTTTTTAAAGGCATTCTATAAGAATAACGTTAGAATTACTTCTTCTAGTTAATAAATTTAAATAACTAATATTAACTGAAAGTTAGAAAATTTACTTAAAAAAAAAATGTGATAACTGCATTTAAAGTAAATATAATTAAAAACATAGTTTAAATAAATTTAAAAGTAAAAAAAAAAACAATTAGTACTAAATATTTATTTTAACAGTATAACAATAACAAAAAAGCTAGAATTAATAAAAAATAAAAACAAAAAAATCAATTCTAATAAAATTCATAAATATATAAAAGCAAAATTAAAACAATAATAGAAAAAATTAATTTATTGCAAATACATTTTGAAAATCATTACAAAAAAACTTTTCGATATTGTAAAATGTATTTCATAAAAGAAGCATTGTTTAAAGCAAAATATTGACAAATTTCTCACTCTATTAGGCAACTTATTCTAGCATTCAATAGCATAACAATTTACTTTAGTTTTTTGTTAACCTCACACAGTCTGGGTATAAGTTAGATCTTCATCTAGTTCTATAGTTGTGGAAATGTTTCTGAGAAATAAAGTGACAACAATTGATTTATATATTTTAAGCTGTCTATATGGCTATGTATGAGTCAAGTGTACAACATGATTTTTTTTTAAACCACTAAAAATGTATTTTTTTACATTAATCTTGATTATGTAAATTTTTTGAGATTTTATTAGTTAGGCATTTCCGAGTAACAAGCAATCAAAATTTGAAAAAATCAATTTAAAAAAATTAAGGAAACTTTTTTTTGGCTGTGAAATATTATTCTTTGTCAATAAAAAAACAAGTTTTTTACAACTTTTTTCTAAAAATGCAACCTTGAAAAGTTACAAACGATCAAAAAAATGCAAAAAACGCTTATTACTTGGAAATGCGTAACTGAAAAAATCTGAAAAAAATGCATAATCAGGATTCATGCAAAGAAAAGCATTTTCAGTGGTTTGAACAAAAAAAATTATTCTGTACACTTGATTCATATATACAAACTAGGTAAAGTTAGAACGTGAGTATAATTTATATAGCTACACCATTATAGGTATATTTTAACATGCTAGTAAAGATATATATATATAAAAACTAAATTAAAAAAATTATTAAAAACAATTCAAGTTTAATTCAGAAAAAATAAAAACCCTTGGATAAAAGCACACAGCACATACATGCGTTTTCTATATTAAAGCGCCTAGTGAAGCATTGGGATGCCGTGTTAGCACACCTAATAGTTTATAAGTTAGATAATAAAACAAAAAGTTAGTAGGAAGAATTGTTGGTGACAAAGGCTGTTCCAACATTTAATCAATTGCAGTTCTTTTGACAAACGCAGAGCGCTGCAAGTTTGCAAAGAGTTGCAAAACTACAAGAAAAGCAAAACATTTTTTTATTACGGCTGCAGGAGAAGCATTAAAGTGATACTTATGCAATCAAGATCATCTTGTACATACATGTCCGAATGTCATTAATAAATATCCAGCAGAAAAGTTGACTCTAATAACCGATAAGAAACTATGCATAAATTACATGAAACCAAATAACATTGCAAAAAACTGCAAGTCATCTAAATAGAAAAAATTATATTGCATATTATTAATTCAAACACAGTAATAATTGGATGAGGGCAATTTCATTTCAAACGGACTAGAGCTGGGGGGGAGGTGCATTGAAATTTGATTATGTATTTTTTTTAGTTTCTATATCTTATTAGTAGTCTTTTAATCGGTATATAAATTCTACAAATTTGTCATTTTTTTACATATTTGCATTTTTTGTTTAAAAACCGCAATTTTAACTAAAAAAAAAATCTGGCGCTATTGCAAATCTATACCCTGTCTATAAGCCGCAAAAGCCATAAAACTATGTTTTTGTTCTCAGTGGGCTGGGCAAAAAAGAGCATTTTTAAATTGTTTTTAACCGCTAAAGTTGACGTTTTGATGTAAATTAATTAGAAAATATAAATTTGTTCTGTGTATTTAGGTTTTAAGGGTCTAAGACTTAAAAAGTCTGCAAAGTAGGCCTGTTTTTCAACATAAACTCTTACAAATGCACGTTTAGCCGCGCTCAGAGGAACAATACACCAAATAGCAAACTTGAATTCTGGGTAAAATTTTAAATGGAAAATAGTCAGTGTTATACTCATTGTCTATAGAAAAGTCTATCTAGAAAAAAATGTTTACAAAATTTTCAGGCAAAAAATGCGTTAAAAATTAATTATTTTTTTATATTTACAAAAAATATTATAAACACATTAGGGTATGGTTTAAAACTTTTTTTTAACAAATTTTGATAAGCGCTAGGCAAATTTATGTTTGAATGCTAAAAATAATATTATTCTCAAATTTTGGCGCCGATAGATTGAGTCTAAATTTGTGCTGCAATTGCAAAAACTATTAAACAAAGAGTAAGATGGCTCAAAGTTGGTTCAAGCAACAATAGATGTTTTTTTAAACTTCTGAAATAAGCTTGAACAATATAATCCAAAAAATCTTTAAGAAGAAAAAAAAAAGTAAATGTTGAACAAATAATAAAAATTCTATAGCTATTTTTAAAATTGCTATAAAGAAAAAAATTACAAAATTACAGACACTGCACTGCGGGATAGTTTTCAGATTTTTGCCACCGCACTACGGCAATACTCAGCACCGGTCGGAAAAGATTGTTAACGCAGTCAACCTGATATACAAAAATTAAGATTGGCACTAAGTAAACACAAACAAAAACTTGCGCGGATTTGATATCTTAAGAAACTACCATTGAAAAACTAAGAAATTTTAACCTATAGTGGCATTGACCTCAGTTCCTTTCTAAAACCAATTTGACATCGTCGCACAAAGAACTACAAAAATTTGGACATACCTGAAAGAAAATTTATATTAATACTACAAAAAAATCTAAAGCTTGGTGCTTTGGAATGGTTTAAAACATACTCTTTATTCACCAGACTCGTCAGGATCACTGCTTAAAATTCATCAACGCATGCCGATCAAAAACCAAACCTAATAATGTTGTACTGCCAAATGATGAGCTACAAGAAACTAAGATTTAATTAATTAAAATAATACAGAAAAACAAGTTTACTAAAAAGTTACAACACTTGAACAAAGGAAATTATCTTAAGACCATACCGACCGCTACGTTGGTTTGTAGTATTTTAACAAAAACGACAACTTCCTCTTCATTGCTGCTTCTACAAATAATTTAATAATCGATTTATTTTTCTACCAGTACATTTAGAAAGGATTATACTATGATATGTCAAAGTTTTTTTTGTGAAATTATATTTGCAAATAGCAACAAAATGCATTTTAAAATACAGAAAAACGCATTTATTTCTATATTTGATGGGTTTTTTTGCTATTTCCTAACTATTATTTGACTAAAAGACTTTGACATATCATAGTTTAATCCTTTCTAAATGTACTGGTAAAAAAATAAACTGACTATCAAATTAATTGTAGAAGCAGCGATGAAGGGAAATTTGCCGTTTTTGTTAAAATACTACAAATCAAGGTATTGGTCGGTATGCTCTTAATAAGCAAATTGAGCCTAAGCTTAAATTTGTTTATTGATGACGATAGTCGATAGGCTTATGCGTGTAAGAGAAAGATTAAGACATGTTGCAGTACATACAATACAAACATAAAAGAAACTTGCAATTTGGGTCTCTAGCAACACTTGTTGCAATCAAAAGTTATACTGGCTATTAGCAACTAGATGCACAGTAAGAAGAATACTGCAACTTTCTACCAGGTGTTTTTGCCAAGGCAAAGAGTGGTACCTACATATCCCGTTTTTAAAGAAAGATTAAACTATTGAGGGCTTATTTTAATAAAGGAAAACAACCTGCAATCCAAAATAATTGTAAAATGTTATGTAATGAAATTTGTTTGCATGGTCTTAATCACCATCTTAAGAGCTCTGAGAAGATTAGTGTCCAAATTGAAGAAATATTTTCTGACAACGTTGCTAAATTTGTAGATGCCAATGACAAATTAGGTAAGTTGCAGCGTTTATTTTGTGTTAATAATCTGAGACTAGAGTACAAATTAGTAGAAAAAGTATAAACTGTCATTTTTTTTTAGGTGCACTTCATTTTAGAAGACTATGGGATGCTGCAACTAAATAATTATAATAATAATACAAGTGTATGTCTCTCAAACTTTTGAGTTAAGATATTTTGTTATAAAGGGTGGTCTAACCAAAACGCACAATGTTAATTGTAAATAAAATAAAAAGTTTCAGAGAATAATTTTAATATTTTTTATTATGATAGAAGGATAGGGTTTGGTAGCATACTTCTATCCGATGATTAATAATTTAAATGACTCTGAGACATAATTGAAGTTCAATGTCGTTAATATGCCGAATTATCTCATTGTTTAGCTCTTAAATTATTCTTGGCTTATTGACGTACACTTTTTCTTTTAAATGTCCCAAAAAAAAAAGTTCAGCGGTGTCAAATCACATGATCGAGACGGCCAATTAACATCGCCACAACGTGAGATAACACTGCCATTGAATTTCTCGCGCAAAAGAGCCATTGTTATGTTGGCTGTGTGGCAAGTGGCACCATCATGTTGGAACCACATATCGTCTAGGTCCATATCCTCAATTTCTAGCCACAAGAAGTCCGTTATCATCTTGCGATAGCGAACATCATTCACGGTAACTGCTTGGCCGACCTCATTTTCAAAGAAGTACGGTCCGATGAAGCCGCAAGCTTATAAAACGTATCAAACAGTCACTCCTTGTGGATGCATTGGATTTTCAAGAATTACTCGTGGATTCTCATTTGCCCTAACGCGGCAATTCTGCTTGTTAACGAATCCACTGAGGTGAAAGTGTGCCTCGTCGCTAAAGATGATTTTCTTTGTAAAGTCACTATTTATTTCTGTTTAACTAACCATTTGGCGGATTGAGGACGCTAGAAATAGTCAGTAGGTTTCAGCTCTTAAGTCAGTTGAACCTTGTAAGCGTGTAAATTCAAATCTTTATTCAAAATTTGCATCAGTGATGTTCGTGAGATGTTTAACTTTTGGGCACAACAACGAGTCGAAGTTGATGGTTTTTCTGCCACACTATCGCAAACAACAGCAATGTTTTCCGCAGAACAAACTGGGCGAGCATGCACAGGTGTTTTCACATTTCCTACAGACCCGGTTTGCTAAAATTTGCGCACAATTCTCCCGATTGTGGACACCTTTGGTTGATTATGCTGACCAAAAAAATCACAAAGTGCACGAAATGAATTTTGATTTGAACTCCCATTTTTGTAAAAAGTTTTAACAACCTTAACGCGCTGCTCAATTGTGTACTTCTCCATGGTTGAATTTGCCAATTATTGAAACAAAGAAATATCAAATTAAACTGGTGTCAAAAAACTTGAAGTTAAGTGTCTCACAATTATCATTGTGCATTATGATTGGACCACCCTTTACAATATTGTTTTTTTTTTTTAATTTATTACACACATTATAAAATACAATTAGCGCCACATCACACATATTGCATTTTTATATTTTTAATTTACCCCTTTTGCATTTGAAAATTGTGTTACACATTTAGTTTGTATTTTATCAGCCGCTTTACAATTTTTTACTTTCAAAACTTTAAATAACGTATTACTTAAAACGTAATACACATGTTGAGTCTTATTTGTTTGCAAGTTCACGGTACACAACTAACACGATTTAAACACGATTTGTAAGTTGCTGTCATGTTATACATAGTAAAGTAGCACAGAAAAAAAGTTTTTGAATCTTTTTATATATCTTAGTTTTTTAGATACTTTTTAAGTTATCAACAACATACTTATTACAAAAAAAAACAAATTAAGGAAGATTCAAATATAGTTTTGTTGTTTAGGTTAATATTTAATATAGTTGGTAAAAAAGATTTTGATTTTAAAATAGTGTTGAGTTTTAGCAAAATTAAAAGTCAGATGTTTTTTAAAATTTTTATTTATAGATGCTTTTAGAAATATCAAGACGTTTTGCCATATTTGTCAATATGATAACTAAATTTTTGATTACATAGAAGTTAATTCATGTAAATTTACTCTTTATTTGAAGAAAGTGCAAAACTTAAAAAAACATCAGATATGATAAAGTTATTAGATACTTACACTCTTTCAAAATAAGCACATACTTTCTGTTTTCTTTTTTAAACATTATTTAGATATTATTGGATTGTTCAAAACATATGAAAAACATCAAATTATTAATTGAGAATTTAAGAATAATGGGTTTTTATCGGATTTTAATTTTGTAAAGTTTAACTTTTTGTTTAGTATGAGAGTAAGGTAAATCAAATGATTAGTTTTAATATAAGATATTGTTAATGTATATCCACAAACAAGAGTGAGAATAAAAACTAGGTATATCCTGTAGATACCTATTTTTCATTCTCATCTACTTTGTTAAACTGAAATATAGAGCTAAGTTATAAAGTTGACAATACTGTAGGTACTGCAGAAATCAATGACAATGACTTAATTATAGAAAATCTGGCGATGCTATGATTAAAAGGTACAAATTTAAAACTTTTAAATCTCAAAAAGATCGTATCGGGAGATATTAAAACGTAAACATTATCTAGAAACAAAAAACCTGCAAATAATTTAAATAATAATAATTTTGAAAATAATTCTAAAAGTAACAGTAAAAATGGTAGTAATAATAATAGTTTGCAACCTAAATGAAAGAAGGAAAAAAAGAATAAACGCTTATGGAAGCAAGAAACACAAAATTGAGACCGAAATAGTAGTAAAACATATATTTTTTGCAGTGGCAAGAATATTCCAGCTCATAAAACAATGATGAACAAAAATTATCAAAAAAATGTAAAGCTAAACTGAACTGAAAAAAGCCAAAGACAAAGACTATTTTTTTTAAATTTTAAAATAAATAGATAATATTAAGCTTCCTGTAAAATTGTATATTTGGTTTTTACCTAGTTATTATTCTCAGATCCTCAATTATTTTATTACTATTATTTGCATTTTTTTAAATTATGGTTTAATAATGTTAATTTTAAAATTATTAACCATTACTTATAATCATTCTTTATAAAAAAATTTAATTATTTTTATTTAAAACTAAAGAGTTCTAAAACAAATAATTAAATTACTCAAATAACATTCAATTACCAAAATAATAAAAACTGAAAATGAATAAAACATTTAACAATGTAAAACATTATAGATTTCTTATTTAATCTTATATTTTGAAATTATTTACTTAATAAATTATAAGACAAAAAAATATTAGCAATCTCTAGGCCAACATGATTAAAGACCTTGTTAAAACATGCATTAATGTGAGAATTTTCGACATTTATTATACATTTGTTTATCAATAGCAATAATTATGTTGACTTAAAATATTAGAACACTAATATTTCCATTTTGAAAACAAATATCGCGCATTGTTATAAAAAAGCATTTACTAATTTTATTGCTACTGTTGACACGTTTTAGAAGCCCACACATGTATGTATACATGCAATCTAATTTCAGACAGAACACCCACCACAAAAAAGTCTAAAATGTGATATTTATTTAATAATTGTCGTAATAACATAACACCAATAAATTACAACAAATGAGATAACACTTGTGGTCACTATAACATAAAAAAAAGATTTATCTCACATAAAATAAATAACTAAATAAAACGTTTATTCTTTTTCTGTTACTGAATGACAGAAATGAGAATCTTTAAAGTACATGCAAAAAATCAATCAAAAGTTTGGTATATTAAAAACAAGTTTGATGATTCAATATCAAATTACATAAAATTTGTTGCGTAAGAACCATCTGATACAAGACTAATTTTAATATTACATCTATTATTAAATGATGCGCACGCTTATTTGCTTTGTCTAAAATAAATAGAACATGTTTTAATTTCTTACATCAAAACCTACTCTAACTTGGCGCGCGCATCATTTAATATTAAATGTAATATTAAAAAAATCTTGTGTCAGACGGCTCTTAAACGCTGATCCCCTGGTTGTAAGTGATAAACACGCTAATGGATAAAACACTTTTTTTTTAGAGTTTTCCAAACAAAGTTTTGAGAAACTTGCAGACGGGTTGCAATTGTTACTACTAATACCTAGCTTGTCAAACACGGCATCATTTATTTCATCTTTAAATGCAGCTTTGCCAATCTACATTGTTGTAGTCTTTAAAATGTATAGAAAAATATACGGCAAAATGGCTGACGTCTATTTGGGAATCTTTTTTGATATTTCCGACCACTTTTTTATGCATTGCCGTTGCAAGAACCGTAAATAAAAATAATTCTGGCATGTTTTTTATTGCCAAACTGCATTTTTGATAAAATTTGTATTTTTTACACTAACAATTAAAAGCAATACCAAAAGTACGTAGCAACTGTCAAGAAAAAACTAACTATGGTCTATTCAAATCTACGCTACACTAAAAGTATGTAAACAAAACCGCGTGATCAGCACGTAAACACATGCAAATCTGCAGGCGATTGGTCGTTAGCATGAGGCTCGGCTGCTCAATTCAGACCCCATTAAAGTGAGCTTTTATACATAATAAAATATTAGACTTGGCCAAAAGCCATGGTAAGTATTGGACTCCCTTCCCAGTATTTTCCGATTCTTTAGTGTGTTAATACGTAGCGCTAAGCTCTCAAATTAATTGCAAATATAAATTAATTAAAAGTATTGAAATGTGTTATAAATGCATAAATTGTGTATTATAATATGTGCAGTGAGTACAGTGCAAAAATCAGAACTGAAATCCGTGTTTTTGAGGATTTATGATGCTGTACAAGAATTTTGCAGGAACACTGAATGGATTGAAGGTGAGTGCACAATGCCACTGCGCATTATACTTAAAGTTGGAGTATGTTACATGACAAATAGCAAAATGATACAGAAATCCACACTGTTTATGAAGATTTACATGGATTTTGTTATTATTTTGATGTTTAGGTATCCAATCTTCATAACTTGTTTTATTGGCCACTAATTTGCATTTGAGCCCTTGCTATAACTACTGTTTTAGTTTTTTTTAGTGAATATTATTTTTGGTTTTTGGTTTCCGCAATTATTACTTCATCATCCTTGTAGAACATGATGTTAAGCTGTTTTAATTTATTTAATAATTTTATTTATGATAATATTAAATAAAAAAGAGTTTAGGGAGTTTAGTTTTTGATTTGTAGTTCATTGGTTCTGTCATTTTTGGTTAATCTGATCTGAGATGTTTTTATTGTATTAGGTGAATAACATTTTTTTTGTACTCTGGAAAAAGTCTTTTCAGTCTATCATTTTTTTAAACTTTTTTTTTATAATAAATGAATGAAGTCGATGAACGAACGACAAGATCTAAACTTTTTATGTTTGTTCTCTAATAGTATTTTCTTGTACATTTTTGTTGATATTATTTTTGTTTTCGATTTTAAAGTGCAGCTTAGAAAATTTATTCATTTGTAGTTGCTTGAATCTTAATTTTTTTTATTTTTGTGCATTAATATAACTATTGCTGTTCTGTATTCATTAAAAAACTTATTAAAAACATGTGCAAAGTTTTGAATTAATTTTTAAAAAATTGTTGCTGCAATTTCAAGTTTTGTATAATTAAAAATAATTTAATTTTTTGAAAATTCTAAAAACACATTTGGAATTTTTTTTTACAAATATTCACTTTAAATACTTATGGAAAATGCGTGTAAAATTTTGAATAAATATTTTGAAAAATGTTGCTATAATTGCATTTTTTGTAAAACTGAAAATAATTGGTTTTTTTTAAATTCTAAAAACACATTTGGAATATTTTTACATAAACCAAATTTTCAATAAAATTTTTAAAAATTGTTGATTTAAAAATTGTAAAATTAAAAATGAATCAATTTTTGAAAACTCTAAAAACATATTTTTATTAAAATTTTATATATATAATTTTTTTTTAAATAAAATCATGTATGTTGAATTCTAAATTTTAAGCAGCAACTTCAAAATCCTGTTGGTTATTTCAGAAATTCAATTTAATTAACTAAATGTGCAATTATTTTGTATTAGTAAGATTTTCTATTTTAAATAGAATTTTTCAAAATGGTTTTCATATTTTTTAATTAAAATTAAGTATGCTGTAATAAGTAAGCTCTGAAATACTTAATTTTAATTAAAAAAATATATATAAATACAAAATTTTAAACCGCAATTCAAAAACTTTTCGAGTCCAGCGCGGTTTTGCATAAACTATTGTAAATAAGTCTTTTGTTTCAAATCAATTTCCGTGACTAACTATTACCAATATTTTCAAAACAAAAACGATTAAGAAAAAAGTTATTTTGTATTTTTTGTTTAGAAGCCAATCTTAAACACAAATTTGTATGTTTTGCCTCTTGGTATAAAGCACCCTGCAGAACAGGCTTTAATTTATATGTGGTTCAATTTAAAAAAAAAATCATTAAAAACTATAGTTATTTACATCAAATCTGCAATACTTAAATTATTTGGTAAAATAATTAGTACCAACTATACAAGATATGCAAAAAAAAATTAATAAAAGTGGAATATACCTATAGTTTTTTTGACATTTGGTTTACACAGATAAATCTGCTCAATATGAATATTTATAATACTGTGGTTTGTAGGTTAACAAGTTATTTGGAAATTTGAACTCATAGAGAGCGTATGAAAGGTCATATTGTTGGTCTAAACTATTATGGTTTTTTTGTTATTTATTGGAGTTATCATCTCTTACAGAAAAAGATTTATATTTAATAAAAAAATTTGATGGAAAATTGTTGCTATATCTTTAATTATAGCATTGTCAATGTACATTTATTACGCTCATATACTACATGTACATTTGTTCAACAAATGTGTTAGGATATATTAGGAATAATTTGTAGAATGTCATTTGCTCTATCTTTCAAAATATGTGTAATGTATAGGGTTTTTCAATAAGAGGTTTCACTTTGATATTAAAAAAAAAACGAGTATTTTTTAAGAGAAATCAATAAATGTTTATTTCATTGTAAAGAGGAAGGTATGCCATTAACATTTGAAAACGATATCAGTCAAATGGCCGCCACGGTTACGGTTGCAGTACCACATTCTTTTTATAAAATTTTCCATGACTTTACTTTACGAATTCCATCTTTAAGGTTTTAAATCGATTGTGAAGCATTGGCATGGACCTTATCTTTCACGTGGCTTCAAAGAAAAAAGTCTAAAAATGTTAAATCACAAGATCTCGATGGCCAATTGTAATAATAAAAAATCATTAATCATAGCTCGGTAGCGCCATCCATTTACCGTAACAGTTGCATTAGCCTCATTTTCGAAAAAATAGGGTCCAATCACACCGCTAGCCCAAAAACCGCATCAAACAGTAACACGTTGAGGATGCAAAGACCTTTTAACAATCATTCTTGTATTTTCTGAGCCCCAAATGCGACAATTCTGCATATTAACGTAGCCTCTGAGGTGAAAATGGGTCTCATCACTGAAGATGATTTTTCGATGAAATTCCGGATCATTTTGATGCATTTAAAAGAGCCAATCAGCAAAGGTACAACGTTTATGGTGATCGACCGGCTTGAATTCTTGTGTTAATTGAACTTTAAAAACCTTAAGACTTAAGTTTTTATGCAAAATACGGTGTAATGTCGTTTGTGGAATGTCTAATTTTAAAGATCGACAAACCTGGGTTTTCTTCAACACTACGGGCTACATCAGCAATATTCTCATTTGTTCTTAAGCGATGCATACGGTTTTGATTCTTCACATCACAAACTTGTCTCAACAGCTCAAATTTTTCTACCAGGTTTACTATTGCCGGCCAAGATGGTGCTTTACGACCAAAAAGTGCTTTAGTTTTGCAAACTGTGACTGAAAAATTTTCATCATTTTTGTAGTGAATCTTATATAATAATAATAATTTCAATTGTTAAAGCGTGTATCGTTTCATTTTTAATAATGGCGTAGTTTTTACTTGTCAAATGTCAAAAGATAATAGCTTTAAAATTGACAGCTGCTCAAATAGCCTGCTATTCAAAATGAAACTTCTTATTAGAAAACCCTTAATATTATTACGTTTACTAATATGGCAGTTTTTAAAATTGTGGTCTGGAAGTATAGCACAAAGAAAGTGCCGTTTTTAAATTAGGTTGTACAAATTATTTTCTAATTGGCATATATTACAGAAAGGTAACCGCGTAAAAAAACTACAAATTTATTTTTAGTTGCATAAAAATAGAATTTAAATAAATTATGAAATAACTTAGCTTTCCGAGCAAGAATTCAGACTACAAATTACCCATAATTGCCTAGAATTTTTTGTATTGAAAATTTAAATGCCGACAAGATAATTGGCTGAAATGCAGATTTTTTTTTGTAATTTTTGCAAGGTCAAAATTAATTTGCAATGGGTAAGCTATTCGGGTTCTATTTTTGGGTTTATTTAGTTAGATTGCAGCTTTTTACAAACTAGGTTTGCACAAAATGTATGTGAATCTTTTGGGAAACAAAAAAGTGCTTGTTACATGTAATTTATGCGACTTAGCAAAAACACTTCATGAATGCCATATGTTTGCAGCATTGGCATCTATGGTACTGATTGATTTTGCAGTTACATTGTTTAACTTTAATCAGTGCGGTAAAACTGAGTAATTTAATAAGATAAATAATCTTTTTGTTTTTAATAGAATATGAAACTAACAAGCTCAAGTTCTCAAGAACCAGTGCACAGCATGCTTATAACGGCTGTTACGTATTAGACCTTATTACCAAATACGGTGTTAATATACACAACACCAAGTCTCAATTGCTAGTGTGGGAATAAGAATCTTATACAGCCTAATAAAACTCCAAGCTTGCTACAGTGGTTAAATGTCTTAATAACCTTAATGATAATATGTTTAGTTTTACACGTTTTTAAAACTTTTGTATGGTTAATAATTTCATGTCTGCTGTAAATAACACCACTATAGTATTATTAGCCATTGTCTAATTGTTTCTTAAAATTTGTAAGATAAAAATAATCACATTTACTTAACAATTTATTTATTCACCAATAGTTCTTTTAACAAATAATATAACAATATATTACTAGTTTATTGATAATTTACATTTTACACAACTTCAGGCATTCTACTTGTACGTAAATAACGTATATAGTACATTTACTATTATAAATATTGTAGACAAATAACACTATTAAGAAATAATTCAAATACAATTTTGCAAAGTTGTATATTGATTAATGCTATATTGCTACTATTGCTACAAAAATGTTTTTCTGTAAAGTTATGTAAAGTAAGACTTCGATTAGAAATATTATTTAGGTTCTGGCTACATTTTTGATTAAATTAAAAATTGATACCAAAATGATTAATTAATTTTATTTTTGATCTAGCAAACTATTTTATGTTGTATGTTGATATAATCTATTGACAAGCTTTATTTTTCACATCTGTCATATTGGCCATAATATACATTGATTAACGTTAGGCCTTAATTAGATAATATAATTTTTTTAATATTAATTTTATAAATAAAAATACAAAATACAATTTTTAATCAAGTTGATGTTAGCATAATCTGATTACCATCTATATAAATATAGTTAAATTATAATAGCTCATCTTAATAGTTTTTACTAGATTTCTTTACTTTAGGTTAGCTTAATTTTGCAAAATGAGACATCTTTAGTTGTCTATTGAAAAAATAAAAACGTTTGAACAAAAACTGCCTGATAAATATCAAATTGCAAATAACAATAAAATTATTTTATAGAATTTATAGGTTACTTAGGGGCTTTCTGTATATTGTATTGCATCGTATCGTTACGTTGCGTTTCACTTGATTCACTATATTTAATTCAAAACAATTACTTTGATAGCCCATCAAAATAGTTTTACAAATCACAACTAATTCCAATCACGCAATAAATGTTTTTATTGTTTTTAAATTGTTTTTCAAAAATTGGCACTCATATTTTATAAATTACACCACAACTCCAATAAAAATAAATGCTTCACATTAGAAATCATGACAAAATTTAGTTTATGTAACAGAAAAGTATAAAACCGGTAATATAATTAATCACAATATAAATTAAATAGCATTTGAAACTAATAAAAAATAAATTACATTAATTACTATCCATTATTTTACGCAATAAAACTCTTCATCTATTTTGACCTTTGGCAGTTTTAACAGAATTGCGCAGAAATTATTCTTGTGCGGTAAAACGTGGACTTGGATTTAATTACCGCAAAATATCTGATATAATAATACATGATCTGTTAATGAAATAAAATATTATTCTGATTTTATTGCAAGTATTTAATACAGAAATGTAGCAAATTCAATGATCTTCACAGTACGAGCTTATATATTAACGTTAAATTAAATAAAATTTTATATTAATTGAAACACGGTAAATGACAATATATAACATTGCATGTATTGTATACTGCTACAATACTTCGGTCAACAGCCGTTTGTAACCTCACTGA
This sequence comes from Tachinus rufipes, assembly GCA_963932245.1. Lineage (NCBI taxonomy): Eukaryota > Metazoa > Arthropoda > Insecta > Coleoptera > Staphylinidae > Tachinus > Tachinus rufipes. The sequence goes on along the minus strand of OZ010742.1, from coordinate 36,997,897 downwards.
TATTAATTAATGTTAGTTAATTGCAAATTAAATTAATATTGAGTAAATGAGATCATAAAATAACGTAAATATATATTAGTAAGCATTGAGGGTATCTTATGCTGTATATAATATTTAAAGTGGAACTAACTCAACATTTTTGATGTTGATGATTGCATAATTTACCACTTTTCTAATAAGCAATTTTTTTATGAAACAGTTTTTAAAAAGTTTGTTTGAAATTGTTATATTTTTAGATTTTAAATTAATTTTTGAAGTATTATTTGGTCCACTTAACTTTTTGTTTTTTAATTAATTGTTTTCTATTTTTTTTAACTTTGTTGGATGTTAACAGTATTAAGTAATTGTTTAAAGGGAATTATCTCTGGTTACAAAAGTTCCGTGAAGGAAGCCAAAACGAAACATTCAAACCAACTCAAATTTACTAATGAATTTGAAGCTAGCTGAACTGAAGTAGACGTCTGAAGATTAAAAATAAACCTCAAACGAAAACAATTTTTTTTACAATTAGGTACAAGTAGGCTAATAAACGTGTAGCTTTTTTTACAAAAAAACGTATTAAAATTTGATTAAGAGCGCGGTTTAAAGAGTGTTATAAAACTACCAACAGAACTCAAACGCAATTTAACTTCTTTTTCAAATCAATTTTTTGAAACTTGTAGATAATAAAATTTGAAGTCTAATAAAACAAATGAAAATCCAAAATCAATTGTCTATTAAATTTTAAAATTAAATTGTATTTTTGGTCAAAATATTTGCTTTAACTTCCAGTGTTTCCCAAAGCAAAATTTGCGTGACTGATTTTACTGTAGTACAACGGAACTATTTAGGAAATCAGCTAATAGAATTAGAATAGTTAGAATTAGAAATGCTAATATCCAATCTCCGATCAAAGCGAAACAATAAACTAACAAACACTAAATAAAAGATGAAGGTGTTAATATAATGCCCTCTATTAGAAAAAATTGTCTCTTCGACCAGTGAGATGCTAGGCACACTGATGATGGATGCATACCCTGAAACACGAGTGTATGTGTCTTTTACTGGATGAAAAGGCAATTTACATAAAATACTTCATTTATTAATTTTAATGATGAAAGAAGAGAAACAATAATTCCAAAAAACTAATACAAAACAATAAAAGAAAATCAGAAAAAATCACAACAACAATAGCAATGAAACTGGATAATGTAAAAGGAAAAAGAATGAATAGAAAAAAACATGCAAAAAAATGCATGAAAAGTAACAAAGAAAAAGATAGAAAAACAATAGAAAAAAAAAAGAGAAGAAAGAAGCAGGAGTGAACTTAAGACTAGGAACATGAAACTTAAGAGGATACAAAAATAAAGCTGAGAAGGTTGTAGAAGAAATGATCAAACAACACATAGAAATATTGGGAGTAACGGAAACGAAAAAGAAAGGAACAGGAATTAAAAGAATACATAAAAGATATTGGTTTATATGGTCAGGAGCTGAAATGAAAGAAAAAGCAAAAGAAAAAATAGGAATAATAATATCACCGGAAAGAATAAAAGATGTCATAATAGAACAATACGGCAACGAAAGATTAATGTTAATACAAATGAAACTAAATGAAGAAATATGGACACTAATAATAGCACATGGCAAAAACGATGACGCTAAGAAAGAAGAAAATGACAAATTTTTTGAGAAGATTCAAAAAGAAATTGATGAGGGAACAGAAAATATAATAATTATGGGAGATATAAATGGAAGAGTGGGCAGGGAAAACAAAGGAATAGAAGAATGGATGGGGAAAGAAGGAGAAGAGACAAGGAATAATAACGGAGAAAGAGTAATACAACTATGTGTAGAAAATAACCTGGTAATAACAAATACAAAGTTTCCACACAAAAATGTGCATATATTCACAAGAGCACAACCATTTAGAAATGGGAAATCAATAATAGACTACTTTCTAGTAAACAAGAACAACTGGAGCAAAATTAAAAACGTAAAAGTAGTAAGACAAGCAGAGATATCATTATTTACTAAAAATGGATATGAAGTGGAATAAGGAAAAAAACAGACAAAAGACAAAATAAAATAAAAGAAAATATAAAAACATACAAACTAAAACAAACACAAACACAAGAGCAATATTAAAAGATACTAAAAAAGAAACTAAGAAAAAAAAAAAGGAAAATAGACATTGAAGAAAAATGGAAAATATTTAAAAACAGTTTATTAGAAGCGGCTAAAGAAACTTGTGAAACAACAAAAATTGGAAACAAAGATATAAAAAAACCAAATAGTGGTCAGAAAACACAAAAAAAAATTAAAGATAAAACTATACCTTAACACTAATCAGATAGAAGACTACGATGTATACAAAATGAAAAGGAATGAAGTAAAACAAAAAATAAAAAAAGCCAAACAAAAACCTTGGATAAAATTTGGTATAGCTATGAATGAAAACTACAGAGAAAACCATAAGTTGTTTTATAGAACATTAAAACAACTTAAACAAAAAAAAGAACACATTATGATGAATATGAAAAACATACAAGGAAATATAATAACGAACGAAGAGAAAATCATGCAAAGATGAAGACAACATTTTGAAGAATTGACCGACAATACTACAGTAGAGATCAAGACCGGAGAAAACGAAGAAAATAAACAAAGAGAGTCGGACACAAAAGAGATGGAGGAGATAACAGAAGAAGAAATGATAAAGACAATAAAAAAACTGAAAAACGGAAAAGCAGCAGGAATAGACGAAATATCACCAGAGATGATTAAATACATGGGAATAGAACGAATAACACACATCTAAATGAAATAATTAAGAAAGGAAAAATCCCAAGAGAATGAAACAAATGAATCATACTTACTATACAAAAAAAAGGACAAAAGAAATTGCAACAATTACAGGGGAATAACAATAACAATTGTTGTCAACAAAATTCTAACTAGAATTCTAGAAAAAAGAATAAGAAATCAACTGGAAGATACAATGAAAGATAGTCAATGTGGGTTCAGAAGAAGAAGAAGCGCCCAAGACCTGATCTTTATTCTACGTCAATTAAGCAAAAAGTTAATAAAGAAGAAAGACATACAAATTTGTTTTGTAGATCTCGAAAAGGCTTTTGACAGAATTCGTAGAGAAGAAATATGGAAAAAACTGGAAAACAGAGGGATTGAGAATACAATGATTAAACTAATAAAGAACATGTATAAGGAGAATTCAAACATAGTTAGAACAAATAATGAGGAATCGAAAGAATTTTCTACAAAACAAGGTGTAAAACAAAGTTGTGTGTTGGGCCCACTATTAATTACAATTCTACTAGACAAGGCAATTAAGGAAGCAAAAAAAAAGATAAGAGCACTAAAGATTGAATACTGGAAAATGAAATCAACACAAATTACAGATCTACTATTTGCAGACGATATGGCAATTGTAGCAGAATCGGAAGAAGACCTACAGCACAATATGGATATATTAATAAAGGAACTGATAAAAATAAACAAAAAAATAAACATTGATAAAATGAAAAGCATGATAATAGCAAATGAAATTAAAACACACGAAATTAAAATACAGGAAAATAAAATTGAACATGTAGAACAATTTAAATATCTAGAAACAATAATACAGAGTAACGGTAAAATAGATAAAGAAATAGAAAACAAAATAGGAAAAACAGGGAAGATATTTAACATGCTCAAAAACACCTTTTTTAACAGAAAAGAAATAGAAAAAAGTACAAAAACAAAAATTGTAAAAAGAGTAATTCGACCTACTCTAATATACAGCAGTGAAACGTGGATCATGACAGAAAAACAAAAAACGAGAATAAACGCTATGAAAATGAGATTTCTCAGAAAAATAGAAAATAAAACCAGAAAAGATAAAATAAAAAACGAGACACACAGACAGAACCTCTAGATTTGACCAATAAACGAACAAATTACAGAAGAACAGATGAGATGGTTTGGACATGTATGCAGAATGAGTAAAAATAGGAACACAAGGAGAATATATAAGACACGAGTATCAGGGAAAAACCAAATAGGAAGACCAAGAAAGGAGTGGAACGATGCAATAAGAGAAAAAGCAGATAGAAAAGGGACAAAGTGGAAAGAGGTTAAACGGATAACCCTTAACAAAATGAAATGGAAAGACTTTTACAAAATAAAACCTGATTAAAATAAAAACGTACGCTTTACACTGTAACTGAAGAAAGGCTTGGATTAAATAAATAAAATATTAATTTTAAACAAAATAAACTCTGAGAAACGTTACATATGAATGTAGTTTAATTAGTTCAGAGTTAAAAATTTTTGTAATAGTTAAAAAAGTTAAAACTTTTAGTTAACAGATTGATAACTAATATATCACAATTTTTTTTTTTTTAATTTAGTAAAAAAAGTTTTAGTTTTGTTTTTATACATGCATTATAGAAAAGCTTCTTTAATTTTTTTTTTATATGTTGAATTTGCCTTTTTTGAAAGGCCAAGGCTGGGTACAAATAAGCCGCCTATGGTAAGTCAGACTGTGTTTAAGGGTTTTCTCTGATAACCGTTGGACGGTAATTGTTTTTGTTAGTCGGTTGTGTCTTAGTTGATTTGTGTAGAATTCTTGTGATTGCGCGTTAACGTAGTTACTAATTTAAGGTAATAAAAGTAATAAATTTATGTGTATCTGCCTTAATTTAAAATGAGCCTTAAAAATTTATTTTGGTAACTTTTAAATTTTTTAATATGTGTCTTTGCTTCTCTACACCAGATTGGTGCAGCATATGTCTTAAATGCCGTGTAATTAAGTTGTTTATTATTCTGATTGAGCTTACTGGTTTTGTCATCAATGGGTAAAGTGTTTGTAGTGCGCCGTAACATTTTTGTATAGTGCTGCCTATTTGTGTCTTCTAAGTCAGTGTTTTGTTCATCTTTACGCTTTGCAACTTTTTCACAGCGTCTATTGCAGTATATCGCAGTATTTGTGTTAAACGTTGTTGGTATGTTGTTAATGAAAATGTTAAACAGCTTGGATCCCAAAATTGAATCTTGGGGTATTTTTGCTGCAATGATTTGATATTTTGATAAACTTTTGTTCACTCTAACAGAAAACAAACGCTTATTAAGATATAAATTTGTAAAAATAATGATTGTCAAGAAAATGATAATGAATAAGTTTAAAGATAAGTCTCACTTGCTTGCTCTGTCATACGCCTTTTCAATATTAAGTAGCAGCAGTGAGCTCACATTATTGTTTTTGAAATTTCTAGAAGTATCATGTGCAATGTGAACTGCTGGTTGGGTGGTGTTATGTTTGGCTTTAAAGTTAAATTAGTAGTTGGTGGTTATGTTGTGCTTTTGGTCATAGTGGTTTATTCATTTACCATAACTTTTTAGTCGGTAAATTGACAAGACATTCAACAAATTAATGGATCTTTAATTGATTTGCAAAGTTTTATTTTTACTAGGTTTTGAATTGAAGACATGTTAAGCAAATGTGATATACAGTACACCACAAAACAAACAAATTGTCTGCAAACAAGTATTGACAAATTTTGGAGCGTTGTGGTAGAGGAACTAAAAAAGATATAGAAAAATAAAGTAAGTAACTTGTTTAGAATATAATGCAGTTTTAGTAACTATGGATTCGTGACCGGTGCAGCAGCGTATTTTTTGTGTAAGATTATTTGACAGAACCGAATCCTTAATTGAAGTTCAGAGGCAATTTGTGCGACAATATAACGTTTTTCGGCGATGTAGGATTCCTTCAAGAATCATCATATTGCAATGGCACTAACGTTTTATAAAAACTAAAAATTTTAACATATCAACGTTTATCGCGGGCCTCAAAAATTGGTACGTACCCCAAATAACACTAAAAGCAAAGTTCACAAGGTTTGGCAGCTAAAAAAGAGCATTGAACATTTCAAACACTAGCCTTAGGCAAATTTTACAAAACGACTAAGGATTTTATCCTTATAAAATTCAAATAATGAACGACATTATATCACTAGATTTTGCAACACGCAACCAGTTTCACGCTCTTTTTCGCGATAATGCAAATGTTTTGTATAATTTAATTCTATCCGATAAAGCAAAATTGTTATTTATCGGGTTTTGTTAACAAACAAAACATGTACTGATATTTTGAATATTCTGTCTCCGGAATACTTGGGCCTTATTTTTCTTAACAAAATGCATTTTTTTTTTCTTGCGGGATTTAAGAGGTTAGTAAAGAACATACATAAATTGTAGTTTTAGCAAGATGAAGCAACAAGTCACACTGCACAAGTGTGTATCAGGATGTTGAAGCAGATGTTTCTAGGAAAATTGATTTCACGAAACGGCGATGATCTCCGGATTTAACTTTTTGTGATTTTTTCTTATGAGGATATTTGAAGTTGAAAGTTTACGTCGACAAGCCTGATACATTAGAAAAGTTAAAACAGGACATTAGACAAGAAATAAGAGCTATTAGTCTTAAGGTCGAACCTTAAGTCCCCCATCTGGAGGGTCAGTTTTTCTGGTTAAGAAAAAATGTGTTGTGATGAGTACGCCGTCTTTCGGATAAGAAGAGAAACTTTAGTAGGTCCCGTGTACTGCCTTGATGTTGCGTGCCCAATAATTTAGGTTGGAATTTCTAAATTTGCTGCAAAATTCCCAGATGTGGTAGTCTTAACCTCTGGGGTCGGTGATTAGTTTTGGCATCAAAAATAGACCGACGTTATATAAGTGAAAAAAAAAAAAAGATTTGTTAGTCCGGATATGTTGCATTGTGTCATGTAATCATTTTGCAATTGACTTCAAGAATGCAAGATTAAATACGTTTCATTTGCTAGTGTTTAAAAAAAACTTAAATATCAATAAAAACTGCATTATGTTTTTAATTAATATATATTATGCTCATTCTGTCTTTTAATTAATAAGTTTACAATCTTACTTTAAAAATTGTCAATACCTACCTGTTAGCTAACCCTGTACATGCTACAAACGAGGTGTCGGACACACTGAGCCACATAAAAGATATGTGTATATTTGGACATGTCTTCTCTGCCGTATTGCCGACAAATTTAATTAAAACTAGTTATTTTAATGGAGTTTTATACATAAAAAGAAATACAACAAATTATTTCAAACAAAAGAGATTTATACAAATCTGTTTGATAATTATGCAAGTTTATAGAAGGATTATTTTTTGATCTAATAATTTTAAGAGTGTCCTACAAATTTAATATTCTGCCTTTAGAACAGTTGTACATGATTTTAAGTTAATCAATATCTAGAAATGTTTGACTAATATATGATTTTCAAAACTATCTAATCTGAAAAAGCGTTAAAATCTAGTTTCCAATTTCTTTCTGTTTGCTTTATATATTGTGCATTACATGTGGAACAACTTAACTCATATACTTTTGATGTTAAAATTGTATCTGTACGGTCTTTAGCGTTGAAAAAAATGTTTAATAACTTATTTTGACTTATACACGCTACTTTATAATTAAATATATTAAGAATATTTTCTTATTTCTCAGATATGTAACCAACTAATGTTATTGAAATCTATTTTATAAGTTCTATGACTTTTAGGCCTTACTGGCCGATACTCTTTCTTAGTTTCTTAGTAATAATATTTTTAATTGTGTTTTTTTTGGAAATCCATTGTTATGACTTATTTATATGATTTTGTTAAACTTTTTTTTGCCAAGAATTTAGTGTTAATGGTAGGCTGAAGGCTCTATGGACCATTGAATGGTAAGCTAAAAATTTATGACTGTTAGAGTCTACAGAGTCAAACGGAATGGTTGAGTCTGTATAGGTTAGTTTACGGAAAATATCAAATGAAAGATTATTATTATTATTGTAACATATTGTTAAGTCTAAAAAGTTAATTTTATTTTAAGTTTTGGTTTTTACTGTAAACTTAATACTGGGAGGAATACTATTGATGTAAATTAGAATACATAGTTTCTAATTGGCGTAAAGTACCTTTAAAGCAAGCTAAGATTCATTAACATATTGATACCAAAAGGAAATGTGTTTCTGAGCAAGGTTTAAATGAAATTTTTTTTTTAAAGTAAGCCATAAATATTTTATCTAACAAAGGACTTAGAGGTGAACCCATAGCTAGATTCGTGTTTTGTTTGAAAAACTTACTATTGAATTAAAAGTAGCTATTTTTAATGCAGAATTTGAAACAAGACATTATTTTGTAACAAAAGTAAGAGTTAATATTTATATTTTTAAATAAATTTGAGACTAACTTAATGCATTCATTCGGAAAATTGTCAAAAAAAACTAATTTAGAACAACTTAGAATTTCTAACAAATTAAACTTTTTTTTTAACATTAATATTAAAATTATTTGCAATAAAAATTACTTTTTGTTCTTGACTAGTTTACATAAAAATTAAAAAACAAAATTAAAGATGGACCAAGGAAGCGACAACATAGAAACGGCACGCAGAAAAGAGAGAAACCTGAAGGAAATATCATAATCAAAAAAGCTGAAGAAAAGAAGGAGAGAAGAAAATTTTATTGCAATGCATTAGCAAACAAAACATATAATATGCTTTTAGTTACACAATAGTATATAGTGTACTTAGGGGTCGTTTTTAGCAGTACAAAGGAGCGAAGCAAATGAGGACTGCTAAAAGCGAAGGGTTGCTAAAGCATTTTAGCATAAGTTACAATATTTGTTTGCCTGCTCTAAATAAAAACATTGTTTCAGGAAATTTTAAAGTTTATTATAGTCTGTCACTACTGTCAGATTTTAAGGTATGACGTCATCATACAAAAGTCGTTTCGGCCTGCACTTTAAGGCCAAAACTGATGGTTTTGGTAGAGGCAGGCCAACACATATGTTATACTTGTATATAGAAAAAGTCGCAATATTATATATTTCTTGCGGTTACTAAAAACCAGTTAAATTAATAAATGGTTTTTAGCATAGGTGCTTTTAATTTGCTGGTCAAATATATATTTTTAAATTGGCATTCGAGTAGCTAATTTTTAACATTTTTGGTAAGATATATGTTACTGTTAAAAATTGGCAAAATTGATTGAAAAAATTAAATTGATTTTATGTTTATCAATAATTTTAGAGAACTTACAATTTCAAAAACTTATTAGTTATTTAATCATAAAATAAATTAATATCTTCTTATTGTTTGATTTGTTATTGTTTAAAATATTTTTTTAAGAGCTAAACTTAGTTTAATTTAGTTTAACAATATTTTAAATTTTTGTTTATTTTAAATCATTTGATTACGATTGATTAATTTTTGTTTAAATTAAAATAATGTTTAAATAATAAATTAGATTTACAATGTTTTCATCAATAAACTGAATAAATATAATATTGCTAATGAATTCTTTCTTTAATAGTCACTACAATAATTTTAATTTTATTAATAACACTTTCTAGATTTGTTAAGAAAAGATGACCTAGTGTAATAATTTCCCACGACTCTATGATGAGTCTCGACAACATGTTTGTAAAATGTATTGTTATTAATTCAATTCTTATTTACAAGTAGTATTCTTAGATTTCATGTATAATTAATTAATGTTTGTTTGACTGAATTTAAATTTGGGGAAGTGTAAGGTAGTAATGTATATGGCATAACAATAATAGCTGAATAAGATAAGATGTAGCAATATAAGCTATTCACGTATGATTGCTCAATCATATCAGATTTCTTAATCTTGACGGAATCAATTGGTGAAAGAGTATTTAGCTGTGGTTACGTCCAGCGAACAGCGCATATTAGCGTTGCTCATGATCGTCCCGTCCTGATGGAATAGTGTTGAGGTTTCCGGCAAAGTACCAATCGGCGAGATAGGCATTTCCTTGATAAACCTAGATAAACTATAGTAGGTCATAGTTTGTGGCATATGCCTAGTACTATATGTAGAGACTTCACCTCGCGTGTACGCGGCTCTTGACTCATGCTGACCTATTCACCTCTCTCACATTACCATAGCCAAGAGAGTGCTGGACCAGACGGCTCACACGCATATTCCTTACTCAAAACTATCCGATCATAACCACTCCTTCATTGGACATACAGGACAACACGTACCTCTGTTCGTTCACAATTAAAACACTTATACGTATAATTACAGCTTAGTTTTATGTAGCTGCCCACGCGCTCTTCTATTCCCTTTTCATTTTTTCAACTTGCGTTTCTTATTAAATCATAATACATTTTTTCGCTCGTATACGAGAGCGTGGTCTGTTAGATGCAGTGATGTGGCCCGGCGAACGCCTGTAACCATTGATTTTTTCGTATAATTTATTTCACTCTATTCGTCTTAAATTAACTACGTACTTACTAATTAAAAATGACTTGTTTAAATGCAAAACAAATCATCTAAGAAATTATGTTACTATTTTATTAATCGTAAAACATAATTATAATTTCACAAACATTTTATTTTATTAACAATTAATTATTTGCATGTTTTCGGAATTAATACTTAATAATAATAAAAAGGTTTTTATAGTTCTACAAAATAAATCAATAATTTTATTATTACATTACATATTATTTAACTAGTTTAAATTATAACTGATGCATAATTTATGAATTTTGTTATAATTGCATTTTAATTTATTTTTATTGAATTAGTTGCTAAAACTGTAGTCAAATTACAAATAACACTACATATATTTCTTTAACTAATGCTAGCATTAATATTGTTTAAAGGTGATAAAAATTAACACATTTTTTGTCGAAGTATTTTTACTAATTTAATTACAGAGTTAAAATATTGAGTAAGTTGCTGAAATTAAAATAAATTTACAGTGATAGATAAAAGCTAAAATTTAAAAATGATTTAATTAAACATTTGGTTTAAAATAAGTATTTAATAAGCAATTAATGTTTGTTGCTTAACTGCTTATTGGATTAAGCAAAAATAAAGCAGAAATTGTAATTACTACGACGCTTTTGTTTCCTTTTTAATTAGCTTATAGACCAAAAATTTCTCAATCATAATTAGTACCACAATTTATGCATTATAATTTTATATTTGACTTGTAGTAATTTTTTTAATTTTATTGTATAACAGTTTAATCAAACTTTATAAGTTAGTACATCAAAGTTATGTTTTTGAGGTGTTAAATATCACTCGAATATATACAAATTTTGAATGAAGGTACAATATATTTTAATTAATTGTTAGTCGCTAATTGTTAGTTAATATTAAAAACATCAAAACAACCACAACAATAATAACAAATAAGATGGATTGGAAACAGAAAATGGTGCTCTTAATACGAAGCTCTACAGCCATCTATATGGAGACGGTGTGTGGACAAAACTAAATTAAAAAAATAAACTGTAAATATGTAAATATATTATAATAAATAATTTAAAAAAAACCGCTGTAGTATCAAGTTTTTCTTTAGATTTAAGTATTTAAAAATATGAGATTATACCAAAGTTGAAAAAAAAAAAAAAAAAAAAAAACAAAACCACTTATTTTTTATTATTATTTATGTTCTATTTTGTTTAGAACAGTTTGAAACAATATAAATAAATAACATGTTTAAAACAAGTTTAAAACATGACTTAAACAGTTGCGAAAATATTTTTTTTTAAATTGCTTACTGTGCGCAGCCGCAAATAATTTTTTTTTTGCAAGAGATGACTCAGTTGAACAATTCTACTAATACGGTTGCTTGCAGCGTGTATGCTTAAATTGACAAATCAAATAAAAACAAACCAAAATGCTATTGATGCTTTATATTTTCCGGAGTTGAATAACAAAATATTATTATTACATCGGCTTTTATCATCATTATTAGTTAGTTGCTTATTACAGATTCAATGTACTTCTTTTCAGTCTACCATGATTTGTTGCCTCTTTTATCATTTAATTACATTCTTTTTCATTAGATAAGTCATGTTGTTTTTTTCTATATTTTTGATTTTTCAATTTTAAAAATTAAAACTTAAGTGTTAAAAATAGCAATATTTATGATGACAATATAGTTATGAGCCGAAGTTATGATGACAATATAGTTACGAACCGCCTTACTATTGTTACAAAACTATTTTTTGTCTGCTTAAAATACACTATTATGGTGTTAGTAGTACATGCGGTAGTGGTAACGGGTAAGGTACTTCTCTACAGTCCTAGTAGAGGAAACATCTATATAAAGAAACTAAGAACCCACATCTACGTTAGCTCTTAATGATCTCCACTTCTCATTAGCGGTAAAATCATGTCACATGCTATGATCCATTGCTACTCAAAACTTTTGCTGCTTTTCTCCAACATTGAAGAAGGCACCGTGAGCCAACGAAAATAAAATGGCTTTAATAACAAAATTGTTAAAAAAAACCATCTCCATCTTGACAAAAGTTAATAACAACTAAGTTGTAAAACAACAAATTGCACTAGAATTGGCACTTGGCATGTCAGAAGATATTCCTACAGTCTGGTAAAACACACATAGTGGAGACAAGAAAATATATAAAATAGACATCACTGGTATATTTGAAACTCACTAAAGAAAAAATAGTTACTTTACAAGACTTAACGCAACACAATATAATAATTAACAGAATTAGCAACAGAATAGTAGCAATCATTCTATTTTTATCCGTAGCAAAGAGTTTAATAAGTTATGACGTTGTATATTTTAAGCTCATTGTCATAAACATTATACATTGTACGCACACACTGGCGACTCAAACAAAGAAGAAATAGAACACTTTTACGGTGAGTTTAAAACATTACTGCAAAAAATCTCAATGCAAAAAATGTCAAAATATTATAGGAAAATAATGGGACTAGAAATGAAAAAAGAGAAATGCTAATAAACTTTTGTACTAAAAACGGTTTGAGAAAAACAAATACAGTATATCAACAGCTTAAACGTCGATTGTGGTTAATATACTAGATAGACGTAATGATACGTACACGATGGAGAACATTTATACAGAATACCAAAACCTTTTCTAGTGAGGAATGCGGCAGCAATTACAAACTACTCACATCCTAGTTAAAGTAAAACTAAAACTACTACAGAAGATAACAACATTACCTAAATTACAAATTAACAAAAAAAACATATACCGCAATTATGGAGTATTGAGAACACAAATGAAGATAAAATTACAAACATAGACAAAACTGTAGAAAAATTAAAAATGGATTGCAAAACATTTTTTGATAATATTGAAAAAAAAGACAATAACGATTAATCAGATGTACCAAAAAAAGCAGCAATATCAAAATAGAAAGTTAAAAAAGCAATTAAAAAACTTAAACCCAAAATCTCTAGCGCCAGACAACATCTTGGCAGAGAGCATACAAGCTATGAGCAAAACTGGTTTACAAATAATGCATGCAATATGCCAAAAAATATAGAACACAAAACTGTGACCTGATGACTAAAAAAATACCTAATAGCATTAATGTCACATGCCAGTATTTTTTCAAAATAATCAACAAAAAACTTAAACCATATTTTTTGTGGCAAATACAACCACAACAACAAGAGTTGTAAAAAAGCATGGTACTCGCAAGTAGATCTCTAATTTAAGACAGATAATAAAGAAAGCGCTCAAAACAAACAAACCAATTTACATATGTTTTGTGGACTAACAGTCCCCTCTTTTCAAGTTTACTAACTTAACATCTATATAACTACAGCAAAGCAGCAAATTAATAAACACCAATTCAATTTCATTAACATAAAAAAATGGTGTTAAGAATGCATACTATCAATAATGCTTTTTAATATCTACACAGAGTTTATCATGAGACGACAAATGCTAGAAAACTGGTATAGTGGTATAGTCATAAAAAAGGTTCCCAAAAATAATCTATTTTCAGCAGAAAAATTAAATGAAATATTTAAAAAATTAAAGAAAGAGAAACCTTTGGCTTGAAAATCAACATTAATAAAACAAAAACCATAATTATAGACTAAGCCAATAACAACAAACCCGACACAACACACATAAAAGAATATGAAGTTGTTTGTCAATACATAATTAGAAACACTTATTACAAACATAAGTGGATGTACTAAGGATATCAATAGAAGATGTAAAATGACTAAAAAAACAGTAAGGAAACTGCATAAAACATAAATAGATTTTGACCTAACGTTAAACACTAAAAAGAAAATAATGAAAACATTAGTCTTTTCTATACTATTATACGGGGCCAAATTGTGGACACGCAGTAGACTGGCGGAAGATTGAGGCATGTAAATTGTGGTTTTGGCAAAAGAATGTTATTTGTATTCTGGACAACAAAAATCTCAATGTTTTTATTATTCAACATATTTAGCGACTCAAAACTAAACTCCAAAATTCCTAAATATTTTGGACACTTTAATAAAGCAAAAAATAATGGATCAACCTTATAAAAACAACAACAAACCAAACAAAAAAGTCGAGAAACAGAGAAAGGTGCCGCACGATTACAATTCTTTTGCAAAAAAAATAAACAAATACAAAGAAAAAAGTACATGTTAAACCTCAAACACATGTTTTTATACATTTAATATATATCTACACACGATAATATAGACACCGTCACTAACAACTCAACGCAACGTTGAAGCTGTTAATAAAAATAGCTTATTAAAAACCTGTCAACCAATATTAAAGATTAAAATAGTTATTGATGCTAATAACTTTTCTAATGTTTAGATAGAGCAAGATGCGTTGCAATTTAAGCCGGTTAACAAAAGATTTGTTTTTTTGCTGTCAAATCTAACACCTTACCATCTAAAGCAAATTTAGAGTAACTGCTTGCTGACAAGGCCGTAAAATCTCTATACAAGATTACGTTTTGCAAAATAAAAGCTAAACGCCACCGCACGGAAACAAGTAAAATTTAAAAAATCTTACAACTTTTTATACCCAAACAGAAGCCATTAAACAAACAAAACATTTATATTGTTTTATATAAGCAATAAAAAAGTTTTTTTAACTACTATCTTTCTCTCTTTTTGTTTAGCCACTGCATTTCTTAATGTCACCTTTTTTTGTAGATTTTTGGTGCTTTATTTTGTTACTTTTAGTCTGTAGTGAATGGTTCTGTGGGTTCATTTGCCGGTGTCCTACTTAGCTCTACTTATGTTTGCAATCAAATTTTTTGGTTTGTTTTTTGTTTTTTAACTTATGCTAATGAAAGTGCGTTTTATTGTTTGTTGGCAAGTTTTTAGTTTGTTTGCGCTGTTTACTATCCATGCTATCGTTTTAAGGCTACTATATGTTGTACGGGCAATATGCACATATAGTTAGTTTTTGTTTTATACAATGTAGTATGTGTACTTGGTCACTTGTTGTATTTTGTGTCAGTTTAATTGATATGGTTTGGTTTTTGTTTTTTGGGTCATGATGTTGGTGTATCTAAAGATGATTTTTAGGCCAACTGATATTAATGTTGTGTTTAATTCTTATAATTTGTTTTTGAGTTTTTAAATGTTTAAATTTATTAATTTAATATAGTCGACAAAGCGTAAATAATTCAGATATTTGCTATTTATGCGTATTTCTTTTTTTTTCTCATGACATGTTTTTGAAGACGTCTTTTACGGCGAGAGTAAACAGTTTTAGTAATATGGTGTCTTTTTGTCTGACCTTTCCTCCTATATTAATATGTTTTGTGGTCAAGTTTTTTTCTAACGTCATTATATGTTTTATTTAGTATATCTGTGAATCCAATACGTTAAGTTTTTAAAAGATCTTATTGACAACATTAATTCTAAAAGAAAAAAAAATCATCTTCCGACTTGGTTTTTAGTTAAAGGTTGCTCTTATTTTTTGTACCCTCAATTGCTCTTTGATAAGAAAAGTATTAGATATTAGTACAACACTTAGAAGAAGAGTTTTTAATCAAATTACTGCTATTGACCTCTAACCCAAATGCTTTGTTTAAACTAATTTTACTTATTTTTTTCTTAAAGTCTCTTTTCTTATTGGAAGTTGGAAATTATCACGACAAATTTTTTTTTTTTTTTTACAAAAGTTTTAAATAGTTGGTTTGATGTTAAGCAAAACTATTCTCATAAATTTTAAATGGTGTTAATAAATATTTCTTCTAAATCAAGTCTTTGTAGCACTTCAATACTTGTAATCATACTTAAGATGTTTTTAGAATTTTCTTATGCAAAACTTTTCAAATGTTCTCATTTTTTATAATGTATAAATAACAAAGTGGAGAATATGTAGCAACATACATAGCATTTGCAACCGTAATTCTATTTTGATATTACGGCTGCAAAATAGCTATCACATTTTAATAAATGCTAGCAATTGCTATATAAGTTTTAATTTTGTTTGTTTGTTTTGCGTTTTGGGTGATCATTATTCCAAGGTATTTTATTTATGAAACTTTTACCGAAGCTTACCTCATACAGTACCAATGCATTAAGCTATCTTCAGTATAAACATTGTAGGTTGACTAGTATCTTTTTAAGTTGAACTTTACATATCCTAAACCAACCTAACATTTGTTCTTAAACACTCTGGGTAAGTGTGTCAAAAAAAGTATAAAGGTTTACACAATTCATTTAAAAATGTCATCTTAATTTTACAAAACGTCGATTTACCATCGGACACTTCTCCTAAATGTAACTGCTTTACTTGCCAAACTTGGATTCGCTGCCTCTATTCCACACTAGACGTGTGCCCGTGACACTGTAACTGAAAACAAATTTGAAACAAACTCTTATTTTAATTGTATTCCGCAAGAACGTATATGCAAACCTATGCAAAGCATGTTTTAATTATTTTTTTATAAATTTACCTATTTTATGAAATATTTAAATAAATTATATATATGATGAACTCATAACAATTTGTTTTATTATTTATACCATTATTTTATACTTTTTTGTTACATTTATATATTTATATCTGTTTTATTTACTAATGTATTGGTTACTTTATACTTAAAACTAATTGCAGCCATAAGAAAAAAATATCTTTCAATTGTTTTGAAAACACATCATAAAATATAAGAAACAATTATGGAATGTATTTGATGTTTTATGTAACAATTGTTATAGTTTTATCATACATATCTAACAACTTACATGTTAAGTTTTTTTGAATACGTTCTAAACTAACAATTAAATCATTTACTTTCAGGCAAATTAATATTTTTTTTTTAATTTATGAATCTTAGTTTAAATCAAAGAAACATAAAATTATCTATTTATATGCAGATCTATTATTAGCTCATCTGGCAATACAGTCCTAATATACTTTGGTAAGTTGCAGTCTTTATATTAAAATATTATGGAAAACTCCCCATTATTGTTGCAAATAAAGACGGTTATTGTATACATTATGTATACGACGTCAGTGCAGCTACATCTGCTATATATGTTTCTGGGAATAGATTATTGAAATTACTATAGAATGGCAAATTTCTTGTAAAATATTGGAATAATATTAAGCAAATTGCAATTGTATAGTTTGCAAAGTGTTGTAAATATGTATATATATAAAATCAGTTGCATGTTCTCTAATAAACTTAATACTCAAATTTACAAAACTTTAAAAATTATTAAGAGAAAGGAAATAATAAAATAAATGATATTATTACAATAATTTAAAATCTAATATCAGCCTTCATGAAATGAATGCAAAGCTTTTTAATTTACTATATGTACTTATGATACTATATCAATATAGTGTGTGTGTGTGAGCTTATATTTAATAGCAGCCATTTTAATATCCATTTTAATAGCTATGATCCAAATATGGCAATATTCAATAATTTTATGAATTCATTTACGCTTAAAAATGATAAACTTTCCCACACGCTACAGGAATTGCATCGATAATATTTATTCAAGCATATATCATTATTTAGATGGGAGTTACATATGGTTTTCAAAATATCTGTACTGTAGACAATTACTGATTATGATTCATAGATTGAACAATATATGTAATAAAAAACTTACAGAAGTTGTGAAGGAAAACATTTACATAATTAAAAATACGTTTTTTATCGAGTGTTTAGAACTGTATAGATTTTTGAAATGTTGTTTTTCAGAATCTGCCTTTTGTTTTAAAATTCAGATTATTTCTTGTATAAGACTTGATATGTAAGCAAAATAAATGTCTATTAAATTATAATCTGAAATTAAATTTAGTTATTTTTTGATATATATTTATTTGTTACAGCTTTTGTTAATTTTTAGTTATTTTAAACTAAAAAAAATGCGTCCACTGTTACATATATAATGCAGAAAATAAGAAAACTATTAAAAATATTTATTTTTAGATTAGAAATTATTACGTAATGACCTAATTTAATAAATAAAAGTTACGTAAGTCATCAAAAAAGAACTAGTTAGTGTAATATGGATATGCACAAACGGACTAAAAAGATAGATAAAAAGAAGTAATAAAGCACTTGAAGTAGAAAATAAATGACACAAGTAAAATAAAAAAATTCAGGAATAAAATTGGTTAATTAGAAAGAAAACGAAAAAGCTCATAATGGCGGTTTAATGTTTAAAAAAAAAAAATCAAAACCTTCAACCTTGTTGAGAACTAACAAAACTCTGTATACTGGGTGTATTTGCCAAAATAAGAAAAACTCTTTGCTAGCCAACAACTATGGGTAGATGAGCAAGCAAGGGTAATGGCAGTTACTACAAGTAATTCCTAAAAGCTAATGAACCAGAATTTGGTCAACGGCATATGTATACAAAAAGCAAGAAAAAATCACTGCATTAATAACAGCAAAGGTATAATAGTACAACTATTATAGTAGAACAATCAAACACAGCAATTATGACAAAATTTAAAACAAAATATTCTGGCGTCAAAAGTTTTCCAATAGGATTTTCTGTAAAAGCAGTGGAGAACATGACCAAAAAAGTCTGAACAAAGATGAATATTGCAACGTAGAATGCAAGAAGTCTTTTTGCATTAGAAAAACTAGACAATATTGTAAATGAAATGACACGGCTAAGTGTGTAATCATACTAAGAGTAAGCGATGTTAGATGGACAGGAAGCGGCAATAACAACGATTTGATACATTTAAATACAGTTAAACTGATTTTAGACTATATTACATGGTAAGTTATTAGTTTTACACCATACTCAAACAGAGTTATAATGCTTTAACTGAAATCATGCACGTATAAAAAAAAGAAAGAAAGTAAAGTTGAAAAACGGTACGTACAACTAGACATTTTTTTAAAAGCATCAACAACTATGATGTCACGGTAGTAACGAAACACTTTAATGGTAAAGTAGGCAAGCTAAAAGTCAAAACACATACAGAAAGCTTTGATTTAAAAAAAAATGAGAGAAAACATCAACTAATAAAGTTCTGTCAGAAAATACACTAAAACTAATAAACTATATCTTTATTAACAACCGCTGTCAAAAGTTCAAAAACCTTAGCTCTAATCACAACTTTGCAATAATCAAACTTAAACTTAAGTATAAAAATATAGAAGATAACAAAACGTCAACATGACTATATAGACGCAAAAGTTAAGGATCATATAATCAACATTACGGTAAATCAAGAAGTAAACAAATACATGAAGAACAGTAACATACAAAACAAAGTCACTTTGGTCAAAAAGTAAAAAAAAAGAATAAAGAAATTTGAGTGAATATAAGATGCAACATAAAATAATACAAAAGAAAACTAAAAAAGCCAAAAAAGTTTATTTAACGACTTAATGTAAAAAAATAAAATTACTAGAAAAAAATTAATGTCTCTTATATGCACAAAAAAATTAAGTAAATGGCTGGTTACAATAAAATTAAAGCAGTAGTTACTATATTCAAGAACTTAAAATAGTGTATAATATCTGTTATAAAAAACAAACTAAAGAAGTAGAAAAAATATTTCTTAAAACTTTTTGTATTGAAAAAACCTTTTTAGGAACAAATAACAAACTTAAAAATACTAAAAACAGAAATAGAATACACCATAGAAAAAATAAAACCCGGTAAAGCTTTTGGCCTAACCTAACCTAACCGAATACCTAAAGACTTTATTAAAATTTTTGATGACAATGTAATTAATATTCTGTTAAACGCACTTAAAAGCATTTACAAAAAAAAAAACTCTTTAAACATTGGTTATCATCTACCTTTGTGCTTATTTCTAAGAAATTTAATCCAAAAATATGCACAGATTATTGAACTGTTGCGGTCATAAGTTTTAAAGATATTTTGTGTTTTTTGACATCTATCTTACTTCTATAAAAGCTAAACAAAAATAAATTTCAAGAATTTTAAACTGTGTTTTGCATACTGTATGTCTCAAAAATTATTTAGCAAATTAATGAAATCTGGTTTTCTTAACATTAGCGGTTTTTATTTTAATTCTATGCCTGTGTTTATTTAGGCTACAGTGTCCGGTTATCAGTTTTGACAAGTTTGTTGTTTGACTTAACATATATGTGATACCACGTTTTTGGTTTTTTGTAGTAGTCTTGTTAAGATTAGTTTTTATGTCATTATGCTTAGTAGATTTAATTACAGGTTACTTCGATCCACCACAAATAAGTTTGTTTAAAAAATATTTTTGTTATTTTCTTTGTAGTAATCTGGATTACTTTTACAATTTTTTTTTTATTTTTTGTTATTTAGTATCTAGACCAAACGTTTTTTTATTGTTTGAATCTATAAATAATTTAGATTTTATTACTAAGTGGCAAAGCGTCATTACAGGTACTAGGTCTATTGGACATGAAGGTTGGTTTGTTAGAATATAGTCCCAATTTCATAACATTTTTACCTTTGCTTGGAAAACCAAAACATATTTAATCATGGATAACTCAATCTGTTGTCAATCTTTGTCATCATCTGTATACCAAGTCATTATTTTGTACGCTGCTTGTCTTGCCTCAGATATTGCAATTATATGAAATAAAAGTAATACTTTTATGAATGTTAATAATCGTATTTCTGAGGATGTTATTTACTCCATACCAGTGGTCTTTGGTTGTACGTGGGCAATTCCATTTTGAACAGACTAGAGCAGGAGGGGGGGGGGGGGGGGGGGTGCGTAGAGAAATTTGTTCTAGTATTTTTTGTTTGTTTCTACAACTTATTAGTAGTCTTTTTATTGCTTTATGAAGGTATGAATAAAAAAAAAATTACAATTTTTTTTAGTCTGGCGCTATTTCAAGTAAAAAATTAGTTGAAAAATATAATTTTGTTATGTGTATTTGGGCCTAAAACTGAAAAAAACTGCAAAAATAAGCCTATTTTTTATCATAAACTTTTACTTACAAATACACATTTAGCAGTGTTCAGAGAATCTATACACCAAATATTATTAAAAATTTGAGTTTTGCCAACAATTCTACATAGAAAATAGTTAGCGTCGTGCTTATCTGGAATAGAAAAGTATATCTAAAAAAAATAATTGTTTAATACATTTTTTTTTTATGTAAAAAAGTTGAACAAAGACATCTTTTACACTTTGTTTGATAGTTTTTGCGCTTGCTGCACAAATTTAGACTCATTTTTGGCATTCAAACATAAACCCGCCCGGCGTTAATCAAAATTTGATAAAAAAAGTTTAAACCACAACTTAGCGTGTTTATAATATTTTTTGTGAATATAAAAAAATAATTAATCTTTAAAGCATTTTTTGCTTGAAACTATTGTAAATTTTTTTTTTCTAGATGGACATTTCTACGGCCGATAAGCACTACTTGACTGACTTTTTCCATGTAGAATTATTTCCAGAATTCAAATTTTTAATAATATTTGGTGTATTGTTCTTTTGAGCGCGGCTAAGCGTGTACATGTAAGAGTTTATAAATATAGCAAGTTTTTCGACACCGCTCTGTTTTGTTTGAAATGGAATTGCCTACGTTTACAACTGACATCAGATAACTGTAACGCTAGATAATGACTAAAAAAAAGTCAGTTGCAAATAAAATTATATTATTGGAATTAAAGATTAATATTCTTAATTTATTAAAAATGTATTCTAACTACGCAGTTTTCAAATTCTAATAATAGTTTTGATCATTACCATTTATAGTCCTAAAGCTAGTAATTTTTTTTGGTTTTTATTTTCTTAGTTGGCAAACACGGATAAAATTATTCTATTAGTAATTTTCTGAGCAACAAAATCAAATGTTGGGGGGTTTTTCGGATGGGTTGCGTCAGAAAATGCCTTGAAAAGTACAAATACGTTTCATTTTTTCTTAAAAGTTATAAAAAAATGTGTTCTAAAATTAAGTGAAAGTATTGTCTGGCCAATCTGTGGGCATGGAGAATATTTCTGGCAAGTAAAACAAAAAATATTTAAAACTATTTGGATATAATACAAGTACACCAAAGCCCAAGATTTTGGTATATTTTATTATACAGGCAATTATTGGTTTTGTAGTTTTTTTATAATTTTGTACAGTAAGAAAGCAAGTACATACTGTGTAGAATGCAGAATTATATTTTATTGCAGTAGAGAAAACATCAATTGACGTTGTTTATATCTAAATAAAAAAAAAAAAACTATGCAAAATGACATTTTTTTTGTTTTTTTTGTCATTTTGCTAGTAATAATCATTTTCAGTGTCAGCATTGTTTAAACTGTCATCATAATTATAATCTGAAATATTTACCTTTTTTATCTGGTCAAATGACAACATTGTTGACAAACGTTGGCAACTGATCTCTTTTAAACTAGTAGAAGCTATATCAATCTCTTTCTAGCCATTCTCAATAGATGATAAAATTGTTGGATATTTTAAATGAGCGTTTTTTTAAATATAAAGGGCATTCGTACATTTCAAGTTCTTTAAAGCTGCTGGCGGAATTTGGATTTGCAAGGTGGAAGGTGTTCAGTTTGAGAAATGTACCCGTGTTACCTTAGGCGTATGTTTTTGTAAACATCACGAATGTTGCTTTATTAACGTTGCTGATCTTCTATATTATGCTATACATGTGACAAATAAATTATTTAATAGTGTTTATAAGTTGTTTGAAATCACATTGTGCCAAATTTGCAAGAAATATAAATGTTTGCTGATATTTTTTGGAGGGTTTTATGTTTAATAACTGACTTTTTATGAGGTGTAGAAAACAAAGCAGTCAATAATAATAGCATCTATTTGTTTTAGTTTGTCAACTATGATTTCTTGCTCTAAGATTTAAGAAAAACCGATTTGCTTGTTTTACAAATAGGTTTATCAATATGGCATAATGATAAAAAAACAGGAGTTAAAGGATAAGTAAGGACCATTCTAATGTCAATTTTTTGCTGAAGAGAAAGTCATAATAAGCGACTAAATTAGTTTTTTATATAGAATTCGTAAATGTAATAGCCAATTTATCATCTGTTTGTAAGTTTTATGATTTACTATAATAAAACAAAACAATTCATTACTGTAAAAATAAGTTAAATTTATTGAAATTTTTCCAAATAAACTTGCTTAAATTTTTTTTTAGATTTTAAATTATTTGATTAGTATTGCAAAAAGCATTTTTTTTAACAGTGTTTTTTTAGGTCTTTGATTAGTCATTTTTTTGCACTACTTTTTTACGGTGTTTAGTGCACTTTTTGTTTTGATACAGTTTCCCGCTGGACAAAACAATATAGTCCTATTGCATCCAAATCATTTTCTTAAAATTTTTGGCCACAATATTTTTCTTTCTTTAACATTCCGTTTTCCTACTATTTTCTCTAGATTATTAACTATAGTATATTTGAGACTGGATTTATTTTAGTTCTGAACATTGTAATGATAACACAAAATTTTTACACTATTTACGCTCATGAGGATCTTTAATAAAGTGGTTTTTTTTGCCTTCTCCATTTTTGTGCCGTTGACCATCTAACAATTTGTAGTTTATCCGCCTTTGAAGTCACTTTCTTAACTTTAGGGTAAACGAGTGCTTAGTTTCTGATGGCTCATTTATTTATAGCTGTTGGCTAGTCAAAGATAAATGATTTACTATTGAAATTTTAGCGTTTATTAAGTTTTCAAAAAATTTAGAAGAACATCAGCGTAATCTTAAGTTTCTGTAATAGGCCATTTATGACAAAGCACCACAATAGAAGGGAAACCACATTCCGCGTCTTTAAATGATTTTTCTCACATGCATTAAACATACAGGATGTCAATAATCTACAAATGTTCTATGGATAATTTTGTTATTTTAAATGTTACAGAGTAAGTTGGTTAAATTAGCAAACTTAAGCAGAATTTTTAGGAAAACGTACCAATACAATAATTTTTAAATTTTTGTAAAAATTGTCTCTCTTTTTTTTTTCATTCGGTCCGTATGCTACTATCATAGTCCATGTTTCATTATCAACTAGCTTTATTTCTACTGTCATAATTCTTTCATTTATATGTTTTTCTCTTATTGTATTTTTTCATATTTTGCCTGTACTGAAGTTTTTCTTTCAAAAAGTTCTCTATTCCTTTTTGTTCTTTGTTCTCATTTGCTTTTATGCCTGTTATTATAATGTTATTTTTTTTCTGTCTTTTTTCTTTTTCAGTTTTGTTTTCTAAGTTTTTGATTTTTTTAATTATCTGTATTTTTTTTTGCTTCCACTTCACTTCTTTGTTCTTTAATTCTTTTTTTAGTTCTCTAATATTTTGTTTAATTCTTTTGTGTTTTTTGCCATCTCATTTATTAATTCTTTCATGCTTTTTAGTTCCTCGATTTCCTTTTCTGTATTTGTATTGTATTCTTCTCTGTGTGTTTTATCCTTGCTTTTTTCTACCTTCTCTTTATTTTTTGTATTTTCTGTTGTATCAATGTTGGATTCTTTTCCTACTGTCTTTTTCCTTTCTTTCTCTATTTTCTTTTGTTCTGGAGATATTAATACTTAATTCTTTTTTTGAATTTTTTTTAATTCTTTTTTAAGGCTTTCTATATCATCTTCTTCTCTCTCGTATTCTCTTTCTCGTTTTGCTTCTTTTTATATTCCTTTTTATTATTAATTTTTATTTTGGGTAATTGTTGTTTTATTGTCTTATTTTAATTATGTATGGGTTTTAAAGTACATGTAATAAGAAATATTTTGAGCCATCGTGGACTTTCTTATCTTTTGCTAAAGGCCCAAAAACTGAGATACAAAAATGTGCGGTTTGCCAATTTTGCCAATTTTTGAATATTAAAAAAATGCCCGATATACCATTTTTCATATAAATACCCTTTTTTCTTGTGCTCCAAAGAGTATTTACTAAAATTTTGACTAAAATCGACATAGGGTGACAGCGCTTTTTTGGGACCTGAAAATTACAAGTTTTAAAGATTGCGAAAATATATCCAACTTCCTGCATCAAAATAGTGGTGTATACGTATTGATTCTTTAAGTCTTGTGTGATCACTTTAAAAAGAGATTAAACACAAAGAAATCTAGACCTTGTGGATTAAATTTGGTAAAGATTTGACAAAGTTAGAACGGTTTAAAGAAAGCAAAGTTTTGCGATTCTGCTAAATTTACGGTTTTTTTGGAATAATGTTTAAAGCTTAATATATCAAAATGACTGCCACGATATTAAACATAAAAATATGGGTTTTAAAGTACATCTAATAAGAAATAATTTGAGACATTGTGGACCTTTTTATCTTTTTCCAGAAGCCCAAAAATTGAGATACAAAATAAACTAAAAAAGATGTTTTATTGCAAAATTTCTGACCTTCAAATGTGTGTCATTTTGAACAGGCATTATTCTAAGGTCCAAAATTTTGGGAATCTCATTTATTTCATCTATATTTTGATCCCTGAAAGTTTGAGCAAAATCAAAGAGGTCTACTTTTTCAAATTGGTCGAAAAGTAATGGAATTACCCATATACATATATAATATACCTAATTTAAATATTTTTTTCAGAATTTGCAAAAAACAAGAATCTAATATATATTTTTTTATTCATATTAGTTGTTTACAGTTTCTTAAAAAGAATGCAATTTAATTAAACATTTGAATTTAATACTACAAATGAGATAAAGTTACTGTGTTTATAAATAATAATGAAATTATTGTTACTAAACCTCGCATACCTCAATAACTATAAAAATATGGCTTATTTGTCAAAAGAAAAAAAAATGATATTGTTGTTATTGTACCCTATTGTTAGATTAGAGACTTATGATAGCATTTGCTAGCAGCGATTTAAAGTACTTCCAATTTCAAACTTCAACTTTGTCTTTAGTTTAGCGATATAGATGTATACTATATCCGTAGAACTTTGTTTTTAAATAATGTAAACACTGTTTATTATTTATTGCAGTTATTTTGAATTTTAAAGTAAATAATAAAAAAAAAAAAAAATACATACGATATTTATAAAATTACATATGTATTATGAATATGATAATACTTTACGCTACAATTAAATTAAAGTCGGTAACGACTACCGTGGGTTATACGACGTATAATTAAAACTAGTAATAATTCTTTGTTTTATTCTATATGCTTTTATGTAATACATGAAGGTATCCATTTCCAGAACAAATGCGCCGTTTTGTATGCCTTAAGTATTCAACCATATCAAGATTTATAATTTATAGTAGCTCTGTAATAATACATTTTATAGCACATTTCATAATTATAAATATAGTAATTGCACACAGAAATAGATCTTTAAACCTACTTATCCCGTTGCGGTTGTGGTTGCAAAATAAAATTAACTATTCGTTCCAGCATGTGCTATAAAAACTTACATGTTATGTATTAGACGATAATGTAAGTTCATAGAATCAATAAATGGGAATGCCCGAGAGATGACAACACAATATCAATATTTGTACATAATAAAAATTTCACTTGTAATCTTTTTTATTAGGACGAGTATTTCTTAACTACCAGTTTCACGAGTACGCCTCACACATAATCGTATATAAACGCGTACATTAAATATTGTAATGCGGCGAGTGTTAATTAGTTAAATTCATTTTGTGCTTTCCTTGAATTATTATGTATGTGAATTTTCGACCAATCTTCTGTGTAATTGGACAACTAAATCTTCCAAACACGCCTATAGGAGTTAATTATTTAAATAAAAAAATACAACTATAGTGAAAGTTGCATTAATTCAATACTTCTCATTCGTTTTTATTTCCAAGCCTCTAGAACAATTCAATACAAAGAGATTATTGTTTCGTGTTATAATCGATATAAATGTTATGGTAGCGTAATATATGGTATATCTATGACCGTATGTTACAATTTGAACAACAATTATTTGCATATAATAGAAACGCCGGGAGTATTTATTGCTGACACAATTGATAAAGCACATTATTATCAAGAATATCATTTGTGTTTAATTGAACTGTAACATCATGCTACGCTTTACAATGCCATTCATAACTTGACTCGAACTCACGCTGAAGCATGGAGCGGAATATTGGAGCTAATATATTGAAATGCTTTATATGAGAAAATTGATCTCTGAAACGTTTATTTCACTCAATTGATTCATTTTAAATACTTGACATGGAATTCAGTGTGATTATTTTTTGTTTTGAAACTTTATCAATGGTACGGTACGTGAGAGAAATGAGATTTCATTGTGCATTTTATTTTTTAAACTGTTACTTTATAAATCGTTTTGATATATATTCAGGCACATAAATATAATTTAAATATTTTACGTCACACAACGGTAGATGTATAAATATCAACTTAACAAATTGACTTGTATTACTAAAACTAGCAAATAGTAGTGTGGTGGATCAATTTTGTTTGTATTGGAGTTTCACTAAAAACAACTTGATTTGATTATTTAATAAAATGTTTGAGGTTAAATTAATTGAATTCTTTTGTGCTTTTTATAGGAGAATTTAATTAATATAACCTCAAACTTAACCTTAATATGTGCAAAAATAATTAAACAAAACAATATTTAATAAAACGCTTTTAAATTAGCAGAACTTATTTATATTTTTATAGAAAGTGTAACTATGGTATTGGCATCATTTAGTTAAAACTACATATTGCTCAATTTACATTAAAAAATTGTATTGTATGCAAAAATTTTCAGATTTAAATAATACATGTTAATTAAATTTTTTTGCATGATTAATAATCGACTACGCAATACTTAAACTTTTTGTTAAAGTTATTAATGTATTACGTTTCTTTAATGTATACATCAATCATATTTTTATTAAGTTGTTATGTTTAGTGTTTTAATAACTATAAGGTCTGTTCAAAAATAATTTTTACAAAAATTTTAGTATGTTTAATTTATTTATTTAATTTGAGTTTAACATCATGTTAAATTGGTTGAAACGGTTATAAATAGTGGGCCATGTAACGTTTGGAATTTGAACTTGAATCGTTTATTTTGTTTTTCAAAAGTATAATCACATTTATGAGTTGACAGAAATTTTATTTTATGTTTGACATTTACGAAATAGGACGCTTTACACTTAAACAAAGTTGGAAAATAATAAAAACTTTCTTTCAAAGTGATGAGTCTTCCACTCAAACGGTAAGAAATTTGCAAAAAAAAAAAATTATAAAAAAGTGCCTTCAACGCAGTTTGTGGACCAATTTGAAAAGCAAGTTTGCAAAACTGGATTGTTAGTTAATAAAACAAAACATCCACGTTCTTGACCAGTGCATTCAGCCAAAAAAATTAATGCTGTTGCTCAGAGCGTGCGTAATCATGTCAGTTTGACAACTAATTTGATATATAAATTTAAGCAGCATGCCTGAGTTCAATTCTTGTACCAAGAAAAAAATTAAACAACTCTATAATGGTCTACTCAAGATAGCAGCTCAGTGATGACGTAAAATTAAAGTAATTTAACACCAAATTTTGGTAATTATGTTCAAAAGTTTAAGTGGAAGACCAGCCTTAGGCTGAATTTTGCCATTTTCATGTAATAAATACAGAGAAATAAAGACGTATTATTATTATTATTATTATTATTAACATCAACTCGTCATTGTTCTCAGAAACTCAACATTTTTTGCACTTCTCTGAGGAGAATTTTGCATAAAGACCTAAAGGTTTGAAAGCCTACAAAGTTTTAATTAGTCCAAAAAATAAAGCTTTATGACCATCCGATGCGTTTTCAGTTTTTCCAATGAGCTAAAAATTGTTTGGCCAAAGACGAGCATTTTTATAAAAAAAATGTGTTTTTAATAAAGCTTATTTTTATCTTGTAGGCTATGTCAATGAGGAAAATTGTCGCATTTGAGGATCAGAGAATCTACACATGAGTATTGAACAGTTTATGCATCCACAACGAGTAACCGATTGGTGTGGTTTTTGGTCTGGCGGCATTATTGGACTATTTTTTATCAAAAATGAACAAGGAACCGCTGTTACCGTCAATAGTAAACGTTACTGTGCCATGTTAAAAAAATTTTTGTTTTCAAAACCTGAAGGGTATAAAATGGATGACATTTGGTTTCAACAGGACGGGGCTACTTGTTCTACAGCCAACGAAATCATCGATTTTTTGCGTACTGTTTTTGGAAATTGAATAACTAGCCAAAATGCTTTTTTTTGTAAATAGACCTTAAGGATAAGTGTTACGCTTACCATCTAGAGACGATTGATGTCTTGAAACACAAAATTGATGTTGCCATTTATGCGATTGGAACCCAAACAATCAAAAATGTACTCAAAATTTGGGTTAATTGGATGAGTTTCTGTCAAGCCAGCTGTGACAATTATTTGAATGATGCTGTGATTCATTTTTAAATAAAAATTATTAGTTTTTTATTTATTGCCGATTCAAGTTTCAAAAGTCAAAACTTCTATTTGTAAGTACGATTTTTTTAATATAGTTTGGCAAACTAATGATACTAAACATTATTTACTAGCAAAAGTATTTACCAAAACGCGCAAAATATTTTTTTTGTATTTTTAAGTAAATAATTTAACATTTAAAAAAAACATTTAAACATTCTGCTTGAGTTTTTTATAAAAATCTAAAATATTTCAATGGCTGTCAACATGTTTTAAGACTACGCTGCTGACCACTCTAAGCTGCGGAAGTTCAAGTCATTCTTGCAAAATATCAATTCTTACTAATAGCTATAAGAGCTAAACCTCGAACAACTGCAAGCCTAAAAGATGCAAGTGATGGCATGCAACATACTCAGAGACAAGCTAAAATAGTTTAAACAGCTACGGTGCAGAATTTTTTATGGCAAAATCATTCATGATAAATACTACCAATACAACAGCAACATAGGATGCAAAGAATTGCCGTGACAAGGAACTACTCAAAAATGGAAAATCAACAGACATCTTTTAAAATTGACATAAAAAATGTCAAAAGCATAAACATATATATACAGGGTGTCCGGAAAATACGTGTACAACGTTTGACGACAGACTCCTGACGTCAAAATAGGTCGATCTAAGCCGACTTAGTTATATCCAAAATTGTCTCGTTTAGCCGGTAGAGGGCGTCAAAAATTTGTAAATATTAAAAAGAAATTACCTGTAACAATAATTTTTTAAGTGACTTTGTTGCTATGGCGTTTAATAATTTGACAATTATTGACAAATTGTCACCAGTCTATGAAATTTACTCAAGTATACGATCAACATTCTTGAATTACAAGTTCATTTTACCATTAAAAATGGAAAATTATACAAACTCTCAGAAAGTTGACATGCTTCTGGTATACGGGTTTTGTCAAGGAAATGGGCGTCAGAATGTTAGGGTTTACATGGAGAGGTTTCCTAACCGTCAAATACCAAACCACCAAACATTTGCCAATATTGAACGTCATCTTCGGGAAACGGGCAGTTTTGAGAAAAAGTTTAAAGGCAGGGGTCGTATGCGAACAACTTGAACTGTGGAAACAGAAGAGATGATTCTGGAAAGAGTTGAAAAAGAACCAAGTACCAGTACCCGTCTCTTAGAACGTGAGTTAAATGTTCCTAAAACGATTGTCAATGAGGTTTTAAGAGAACAGTTGTTACATCCTTACTACATACAAAAAGTCCAGGAACTTTTACCGACTGATCCCCCCATGCGGCTTACATTTTGTCAATTTATTAGAAACAAAAGAATCCTTGTTCCAAATTTTTGTAGAAAAATTATGTTTACTGACGAGGCATGCTTTACAAGATCTGGGGTAACCAATCTGCACAACGAACATATTTATTCCGATGAAAATCCACATGCCATTAAAGTTGCACATCATCAGCATCAATTTAAAATTAATATTTGGGCAAGTATTATTGATCACTACCTTATTGGTCCCATTGTTATTCCAGACAGGTTAGATGGAAATATTTATTTAAATTTTTTGCAAGACACATTACCAATTCTTCTGGAGAATTTGCCCTTTTTACTTCGGAGGGAAATGTGGTATATGCATGATGGTGCCCCGCCCCATTTTTCCGTTGCCGTTCGGCAATACTTACATCATCAATATCCCAACCGATGGATTGGAAGAGGCAATGATGCACCAGTAAAATGGCCACCACGTTCTCCTGAGTTAAATATGTGTGACTTCTTTTTGTGGGGCGCTATTAAAAGAGAAGTTTACAAGACTCCGGTAAACACACGCGATGATTTATTGCAGCGGATTTTAAATGCAGGCAACCATTTTAATAATCCCGAGACATTAGATAGGGTCCAATATCATTTTTTAAAGAGTGTTAATAAGTGTATTCAGCAAGATGGCGGTCATTTTTTTGTTTTTTTTTTTTTACTTAGTTTCTTACAATAGATACTTTCAACTTTGTTATACTTTTGTTTATTTTGACGCTCTCTACCGGCTAAACGAGACAATTTTGGATATAACTAAGTCGGCTTAGATCGACCTATTTTGACGTCAGGAGTCTGTCGTCAAACGTTGTACACGTATTTTTCGGACACCCTGTATAGCGGGAAAACTAAATAACAAGGACAAACAAAATAAACAAAATTGGTATAGATATTTTTTGCTTCAACAAAGTAAGATTGCCAAATAACAAAAAAATATACAGAGACTTCTACAGTATACTACTCAGGAAGTGACCTCCTAATAAAGCATTTCAATGGAGTAGGCATAAGTGTGTCGCACAAAGTACACAAATATGTAGTTAACTTTATCCGAAAATTGGAAAAAATAATGTTCATAAAACTAAAAGCTCACTTGGTCAACATCAACCTTATACAATGCTACGCCCTAACAGCAGATAAAAATAACATCAAGGTAAATATTTTTTATATAGATTTTTAACAACTTCTAAACTACACCAAAAAAGGAAAATAATCTAGATAATTGGCGACTTTAACT
This sequence comes from Tachinus rufipes, assembly GCA_963932245.1. Classification (NCBI taxonomy): domain Eukaryota; kingdom Metazoa; phylum Arthropoda; class Insecta; order Coleoptera; family Staphylinidae; genus Tachinus; species Tachinus rufipes. The sequence goes on along the minus strand of OZ010742.1, from coordinate 36,965,706 downwards.
TAAAAATTGTAAAAAAAAAAGTTAAATAAGTGGATGGACAATACGGATTGGGATAACAGAACACATTAATACAAACTTTTCCTTGACAATTATATACACAACAATCACCACTACACAACGCAATCAACATAATGAGAAACACTGTAATTTTATCCTAAATAACAAAATAAACGAGGTACATGGCTGAAAAACTTACCCAGGCACAAATGTAGGCTCTAAACACAACACGATAGTGAACAACATCAGAAAAAAAATGATCTAATTAATATAATTGACATAACAAAAATAATTGATCTAACTAGGCTGATAAAAGTTAAGAAAAAAATTAGCTAAGAGTTCTTAAAGTTAAACAATGATACAGGTATACAAAAACAATAGAAGCAAATTAATTAAGATAGAGCAAACAGCAAAGTCTAAAATAAAAATTTCAATGTTTAAGAAAAAGATCTAGAACAATTACTAAAAATCTTAAAGTAAAACAATAATATCAAAAACTGCAAAATGGGAAAAAGCTCAGAACTGCATGACTTACATATAGAATTCAAACTACTAGACGGAAAAAATATTAACGTTCTTGAAAATCTATCTACAGATCTTGCATAATCTTGTAAAACTGGCCATGATCAATATTTATACCTATTAGTACATAGTAAATGCAAAAAAGTGTAAAAAATTTAGGTTGATAAATTTAGTTAGCCAGGTTTAAATTCCAAGAAGGTATTGAAAACAGAGTAACCATACTTTAGTGTTTTATATACTATAAATGGCATTCAACTGCGTAAAATATGTTGTAATGATAAAGGTTTTAAAAAATAAGGTTGGACAAAAACTTTGTTAAAACTATTAAAAACTTTTACTAAAACCAAGAACATGACATTTGACAACATACTAACAGACTTGGCAGAAATCTATCGGAAAGTACTACAAGTTGTTCAATCTGTATTTTGAGCTCATTTTTACTGAGGCGTTGCAGGAAATAATAATAATATTAAAATCGACGGACAAACAATAAATAATGTTTAGTAAGTTGATGATACTATTATTATTGGTAAAAAAACACTTAGTACAAAATTAAAATAAACATTTAAAAAAAAAAAAAAATTAACTGTTGATATTATTGTTGGTAAAAAAACACTTTAACGCTTGTTAAATAATACAGTTAAAAAAGAATTAGTACAAAATTAAAATAAACATTTTTAACAAGAAAAAAATTAACTGTTGATATAAGTTATGTAACTGTAAATACAGAAAACATAATGGACAATTTATCTACATTAGATGTATCTAAAAGTAAAGGTATTTTAATAACATTTTTACAGTTATTTGAAATACTATGCCAGTAATCTATCAGAACCGTTAATAAATTACTTTTAATTTTTCTGAAATGTGGAAACAAACATTTGTGGATATGGGTTTATCGTGTGCATTTGAAGGCAGCCACTTCCGCCTAAAAATCTGAAGCATGTTTGCTTAGAAATAGCAAAGTTTGTTTTGTCTGGTTTTTGTAGGTTTCAGTTTTGGTATTTCTTTAATGCAATATCTTTTTATATAGTTCAACCTCATTGTTAAAGTTTTTTTTATGCAACACGTAAATTTTTAAATTTACAATGTGTTTAATTATATTTAACATTTGTAGCGTGCTTGTCTTCTTTTTGCCATTACTATTAAATGATGATAACAATAGAAATATTTCCACAACTGCTGTAAGCGTTGTTTTAATTGCTCTTGTTATCACCAGATATGCTAGTTTCTTTACCTAACTTTAAGAGCGTTTCATATATTAGAAAGGGTTTTACCAACATCGTATATACCCATCTGCTTATATTATCGAATTTAGCCTATTGTTAAGTGTGAAATTGAGATACTTTACTTACCTAGTTCTATTGTCAAATTTTCCTACAATGTCTAGAAAAAAACATCCAAAGCTATTTTTTGCAATGGATAGTGTTGACTAGCTGGTGTATACTATATTTTTTTACCTTGAGCATTACACTTATTTAATTACAACCACGTAATTTAATGTGAATTTTTACAAATTCTTGTAACACAACAAATATCCATGCTTTACTCGGGATTTGAACTCAGGACCTAGATACCTTAACTAGTCTCTCAAACGTTGCACTACCGAGGTTGACGTGTATACTAGTTTGCATTAGATTTTAAAACATAGGTTTCATAATAGGATTAGATTAAATAGATGTTTGGCTTTGATAGATGTGCAGTGTACACAGCAGTTATCTGCCCTATGTTTAACTTTTTTATCTCTTTCTTGTAAATCTAAAGTTTTTAGATAAAAGCAATTTTAATTTTTTGTTTGACATTATACGCAGAAGCTGTTCTACAGAAATGTAGATTAATTTGCACAATGTTTAACATTAAACTTACCGTTACAGTTCTTCGGCGACTCTCAATAGATTTTAATCTATAATTTTTTGACAATTATTGTTACTTTTAGTTTGTCTCCAGTTTATTTTTTAAGAAGGGGCAGCCTGGAAGGTTATTGTAATAAAATCCAAATGCCAGTTTAGTTTATCACCTTCTTTAAAAAGCCCTTGTTTATAAGCAGGACGTGTTGTGTTTTTTTGGTATTTGGTTTTTAATTGACACCTTGCCAGGTCTTTGTGCTGTAGATGTTTTGTACTGCTAACCTATTTAATAGAATTGTTGGTTCCAATTGTTGTCCCGGTACTTATGTTATAATTATTTTTAGATCAGGCAAGTGCAATAGTCTGGAGTTTTTTACTTTCTAATAGATTTTGGCCAATGTACTAAAGAGTTGGTTTGCTTGTGCACGTAGTTTTCAGTTACTTTCCTTTCTAAAAACAATGCAATGTCTGCTTTTTTTTAAAATTATTTTATTTAAAATGAAAGTTTTGATGGTTTTTGCTTTAACTGGCTTAATGAAACAGTTGTGGTACTTCTTTGAAAGTTTTTATTTATGCAATTTTATTGATGGTATTTTTAAATTTAAAGTCTATTCTTTTTTTGCTTTTTTTTGCTGGCGTACTGCTGCAGGTTTTATTTTGGCGTTCCTAATGTACTAGGAGTGTTTAGTGCAGGATTTAAAACGTGTTGCTGTTGCGCTCTTGCCATATAACATGCTTGGGCTACTTAAGCTTTCTTTTTGTCTGCGTAGTTACAATGTTGACTTTGTCAGCCGAGTTTAGAGAGTTTTCAATTTTTGTTTTATTGTTATTGTCATTAGTCATTTAATCATTTTTAGAGCAGACTACTATTTGAGCAGTGGAAGACTGCCCGTTACCGAAACCTCCCTGAAGTATTTTGTCTTTAATTGATGACTTTTTTATATGTATGTTTTAATTTATGTCCTTTTATTTTTAATTTTCTGACGGGTTTGTTTTTGTTGTTGGAAATTTAATCTGGTTAGTTTTTATTTCACGTTGTGTATTTTATTTTTACGGTTTTGTCAGGCAAACCAGCGAGGTTTCTTGATTTCTACAACTTACTTACTTTTTTATCGTTATTTTTTTTAATTTTATTAATTTCTGTTTTTGTCAACATTAACTTGCTACCATGATTGTAACGTTAAATGTTAAATAATAAAACATAATTTTGTTATCTTTAACACTCTACAGGTTGCGTGTGCAAAGTTTTAAATTAATTATTAATTATTAAATAATATTGAGTAAGGCTACCATCAAAACCACTAAAATGATTATATTTTTAATTGAACTTATTTGAGTCAACAATAATTTTGACAACTGTCTATTTATAAGATATCATAAGACACTTAAAAATGTATGAAAAAATATTTGATAATGATGTGCAAATTGTAAGTCTACACACAAGCAATTTTGATGTCAGACGTGATGCATGGCATGTCTGATACATATAAGTTAAAAAGCATTAGAGATAGTACTAAACCTTAGTTTTATTAACCTCAGATTGAACCTGAAATGTTAAAGTTTTAAAAGTAGACTTTGGTGCCAGACATTATCAAAAACCTTTTCAACATTAAAGAATATAACACCAGTGGCTTGTTTTATACAAATACTAATTTTGATTTAATCTGTAACTTTGTTTAGTTGATAGGTTGTGAAAAGCTTATATCTGAAACAATGTTGATTATTTGGCATCAAATTTTTAGCCGCGTTGTGATCCCGGATTTTATTTAAGATTACAGTATCTGCTACAATTATGTAAAAAATTCTTTGTAACTTTTGTGAGAATAGACTTTTTTTATGCAGAAAAAATGCAAAGCTTTTAGCTTTGCATTTTTGTAAAACATTACAATATTTTTAAAAATAATATCAAAGTTTTGTTTGGAATGCAATTTGAGTTTGATGCCAGTTTAAGTTTAAGTTGAGTGATGATATCTTTTACTCTAAGACCCTTTTTACGTGGATTAAGTTTAATTCTTTGTTGCTTATTTTGAAGAGCTTTAGCAACGTTTTACATTAAGTTTTCATCTTTACCTTACTATTGAGCTGGTTTATTTTGGTTTGGTCAGTTGGGTCATAAAACTTTTGCCATTTGTGCTTAGCACAATTTTAAGATTTGTTTTTTTTGTTAAAATTTAATTGATTAGATCTAATTTTTGGCAAATTAGATACTTTTTCATTGCTAGCAAGATAATGTTATTAAAAATGACAGTGCTGTTAAAATTTTGGCAATTTCAATATCAAATAGTGATCTGATGCTTTTTTTAAGATATGCAAATACAAGGACTAGTTAATCTTGTAGACTAACTTGACTTTTTTTTTACTGTTTTTATAGAGATTTCAGACTACTAAGCTGTGGTTTAAACTAAGGTTGGTAATGATTGAAATAGAGGTTTAAGCTGAGAAAATAAGCGTTTATTTTTTCTTATTTGATTTGTTTGGAGTCAGATTTATTACTATATCAGTTTTTCTGTCATTTTTGAAAACTTCTTGATAGGTTACTTTGATTTGAGTTGCGCAAGTAATGATATTCTTAATAATGGCAACATGCAATTGTTGCAAAATAATTATTTTTTGTAATACGTTATGGCAACTAAATTTCTAAGAATACAGTTTTAAAATCTGAATTAATTTATAAACATATTAGTTAGCCTATTATTTATAAGATTTATATTTTAATAAAAAAAATTGTATTTTAAATATTAAATAGTGTGAGTTGTTATTGCATGTCTACTATTATAATATTTATAAATTAACAAATGTCATAATATAACAGATCACTTTGTAAAATTCTATACGTTTTTAGCAATGAGCTTTATAAATGACACATTACAGTAAGAAAAACATATTTTACATTTATTTAATAGAATATTAAACACGGTATAATCCCATTTTTTACAAGCATTTGTTTTGCAAGATAAAAATAAGCATTCTTTGCGAGTTACGCACTAAGCTTTTTCTGCAACTATAATACTTACAACGTGTAAAAAACAATTTATTTGTTATAGTATGACATATGTGCAAGTTTAGTGTCACTTTTTTAATCTCATTTTGCACTCATTATACATAACAGTTGCAATGATACATTACAGTAGAAAATAAATTACTTTGTTACCTTATACTAACCAATACTTTTTGTCATTCATTTTTGTTAAGTTTTATTTATATCTCACGCTGTTTCCGTATTTAGTAAAAAAATGTAGTATTTGATAATAAATTCCAGTAATAGTTTCAACTATACTAATTATTAACTGTTTTATTGCAATCTTCCGTGATCCATATATAACGCAACTTGTGTGTACGTTATTCTTAATTAACTTACCAATTATATAGATTGATATAAATGGCAATATTACTAAATTGAAAATAATTGTTTTATCCTATAAATTTTATGAGATTGTACCAATTAACAACAAGATAAACCTCCAACTGCTCCATTTAAAGTACATATAAGTAAATTAATGGCACTTTATCGTAAACAAACATTGAGTTAATAAAATAAATCTTAATGTTTCTTTTAGATCTAGAACATGATCGTTTGGATTATGCCGCAAATTGTATTTGTTTCAAAATGCTCTATAATTATACATATAAATATAATTTTATTGTTGTTAAAAGTAACATTGTTATGTATGATTATATTTTGTAATAATAATAATAAAATTATTTATTTGTTATTAAGTACATAATAAAATATAAGAAATACCTATATATTGTAAATTTTTTGCTGTTTTACAATTAAAGCATTCAATTCTCAATGCTATATGCTTGAAAACAAGAAGCGATTTTTCTTGGTTATATAAACTAATAAAGACCAAAACAATTGTTTTTAATTTTAAAATGTGATATTCCAAAAATCTTTAATATGTTAAAACATTATATCTACTACAACTATCACAAGGCAAGTTTTAAGCAATTTGACTACATTAAACTTGAATAATTGCAGATTATTAAGTTTAGGAAAGTAATTTAAAAATTTATTTCATTTTTAATTAATATAATTAAAACATCTCTTATAAGTAAAAACTACAAACTTTCAGTAAATACTTCCTTGCAAGCTTTGTACTATAAGTAAATATTTGTTCAGATATTAACATGTTTTGTATCTTTTTTGAACATTCTTCATGAAAATGTAACATTTTCATAAGTTATTAGTCAAATTTAGACCGGCAATAATTTGAATAATTTGTGATTTAACAGAATCTAGAAGATATACTGTAGTTTCAGATGATTTTCCTTATACACTTTTCCTTATACCTTAACACAAGTTAGATAATAATTAGTGATGCAAAGTAATTGTAGCTCCATCGTGTTGCATTAACCAAAAAAACCGAATACTTTTGATAAACTTCAATGTTGGTAACAAAATTTAAATGTCTAAGTAGATAGACAATCAAATATAGTTTAATGAAAAGTTTAAAATTAATTACTTAAGCTCAATCCAACTCTAAAGCACTACTAATTATTATCTAATTTGTGATAAGAAATTTAATTTAAAAAAAAGATCTCTAATTATCTTATTCATATCATTTGAAAATGTATTTTTGTTTATATTGTTTATTGAATTAGTTTGCAGCTTTTTTTTTGTTTGATCTAAGTAGTGCCTTAAAAAATGCCACAAGAAAAAAATAAATTTTAACCAAATTACCATTTGAGAAAAGCAAAGTTTTGGTTTAGGGTTTTGTAAAATTATAAAACGTGTTGGTTGACCATACACTAGAGTAAGTTGAATTAAAATAAATTAACAGCAAGAAAGCTTTGAAACAGATAGAACTGTTTAACATACTTTTTTGAATTTTGTTTTTATTGTTTTTATGTGTGTTTTTCTTTAAAATAAGACTGGGTCCATAAATAGACAGATATTGTCTTCAGCAACAAATTTATTTTATTTTTAGCGTTTTGACAAAAGATTAAGGGTTAGACAATCTAGAAGTCAAAAACAAAATTTAAAATTTGTTATTGTCACACGGCATCAACTCTTGGTGTAATAGTTTTTCGAACCATTATGTATATGTTTTTGATATTGTCTTCAGGAATTTATTAAAGATTCCATTCATCCAAGACCACCCAAAAACTGTTTTATTGCAAGATAATGCAAGACGTTATACCGTACTTAACTTCAAATTTTGTAAGACAAAACAATATTAATTGTTTGCCTTGACTATCAAGATTATTTGACTTAAACCTTGTACTACATGTCTGGGATCTGATGGACAAAACTGTGCGTTGCTTACCGTTTCTTCCAAACACTTTAGATAACTTTATCACTAGCTTTAGATAGCTTGGAACAAACTGCACTAAAATGCGTTAAAACATCTAGTTTTTTGCTTTTAGAAGAAATGATATATGCATAAAAGTACGCGGAATTGTAACGCATTGTCTTAATAAATATTACTATTTTTCTATTAAAATTTAACATACTCTATTAGTTCACTAGTTGGTGGCAAAAAAGTGCAAGAGTTTTGGAAAGTCTGATATTTGGACTGTATTTTGGCCATAGAACGCCTCTGTAGAGTCTGAACACCAGGTCTCGGGACACATGGCGCTGACACGCTTAGAAAGGTGTAATTTTAATTAGTACCTAAAAAATGTTTTAATAAAGCTAAAAATTTATCGGCAAATAGTTGATGCATTACCAACCTTAGTTAAACAGCACAGTTGCGTACATGTTACAACTAACTCAATGCAAATGATTTGAAAAAGCTCCACGTGACACGTAGAAACGAAGCAAGTGATTCTATTTAACTGATGCCGTGACATATTTCTGGTGACTATGACGCATTGGTTGACTATGCTGCATCTGCAATGTTTAAATGTTTTTTTATTTCTTGACTAAATTCTATGAAAACTATGTTTGACTGTTTGTTTTATGAATATAATAACGTAATTTGACATATTCTCAAATTTTAGCTCTTCCAAATCATTTTAACTGCATTAGTTAAAAAAAAAACAAACACAGCAACAAAAAAAAAACACAACACAAAAACGAAAGCAAACAAAAATAAAATACTCTATAGAGGTACCAAAAGCTTATAAAAAAAATTAAATAAAGAGACCAAAGAAAAAACACAGTTTAGGGATCAGACTCGACTCAAAAATAGCAAAAAAGAAAACCACCAATAAGTTAAAAGAAAAAAAAGAAGTATAAGTATGGACATAACAAAAATATTGTACATAGTGGATAAAGTAGTAAAAAGTAACAGAAAGTTAAGCAAATTTTCTAACAAACAGGAACAAAAATGAAGGAAAAACAAAGCAAAACACAGTTTAAATAAAATATGGCAAAACATACTTTCAGAAAATGTCATTGTTAAAGTACCAAATGAAAGTCATACTCTGATATTTTCCGGAAAATGAAACGTTGACATAAAAAGATAATGTACTGGTAAAAACAATTAAAAAAACAGTAAATGGAGATCTAAAGATTGAAGTAGAAAAAATAAAAACAAATTCTTTAAAGATTGTAATAAAAAATAGGACATTGAACACGTAAATGGTAATTAAAAACAATAGCGCTACAGTCTATATCCTTGACATCAATGGAGTCACTACTATTAATAAAACTAAATAAAACTAATAAAATTTAAAAAAACATAACTATAACTAGAATATGAGGTCAACACTAAAAACAAACATTTACAGATAGTAACAAATCTATTGACAAGAACCAAATGGTAAACAATTAGCCAAGGTCACACAATAAAAAAAAATGTATAAGAAGACGTCTAATTAAAATAAATTGGGCTTATTGTAGACTAAAATAAAATAGACTTGCAGAGATATTACAAATATTTAGATTTTGACCAGAATACATGCCAAGGTTAAGTTAGATTACAAAACTGCAGACAAAAAGAGCATAAAAGAAAGGAATGCAAAAACACGGCACAATGCAATACGTCTAAAACAAGTGGCTACAGGGCATACCAAGTTAGCTGCCCGCAAATCAAAAAACTAGTTAGGAAAAAAAAAAGCAAAGGGCAAGTCCAAGGCCAGAAAAAAGTTAAAATACATTTCAGCTTAGCCAAGCTTAAAATACTACAAATAAACTTAATAACGTAAAAAGAGGAAAAGTTGGACAGGATACTGCATACGCAATTGCTATGCAGAATAAGGTGGACATAATAGTGTTATGCACCACAAAAGCAAAAAGAAAAAAATTTAAAAAAAGACGCCTGGTTTAAATAAAATAACTACAGAGGTTATAAAGAAGGTAGCAAAACAGTGGCATATATGGTTTTTAAAGGTATGTAACAAGATTCTTATGCGTAATAAGTTTTCAACATAATGGAAAATTGCAAAACAAAATCCTTTTGGTAATAGAAGCAAAAAACATTAAAATTGATCTTTTAGACTGATATGCTTACTAAACTTTATAAGCAAGTTTTATTAGATTATGCTGAAAGTACAACTAATTACAGAAATGAACAAAATATTGTTTTTAAACATGGAGACACAAAATCCGTTGGTCAAGTATTTTGGTGTGCAGTCTGACAGTCGTAAGACAGGTAAAAGGGTACTTTTAAAAAGGCAGAACTGCAAATTGCAGTATTGTCAAAACTTCTACTTAATACAAAGTGTCCAACTAATGCAAACCGGGAAAAATGCTGTTGCAAATAGGCTTCACGTACTAAACAAAATTTATTGTAGCTTTAATACATTAAAAAATTAGGACAAGAATGAGACAAAACAACAATAAACCAAGAAGCTCATTTCAAACATTAAAAAGTTGTTTAAAACATACACTAAATATTTTTTAATTACATGTAGCACTGGGTTTTAAAAAAAACGTAATACACAATAATACAAACTAATCAATAAAAACAAGTTAATAAATTAACATAAAAGTCATTAAAAAACAATACAAAAATAAGGTAAATATGTTTACAATATGCAATTGACCTTGAACAAAACTAGAGCCTTGCAAAAGTACTTTTTTGCATTGTACTTAATATTTTTTTTAAGCAATTGCTTACACTTCATTTTGTGACAAGCTTAGCACTTTGAAATGGGTTTTTAACTGACGTAATTTTAAATTCTGACAAAACAAACGCAAGAATTTACTCTTATTTTAAATAGCTTTTTGCATTATAGGTTTAATGAAATGAAGTGGATACGGCTCTATAAAGTTGATCTGAAACCAAACAACGTAAGATATTTTATTGTATTGAGCAAATCATATAAACTTTTAAGGCAATAATTATTTTAAGCATTACCATTTACAGTCTTTTGCAGATAATTTGATTACTGAATTCAGTTTTATTAGCAATTTAGATGGTAAAACTCTGCATGTCACCTTAAAAAATATATTGGCGTGACAATTTAATAAATCAAGTTTTGTATTAAAAAAGTCTAGAAGACTTATTTTGTTTAATGTTTTTTAATAACCTAAACAAAATGAACTGTTATGAGCAAAAATAGGAATAAATCTTCGAGCATAAACAGAATAACAATATGTAATTTAATAAAATTAATTTTGATATTATCATAAACATATTTCTAAATAATGATGGTATTTTTAATAGCTTGTATGGAAAATTTTAAAAACTAAACAAAAAACTTAAGTTCTAAAGGTATGATAATAAAAGCTGTAAATTTAGTAATAAAAATGTAATAATTAAGCTTTAAGAACTGCAAGTTGTTTATGAATTATTTTACTACGTTTTGTAAGGTATTACTCAGGTGCCACTTTGAATTTAATTCAACTTCAAATTTAACATTTCTTTAGACATTGTAACTTGTGGCGCAATAATACTTGAACAACTCATATCACACAAATTTGATTCAAACCAATCAGTTTGACCGACGCACTATTACGTACAGACGTTTTTATTTCATATGTTAAAATATATAATTGCATTTTACAAAAATTTGATTTGATTGTTTAAAAGTTAATAAGTTAAATATATATATATATACAGTTGTATACTTGAATAATTAAACCAAATAGTTTACTTAATTATACTTTTGTCTTGGTATTATGTATATACTAACTCATTTACTTTTCCATACCGTAAACAATACTTAACCAAACTATTTACTAAAATGCTCGATATATTATTTTATGAGCAGTGAAAGTATAACACCTAAATAATCATATTATTAGACAACATTGCTGATAGTATTTTCAAGGTGCTAAGTATTTATATTTTTTATATTACCATTGAATTTTAACGTCAGGCGGTACTTTGTCCATTATAAGCAGATTGCCTTTCGTGTGCCGTCCATCATAAAAAATACCATCTTGTGTTTATATAGTAAATTTTACGATAGTGGTAATATTATACGTTTGTATAATATAATCAAAATGATATAATTATTTATGCCTGCTATATACGGTATATTTTAAAGTTCTCTAATATGTTTATTCGTTGCTTTATTAACAGTTCAGAATGTAATCTACACAATTATAGCAAGCGGCGGTCGTATAAGTCGCATTGCATGATAATTAGATTTAACACAAATCACATATATGGGGGTATTGAATATAATATGTTTGTTCTGTATTTGTTAATCATAGAGTAACGGACAGTGCCATAAAACTATTTTCCAAACGATTCCAACAGTTATACATAATTGCATAAAAACTTAAACACAAAAAACTCAATTGTTTAGTAATAAAATAATTTATTATATTGATTATTAACATTTATTATACATCTAAATATAGGAATAATTTTTATAACATTAATCATGGTTGACAGGTTTAAAATTAATTACTGTCATTAATTACTAGAATTTTCTTAATACATTATCATTAAATTATAGAAAATATGCAATGATTTTTTTATGGTTGTTTGCTAACTAAAATAAAATCGAAATGTATTAAAATGTAATATTAGAGTGAACCCAATAATGTAACACAACTAGCTATAAAAGTCGACGGTCGAGATTTACGACATTTTTAAATGATACCAACAGTCGGAATAAGTAATGGAGTAGCAAATATGTTAAAAAGGAAAGCGGAGCTTTTGTGCTTTCCTAGCCTCCCGCCTGATTGATATAGTGTTTCCCATCGGCATCAAGCCGTCACCTTTAATTGTCGGCGTCTGCAGCAATGTTAATAAAGTTAGATGTAAAAAGACAAGACATGGCAAAACGCAATGCGCCTATGACGTAATATATGGACCATTGTGTTTGCCTGTAAAAAATATAATGCACAGTAATAACATCTGATTGAAGTACGCGCTTCTGACAAGAAAGCTACTTATTCAACGTGCACTTCAGCACACTTTACTACTGCATCTGACAGCAGGCTCTTCAATAGGAAATGATAATACAGACGAGAACTAACAGTCAACTTGTGTGTTCTGATTCTTCTTATTTATTACCTCCTTGTATGTCGTTCCGTATTGTCCTCTTACAGTCTGCAATTTTATCATTCTCAGAATTTCCATATTAAAGTAATTAATTCCCGAATGAATATTTAAATTAGTCACAACATCACATAACAGTTCTCATCTGCCTCATACCAACCTATTCATTTAATATTAATAATACGTATTTCTGCATAGAGGGAAGTAATAGCACATCCCTCACAATAATATTACAACTTGTGTGACAATTGCTTCTCTTTAAATTCAATGTTTCTTTCAGTATTAACCATATGGTCCACCGTATGTCCATTTATAAAGTTTTATTTAAATATTAAATAAATATAATACTCTAATAACTATCATAGTAATTGTTGTAGATAATAAATTATGAATTAATTAACATTAATACATATGTAATAATAATAATAATAATAATAATAACAATACGCTATTGTTATGAGTGTTATTTATACACTAAATAATTTTCTAATATAAATAAACATACATATAATATGTATTGTATTTCATACATAAGCAAATTTACGCATTGCCTTCCAGAGCTGACCCGGTTCTAAACTATCTTAATATTTCAACACAAGAATGTCAAATCTAAGCTATATTATACGACTATAGAACAGGTAAGCTGAGTTGTAGAAGGATTTTGTTATTTAATCACTGTCGCAGTGCGATTTTAAGTATGCGGTTTAATTGTCTAATTTTTAAATTGCTTATGAAGTGAATTTTTCAGTTATAAATGCCTGCTTTTAATTTTAATTGAAATTGATCGTATGTAAGACAACTAGTTTTTACGGAGATCTGACTAAAAAAGTTGAGCTAATAAATTAGCAAGTATTTTTTAGATTAACAGGTAGTGGCGCGTTTAGTTTCCAGTATTTTACAAAACGTGCTGCCAGATAGCAGCTTTCTGGTGTTAGCAATTAATAATACGAAGCTAAATTGAGGTAGTTGGTCAATTGATAATTCTTATGACCAAATTATTGGTTATTTAAAAATTTCTTACGTTTTTTTACTTTACCCAAGACAGAAAAAAAAAATTACAAAATGTGGTAGTACATTTTGTTATTACAACTCAATTGTTCTAAGACAGTCCTGGAATTTATAAGAACCAGTGTACATTTTTTATAAAATACGTAGTTTTGTTCAGTTATACTTGGTTTGGTTTGGATAAAGTTTTGAAATAAACAAATATTTATTTAATTTTATAATTTAATTTAAATTGACTGTATGACTAATAGCCATTTCAGCTTTAGTTGGTTTTGAATTTTATTGTTATTACGTCAACTTTTGTTTTACGTCAAGTTTAGATAATCAACAACCAAGAAATGACCAGTTGTCAAATACGTCAGATCGTTAAGATTAGTTTGACGATTAAATGCCTTGACGGCTGCTTTCTATAAACCTCCTATGTAAAATGTTAAAATTTCAAGCAATTTTCTACCTAGTCATTTTTTTGACATTGACTATTGAGTTTTGTTTTTGTTTAACAAATTATTAATTTTGCGCATTTCATTAGTTGCACAAACACAGTCTTTTTAAACATGCATCCAAATACGCACCCATAAGCTTTAGTCGTTTTGGTCATCCTTTACAAAAAATTGCACAAAGTAATCAACGTTTATTTTCAAGAAGGGTTGAGCTATTATTAAACGTAACGCGGGTAGATCTATCACTTTAGGTTTACTCTTTTGAAGAAAATTGCGCAGTTTTAAAAATTTTGCATACTAGGTTTTGCTCTATCATAGGCCAAAAAACCTAGCTGTAAATAACGTGTTTTGCATGTATATTAGCAGTAATTTGCAAAATTGACTTTTTGACGTTATATTATAACTCTGCGGTGCGCAAGCTGCCACCTACGCATATTAGTTGATCAGTGTCTAAGAAAGGACGCAAGAATCTTAGACTTAGGCTAATTGTTTTGAGAAGAATAAAATACTTTGTGAAAGATTAAACATTGCAATTTTTGTATGCTTTAACTTCTTTGCTGTTAAATTTTTTAACCGTTACAAATTTATTCAGCGAGCGCTAAAGCGCTTACACTGCGAGACAATACAAACTAAGAAAAGTCTGAGTATTTGGCTATGAACTTGTTTGAAAATTTTTCTGACTTGTCAGTTTTGGGGTTTTGAGCAATTAAAACTTTAGCATCCGGTGCAACTTTGAGATATAACATCCGCCGGATTTTTGTGTGTTGATACATGAAACCACGACTTGCTATAAATATTTTTTTTTATTTGGTTATAAATGTATCTACAATAAAACTACGGTTAAGATAGTGCTTAACATGAGTTATATTATGCTTTGTGTATTTCTTGGTGGCGTTTACTATTTTAAGTATTAAATCGGTGCGCAGCAAAATTACAATGTTTGAATTAAGGAAACTTTAATAAGTTTGAGATATTGCGTAACTTACTTGTGATAATTTTTTACCAAGTTTAAATATCAAAAGAAACTGATTTGTCCTAGAATACTGGAAGCTTCTCTATTATCATTTTTGCTATAACTATGACTGTCTCGAGAAAACGTAGTTGGTCAAACAGTTGAACAATGTTGCGCTTTGTGACACTAGAAAATTCTACTAGGTTGCTTTTGTAATTAAGAGTATTTGGTACGGAAAACCAGAAATTTTTTAGAATTTTAGTACTTTTATTTTTTTTTTTGCAATTTATATTAAAATCAACTTTGTTTGTTCTCTAAAAAATTCTTAAAAATTGTTATCTATTTTTATAACAAAAATAACAAAATACTTTCCAGAGTTACTGGAGGATTTACTTGCTGTAAATCAACTCACAGAGGTTTTTGGGGTGTTTAGCGTATTAACGCACAAATTGTTTGTAACTAGTACTAAAACAGTTTATTTAAGTAAATTATTAATTTCAATTTTTTGATTTGTTGGCCAACAAGTCCGCTGAGGTTAATTTTACTACTGATTTTTTTTTCTGGTTTTGGAAATGGCAGAAATATGATATTGCCATGTATTTTTGTCTGATTTTTAAAACTTTAAAAAAAATTGGTGGAGTAATTATTGCATATATTATTACATCAATTTTTGTAATTTCTGTTTACCAAAGAATCAGCAAGTTTATTGCCGACTATGCTTATGTGATTAGGGATTTAGTACTATTGTTAATTAACTTGTTTGAAAAAACCCTGAAAGATTTAGCAAAAATATTTCTAAGTAATATATAAAAGTTAAAAAAATGTAATAACTTAAAAAAATTAAATGCTTTGTCAAAAGCAAAAATTATAAGCAGCTGGCTTTTAGATGTCAAAAACAGTTTATTTCTAAAAAAAATGGTTGGTTCTGCTAGTCAATTCTAAAGCTATACCATTGCTTATAGCAACAAATTTTAGAACATACTTTTTAGTTGCGTTCATGTATCTAAGTATATTCTAATTGCTCTATTTTGAATTTGAAAAAGACAAGATGCAAAGCAAAATCTAGCTATAAAAGCTTTGTAAAAAACCAGGAGAATTTTAGGGTTACTAACTTAATATGTGCCCAAAACTCATTGCAATATGCTGATGGCTTGTAGGCAAGACTTTTGTAGATGCTTAAAATGTAAATTCCAACATAACTTTTTGTCAAAAATGACCCTCAGAAAATTGTAAAAAGCCACGTAAGATATATCTATTTTGTTGATTATAAGAACATAATAAATTGAAATTACATTTTGCGTGCGCGCAAAAAACAACATTTATCTAGAAATAAATCAAGATTTTATTTTGACAGAAAGAATGTGGTTTCTATAAAAAATTATCCATGTTTGTGTTATCTGCATAAAAGATGGCTGTAACTGTCGGATTATCAAAGTGGTTAATTTGTTAATATATATTAAAAAGTATAAGATTTGGCAAGCTGTTCTGAGCAAGGTTCCTAGAAGATCTAAGGTTGTTATCTAAGTTTTTAAAAATGTAAAGTTTTTTAAACTAATAAGGAATAATGATTGATTTCAGCTTTGCAACAGACATTGTCGTACGCTTTTTTGATGTTCAAGAAGTTAACGCAAGTTGTCTGGTTGCAAGACTATGATGAAATAATATTACAGTAAAGTGATGATAAATTGTTGCTGACACTATGATTTTTGTAGAGTTAATCTACAAAAAAACACACTTTTTCAGTCTTTATCCTTGTATGGCAAAGAGCAAGATTGATGGGTTCTTGAAAAGCGTTATAGTGGACCAAACATAAATTGAAAATAAAGTTTTGCTAAGGGTACTGCAAAATAATTTAAAATTTTACTCACAAGCTTTTAAAATAGAATCTTTTTTTTTTTTTTTATTGCGTTCTTTGCTGCAATAAAATGGACTATTTTGCCCGTACAGAAATAAATCTTTAAAAAATGTCTTGATTGGTGTTTTTTGAAAAAAAAGAGGCTTTGATGAAAGAAAAAACTAGCAAATTTTTTATTTGAGATTAATCTGGAGACGACAGACTTAGGTAAGGTTAGGTTAGGTTTAAGTGGCAGCTAACGCTCACATAGGTCTCAGATGGACCCGTTGTGTTACCACGGTACTTAAAAGTACAACTTTCCTCAAGGAATTTTGTCAAACCATTTCGAGCCGCGAATGAACTTCATGAGAGTCTGCGCATCTAGTAATGCGAGGTCAAAGACGTCATCAAAGAAAGGTTGGCCTAAGAAGAACAATCGTGTTGCGGATAGAGAGAAGCATTAGCATAAGTAATGCTAAACACTCTCCTCTTCTTCCTCGTCCAGGTAGCCTCTGCAGTAGCTCCGCTTTGCTATACTCAGTCTCTCAGCGTGCTTGCCAATGGGAAAAAGTCTCGTGATGACTCCCACTGCCAGTCTGATATCATTTTTTTTTTTAGAAAAACGATGTTGGTGCTTCTTTTCCTGTTTCGGTGAGGCCATACTTGCCTAGTTACCTCGCAGGTGTCTTTATCTTTCCACATTTGCTTCTCTAGGTTTGAGGTTATTTTGGTTATGGTTTCCTTGCACAAGGCAAATGGAATACCAATATCCTGTAATACTTAGGTTGAGTGCAGGCTTGTGCCATTTTTTGCAAGCTTGGGATTCCGCTGTGGCCTGGTACTCACATGAGTTTCAAGGTATCTCTTTCTTCTCTATCCACTTCTCTTTAAAGGGTATGTGGTATGAGAATTTGTTGCCAAAAACAGGTGTTGCTAGACAGCGGTCTATGTTTTTGGGCACCGCTTTAAATTCATTGATTATTCCGGCGTGACCACGATAATCCAATGTCAAGATTTGCACCAATTTTAGTCTGAGTGCTGTGGTAATGGCAAGTTGCTTGCCCATCAGATCGACCGGGGTTATGTCCAGGATTGTCTCCAAGGCTTTTGTAGGCATCGTTCTCATGGCTCCCGTTACCATGAGCGCCGCTATTCTCTGCACTTTTGTAAGCGCTACTTGATGGACTATTTTATTAAGTGCCGGCCACTATATGAATACGCCGTAGTAGAGGATTGGTGTAATTACGGCTCTGTATAGCCAAAAAGTAAGTTTGAAGTTGAGGATTTTCTTACCGCTCTCTTGCAAGAGTACAACGCCACCGTTGCTTTACGTACTCTTTTGTCTATGTTGAGCTTTCATGATAACTTTTGGTCTAGTATGAAACCTAAATATTTGGCGTTCTCTTTGATTGTCAGTTCAGTGCCCTTTAGCATTGGGAGCTTGAATTCTGAAATGTTGTGTTTCCTTATGAAAACGACAAGCTTGGTTTTTGCCGAGTTGACTTATACGCCACACCTTTTGCATTATTGCGCTAGTTTTGATAGAGCCCCTTCAACAAGTTACAACATTATATTAAGGTGTTTCCCTGAAGCCGCTATTGCTACGTCATCCGCATGAACAGCCAGATTTCCTAAGTTGGAGGAACAGCTCATTAAGCGTGATGCTTTAAAGCAATGGCAAGAGGACACCCCCTTGTGGGGTTCCCCTACTCACCTTCCTTTTTATGTGGGATTCTCCCATTGTGGCTCTGATTTTTCTTTCACGGAGCATTTTTCCGATCAGGTGACATAGAGCTTTGTCTGTTGCTAGTCCAGTTAAGGCTGTTTCTATGGCTTCAGGCTTCACGTTGTTAAATGCCCTTTTTATATTGAGGAAAACAACTATCGTAAACTCATCTTATGCCTCATCAAACTCTCAATCTGGTTTACCAAGGCGTGGAGTGCCGTTTTCACGGATTTTCCCTTTGTGTATGCGTGCTGAGACTTTGACAGCATTTTAGGGTGTAGTGCCTTCTTTAAGTGCAAGTCAATCAGTCTTTCAAGCGTTTTTAGCAGGAACGATGATAAGCTGATTGGTCTCAGGTCTTTGGGGGAGGTGTGTGAGGCTTTTCCTCCTTTTGGAATGTATGAGAAGTTTATACATGCCTTAAACATAGTCTCTAACTAAGGTATAACTATATCAATAGCCTTTTGCAGCTCAACTAGACTGATCCCGTCAGGTCTAGGTGTCTTAAAGGGTTTAAAGCTTTTGATGCTCCAGATTAACTTGTCTTCACTTACAATTCTGTCAGCCAGATACCGAGGTGGAGCAGTTATGATGGAGTCCACTACACTTATTTCATTGCCTGAAAAGTGTGTATCTATGAGTAGCTCCAGCGTTTCTGTACATGAGGTTGTCCAGTTTTCATCTTCTTTCTGTATGAAGCTTTGGACTGCCAAATCCTTAGATAAAATTTTTTGCAGTTGGCTGGCAACTGAGGTTTCCTCTACTTGTTTGCAAAGTCGAGCAAAAAACCTGACCTCCGTTTTGAAATTCCGCAGGCTGTTTTTATAGGCAGTCCACTCATTAGTGTTTTTTGCCTCGTTGAACAGCCTCCTGCATTCCTGTCTTAGGTTGCTTATTAACGGTGTCCACTACCGTAGTTTGCTGTTACCTTACCTGCTCACGACTTTGCATGATGTGCGTATGGTCTTGTTACAGGCAGATGTAAATTGCTTTTCAGTTCTGTCTAGCTCATCCCCTGTTTTTAGTGTTAGGGGCGTCACTTCCGATAGAAGACCCGATATGGTAGTTTTATACTTACCCCAGTCAGTCTTTTGTTTGTCTACAAACCTAAGCTTTGTTTGTATCTGTATGTCTACCTTAAATTCTATATACCTATGATTAGAAAAGGAGTGTTCTTTTGACACTTTTCAATTGCTTACAAGGTTAGGCGTTTTAGTGAAAACATGTGTAATGTCAAGAACCTCTTCTCTCACGGCTGTAGTGAAGGTGAGTGTTACCTACATTTTATATTTCTAGGTGGGAGATTAGTATAAATTTTAAAGACTCACCTTTGCTATTTGTGTTCGAGCTGCCCCATATGGTGTTGTGGGCATTGGCATCGGCTTCAATGATTACGTCCGCCCCTACTCGGTTGGCTTTGTTGATAATGCTATAGAAGCCCTCAGGGGGACTTTCCTTTTCCTGGGCAAAGTATCCTGAGATCATCCATAACCTACGGTTAAAAAATCTTATTGATATAATGGCAGTGTCGCAATCGCTGTGGTTAGGCATTATGAAAGCGTTAATACTTTTATCTGCCAGGGTACACAAGCGTGGCTTACTTGCGTTTTTTGCGTACAGTAACATGTACTTATCAGAGCCCAGCCCACAGATCTTGGATTCTACGACTCAGAGTTCTTGGATTAGGGCGATGTCAACTTCTCTCTTCTCTTTGTCAGTTAGAGGAACAGAGCAGCCGAGGCTGCTTTGGAGTGATGAAGGTTACATTGTAGAACTCCCACTATCGCCAAAAGGTATTTCTGGCACTTTGACGATCGTTTGGTCGTTGTCGTCTTTGGTATTAGAGATTAGCGCCAGATTCTCCTCTGCTTTGCTTATCTCACCTAGTTGGAGTGGTTTGAGCATGTTGCTGACCCCTATGTCTGACATCTCACTGTCTGAACGTGACTAAGGCTCCCTTTCCCTCAAGAGGATTGGGGTTCTCTGGTCACTCTTGTAGACATTCAGATAGTGGAGCCAAAACCGTAGCTGATCACTCCCTTACTTTCAGCCAGAGGCGCTTAAGATTCTTCGTTGTGGATGACAATCACTTGCTTTCTCATACCCGTTGCTATGCTTACTTTAATTACGCTCCAATCCTCAGTTGGAAGCGTAGGATTGCTGGTCTGAATTATCTTTAGTATTGTCCTTGGGTCAAAGTGTTCCGTCGATTCAGGCTCTTGATCTTGGTCTGCTTGGGATCTTGTCCCTTGAGACAGGTCCGCCGATCGTTGATCTGCACAAGCCACCAGCTTGATGTGTCCTTGGTGCCAACCTGCGTCTCTGCAGCAAGGAGCTGGACTTGGATTCTTTTGGAGAAGAGAGCCGCTTTTACCAGTCTCTATTTGGCTGGCGCAATCCTCCTATCTTGGTGACCTCTGTCCATGACCGCCCATACTAGGTGATTTTTCATGACCTCGCTGTATAAGCGTTTTGAGAGTTTCTTTTTGTTGGACTGTGGCGAGGGACCCTCTTCTCTTCCCTGGGCTGCCGCTAACTTATGTTCTTTTGTTACTTTAAGGGCCCACTCAAGTTTTGCCTTGTTTTGATCAGACCGCTTTTCCCTATAGGCTTCAACGGTTTTACTTTTTTTTGCTGGATGTTTCTTTATTCAGCTCTGCATCAGTGCTAATTTAACTAACATTAACCTTAATTACAATTAAAAATACATAAAAATATAAATTAAAAGTGAGTAATATATTTTTTTTTAATTGTTTTAGATTAGTACAAGAATCAAAAATATCGACTTCATGACAGATTAAATTATACAAATTGCACATAGAGTGAAGTGCAGGTTTAGAAAGTATGTTAGTATTACATACTAGAACATCAAAACAAAGATGTTGTCTTCACACTAACGATGATCAAAATAAACGCGGTATCTTTGAAATATAAAATTAAAAAAAAAAACTTGCTTTAAACGTTTTCAATCAGTTCTGTATACTTAGAATACAAAAGAGACTATATAACAGAAGCGTATTCAAGTTTTGTTTTTACAAAAACATAGTATAAATTTATTATAGTATTCAAATTAAAAAATTGTCTACTATTCCGAATGACAAAAACTAACCTTTTTTTTCTGAAGAGATGGAAAATCTTTAATAAGACACCCCAAGGGGTAGTGTCAGATTCTTACTTACTAAAAACACCTCCCCTTCTTTTTGCGGGAATAACAATCTTTCTCCACCTTGAAATTGCATTTAAGTATTACATCGAAGTGGAGGTTTTTGCGCTAGTCTTCAGGCGCAATCGCAGTTTACATAATTTTTTTTTTTAATATGCGTTTTGATTTGCGCACACTTACCTAACCTAACTTTACTTAAAATAACCTAACCTAACCTAACCTAACCTAACAGAAAATGACAAACCTGCATTAAAAACCACGCCAAGATCTTTTACTGTTTCAGCACGTAATAAAGATTCATTATTTATTTTATAATTGAATAAAAATGTTTATCTGCGCTTTATATATGATACTACACTTACTAATATTTAAAAGCAGTTTATTATTCAAACACCATAAGTATAGTTTACTACGATCATTTTACATTGTTACACAGTCTTTAAGACTATTGATTTTAGAATATATTTTTAGATCATCCGCAAACATTAGCACTGAGTTTTGGAAAATTTTACAAATATCATTAAAGAATATGTTGAACAGCATTGGGCCAATATTTGATCCTTGAGGCACACCGGATGTTTAGCTAATTATTTTAGATCTGTGTCCAAGATATTCAACATATTGTTTTTTATCAGTTAAAAAAGATGTTATTAATAACTGTAATGATCTTGAGAAACCAGCTTTATTGAGTTTGTAAATAATGATTTTATGATGAATTTTGTCAAAGGTTTTTGAGAAATCCGTGTAGACCACGTCAGCTTGTGACTTTGCATCTAATATTTGTGATATGAATTGAGTGACGTGAAATAAAGCGGGTGTTATAAAGGTTTTTAGAAAAGGATTGACTTTAGCACAGATAATAATTTCAAATATTTTGGACAAAACTGAAGATATGGCAATGGGCCTATAGTTTTGTATTCTATTTTTATGACCCGATTTAAAAATAGGTGTCAACCTAGATGTTTTTAAGCTAGGTGGAAAGGTAGCATGCTTTAAGCATGAGTTATATAAATAACATAGAGGCGAACTCAACTGTTTCTTACAATCTTTAATTATAAGTGCCAATATTTTGTCTGGCCCACATGACAAATTGCCTTTAACAATAGCAATTGCAGATTTAACGTTGTTTTTGCTAATGGTAACAAAATGAATATGAAAATTACTGAAGACCTCATACTACTACTATAGTTATGCGCATAAAGCTAAATTTTTAAAACATTGCTATTTTAATTGTTTTTTTTTTAATTTTTGTATATTTAGCTTTTTCAATTTCACTCCCTTTGTGTTGTTTTTAATACCAAGTTTGTTTTTTAACTTTTAATAGTGTTGTGCCAAAAGATATAAATAATAATAATAATAATAAATTAATAATAATAATACAATTTGTTAAATAGTTATTAATATTGTTAAAATACAAATAAAATTAAAAAGTTATTTTTTACAATTAATTTATTTTGCATTATTAAATAATAATATTTATTACATAAACATTTAAATTAATAACATTTGTTTTATTTTAGCGTATTCTCATTTCCAAACGCAATAACATTGCTTTTCACATATATTTTATCTCAATAATATCTGTAATAGCCGTGATAAAATTTTAATAATATAGCTAGTTATTGCAGATATATACAATAAATTATTCATTGAAACATAAAATTGCCATTTGAACCAATACGCTTGTTAGATTTATAACGTCTAGCCTTTGCTATTAGATATCTAATTCAAATTTATTAGAAATATAGCAATTTTATGCATATTTATTGCAAGCAAAATTGGAATCAACAAGCAAAAAAATAACAATTTGCATATAACCACAACTTTTAAAATATTTAAAATTTATCTAATTTCAGGTTGCATATTAATTATCTAAATTTATTTATACAATCATAACGCTTAACTACTTTAATATATTTAAAATTCTCCTTAGGGGGTCTGGCTATTATAATAATATCTCTAATAAAACCCAGGCTGAGTCATCTTGTAGTAGGTGACAATTATTTATAAAATATAATTTAAACTATTGGTTTCAATATTCAGTTATAACACCTCATATCATAAATAACATTAATAATAAAAAAATAACGTTCATTCGAACACATAATGAATAAATTATAGAAATTAAATTTTACGAGTTTCTTGATATTGTTTTAAAGAAGTCTTTGTTTTCTGAGCCGAATATCTTATTTGGAGCAGCTACAAAAATTAACATTGTGTTTTGAATTATTAAATGGTCACGTCGTACGGTTTGTATTATATTATTGATACGAAGGTGTTTTCGTGTGCTTTAATGAGTGATAAAAAATTCTGACCGCATCTACAAAAGCAAGCCAACGATGCAAATGCGCACGTGCAACGGTAAATAAAATTACCTTCGGGGTATTTACTTAATTTTTAATCGGCCCTGGAATTTTAAAGTATTTTCTTGTAAAGAATGTACAATTTTATAGTGTAAAGTACCATTATTTTAGTCGTATAGTGTTGCACGTATTGATAATAAAAAATATACTGTATTTCAACATAAAGCAAAATTTTTTTACTTATGTAAATGTTATTTCAAAATATCCATAAAATTTATGAATGTATAGTAGCAGTAAGATGAATTAAATATCAAATAGCTACTTATTGAATAATTGTTAGAAAAAGACAGCAAACATTAATTGTTAAATTATTTCCAGATTATGTTGCTTGGTATTATAAAAAAAATACATCAAGCCAAAATTAACAAAACTTCTGTTATTACTATATAATCAAAACAACATTCTTTAATCTCTTAACAAATTTTATTAAAGAAAACTGTGTTTATTTTGACTCACTAGTTTTATAAGTCACACAATAAAACCATAAGCATATTATCTAAAAATAAATTAGAAGAAAACTATTCTAGATTTAAATTATGCAAAAAATGAATCACTTTTTTGTATACACGTTCTAGTTCAAAAAAACTAATAATTTTGTAAAAAAAAATGATGGCACTCAAGTCTATAAAATAGACTTTTTTCCAAATTACCAACCAACCAGTTACCTGTAAAATATTACTAAGGTGATAAAGACTGTAATTTTAGACAAGTTTGTACATAAATTAAGAGGTTGCTTCTAAATCATAAACTTGGTTTTCACACTTTTACTCTACCCACCAACTACTACACACTACTGGCTTTTAGTGCATTATAGGTTTTCGATAAGGTTTGAATGAATAATGATAATAAGCTACATCATATTAAGTTAAATTTTTAATTAAAATACTTTTTATGTCTATAAAAAATAATACTGGTTTTAAAGTTGTGACAACACGTGTCACCTATATTGTTTAACTTATATGTCTCTGGACATACTAATCGTTACATCTATTGTCAGTTTAAAGTCATGCTTCTAAAAATAAAACATTAAGTGCGTAGTAAACAAAACTAAAGCTACAAACAACTACTTACATGAAAAAAGACTATTGCGTACCAGCCAATGAATGTATGCCGTGTTGGTAAAAGGTGAAAAAATCAACAGATGCAGACAAAAAACAAGAACAGGGTTACCAAAAAAATTGTATGAAAACCGGCCGTGTTTAAAGTAGCAATATTTAATGTCGTTGTGGATATGGTCAAATTAAACGGTTGACATTGAGTTTAAAGAATTGTGAAGATTATGTAAACAAAGAGATTTGGTTGGTAAAAAAATTATTATTTAAATTTTTATTGAAAAAAAAAATTCACTAAAAAAAATAATAGTTCTAGAAACAGGATAATTTAATAATTTAATGCATTTTGAGACACTTTGTGTCAAGTTATTTAAAATTGGTGACGCAGTTTATCTAAAGTGTTTGGAGGATGCGGTATCCCAAACATCTATAGAGTTTAAGATAAGATTTTGATAATTAATGTAAACAATTAATGTTGTTTTGTTTTAGGAAAAACGTAACTACAACGTTAGCAGTATGAAGTTGGTCATAATCTTGATGGAAAACGGCCGTTGGAGAGTCTCATATGAATGGAAGTAGTAGATAGACTTTTAAAACTGTATTAATGTAACGGCGCGCTTTTAACGTGCTCCGACTGAATATTAAAAAAGACTCCTGTCATAGTAAATGTTCCAACACACAAGCCTATAGCACACCGCAAGTCATATTCAAAATTTTTCCGGAGTTGCACACTATAGTTTTATCTTGTAGATACGAACGAACGTAAAAATCAAATATCTCAACCCGCAATTGGCCATCGTGGGAAGAACCTAACCTAACCTAACTTTTTATTTATTTAATTATTTAACGTCGGTCCATTTCTGATGCCAAGTCTAATTACCTACGCCAGAGGTTAAGACTACTACATCTGGAAATTTTGCCGCAAATTCAGGAATTCCAACCTAAATTATTGGGTTCTTTATCGTGCAAATACACTAACCTAACTTAACCTAACCTAACCTAATCTTTTAAAATCAAAAAAGAAATTAACAACAAAACGTGGTCTTCAGTCCCCAGAGCCCCAATGGCCAATGGCACCAACCACGGCAGCGGTTGGTCACTCAACAAGGGACAGGGTGCTAAGAATCCTTTAAAACCATGACTGCATCTACAAAAACAACATTATGGATTGGAATCTACAGTATTCAAACACTAAGAACAGACAATAAACTCTACAAACTAGCAAACGAATTAAAGAAGATAAAATATGATATCGTGGATTTGAGCAAAATTAAACGAACAGGCAACAAATGGATAAAACTCAAGAAACCACTTTATGTACTCCAGAACAAAGAACAGCGAAGTAGCATTTATTGTCAATAAAAAGATTTGCTAATATATAACAACATTTAATGCTATATCCGACAAAGTGGCATACATTATATTAAGCTTAATCAAAGGAAAGCATTCGAAAATAATTGGTATAATTATATAATATATATAATAATATAAAGTATATGCACCAACTTCAAATTACTCGTATGAAGAGAGCAATTTTATACCTAACTGAAGACCGCAATTGAACATAAACCAACTACTTACAAAATAATAATAAGCGACTTCAATGTCAAAATGTGACCCAGAGCTGGACAAACTTAATCTCAAATTGTAGAATTTGGTACTAGTAGTAGAAACAAAAAAGATTCTACACTCGTTAACTTTATAACGAAATATAACATATACCTAATGAACTCTTTAAAAAGAAATGAAACCGAAGATAGACATGGCTCAACTCTAACGGACAAATCAAAAACAAAATTGACTTTATTTTATCATTTAACGGATGAACATTGTACAAGACGTGACTGTACTCAACTCATTTGATGCAGAAAGTGACCATCGGCATAATGAAAGCAAAGGTAATCATTGACAAAAAACTTAAAACGCGACTACTATTCCGCAAAAATATCAAACGTATCTAACGAATCAAACTATAATCAGTTGAAAATAAATATCAGGATATGCTAAATCAACAATTATAAAAAAAATAGATAAAAACATAGACATAAACAGTTTTAACGAACAAATAACAATAAAAAATTGTATTGGAACTATAAATAAACAATTACCAAAGATTTAACCAAAACTGGAGATTAACAACAATACTAAGAAACTAATAGAACAACAAAAGGAACTAAACAAACAGTAAAAAAGAGGCATGGCAGAGTACAGAAAAATTAACAAAATAGTGAAAAGAAAAATACAAGAGTACAGAAAAAAAAGATTTGATACAAAAAACCATAAAAAATAAACAAAAGCATAAAATTTATAAGACCCAACATAGACCATAAAGTGATATACTTCCTAGAAACAATTACAAATGGAGACAGTCTACAGCACTAAATTGGGTCTACAAACAAAGAACAGTGGCTCAGAAAAACTGCCTAAAATAGATAAAGATATGGTAATGAATGCTATGATATAGATGAAACCCAATAAATATAGCACTAGAGAAAGATGAAATAACAATTGACATGATAATACTAGGTAGCAAAAAACTATTACTTATGATAACCAAATTACTAAATGAGTGCTTACGAGAAGGTAAAATACCAAAAACTTGGAATAACGCATTAGTTATACTACTCCACAAAGTTAGATAACTACAGACCTATAAGTCTTTTATTGCACCTGTAAAAATTACTTACTAAAATAATTACAAAGAAACTGAACGGCTATCAACCAGAGGAACAAACTGGTTTTAGAAAAAGTTACGGTACAGCTGACCACCTGCTAACAATCACAATACTCCTGGAAAAGTCAACCGAGTACTAAATTTCTATACTTCTAGCATTTATTGATTTAAAAAAAGCGTTTGATTTGATCGAGACGTAGGCAATCATATAGGCATTAACAAACTGTAAAATTGATTATAAATACACCCTATTGCGTAACATAGCAAAACAAGCTACCGCGACATTCAAACTGCACACAAACTCAGAGCCCGTAAGGATACTAAGAAGGGTAAGACAAGAAGACAGTTTATCACCAAAACTTTTTAATCTGGCTCTCAAAGACGTCTTAAAAAAATTTGACTGGTCACACATGGGTATTAATATTAACGTCAAAAACTTGAACAATTTACGATACCAAGACGACGTAGCCATATTAGCAGGAAACCTAAGAGATTTGGAGAAGATGCTAACCGAATTCTATAAAAAATCTTAAAAAGTAGGACTAAAGATAATCTTATGAAAATTAAAAGTATAATTACTATTGAGAATAACAACATAGAGAAGGTAGAAAAATTTATATACTTCAAAGGAAGTATACACCTTGGAAAGGAAAACAAATCATATGAGATCAAGCAAAAGATTTAATAACTAAAAACGGTGTTCAACAAACTCAGATACATATTTAAAAACAAAAAAATACCTATTCATTTTAAAACCAAGGTATTTAACTCAAGCATTCTACCAGTAATGTGCTATAAAGCAGAGAACTGGGCAATGTCTAACAAACACATCTATAAACTAAGAGTAACCAAACTTGCAATGGGAAAAGTCATGATAGGAATATCTCTCAAGAATAGAAAAACAAATAAGTACATCAGGCAGACAACTAAAGTAATAGACGTAGCAAGAAAATTAGCTTTCTTTAAATGAAAATATGCTGGGCACATAGCTAGAACTGAATGGGATAGATGGAACAATATAGATAGACAACCTAAAACTAACAACAGGATTTAACTGGATCTAAAGAGCAACAAACAAGAATCAATAGAAAACAATTCTCAACGAGGCCTACATCCAAAAATGGATATAAAAACGCTAAATAAGAAGAAAAAAAGAAGATTTCCTTTTTCTTTAGTTTTTGTATTAGTATTCCTATGGTACCAAGTTAAAAACGTCGATATTGCACAAATTGCCTGATTTTTCTATTTAATTTTGCCACTTTTGTATTTGTTTTTATATACGTTTTGGTATCCTAAAAACATTTACTCTACTCTTAGCTTTTTTCGTGCTGTTTTGCCGTGGCTTAGAAATATTTTTTGCTTTAGCCATTATCTCTTGTTAGTATTAGCGAAAAGTGATCTTTATGTTCTAACTTTACGGAATGCGAAACCACTCTCATGCATCTCAATAATTTTATTCGTCTTTTTTCAAATAATGTAATTTTGTAAAAATGTTTACATGTGTGTATTTACAAGATTCTTTAAGATAAAAAATCTGCAAACTAATGTATTAGACAAGGTATACAAAATAAATTACAAATTGTAAAATTAATGTATTAACTAAGTAGATAAAACTAACCAACTAAACTATATTGCATTATAGCTTAAAACAAATACATCAAACTTTATTTGTTTAAGAATTTTCAGACATAGTGAGATGAATACTCAAAGCAAAGGTTGTCAAGAACAAAAATTAATACAGATAAAATAATAATAAACAACAAAATTATTTACCTATGAGAAAAGAATCTAAATAAAATTCTTTTCGTCACAAAACTGATTTACACTACAATAAAGAAACTTTATTTGTAAGTAGATAAATTGACTATTTGAAAAGTGCTACAGTTGTTTGAATTTTTTTAAATTATTTCTATATTTTAGAGTTTAGTACTAAAACTAAAGTAATCTAAAAAAGTAATCTGATAACAAACCGTCATATCTTAAATCAGTTTTATTTTTTTAAATATGATAAAAACAAAATAAAAAAATAAGTAATGCCTTTTCTTGCTTGTATTACTGCTTAACAGCATCTTAGCATGTTTTGAATAATTATAAAGGATAACATCCTGAGAGATGCGCTGCTATTCTTCTATCAGTGCTTGTTTTAATTGAGCTAGGTTTATGCATGTTTGGATAAGTATGAATAGCTTTTTTTAGTATAATGCACATGTGCTTTATGAGGTTCATGTCCGAACTACATGCTGCCCAATTCATACTTTGAATATACAAATTGTATACAAATTTAGTATAAAAACGGTAATTTCTGATAAATTTTATAAAAAAATAAGTTTTTTGTGCAAATTTTATTCATCAACATTGATCAAGAAATACTATTTTTTATACTAAATATGTATAAAATTGAATAAAATTTGTACAAAAATAATATTTTACTCTGAAATTTATCAAAAAATATTTTGTATATATTTTACACAATCGTTTTGATGAATTATGGATTATAAAAAAGTTTAAAAATTTCAAAAAAATGTGTATTTTTTCTACATTTTGTTTTCTACTTAAAAATTATTATTATGGTCAAACTAATCGTATATGCTAAGCACGGCCGTATCACTACCAACCGGGTTCTTCTGCGTTTAACAATTTTTTTTTAATTCAAATTACCCTTAAACTTTTTTCTATATTATTTTTAAATGGAGCAACTCAAGACTCATTTACAAAGACAATATCAACAAAATATGTAAGTATACGTATTTATTGGTATGTAATACAATGATTGATTTAACTCCAACGTAACAAGTTAAAAGCACAAACGATTAGTTTAGGTTATATATTTTTATTAAAACTGGTCATCTAATTGGATAATAGTGAAACTCAAGCATCAGTGTTTATTCCATTAAATTAATTAATTGCATAATTAATTAAAAAAATACTTTACTTATCGTTAAGCCACATGAGTGTACTTACATATTCTAGATAGTTATAACTTTTACTTTATGTCACTAGCTTTGCCTATCAATATACGATTTGTCAGTAATGTGTTTTTATTATTAACTGTGACAGTGAATACCATTTTACCGTCAGGGAGTTAAATAAACAACTTTTATTTCAACACTAATAACGTATCTTGAACACAAACTGTGATTCTCTATCATTATTTGAAATCAAATTTTATACAAATCATAAAATGTTAACTTTCCTTAAAATATTATTAATAATTAATATTTTACATATGTGTATAAAATACGATTCTCGTTAATTTTTATGATTTAATAAAATTAACGATAATGATAGTTATCACTCGTTTTTATAAATAATTTGTACGTACATACATCACTAACCTCAATCTAAAATTATGATTTATTAAAATGAATATTGACATACTTTAAAAATAAATTCAGATCATAGTTCCCATGATTGCATTCAATTAAATCGATGCGGTTTTAAATGAGCGCTTACACATTTACCATGTGACACCTCAACGTGATGTATTAAATCGTTAGCATTTTGCAATGCGGGAATAATTAAATAAAATAATTTAGTGGAAACATTTATATTGATCATGGAATCAGTGAATAATCAATTAAAAGATTGTGCAATATTTGTTTTGCGTTGGTGATTAATTTTGCAACACCATGAATTTATATCTATTTTTGCCGCTTAATAATTACATCCAATTTATAAGAAGATATAATGTGAGCGTATTGCGATTTATATGAAATAAATAAAATATGTATGGACATTTATTTTAATTTAATGTCGCCTCAATGGTTTTTGATATATTGTCCCCATCCATGAGAAATCAATAATAAATGTTAACATTAAAATATTTAATTAACATTATAAAAAAATAACGATATGGAAATTAATTGGTGTAATTAATTAGGTTTTATGTTAAAGTAATAATCACATGTAAGCTATTATAATTATATAGTCAAATTAAAACGCGCATATGAGATTAAGGTATTTGTTGTTTGGACTTTCAATTTTCGAGATGAGGATTCTTCTCCTAGTAGGATATATTTTTTTAAATTAATTTGAATTGGGTAATTAAGTTAGGGAGTAATTAATTATATAAATCCATTAATTTTTTGAGACTGTACCATTTAACGATATTTATACTA
Organism: Tachinus rufipes; assembly: GCA_963932245.1. Lineage (NCBI taxonomy): Eukaryota > Metazoa > Arthropoda > Insecta > Coleoptera > Staphylinidae > Tachinus > Tachinus rufipes. The sequence continues at coordinate 36,933,664 of OZ010742.1, read as the reverse complement.
ATGTTTAAGATGATTACTATTTGAAACGTGGTTATAGAAATTTGATATTTACATCATAATTACTTGTGCTTCTTAGATCGTTTTACTCAATGCTATGATATCTACATATATATGGAGTTTGACACTTGTTATGTTTTTTTAATAAAAAATAATACATTGACAAATGATCAAGCTTTAAATTTGATTCTTTAATAACAAAAGTAACAGGTTTTTTGTTTTAAAACCATTTTAAAACTATCAACTAATTCAAATTGTGCAATGTAGAGAACAATATTTTTATTGTTTTGTAGATGTATAATATGTATATAAGTTTATTTGAACAACATGATGAGACTATAACTATTATAAACAAATGGTTCCATATTTTTTAGAATTGTTTTTTTATATGGATCATATATTTAAAAGAAATATTATTAAACTCTGAGCAAAAACGTTTAAAAATTACTGAATGTTTTTAAAATAAAAAGGTTATCCAATATGCAATGAAATAAATGTTTAGGTTTGTTTTTGGCAATCTAATTCAAATGTTTTACATTCTATCTGCAGGTATCCAATGCTGAACTAAGGTTTCAATCACTTGGGGTCTAATTAAATTACATCCACCGTGTTCTGAAAGTGTAACTGGCACGTAATGTATTGATAACTAATCACAAAACAATTATTAATTTATTTCATTCTGTAAAGCACAATCAGCATTATATTAAAATAATTTAGTTTATTTACACACTAGCAACAATATATCATTAATTAATATTATTTAGTAATTGTTGTATATAAAGCATCAAATTATATTAAATTTAATGTTTTAATTCATTTCTATTTGTATTATTTATTTTATAATTTAAAATAAAGGCTTCTTGAAAAAAATTACAATGCGAATAAATTCTTATCTACTTCGATAAAGAAATCCAATAACAAAGGGTTAAAAACTGTATCAGCTCCGTATACATGATTTGCAGATAGTTTAGTATGAGTTTGTCGGCCGCTTGTCGAGGCACGCTTTATTAAATCGGTAAATATTGAATCAAAATTTTTCTTAATTAATGTTGTACGGTTGTAAAGGAATACGTTGATTGCGTTTGATAGTGTTAGTGAAGTGATTTAATTGAAATTTTTATTTGTTGAGAACTATATAAGGTTAGTATTTATTGCATTGCATGCAACGTAATAGTTTTATTAGTAATAATACATGCTTAGTAATTTTGGTAGTATAATAGAATTTGAATATATTATTAATTATTTATATCTTTATTATGATTTAAATGTACAACCAAAACTAATTAATTGATTAGTTTAATTTAAGATCATTTGTATGATCCATTTAAACATCAAATCTTTATTGACATCATTATGTGAAGTAAATATATCTACATTCTAAATATTGTGATATATTTTATATATTTTTGATAAGTGACGAGTTTTGATGATGTAACGTTCTGGGAGTGCTATATGTAAAAGTAAGACAGTTACAAGTAGTAATTTGCGGATTATAAAACATTTTATTTAGAAAATTTGGATTGTTATAGATACTGTGTATAATTTTATATAAAGACATTACTACTATACGTTGATGTTGCTCTTCAATATATTTACAATTTTATTTGTTCAAGAAGTCGTTTTAGGATAAACTCCAGTAGATTTATAATTTAATAGCTTTAAAAACTTTCGATGGATGCTTTCAAGTTCTTTAATATCTTTTTGTGCAAAAAATACAAGCACATATATAGTCTTTGGTTGCTTTTATGATCAAACTTTTTAGTTTGGTACAGTTATTAATAACCGAACTTGAATGTGTGGCAAAAGTTAGTTTTTTTATCAAAGTAACAAGATCTATAACTTTTTCCACCTGCCTAACAGTTTTTCTATATACCACATTCATTATCATTGACTCTTTTTTACGCCACTGCAAGCGCCTTACAGGTGGACCAATTTTAAGTTGATTTTGAACCACTGGAGAAGGATTTTAGTCTGAAATCCTATGCTTATAAACGTTTGAAATAGTTTTTGTTGTGAGTTTGGAACTTACGATGTTTGGTGCAGCAGTCGGATGCTTATACTACTGCGCCACGCTTTCCATTTCTATACTATATTACATAATGATAAATAACCAGATTTTTACTTACGATCATAAGATTATACTCACATTTATCAATATTAAGTTTTAAACAGTTGTACTACATCACACACAAAAGATAAATTAAATTACGATGTAAAATATTACAGTTGTTTCTTACCATTTTATATAAATTAAATCATCAGCGTAAATTAAAATATTATAGTTTGAATTATTATATACAAAAAACAACAATATATTAAATATAGAGTTTATAAAAAAGAGAGACTTAGATTGAAACACTGTGACACACTGTTAGAACTGAAAATACTTTTCAGTTGTATTCCTTGTAGCGCACAAATTGTTTCCTGTGTTGTAAAGAGGACGCTAAAACATTAACAACATTGCTGTGTATTTCAAATTTTTAATTGAGTATTAGATTGTTGTGTGTTGATCGAAAGCTTTTCCATGCTGGAAGAATTGCCAATGTATTTGATGCGGTTGCGTAAATGTGGTCAGAAAGTATTATTTCTAACGAAGCCTCTAGTTACAAATTCAGAAATTTTATCAGGACTTTAGTGTGACGTGATTTTAAATGTTTGCAATATATTTTTTTTTTAATATAAAATTCTTTATGTACGTGTTTTGGCTGTTTATTTGAAACTTTTTATTCAAATTTTTTTTTGAATAGTCTGCAAATGCATTCACTATTTTGTCTTTAGAGTTATAACTTTTTTTGTTGTTTTTGTACGTGAGTTATTTTACCGGTTATCAATGTATTTTTTTGCTGGAGGAGGAATCATAATACGGACATTGTGTTTGACTTCTTCTCTTTTTCAAAAGAGTTGTTACTTACTAAAACACTCTCTAAGCTTCATATTAAGCTACTAAGCTTATAAGGCTCTGTTTTTTTGCCAAATTTATTTTTGATTTACATTAATGAACATCTTTAAATAAAGTTTAGTTATTTATTCATAGTTTTGCAGATGATAGCACTCTTTATACTTTCCAAAGACCATATCGACAAATATAGCAGAGCGTCTTGGATCTTTTAGGTTAGAATCTGTAGCATCTATAAACAATAACCTCAAAACAATATCTGAATGAAGCACTACTAACATGATCAATTTTAACTCTAAAAAAACTCAACTTACTGTTTTAAAATTCAAATCTGTTGTATCATCAGTACCAAATATTAGACTAATCAACAAATCCATATCTAAATCTTCTTCAATATATCTTCTAGATGTTACAATCTTACATAATCTTTTCTGGAACGACAATATTGTCCACATAGCTTTGAAAGTATTTTGAAAACTAGGATTTCTAAATAGGTGTAAAAAGTTTTTTACTTTTGTTCAACTTTTGCATATATATAAAACTTATATTTGTCCTTGTGCTGAATATTGTTTTCAAGTATAGAGAGGAGCATTGGAAACTACACTATATCTTCAAAATATTATTCAGAATCGAACTATTCGTATCATAGCCGATCCAAAACTGAATAATGACTTAGATACATTATAACATAGGCGTAATGTTGCAGATCTTTGCATTTTCTATAAATATACATTGTTCAAACAAAATACAAAACAAAGATTGTTAAAAAATTTAACAAATATTCACTGACAGTTTAGAAATGCAGGATCAAAACTTTTAAGATATATCTTTAATCGTACTATTGACAAATGGAATAAATTTTCAAATTCAGTATTTCCTATGACTTATAAGCCACAAGTATTCAAAGTCAATGTTAACAGACTGTTTAAATCTATTCTTTAATGTGATAGTTTCAGCGAGTGTGGTTTCACTTAGTGATGGGCATATTAATTATTTCAATAATCAATTACTTAGTATTTGATTAATTTAATAATCGATTATTAATGACTCGAGTCTTCAATGACTTGAGATGTTTAATTTAATGACTTGAGAATCTCGAGATTTTTTAATAATTGATTCGAAATCGATTAATGACTTGAGTTTTCTCATCACTAGTATCACTTCTTCAAACTTAAAGGTATTTTTATGTTGTTGTGACATATTATGTAATTCTTATATACTACTATTACATTTAGAAAATAAAAAAAAACTAAATGTAAAAAAAAATATTTAGTTTGGAAATACTATTAAATAATTTTGGAATACTTTATATCTTTTGTTCTGTATCCGTATTTGTAAGTACCGTTACTTTTTTGTTGGTTATTTTGTTTTTGTTTTTTGGTATTCAATACGTGATTTGTTTTGCGAGACTGGTTAGTTTTAAAATAATACCTAATAGCTAGTTTATACTTGAACAAAATCTTGACTAACATAAATTAAGATTGATTAAGATCTATGTTTTTATATTAATTCTTTTTTGGCTTCTTTCTAAAGTGTCTATTAAATATTGTTATTCCATATCTTAATATTGATTCTACCAGCGCAACGAATATAGTTTAAAGCACTGTGGCTGGTAAAATTGTTTAAAGTGCTAAAATCTTTCAGCAAAGTGTCGAAGTTTGTTGTTTAATGCCGACGTTTGTTCTTTTCATAAGAAGTTATGGTCAATAATAAATGAAGTATTTTATTTGAGTTACCTGTTTGATTTTATTAGTGCATATACAATTTATTATTTTTGTTTTTAGACAGTTATTAGTATGATACAGCAGTTTTAAGGTTATTTCTTTTTTGTTGTGGGGTAATTTAATGTGTATAATTTTTGTCTTGTTAATTATCAATTTCTTGTTGAGTGCTTCTTTTTTCTAGATTCTGTATTAAGTCTATGACCATAATGCGTAGAAACTTAATGTCAATATTAAGACATTTTGATTTAAAGAGTTCAGTTACTTTATTTCTATATTTTTATATATTGAAGTAGACAAGCCATATCTGTTCTATTATTAACTAATATTATTTTAGATGAAAATGTGCCCTCATTGGATATTGTTATAGCTCTTCATATATTTTATACAGATTGTAAAATTTGGGTCTTTAATTGATTTTTATTGCTACTTGATTTATTAATATATCTTTCTGCAACGTAAAAAAGGTCACCTTCTGCATCTACTATTAGAGTAGGGGAAGTTTTATGAAAGATATGCCTGGTATATTATTGAGAAATTTATTAGCTTTGATATTTTGTCTACTACACTTTCCATTCTGTTAGTTAATAAAGAATCTTGAATTAATTTGAAGTTTTATACAAGTTTCTAGAAGTATGATATAAACGTGATAACTTTGTCTTTGCATTAAGTACTTCAACGAGAAGTATACTTCTAGAATCTTTTAAATTAAAGGTTTTTTTTAATAAAGGCGGGTATATGTTAAAATGGAATAAAACAAGCTGTGCGTGAGATATTAACAAAAAAAAAATATTTGAAAGGCCTATGTATGCTATTAAATGTGAAATATGACATTGTTCAAATGCCCGCCTTGGCTTCTTCGGATCCAATTGGTCCAATTTTCAATTACTTTTCCGCATAGATTTGGCTAAATTTGAGCAATGGCCTGTGTTATGTTCACTTTTAGAGCATCGGTCGATTGTGGTTTATTTGCATAGACCTGCAACTTCAAGAAACCCTACAAGAAAAAGTCTAACGGGGTCAAACTGCATGACCTTGGTGGCCAATTCACATTACCCTTGCGAGAGATAACCTTACTTTCAAAACGTTCATGCAGAATGTCAATTGTGGCGTCCGCTGTGTGGCACGTCGCGCCGTCTTGCTGGAACCACATGTCGTCTAGGTTCATATGGTTCAATCTGGGCTATAAGAAATTGGTTATCATCTTTCTGTAGCGTTTGTCGTTGACGGTACACCAAACGGTAACTTTTTGATGATGCATTATTATCTGGTGAACCTTGTGTGGATTAATGTCGTCTCATATACGGCAATTTTGCTTGTTATCATAGCCATTTATCTAAAAATTGGCATTGTCGCTAAAGATGAATTTTCCGCCAAAATTGGAGTCTTCTTTCAAACGATTTGAAGCTTAGTCAGCGAACAAACAGCGTTGTTTATGGTCATAAACTTTGAGCTCCTGGATTATATACATAAGATTTGATAGATGTCACAAAAACAAAATAGCCGCCAAAATTTACTCGCGCCATTAGAAAAACCCTTTACTGCCAATGCTTCTACTGACTAGTATTTTTTAAAACAATACGTGATATCCTTACTTTTGTAATTAAATAATTAAAGTTGGGAGCATTTGTTGAGAAACTGTTTATATTTTTAGCAAAAAATGTTTTTTATTTTTCATTTAAAAATCATCAAATTTTTGTTTCAGAGAAACGTAGCTCGAGTTATTTACTGATATAAATATTATTTTTTGTTGATAATGTTGTTCTTAACATAAATTATATATTCTATAAAGTCGATAGCTTCAAAGTTTTTGACAATTTTAAAAATATGCAAGCAGTTTCCAAATATAAATTTACGTAATTTCTGTTCTTAATTTGCATAAATTTCATAACAATCTTTTTTTTTTGACAATAAGTCGGCAGAAGTTTTCTTAGCTTGATTTACTGTTTTTGGTGGAGTATTAAGAAGTTTTAAATCAAAAATCTTTATATTAAATATTTTGTGATAAAAAATGTCCGTAGAAAAATACATCTTGTGAATGCATGTATTTCTTTGCCAAAACAATAAATGTAAAAATCTGAGCAATTTTTCACAAGCTGAGGCATATTTGATAATCTTAATGTTTTCTGCTTTCATGTGAATTTAAAACAAAAAAAACTTTGAAATTGTTTCTTAATATGATTGTTGATAAAAACTTCAGTAACTCTTTTTAGTGCACTGATAAATATTTTGCTTTTATTCTGCATAGAGCTGGACATTATTTTGATAATATTTTATGTTTGTTAGAATAGTAATTTTAGATAAAACTTTTGTGTTTTAAAGAATTGTGAACTTAAGTAACTTCCCTTGTATAGGCCTTAATGGCGTTCTTAATCTACTATTAAAAATATGTATTTGAGCGCTAACTAAAACATTTTTAGCCGTTTTCTCGGTGGACTGTTTTTAGCGAAGCGCTATAAAATGTCATAAATCTTTTAGCCTTAAATTATTTATGATTATATTAACTCACTTACACTGATTTTCTTGATTTATTTTTTATTTAATGCATTCCTATAAGAATAACTTTTTTTAAATTTAATAAATGATGCAGTTTATGTAAATTTTCTATCCTCCAAGTGTGAGACACATAACACTAATGTCTCAGAGTATGCACCCTATCATTGCATTTCAATGGTTAGAGATTTAATTTACATCAAATCACAGTTATATATTTTATGTATATAAATGTGTGTAAGGTGATAAACCAATTCTTTACTTATTAAATTTAAACGATAAATGTGTTTTGTTATCTGATTTAGATAAATTGCGTCAAAAATGCCAGTTCGCATTAGGATTCAACTATAATACAGCTCCATACACATACACAGTAATATGGAGCATTGCGATACCACCTCTAAAACGTTTAGAAACAAATTCTTCTAATTTTGGATTAATAATTGTCTTAAAATTTATGTCTGCACTGTTACTCAAACTGAACACTCTAGAAAGATCTTATTCAAAATAGATTATTTTTGTAAATACAAAGTATATGTCAAACGACAATATACCATATAAGATTGCTTAACGGTAATATAATTGATTACTTGAATTTAATTAAATAATTAATTATTTAATGCTTTAATTATTTATTTATTGCACTATTAAATGAACGCACCAGTTTGATTATAATCATGGCTATAGGTAACAATGATTAATACTATTTAGTCACAATTAAATTACAGGTATGCTCTATTTATCATATCATTTAATTATAACATTTTTATCTACAATGTTACATCCTTTTACGTAGAAATGATGTTGATGAAATCATCATTTCTTTGAACTACATTAAAATGCAAGGTATTTCCTGTGCCATTCCGAGGATCGTCAAGAAATCGGCACAGGTAGGTAGGTGGAAGAAGACATACATATTTTTTTAAATGATAATTTGCAAATGAATGTATTTCCTCATTTACATGAGAAATTTTACTCAATGCCTGCAAGTATTGTTGAAATTTATGAGCTTGAGTGAAATTTACAACCTATGAAACTCCCAATTTCTAGTATATCTCTGCTGTATCGCAGTTATATAATGAATAAATGCAATGCACATTATTAATTAATGTTATTATATAATTGATACTATAATAGAAATAAAATATAATAATAATAACATTTAATAGGTGGAATTAATGTTTAATATTAATAAATTCCATGCTTATTTTTTATTATGTTTTATTTGAATATATTATATATACAGGAATGACATTTGAATAAAAACTTTATTTTAATAATAATAATTAATTTAAACGTATTACCGTAATTGAAACTATAATAATTAGTATAAACGATTGGTATTTGACACCAGTGTAGAGTAGTAAAATTTATATTTTATTATGCTTTAATTTATTACATGATATTTTTTTGTAAGATAAAATGATACTTTAATGCATAATTTGAACATTTATAGTAAATGAAATGAATGAGAATAAAATTTCTGCAACCAATTTTTTTTACAATTTTGGAAATACAATTGGTGTTATCAAACAATTTTGAGACCAAGTGGGTAACTTAAAAGAATACACAGTAAGCAAGAAAAGCTGAGGTTTACAATATAGGCATCCAAATTTACCTTAAGCGCAACACAAGTATTTTTTGAGTTGAGTCATAAGTTATATTTGTTTTTTAATTATAATCTAGATAAAGTAATTTGAGATCTTATCAAAGTCATCAATATAAAAAGGAAGCTAATTACAAAGACTAATATAAAAGAAAGTCAATAAGGTTTCACTTAAATCAGTAATGTTTAATAGAATAATTACAGTATTGTATAACGACTGCAATTGTTGAGTCAATTAATGACATTAATATTAATAACTATGATCACTAGAACAATTAAAATCATAGACTCCAAACGGATGATTAAAATAGTAGTTTTTTCATATAGTAATTCTATTGATTGCGTTAATTGCATTATCGATTAAAATGCGACAATAAAACAATACATTTTCACGGTGGATCAGATCGTCGGCTTTCCATCAGACTTCTTTAAGCGTCCGTCTGCATTATTGCAGCCCATATAGACACATTAAGTTAAAAGTAAATACACGCATCGGCTTCAGCGAAGTGGCGGCATTCGCATGAGCGTGTGTTTGCACCCGCGACGGATATGAGTTATATTAGTTCATTCGATATACCACTTACTTTCATCATAAACAATTTAATGTAATTACTTCACCTTCACCTCAATTTATTTTTAGTTGCCTCAACAGTGCCATAGATCAGTGTTATAAAATGAATGAATCTTCTTTGTTTTTTTATCATATTTTTATGTGATTTTACATTCTAATATAGAAAGTAAAATCATAAAGTAGAATATAAACTGCAATCACGGTTCATTACTGCAAGCTATTTTTAACTGTTATTGAGAAGCGATTTTTTTAAATATTTGTTTTATGCATAAAACGTAATACTGGCTCATATTACACATTTTCATTTAATAAGATTGTGTAAAAAGAAGTTTTTATATGAATACGGTAAGTACATCACGAGTGGTTGTTGCTACTTGACATTTACTCCCAAAGATAAACTGTTTACATACAAAACTATGCAACACATGCAATAAATCACGGTGCAATCAATTATATAAACAAATTTTCTATGGAATATAATATTGCTAAGTTAATTGCTTAGACAAATTGCACAATTGAATTAGCAAAAATTCTTGAAATAATATAATCTATCAAGGTACACTTGCTTATAATTTTTGCAGTAGTTTAATTATTAAAAAAATAACTTAATTATCAATGAATAAAAATTACGTAAGCAAATAATTACAATATTTTTTTAACATTTTAAAATGTGATATTTAATATACGGTGTAAAGATAAATAAAAACAAATAATAGTTAATTGGAAAATTATATACTTGCGTTTTTTAATTCTAACTGGTACTGATAGGCCAGTAAGTTGTACCTACCAGCCGGGAAAGAAAAATAAAGAGTACAAAATATCAAATTTTAAATATTACTGAAATGTGACTTTTTATACTAAATAAACGATTTTAAATTTAAAAAAATGTTTACTAAATGGTTAAATGTTCAATATATAAGAGAATGTAATACAACACACGACCGTTAGCTACATTTATGGCTTCACTAGTTTTACAAACATTGCCCTGACTGGCTTGTCTAATAAAGTAATAGCTAGGCATAAATGTTTTGCTAACGGCTTAGAATAGTAATTAACTATTTCACTTAAAAATATATTTTTAACGTATATCAAATTTATATAAAATTATTTATATAATTATACCATTAAAAAAAAAACTAACACACTACATAAAATAATTGGTGTTCACAACTTTTATTTTTGTTTTGTTAAAAGTAAAAGTAAATAATAAATGGGCAATTCCATTTCAAACGGACCAGGGTTGGGGGGAGGGGGTGCATTGAGAAACTTGCATATGTATTTTTTTTTGTTTCTATAACTTATTAGAAGTCCTTTGATCGGTATATGAGAGTAAAAACCCTTAAAAACCGCAATTTTAACTAAAAAAAAAAAAATTACTAATATACTAAATCAGAAATTTTCCGTAAAAGACAAATTTGGCGCCATTTCAAGTCTATATTCTATCTATAAGCCGCAAAAGCCATAAAATCATGTTTTTGTTCTCAGTGGGCTGGGCAAAAAGGAGCATTTTTTAGTTTTTTTTAACCGCCAAAGTTGACGTATTTTGATGTAAATTAATTGGAAAATATAAATTTGTTCTGTGTATTTAGGTTTTAAGGGTCTAAAACTCGAAAAATCTGCAAAATAGGTCTATTCTTTAACTTATACTTTTACAAATGCAAGTTTTGTCGCGCTCAGAAGAACAATACACCAAATATTATAAAAAAATTGAATTCTGGGGACAATTTTACATGAAAAATGCTCAGAGTTGTACTCATCGTCTATAGAAAAGTTTATCTAGAAAAAAATGTTTACAAAATTTTCAGGCAAAAAATTCGTTTAAAATTAATTATTTTTTATATTAACAAAAAATATTATAAACACATTAGGATGTGGTTTAAAACTTTTTTTTGATAAATTTTAATAAGCGTCAGGAAAATTTATATTTGAATGCCAAAAATAATAATATTCTCAAATTTTGGCGCAGATAGATCGAGTCTAAATTTGTGCCGCAAGCGCAAAAACTATTAAACAAAGAGAAAAATGGCCCAAAATTTGTTCAAGCAACAAAAGAAGTCTTTGTTAAACTTCTGAAACAAGCTTAAAAAATATAATCCAAAAAATCTTAAAGATTTTTTTTTTTTTTTTAATGTAAATGTTGAGTTTTTTTTTCCAGATGGGTTTTTCTACGCCAGATAAGCACAACACTGACTATTTTCAATGTAAATTTGTTTGCAAAACTTATTTTTTTAATCATATTTGGTATATAGTTCTTTTGAAAACTGCTAAATGTGCATTTGTATGAGTTTATGTTGAAAAATAGGCTTATTTATGCAGTTTTTTTGAGTTTTAAACCTTTAAAACCCAAATACACAAAACAAATTTATATTTTCCAATTAATTTACATCAAAATACGTTAATTTGGGCGCTTAAAAAAAATGCTTTTTTTTGCCCAGCCCACTGCAAACAAAAACATGGTTTTATGGCTTTTGCGGTTTATAGACAGGGTATAGACTTGAAATGGCGCCAGATTTGGTTTCTACAGAAACTTTCTGATTGATTTCATTAGTAATTATTTTTATTTTTTAGTTAATATTGCGGTTTTTAAACAAAAAATTCGTTAAGTTAAAAAACAACAAAAAAACTTAAAAAAATTGTAGAATTTTTTTTTAAAGATTTTATATCCTCATAAACCGATTAAGAACTACTAATAAGTTATAGAAACTGAAGAAAAATACTAAAGCAAGTTTCTCAATGCACCCCCCTCCTGTTCTGGTCCGTTTGAAATGGAATTGCCCAAATAATAAAATACTAATCAAGTTACATAGGAAAGTAATATAAAGTGTAACATTTTTATTTAAATAATTATTAAAAAAATTGATTATGATTGAAATTTTTAACAAACATAAAATGAGCAGAGCATAAGTCCACCGACAACACATTGAACCATTCTCGTAGGTACAGGAGTATCGGGAAAATGTAGCATCAAATTATTTTTAGAGTTAGATCTAGGCTTAGACTTAAAGAATTGATTATTTTTTGTTTGTTTTAATAAATGTTGCTTTGGCATGTTTTATACGGGCTAGAATTTCTTGGCGGTATATCCAGTTGACATTTACCTAGGATATTTATATCTAGAGACTTGTTCAATGTGTTTTCCGTTCATTTTTAGTTAGATTTGTTTTTTGATTTTTAAAATGGCTATGGTTTTTGTTTTTATTAAGTTCATTTAAGATTAATGTTTTTGTTTCAAAGCTACGACAGTATTGAACCAGTACACAATATCTTAAGTGCTTTCTTGTCAATAAAATCTTACTTGTTTTTAAAAACTATTCTTATTCATGCATTAGCAAAAGGAATATCTAAATCTAAATAAACCTGATTTTTTCTGTACATTAACTTTTTTTATTATTATTAATGTTTTAACATTAACTATAATCTGATTATTGTGTATTTGCCGAAGATATACAAATTGGTAGCAATAAAAAAATAAATTATTTACCACAATTATTCTTATGCTGGATTTAACTTTCCAATTGGAAGTTCCTAATTATTGAATTTTTACAAATAGTACAAAAAAGCTCATAATCTTAAAGTTAATTAGTCTTTTGACGTTTGAGAGCTTGATGTAGTAGTTTTTGTTTTCAATAATACAGTTCTTGAGTTTAAATTGGTATCCGTTCGGTTTCTGTTATTTTTATTATGAGAAAGATGGCTCAATTGGGTAAAACATCTAGTTGACGCAAAAAGATGTTTTTATAGTGGTAATTACTTTTTAGGATAGTCAGGGTTCGGCAGTCAAATGATATGATTTGAGGTGGGATTGAGAGTTCGTAAGGTGGTGTTAGGACAATGGGACAAATATTGTTGGCCCGTTAGTACCAATACGGCTACCATTTAGTTTAAAATGATTTGGACAATGACCAATGGGAGCTGGCTGTCAAAAAGTTACAGTATGCTTAGCAATTTTGGCAAATGGAATCAAAAAGTTATTTTTTTGAAAATCAAACTGAAAATGTGGTGTGTTTATGTTTTTTTTTTAAGTTTTATAAGGGATTGAAAACTATCATAATTATACGGACTTTGTTGACTGGTATTTTAAATAGTTTGGTAGATATACATTTAAACCATTTTATTGGGTTGTATATTCACGACATTTTTTTTCTACCAACTGTTCGTTTTTTTTTTTTTTTTAATTTTTTTGTCTTATTAGTTTGAGGGAGCTGTATCTGTCTTCTCTCAGAGCATATCTGAAATATTCTAATTTTTGTCTTTCTATTGCGTCAGTGATCTCTCTAGATTTATGCATTTGGTATACGCTTCTTTGTTGATAATCTTGTCGGTTTATAAAATTTTAAGCATCTTTTTAAATCACCACATTTTAAATGTCTTGATTTTTGTGAAAGCTTTTTGTATTTTGGGTTTGATTTTTTATTTGTATTATTTGTTCCAACAGATATTTTTAAGAAAATAATTTTTTTATATTTTTGTTGTCAATATATACATGTGGCATATTGTGATTTGCATTTATGTTAATTATTTTATATTGTCTGCGTATTGTATGCGGTTGAGTGTGTTGAGTGTTTTGCCGTTTATAATGATAATTCTTTCTTTGTCTGCTGATAACAGGGGTAATAAGACAGCAGTCATGGAAGTACTGCTATCGTGACCGTCATTTTACTTGATCTTAAGGGCGGAGGCAAGACAAGCAGCATACAGACTGCAGATAAATAAACGCACTATAATTCTTAGAACCCACAAACCTAGCATAACAAATGTTTTTATGAGAAAAAAAACTTTGAGTTTGTATTTCATGAATGGTTATTGCATTAAAAAGGCATTTGATGTGATAATACCAAAGCAAAACTAAGACAAAGGCCAATGAAAATAAGCTTTACTAACCTTAGCAAAATTTGCTTTGGTTTTTCAAGCGGATTTGGCTGCCATCGAGCGCAATTGAGTCTGAACTATAAACTAAAAAATTAATAACTATTATGAAGGCATTGAAATTGAAAGTAATAAAATCCAAACTGGTTATGGCCTGCACAAACAGTTTGGAAACAGTGGCTACTATCTGCAGAGTTTGCCGAGAAATTGTTTGGCAAATTAGTAGTTATTTACTGGACTATAATCTGTTTTTTGGGGTACTATACGAGACTGGAAAGGAAATAATCCGCAGCAGACTTGAGGCAAACCACAGGAACTTGTGAAAAAGCTGTAGGGGATTGACACATCCTTGAACATTTTTAACAGGACCATTGCATAATACCAAAATGAGTCAAAATTAAATTACAAAAGCTGACAAGACTGATAACCGTGGGACAATGTGGTTTTAACAAACACTTTAATAGAATAGGAATAGAAATAAATCTCTGAGTGAATGCAAAAAAAAAGAAAAGTGAGGTTTTTAGTCAGTAAAAACCTGCACTATCGGACGGTACAGACGTTTTTTGATTTTTCTTAATGCCAAAAAAATATAGTATAATATATCATCAGCAAAAATTGTCTTGAATTGATGAAACAGTTTAGAAAATTATTAATAAAAATTAAAAATAGCAAATGTTCTTAAAATGTTTATTTCTTGATTACAATACCGAATGAATGTTTTTGACCTCCACATTCTTGCAAACAGCCGTAATTTTGTTTTACTAATCGACCTGGACAAACACGTGTGCAAGGTCTAACATGAGTGATCGATCAATTATTCTTGATTTTTTTATTTTTTTTTAGTTCAAGAACTTTTGTTGATACTGACAAAGCCTAGTATTTGGTCTACCCATACTCTAATATTAAGTATAATTATGATTACTTTCTGGGTTATAGTTAACGTAAAATGAGCTTAAATTATTTCAATTGGTTATTTCATTACTAACCAATTATCTTTGTATGATGTACCTGGAACCCGAGTTAGTATTTATGGTTGAAAATATTGTACATTTATATAATATTTTTACCCTTGAATACCAAAGTGTTAAATAGCGTCCAGGTATATATGTAATTCAAAGATAATTGCACCCTCGAGGTGATTGGTAATGAAATAATGTGCTGAGATAATTTAGGCCCATGTCGTGAACACACTATCTAAGGCTATATTATACATTTTTTGTGAAATTGTTCCATAATAATTTGTCAAATCTTGGTTTTTTTATCACATTATTACGCATGTAGCACACGTAACAGTTTTTTTTGTTTTTGAAAATTTGTGCGTAAAACAACAAGATTGAAAACTGACTGTGTGGTGGAATTAAATTTAATTAAGTAAATTATGAATTTTTTAAAAATTCGGACCTTGAAAAACGTTTTATCAAGAATCTTACATTTCATTTGTATTTACTTTTCATCACATTTTGCTTCATACTTTTTCTATATGATTATAGGTATCTTAAGTTTTAGTGAAAATTTTTTTTCCAGAAGTTTGATTAAATATCATAAAATATTTTTCACTGTATGCAACTATTTGATACTTATGGAAAGATAATAAAGTGGTTTTTAATTTACTCCTTTATAATTTTAGGTTTTTTCCTTTAATTTTACATATTAATATTTATCGTTTTTGTTTTTTTAATTTAATTGTTGTTTTGTTACTTCTTCTACACATCTTTTAGATTTTAAAATGGTTTCAAAACACAAGATTTATAAAAAGCATTAATCGAAGACTAGTTATAAGATAAATATAACAATATTCCACAAAACTCTAATATTTGTTGTTTAAAAGAATAACAATTTACCGTAAGATTTCCATAGTTTTATTATTAAATATCTGATTAATAATAATAATAATTGAATTAACTATATGCTATTGATAGGCGTAATGTATATATTGCACTTGCATTGTTGTTTAAAGGTACCAAACACATGAATACGCAGTAGTTGACCATTATTATTATAAATCCGTTATAAACTGATAACAAATAATTGCACTTTATTTTTAAAACAAACAGGAAGATTCAATTTGAAGATTGAAATGGAATGCGCTATTAAATACTATCGCAATTATAAATAACACGATAAAATCAATATTTAGACATTTAGTTAAAATAGCTGTTTCAGTATAATAGGAAAACGGAGACGTATTTGATTTGAATTGTATTGTTCTAAAGTACCTGCAGCCTGCAGGTATGTGAGTATGAGAGAATGAACAATTCCGCATTAGTTACATAGCTACGTTAAGATATACATAACTAAGACAAACATAAATATAAATCTCCATTTAAATCTCATCTTGAAGTGTAATGTAATAGAGCAGTCATCTCCACAAACCCGCCTTCATTCAACTCACACGATCATCTTCCACAGCAATAACGGTTTCGAGTTCTGTATAAATATATTGTAAAATAATTTGCAAAGCAATTTACATGTACGATCGCATTTGCAATTTTAAGATTGCCCGTTCTAAATACCTACTTATTATTCAATTCTCACACTTTCAATATATTAATTTTTCAAGCATGTATATAAATCTAGAAACAATTAAGAACTAATGAAGTGTAATTTATAAATCATTTATAACTGTACGTAAGAAATCATAAATTTATATACGGCTTCAAACAGAATTAACCAAGGTGTTCGTTCAGTGCCGGCCGAGAGGCACATAGTAACGCCTGGGCGGTCCATTATGTGTTTACAAATACAACAAAATCCGTAACCAAAGCTAAACCAAAAACCAAACATCTGCCTTTTAAATATGAAGTGACAAAAAGGGAGTTTTTACGAATGATATTCCACTATTTAGTAATTGATACTTAGTACATAAATGTGATCCTTTTTGAAAAAGGCCGCCACTAAAAACTATTTTGCAAATAATACAACACTTAAAATCTGACACTAAAAGATGTTTTATATCTTTCATCTTGTCGCATGCCGAAAAAAAGGATTATGTATAATGTACTGTGAAACGACTTTCAATATTGGAGCGCTTTGCAGGATCATCTCGATCTCGTGCACCTTAATTTTAATGAGACACATACATAAACATAATTTACGATATTGAATACGCGTGATTTTAAAATAGTATAAAATTATAAAACCCTATTAATGTATAGTTTTATATGCAGTTAACTCGTTGTATTCTGAAATTTATTAAAATTAATAGTCAATAAAAGAATGCGGCTATAAATTATTCCAAATTTATGTGTGTATCGTGTTCTACATTTACTTTACATAAAGTTTATTGAATAAAAAATATTCATTTGATACGTGCTGTATGGTAATTACAATAAATATGAAAAGAAAGTATAATATTCAATCAGCATAGGTTATTACTAAATATCGAAGAATTTAATTCACATTTAAGATATAATCCATTAAGTCTATATTATATTTATCACTATTCACTGTCATAAATATTGTTTGTCAAATTGCCAATAAAATATGCCTAATTAAAGTTAACGAGTGGATTAAGTTTCACTAACTAGGAAATATATATTATGGTGAAATATTATTTTTAAGACTACTACTAGCTTCGTTTATGTCAAACGCATTAATTATTGGAAGCATGTTTTAGGATGATTTTATTGATTCGTGATTGGATGGAATTTGTTGGCCGCTTTTATATTTATTCAGATATGTTAATGTTTCTTATGTGCTATAATGAGGTATAAAAAATGTGGAATATATTTAATTTTTACGAGTGTATATATCGTTGGGTTTACACCTAAAAATTTGGAAATTAGTAATGATTTATTGTTTGAAAATAGTTATTTAGTATACAATTATATTACTCATTAGACATTGAAGTTTATTTCTTTTTATTTCTAGATACATTTTAATTATAAATAACTAATGATTACAGATTAAACTGTATGTATAAACAACTTATTTTTAATAATTTTGTTTTTTTAAATTAAATAACAACAAACTTTGCATGACTTTATTTAAATGAGCACTAAATACTAAAATTGTAATAAATCTAAGCGTTTTATTATTTGATAAGTTGTAACAAAACTAAAGGTTTATGTGTTATATATAATTAATTGTTACTGTTATCATTTTATAAAATTTATTTGTAAAGCCAAGCGCCTACAAACGTAACGGTGGCGTGGCATTCATCGGTTTTGGCGCGTATCGTACAATACATTTATATTGCAAGTGTACGAGAGAACACTCATTTTATCGCCGCCGCTTCCTAACACAGTTTTTAATATATATATATTTTTTAATTTTATGTTGTAATATTTGGGCAAGTCCATTTTAAGCCGGACCAGAGCAGTTTACACAGTTTATAAATATTGGTTTGATACAGAGTTCTCGCCCACCCGTCCGAGTTTTAGTTATCAAGATATTTGCTTATTCCTTACTTCTTGCGTTTCTGCTGGTTTTAATATGACAGATTAAATGACAATTGTCACTAATACGTCAGAGGTGGGTACAATAACAAATTTTTTGATAACTAACACTTAGGCGGGTGGGCGGGAACACAGTTTATGAGTTTGTGCCGGGTTTGTTATCAAGAATTTTTTTTATTCTTACACTTGTGGCGTTTCTGCTGTTTTAATATGACAGATTGAATTACAATTGTCACTAATACGTCAAAGGTGAGCACAATAACAAGTTTTTTGACAATTAAAATCTGGGCGGGTGGGCTGGATCACAGTTTATAAATATTAGGCCGGTGTTCCTGCCTACCCGCCTAAAAACAACAGAATTGCAACAAGTGTGAGAATAAGCAATTTTTTTGATAACTAACACTTAGGCGAGTGGGCGGGAACACAGTATATAAGTATTGTGCTGGTGGTATGATTCAGTGTTCCCGCCCACCCGCGAAAGTGTTTGTTATCAAGAAGTTTGTTTATTTTTACACTTGTTGCGTTTTTGCTGTTTTTAATGTGACAGATGAATGACAGTGGTCATTAATACGTCAAAAGTGGGCACAATATCAAATTTCTTTATAACTAAAACCTGGGCGGGTGGGCTAAAACACAGTTTATAAATATTGGCCTGAGGTTTGGTATAGTATTCCCGCCCACCCGTTTAAGTGTTTGTTATTAAGAAACTTGTTTATTTTTATACTTGTTGCGTGTCTGCTGTTTTTAATATGAAAGATTAATTGACAGTTGTTACTAATACAGCAGAAGTGGGTATTTTTTGATAACTAACACAGTTTATAAGAATTGAGCCTTTGGTATAATACAATGTTTTCGCCCACCCACACAAGTGTTTTTATCAAAAAATTTGCTTATTCTTACATTTGTTGCATTTCTGCTGTTTTTAATATGACAGATTGAATGACAGTTGTTGCTAAAACGTCAAAAGTATTTACAATAACAAATTTCTTGATAACTTACACTTAGGAGGGTGAGCGGAAACATAGTCAGTACATATTGGGCCGATGGTTTGATACACTGTTCTTGTCAACCCGTCCTAGTGTTTGTTGTGTTTCTGCTGTTTTATATGACAGTATGAATGACAGTTGTCACTAATACGTCAAAGGTGCGCACAATAACAAATTTCTTGATAACTAACACTTGGGCGGATGGACGGGAACACAGTTTATAAATTTTGAGCTGGTTGTTTGATACATTGTTTCCGCCCACCCGCTCAAGTGTTTGTTATCAAGAAATTAGATTATTTTTACACTTGTTGTGCTTCTGCTGTTTTTAATGTGACATATTAATTGACAGTTGTTACTAATACGTCAAATGTGAGCACAATAACAAATTTTTTGTTAACTAAAATCTGGGCAAGTGGGCTGAAACACAGTTTATAAATATTGGGCCGTTGGTTTGATACAGTGTTTCCGCTTACCCGTCCAAATGTTTGTTATTAAGAAATTTGTTTATTTTTACACTTGTTGCGTTTCTGCTGTTGTTAGTATGACAGATTGGATGACAATTGTCAATAATACGTCAAAGGTGGGCAAAATAATAACAAATTATGTCAGTTAGATTAGCAGAAAGTTGTTGAACAGATTTAGAGTCAATATGACAAACTTTTAAAAATTTGAGGTTAATCGCGACACACAATGTCAAGAAGTAGTCAAATTGTTTCAAAGTTTAAAATAAAGCAATTTATGTCAATTTGATCAGCAAAAAGTCTTTGAATTAATTTAGAGTTAATTGCAAAGCTCAAATTATCATGCAAGTTTTAGATTATATTTGAGGTTAATTGCAAAGTAACCTATGATGTCAGAAATTAGTCAAATTGCTTTAAAGTTTAAAATGAAGCGATTTATGTCAATTAGATCAACAGAAAGTTTTTGAACTGATTTAGAGTCAATGACAAAGCGACAAATTATCATAAAAATTTGAGAATATATTTGAAGTTAATCGCAAAGCGACAAATGGTGGCAGGAGATAGTCAAATTGCTTCAAAGTTTAAAACAAAGCGATTTACGTCAATTAGATCAACAAAAAGTCTTTGATCTGATTTAAAGTTATTCGTAAAGCGATAAATTATTATAAAAATTTTAGAATAACTTTGAAGTTAATTGCGAAGCGACATAAGGTGACAGAAAGTAGTCAAATTACTTAAAACTTTAAAAGAAAGCGATGTATGTCAATTAGATCAACAGAAAATTTTCCAACTAATTTATAGTTAATTGCAAAGCAAAGAACTTTTATAAAACTTTAAAAATATATTTGAGTTTAATTGCAAATTGACATATTATGGTCTCAGAAGGTAGTCAAATTTCTTTAAAATTTAAAACAAAGCGATTTATGTCAATTAGATAAGTCTTTGAACCGATTTAGAATCAATTGCAAAGCGACAAATTATCATAAATGTTTGAGGTTAATTGCAAATTGACAAATGGTGCTAGAAGATAGTCAAACTGCTTCAAAGTTTAAAACAAAACGATTTATGATAATTAGATCAACAGAAAATTTTTGAACCTATTAGGAGTTAATCGCGAAACTACAAATTATTATAAAAAATTGAGAATATATTTGAAGTTAATCGCAAAGCGACAAATAGTACCAAGAGTTAGTCAAATTATTTCAAAGTTTAAAACAAAGCGATTTGCGACAATTAGAATAACAAAATGTTTTTGAAGAGTCAATCGCGAAGCGACTAACAAGTTTGTGAATATATTTGAGGTTAATTGCAAAGCGACATATGGTGTCAGGAAGTAGTCAAATTGCTTGAAAGTTTAAAAGAAAGCAATTTATGTCAATTACATTAGCAGAAAGTTTTTGAACCGATTTAAAGTCATTTGAGAAGCGACAAAATATTATAAAAGTTTTAGAATATATTTGAGGTTAATTGCAAAGCAACATATGGTGTCAAGAAGTAGTCAAATTAGTTCAAAGTTTAAAATAAAACAATTTATGTTAATTAGATTAGCAGAAAGTTTTTGAATCGCTTCAGAGTCAATTGCAAAGCACAAATTATCATAAAGTTTAAGAATATTTTTGAGGTTAATAGCGAAACGGAGTATGGTGTCAGGAAATAGTCAAATTGTTTTAAAGTTTAAGACAAAGCAATTTATGTTAATTAGATCAACAGAAAATTTTTGGACCAATTTAAAGTCAATTGCAAAGCACACATTATTATAAACGCGACGTATGGTGTCAGGAAGCAGTCAAATTGTTTCAAAGTTTAAAACAAAGCGATTTATGTCAATTAGATTAACATAATGTTTTTGAACTAATTTAGAGTCAATTTCAAAGCGACAAAATATTATAAAAGTTTGAGAATTTGTTTGAGGTTAATTGCGAAGCAACAAATGGTGCCAGGAGATAGTCAAACTGCTTCAAAGTTTAAAACAAAGCAATTTGCATCAGTTCGATTAACAAAAAGTCTTTGAATTAATTTTAAGTCATTTGTGAGGCGAAAAATTATTATAAAAGTTTAAAAATAAATTTGAAGTTAATCGCAAAGCGGCATATGGTGCCAAGAAGTAATCAAAATACTTCAAACTTTAAAAAAAAACGATGTATGTTACTTAGATCAACAGAAAACTTTCCAATCGGTTGGAGAGTCAATTGCAAAACGACGAACTTTTATAAAAAAATGAGAATATATTTGAGTTTAATTGCAAAGCAACATACGGTGTCAGGAGGTAGTCAAATTGCTTTAAAGTTTAAAACAAAGCAATTCATGTCAAGTAGATCAACAAAAATGTTTGAAACAATTTAAAGTCAATTGCAAAATAACAAATTATAATAAAAGTTTGAAGTAATTGCAGAGCAACAAGTGATGAGTCAGGTAGTAATAACAACTAATTTTTGTATGACAAAAAGAAGCATTTTTGTATTTTTTTTGCTGTAAATTAATTGGAAAATATAAATTTATTTTGTGTGTTTGGGTTTTAGGGGTCTAAAACTTGAAAAAACTGCAAAAATAAGGTAAAAATATGTTTCAACAAGTTTACATAAAAAATGTTTTTTTAGATTTGGAATTTTTGGCGTACATACATACATACTTAAAACGGCGCCAGAGTTGGATTGTACCGAAAATTTTTGATCGATATTACTAAAAATGTTTTTTTGCGTTAAAATTGCAATCTTTAAACAAAAAGTGCAATTTTTCAGTCACAATTGAAAAACGACTAAAAAGAAAATAAAATTGTAAATTTTTTAAAGGCTCTATACTTGTATGACTCAATAAAAAGACTACTAATAAGTAATAGAAACGGAAGAAAAATAGACTAATACATGTTTCTCGACGCACTCTCCCGCCTGCTCTGGTTTGCTTAAAATGGAATTGCCTATTTAGGAATTTCTTATTATGTCATTACATCAACATAAAAATACCTTTAAACTTTAACAAATAAAAATGCAATGTTTCTTGATTTGTGTTGCATGTTTACTAATTGGAGCATTGTTGTTGTCAAAATATCTTCTAAACCTAAATACTGCCAAATTTAAATCCTGTTTTTAATTTAGGACACTCTTATTTATACTGTATTATTTTAATTTGTCACAACATTGTTTTTTATCAAATATTTTAATTTTATGTTCTTAATTGCCCTCCTTTTTTAATCATTGTTAAATCTTTTGCTATATTGTCCGTAGTTGTTGAGCCAGGTTTATATCCAATTTTTTTAATTTTGTAAACACAACCCCACATTCAAGACAAATTAAATACTATGTCATTTAAATAACAAATTATGTACAAATTAAAACTGCTTAAAGTGTAGTGCGTGCATGGTAACTAAGATATTACATTTACCCAATTCATGTTGAATAATTTATCGATAAATATAAAATAATTATGTCACTACCAGTTCTATATTAAGTACATATACATTTATTTTTTGCAATGTCAATAGTTTGTTATATATTTATCAACACATAATTGCCAATATAAAGACATCAAAAAAACAATAAAACCAATCGATTGATTTAATATTAAATTACACAATAGAAATATCAATTTACGTATTCAATTTAGGATGCACATTAAAATAGAAATTTGTTTAATGTTATTGTGGCAATTCTGCCTATGATTACATAAACTAACATGTCCTACTGATTGGCCTCTTTATTTACATAATAGTTAGTGTGAAATTAATAGAAGAACAAATATAAATTATTTGATTACATAATGTTTAAATCACATATGTAATTTAATATGTATAACGAAAACAAACGTTGTTAAATATTCGCAGCCGTAAAATGAAAATATATTCTATTATTTGATAATTGTAATGGGATAATATAATACCAGAATTCTTACATAATCAGTCATTCGATGCGCAGTTATACGACGAACCCAAATTACCCAATTCTTCATTTACAGCAGTAATGTGTAAAGTTTTAGTTGATATTATAGTATACGCACGCAGAATTATATTAATATAATGATATTAATATGTTTAATAATTAATACGATGTTAATAATTAGGTTAAGTAAATCTGACAAATGATAATAAAAACATTTATTTTATTACAAATAAAGTCACTTTAATGATCAGTGACTACAGACTACAGTTTCTAATACTCTCTAATAAATAAATCATATCAGTTTGGATGATTTATTGTCTTAATTGACATCAATCATTGAAATATTAAATATAAAACTTGCTATAAATTGAGTATTTATAGAAATTGTTAAAAAGAAAAAAAAAACTGTTTATTTTTTTATAAACTTAATAACAAATTAAGCAAACGGCAATTGAATTGAAAATTTATTATTTTGCTACTTAAGTTTAATTGACTTAATTTATTAACAAACACATTGTTTGAGATCGTGTTTTGTGTTCTTGGGAAGCAACCAAATATTCTAATAAAAATATAAAGTTAACATAGTCAATCTTTTTTTTGTTCAGAATATAATCTGTATACTCTGTCTGAAGTCATGCATGACTATTTGTGTTTTTATTTAAATTTAGTAGTAGACTTACATTTTATAAGTATAATATTTAAAATTAAATTTTTTAAACAATAATATTTGTTTGTGTAAAACAAGTTAACTGGTTGAGCAAGATAGAACTTGGTGAAAAGTTTTTGATTGTCAAGGCTACGCGTAGTTTTCCTAAAAAGTGGTGTGCAGCATCCCAATTGTCTTCTATTGGGAGTTGGGTTGCATCATCTGACCAACTTTGTGTCAGAGTGGCACAACCTGGGAAATGGGTTTTTAAAAGAATCTCAGTTGCTTCTGATAAGTTGGCTAAAATCGTTTTTAGCCTTGCAGCAGTGGAAGTGTTTTTAAACAAGATTACAAAAGAATTATGTTTTCTATTGTCGTTGACAAATAAGTTTTTTAAATTTTTCTAAACGTTTTTGTAAAAGATCTAGTCTGATTGACAATTTTTTGCTCTGTTAAAAGAATCATTCGAGTTTTTTACACAACCAGGGTATGGTAGATTGTCTCAAAACGCAGCTTTGTCGGGTAGGACTTGTGCTTTATTTTGTGTGTAGGTTCTAATTTGATTTTTTTTTCAGATATGATTTAATATTGATACATATGTACATGCTAATTTTAGATTCAGTTTGAAATGCTTATATTTGCCAGTATAATATCTAGTACAGTCTACCTGCAAGATGTAACAAACAATGGTTTGTCTTAGTTTAGTATTTCTAGATGCGTATTAATAATACATTTGCGTAAAAATTTACCCTTGTTGTTTGTGTTTTTGCTTCTTTATACTATTTTCTCCATAGCTGTTGTTGGAAGTGGTATAATTTGGGCCAAATATGCATACACCACAATAGTGTTTGCTTTTACTTCTGTGGCCGAGGTGATCTTCTCAGCCGTGGAAAGCTGGGACATAAGAAATGTTGTTATATGTTTAGGTGTGTTTTTAGGCTACCATAAGTATGGTTTGCAAACATTTCTTTTGAGTTTGCAAAATTTTCAAATTATAGATTTTACTATCCATGGTAGTTGGGTATTGGCTATTAGTATTGCTACGGTTAACACTGATGTAGGCTGTATTGAATTATATGAATGCAATCTGTTATTTGGCAGTTTCTAAGGTGTATTTTCTTTTTCTAGCATTGTACGGGTGAGTTTTCTTCACGGTCTTGACTGGGTGTTTTCTCTTCCCGGTTTTGTATGGGCGGTTGACATTATTTTCTTCCTACATGTTTTATTCTTGTTGAGTTGCATATTTGCTGATATTGATCCCGATGGGCTGTTTTAAAAACATGTAGCTTATTAAATTTTGGCATCTTCTTTTCTTATATTTAGGATAAGGAGCCGATTTTTGTGGTTCTTGGTTGGAGTTAATCCGTCTGCACAACTTTTAACTTTGTTTCCGCCCACAGCGTGCGTAGGCTGGAGTTAATTTATCTTTAATTAACGCAGTCTGTGCTTTAGTGGTTGGACAGTTTGGCAACAGCTACTTAGAGAAAAAAACCTATTTGTAGCTGACTCCTACTTCCTTTTTGTTTAAAAAAAGAGTGATTTTTAGGCTAGGTCTCAACTTTTTGTCTTTCTTTTAGGTTTAGGTGATTAATATTACTAATTTATCAAATTTAAAACTAGATTTGTTTTGTTAATTTAAAATATAATTAAGGAACATACAACTTTTATAACTTTAATGACTATTACTGTTTTACTACTAAGGTCCTTTTAAAATGAAAGAACTAATTATGAATGTAATTTTAAATAATATTAAAGTTAGTTTTCTGCAGTATTTAAGATTCTTGTTTTGATTTAGATGTTTACTTCAAAATGTGTAAAACTTATTGTTAATTTTTTTAATTATTTATTTATTTTAGTTTAACTTACTAAAACAACGGAAATGCTAGTGCAATAACTGCTGATACGTATCAAATTAATTTTTTAAACATTATTCATTCAGTTACAGAAAATGTTTCTGGAGATATAAATCTGTTAAAAATAAAATGTTCTTGCTTAAGAAAGCACAATTGAGATCAGTTAGTTCTTTCTTTTTAAATTCGATCACACATGTAGAAGTTGCCGATATAATTTAATTATTAAGTAAATGTCGATATGCATATGCATACGATTTAAACTCGTTATTAATTAAGAGCGCGACAAATGAATTGAGTAAAATTTTAGCTTATTTAATCAATCTATCGTACCCTAAAGAATTAAAGTTAGTAAAAAATGTGCTTATACTAAAATATGTGTCTAACTTTAGACCAATTTCTATAGTACCTGTAATATTTAAAACATAGGAAAGAGCGTTATATATTAGATTGTATAATTACATGGACAATACATTTTGTAACGCTCAATTTGGTTATAGATAAAGGAGATCTACAATCAAGGCTATTTTTTCACTTATTTATAATATATTTGAAAGTGGCAAAACTATAGATGCTGCATTTATTGATTTGAGCAAAGCATTTGACTGTGATTTACATAAAATACTGTTATAAAAATTTGATTACGGAATACGCGGAAACTCGCTAAAACTGATACAGTCGTATTTAATGAACAGAGAACAATATGTTCAAAAGAAAAACTTACAATCTAAAAAGCAGAAATAAGTGTTGGGTTTTCTCAGGGTTCAATACTTAACCCTCTCTTGTTTTTAATTTACATTAATGACTTTGAGTATAATATAAAATCGGCTACAAAATTTCTATACGCCGATGATACAACACTTTTAGAGAATCTAGCAAATAACTACTCTAATGTAATTCAAGGTCTCAATGAAGATCAATATTGGTTTAAAAGTAATGGGCTAGTACTAAATAGCAATAAAACTGTTTATATTAAGTTTTCTTTTAACAGTATGGCTAAAATGAAAAGTGTAAAATTTTTATGTATACACTTACATCCTAAATTAACATGTGAAGTACATATAGATATGGTAGCAAATAAACTTAACAAGAACATATACCTGTTCAAAACACAAATCAGTATGTTACAAAGACTTTTTATTTTGCTTATATACATTCAATTTTAAGTTATAGTATTTTATTCTGAGGTACTGCCTACACAATATCTAATCGTATATTTCTAATGCAAAAAAAGCAATACGAATTATTGCTGCAATACCGCAATTAACAAGTTGTCGTCCACATTTTAAGGCTTTGAACATACTATCTGTTCCTTCAGTATTTGTTCTTCAATGCTTGTTATTTGCCAAAGACAACATTCCAAATTGAGTACGACAAAGAGATATTCATAGCTACAACACGTGAACTAACACAAATATCGTATTACCTACAGTTAGACTAAGCAAAATTCAAAAAAGCTATGAATACCTTTCTATAAAAATGTACAATTACTTACCAACATACATCAGAAAATTAACAAGAAAAACTTTTAAACTGTAATTGAAAATAAACTGTGTCAAGAAGCTCTATATAACAATGACTATATAATTTTGATTGTTATCTTAATTTGTTTGTGGTTTGTTTTGATATTTAATTTTTTTTTGTAACTAGTCAATTTTGTACTTATTCAGAAGTTGCAAACTGTATTGTATACTTTATCTATTGTGTATTCAATTGTACTGTATTGTATTGTAGTATTGTTTTGACATGATCTATACCATTTATTTGGTCTGTAAAATCAAATAAACATACTCTATTCTATTCTATTCTTAAGTATACTGCACTGCATATTCATTTACTAGCTAACTCATAATTTGTAGTCAATTTTTTAAACTAGTTTAAAAGAGATTATTTATTTAAAAAATATGCAGTTTAATTTCCGTTCAATTTAAAGTGAATGTGTGTAAAATGTTGTTTTTAAGTTAGTTTAGTTTTTTGCTAAACTTTTCGATAACAGCGTAAGCTTATCATCCGCGGCAGTTGCTTCTACTGCAGGTTTTTTTAAAGTATTAATTTTTTGGATCTAGAAGTGACTTAGTTTTTTGATTTTTTTAATTTAGTTTTTAAGTAACAGTCTTAGTAAAATATGTTTTTGATCAACTTTTTATATTACTTTGCCTAATATGTTTAATTAAATAATGACAGAGATCAATCTATTAAACAATCTCCAAGTGAAAAGAAATTGTTGAATTTATATTACAAATAACATTACTAAAAAAAAATATTAATTTACAAATACATGTATTTTATTAATACATGTGCATTTAAGAAGACGTTAACTACAAATAAATATTTTTTTTAATAATAATATATTGTTAATCTTTAACCAACTATTAACATTTCAAGTTCATTTACAATGCATAGATTCACCAACCACGACCTTATACAACAAGAGATAAATAACAAATCAACCACAAAAATGTGTTTAAATATATCAGGGTCGTTACACAATAACTTTGACCACATAATAAACAGGTGTGTTGAGAGATATCAAGTATCGGGCAAATGCTACAGTTTACTAAAAGAATAATTAATTTTGGACAACTAAGTCAAATACTAAAAAAAATATTTGTGTATGGTTTCCATGTAGTGGAAATTAAAAGTTTGCATATTAATGATAATAATAGTTTATTTTAATTTACTATATTATAGAGATGTAATATAAGGTTTAATTTTGAGTCTATATATTATAAATAAACTATACTATTAAGTTGAGTTTGGTGGTTAATTTTAACAAAAGTCAATGCAGAATAAATAGTTTACATTATTCAGTTTGCTGCTATAAAGTATTTAGTATTAAATATTTTAAAACAGTTTTTTAACTTAAAACATTCTAAAAATGCAGTTTGAATATTAATTATTAAGAAACATTAATGAATGTCATACTCATACGATTTTATTCAGATTGATTACAAAATTTGTCATGGCAGTTTACCGTCTGATAGGATATAGTCGATGGCACATAGAATTATCTTTTAAAAAATCTCATTTTCCTTTGTTACTTTTGCTCATCAATTTATGATGAACTATTACTATTGATTGTTATTTCAAAACACACTACATTTTTAAAATAAATTTTTTATTTCCTTGCTTCATTTTGTATCTTAAAGTTTTTTTGAATTGTTTCTGACAAAATGTGAGTCTTTGAATTAAGCGTTTGCATATTGTTAAAAAAAATATATATTAAGATTTAAATATGTGTTCTTTTAAATTTTGAGCATTGTTTTACAATAGTTTGAAGTTATTGTTTTGTAGTTGAACACAAACTTTTACTTGACAATCTAGGAATTGGCATAACTAGCAAGGACTTGGCGTCTAATTGTTGTCGCAGCTGTCTCAATTATTTTTTTGTTTTTATAAAACTCCTTAAATAATAATCTGGGTATGTTAAGTTGGGTTACTATGAAAACCATAAAAGACGACTCCTCAAACAATTTATTTTGAGCAAATTCTTCAAATGTTAGCCGTGTTTTTGTAGAGACTATTGGCAAAATTATAAACGTAGAAAAAGATTTACAAGTTGTAAAGAGATACTTGTTGAGTATCTTTACTCTTTAACTAGTTTTAAGACATCTAAAATTTGTTGGTGTTGGATCCACCACTAGGGCGGTGAAATTTTTTAGAAAAAGCGTTAGTCTGTTATGAAACCATACAGCGTACAACTGGTTTGCAGTAGAATTCTGGCGTACTTTTCCATAAATTTTCAACATATCAATAACTATTACTATACCTATACAAACCAAAATACTACTAAAGCAAATCCACTACGTTCTAAACACACTAAAGCAATTTTTTATTTATGATCCAATTTTTATTAAGGTTTTAACATAAATATAGCATTTTTTAAGGGATTTACCAATAAATAAAACTACAAAAACATTTTTGCTTTATATTCTAATAAATCATCAGTAATTTTGTTTGGTAATTGTACAAAATAACAACCAATCAAAAAGTTTAGGATTGATATTAGATAAACCATGTTGTCTACTAAGAGTGCAGGCAAGCACAATGAAACTCTACTTTATATTTTAAAAACCTTACAATAAACGGATGTTGAAAGAGCAACATTTAGATAAGGATATTTTTTTAGAATTTTACATCACTAAATTTAAAATACTTTAAGGTTCTCTACAAAACATTTTAAAAGGTCATTGCCAACTTAGAACATACACATTGTGTATTTAAACAGCACAGCATGCGTAGGATGTAAAATAAATAATGATCGAGCCTGTGTTATGCATTTGCCTGGCCTTCTTCTATTTAAAAGAATCCATGTTATGGGATTGCTAATTTGATATAGCCAACTAAGAGTAAAGGTACAGAAGGCTTATTAAAGTTTAA
The DNA here is from genome assembly GCA_963932245.1 of Tachinus rufipes. NCBI lineage: Eukaryota > Metazoa > Arthropoda > Insecta > Coleoptera > Staphylinidae > Tachinus > Tachinus rufipes. Next base: position 36,902,922 of record OZ010742.1, on the reverse strand, counting down.
GGCAAGTGAACTTTGTCTTACCCTCTACTCAAAATCCAGAATTTATTCACATATAAACAAATAACTGTATTCAAACAAATATTTTTATATAATGTAAGTTTTGCTTGTCTTACTTAAACAAAAATTGTTATATGATAGAAGCATCATATTATTTATACATGGGCAATTTTAATAACAAATATTTTTTTTAGATCTAAGTATATTGTAATATTTTTTGTAAATCAATAATATTATCATTTTTATTTATTTGAAATTGTTTATTATGTTTTTTGAATGATAGTTGCAAATAAATGTTTGATATGTTCAGGAGCGGCGCTAAATACTATGGCGCCCCCGCAAATTTCAAATATGTTGCCACCGTTTTTTAAAGTGTTAAAAAACAAATAAATATTACTAAAAAATATGCTTTATAATTTTATGTTACAATAGTAAAAAAAAAAATTAAAAATGTAAATGCATCTCGCATTAGCAAAAGAAACAAAAAAAGATTTGAGATTACATATATCTGGCTTCATTCTTTGCAATTGTGTCGTTGTTACGCAGTTTTGTCATGTATTAAACCTACGTATAGAGTTGCACGTTGGACATTAGAAATTTACCAGTTTATGCAGTCATTTGCTAATAGCGTAGAACTTTATTACTCCTCTTCATTGACTAGGGACAGTAATCTCAAACACGTCAGTCTACCAAGAAGTTAATGATTTTTTAGAGGACAGTGACGTCAACACAGCGTTACGTAGCGTTTGATCTTTTCGAATCAGAGAAATGATTTCTAAATTGAAAATGTGATCTGCTTTTTGACATAATCTAAGACCACACGGAATTTAACTTTTTTTTTCTGCCTACTAGGTTTGGTTTTGACGGGACTACTTTGTAGTTTGCCAAAAACTCGAGTGATTGACCACATTGTCACAGGTTTTAGATTGATAAAAACCTTTGACAAGGCTTGAGACAAAAGTTTACTTTTAAAACTGCACATATTAAAATTTCTTTTGCGTCTTATATAGTTGATAGTTTTATATCTAAACTGCAAAACTCTGGTGTTAAACTTCTAAACAACGTTTTTATATCGTAGACCAATGCTGTCATGTATCTGAGTATTATCTTTGACAATGGACTTACGTATAAATTACACTTACAGTTCATCCTAAATAAACTTGTTAATTTTAATTCTTTGCGAAATAGCAGCATGTTGTTTTAGAACAAAATCCAGATGTACACCATTGTCAAATCAAGACAAAAAAAATACTCTAAAATCTCATGGTTTATCCTGACATTGATTTAGCCAGATTTGCTAAGCCCCATACAAAAATAAATATTCCTATAAGAAACTAATCAATATTATTACTTTCTAAAGTGGTTTACCTCCCAATTCCATTTTGCAGCTTATAGGGCGTTCTAACTATCTTTCTTTTAAAATACAATTTTCAAACGGAAGGTATATGAGCCTTACGGTCTCAAACTTCTTGACATAATCTGGGGAAAGTTTAGTCTATAGGCACTTTCCTTTAGAGGGTGAATCAGGCAGTTTTTAAAAGATTCTTTTCTCTAACCATAAAAAAAAAACACATTGGTTGCATTGGCAAGCAAACTCTATAGTAGTCCTTTTACCTGCCAGCATGCCAACAAAACCAAGCAACATCTACTTTGCAGCCCAGTTAAATTGAGGTTTAGCTGCGGAATTATCACACGGAAACGCCGCAATTATCCTTCAACGCACACAGATGAATCTAAGCGCGTAGTCTAGTGCAGGTGTTAAAAACGGGATTACAGACAGACCACTGGTCAGTCACAGAAAAAGAAATTCTAAGTATTTTAATTAAGAATTAAGACTAAATTAGTAAGTAATGAATCAAGTCCGCAACTCAACAACCAAACAGAATCACAACAACAAACGATTCCTGGACTTTCTAACAAGAGAAATGGAGACTACTTGTACACTAATAAACGTACCACTCTTACACCAAATAAACGTTTTACTACCACCACGTAGATTACACGCGCTTTGCACACGCCGTTCTTAGAGTTGTAATTTAGGCGGCCACTTAGTTTGACTCAACGCCGATTCATCAACCTTAGGTTGCATCTGACAGTCCTTAAAACAAAAAGTCACCATAACAGCCCTGAGACTTTTCTACACCTAAAGTACATCTCCAGGAAGTTGCCCAAGACCTGGTGAAATTTAGTGTAACAAAAATAAATTGTTATCTGATATCTTATTGGTCACAGTAATAATATAAGAAAATACCTATAAAAATGAGAAGATCTGCAACATTACGCCTGTGTTGTATTTAAGACATTAGTCAATTTTGGATTTTGTTTTCGAATAGAGTTCTCTTAATTCTTGGGACCAATATTCAATACAAGGACAAATATAAGTTTTGTATATATGCAAAAGTTGAACAGAAGTAAAAAACTTTTTACATCTTTTAAGAAGTCCCAGTTTTTTAGATACTTGCGAAGCTATTGGAACCTATTGGATTTGTTGTTAAGTTAAAACATGTTGGGAGTGCCTCATCCAGATATTCTTTTGAGGTTATTGTTTATAGATGCTACAAATTATAACCTAGAAAATTTAAGACGCTCTGCCAGAATGTTGATATAGTTTTTCTAAAAAAATGAAGTATAAAGGGAGCTTTCATTTGCAAAACTATGAATTATATTTTTAGTTATTTGAAGAAGTTTATTAATCTAAATCAAAAATAAAGTTGGCAAAAAATCAAAACTTTGAGGAACACTATTATATATAATTTTTGGGTCAGAGTTAAAACTATCAATTCTAACTATAATTTTTCTATTGTCAAGAAAACTATTGATAAGATTAACAAACTTATGATCAACACCTATACAATGCAACTTATTGATAAGACAAAGGTTCCATATCCTGTTAAAAGCTTTGAAAATGTCTAGAATTACTGCAAAATTTTCTATATGTGTGTCTAAAGTAGAATTTTAGTTGTGACTAACATAAGTCAGAAAATCTGTTGTTGAACGTTTTGATTGAAATTTATATTAAGTATTTAAGATAAGGTTATTTTGTTCTTAAAGCTTGATAATGTGAAAGTAAATATATTTTTCAAATTTTTTTAATTTGAGATTGGAAAATAATGCAGTTGGTCTATAGTTTGAAGAATCAGATTTTTTATAATTTTTTTATTTTATAGAGAGCTGGGACATTTGATTAGCTTTGTTTCTATCAATCCTATCTTTTTCAGATTGTATTAGATTGTCACAATGTTTACAAGTTATTTTATAATCTTGTTTAGTCTGTTCAGAACAATTACTGACTTGTTTCTTAAATGCTTTTTGCTTCTTATTACTGTCTGTTTTGCCTGAATTGAAAACAATTATTATTATTTTGGTTTAATAACAGAAAACGAAACAAATATTTTTACGACGTTTTGAATAGTGATAGATGATATGCGGCTTAGGTTTGCTAGTAATAGAATGAAAAGTTTTAACAACCAAAGTTATAAGTGAATAATCAGAATTTCCCAAATCAGCCTCAACAGTAGTTAATGTAATCTCTGAAATAGTTAAAAAATACAAATCTAATAATCTTGGTTCATCAAGAAGGTCATCACGTGGAAAATTTGTGAGTTTTTGAATAAGTTGGGTAAGATTTTGAGACGCAGCAGCAAAAATTATAGCTTATTGTCCGGATAGTGTTGTAGACGATGAAGAAGAGTGACTTAACCATTCATTATTATGTACATTAAAATTTCCTGACAAAATTATTTTGGCAATTCTATGTTTACCTTGAAGAAGCTTGTCAAAACTCTTAGAAAGGTCATCAAAAAAATTTAAAGTTGCCTTATTTAGAAAAACAAAAATAGTTTTATTGAAAGATTTAGTTTAAGAAATACGCTTTTATAACCAATATCTTGATTATTTTACGTTATTACGTGGGGTGGACCACTAGTTTGTTTGGCTTGTGTGGTCTCTGGATCTAAAACATCTAGATTTAATTATTTGAAAAAGCATATAATATATAATACTAATGTAGAAAATTTTGGTGAATTTTGTGAATTATAACAGTTGTTGATAATTTGTTTTTTGGGAAAAACAAAAAGGAAAACAAACGCGCAGCAAAACTAGATTTTTTGGGTACAAGCTTTAATAGTATTATATTTTTGTCTAAACTGTCATCTTCTGCGGTAAGCGTTATTTTCTAATCTATTTATATAGTTTTTCAATAAGAGATTTTATTTTGATATAAAAAAAACGGGTACTTTTTAAGAGAAATCAATAAATCTTTATTTCATTGTAAAGAGAAAGGTATGCGATTAACATTTGAAAACGATATCAGCTAAATGGCCGCCACGGCTACGGTTGCAGTACCACATTCTTTTCATAAAATTTTTCATAACCAATTTGCACATTTGCGGCTGTATGTCCTCGATAACTTCACAAATTTTATCTTTAAAGTTTTGAATTGATTGTGGAGCATTGCCATAGACCTTATCTTTTATGTGGTTCCAAAGAAAAAAGGCTAAAGGTGTTAAATCACAAGATTTTGGTGACCAATTGTAATTACCTCTTTGAGAAATAACACGGTCAGGAAACTTTTCTTTCAAAATTGCGATTGTTTTGTTGCTTGTGTGGCACGTAGCGCCGTCTTGCTGAAAATAAACGTTGTCCACATCATCATCTTCCAATTCCGGCCATAAAAAATCATTAATCATAGCTCGGTAGTTGCACCAGCCTCATTTTTGAAAAAGTAGGGTCCAATCACACTGTCAGCCCAAAAACCAAACCAAATAGTGACACGTTGAGGATGCAAAGACTTTCAACAATTGTTCTTGGATTTTCTGAGCCCCAAATGCGACAATTATGCTTACTAATGTAGCCTCCGAGGCCTCATCACTGAAGATAATTTTTTGATGAAATTCCGGATCATTTTGATGCATTTGAAGGACCCAATCAGCAAAGATACGACGTTTATGGTGATCGACCGGCTTGAGTTCTTGTGTTAACTGAACTTTAAAAGCTTTAAGACTTAAGTCTTTATGCAAAGTACGGTGTAATGTTGTTTGTGGATTGTCTAATGGATATTTTTCAACATTATGGGCTACATCAGCAATATTCTCATGTGTTCTTGAGCGATGCACGCGGTTTTGATTCTTCACATCACAAACTTGTTCCAACAGCTCAAATTTTTCTACCAGGTTAACTATTGCCGGCCGAGAAGGTGCTTTACGACGACCGAAAAGTGCTTTAGTTTTGCGAACTGTGACTGAAAAATTTTCATCATTTTTGTAGTGAATTTTAATAATTTTAATGCTTTGTATCGTTCTATTTCTAATCAAATGTCAATGTCAAAAGATAATAGTTTCCAAATTGACAGCTGCTCAAATAGGCAGCTATTCAAAATAAAACTTCTTATTGGAAAATCTTTTATTACGCGTTTGTTTGCTGACGTTTTTCATCGATGTTTTCAAAATGTTAGCAGGATTAAATAACATAGGTTAAATGCGTGTATTCCTGTTTTTTAGCTTACAGTAATAAATATTAATATTTTATTATATATTTGATTATTATTATTAAAATCAGTATTATTATTTATTAAAAGTTTAATAGAAATATGATGCTTATTGATTTTTTATAAATAAGAATAGTTAGTTAAAGTATTAGTCCGTTCAACAATTATATTTAATTGAAATGAGTTAGTTGTTTGATAACTTACTGTACTCGTTCTACATGTATGATTTTATTTAACTTATTTTATTTAAATTATTATTTACCTACTTAATATTGAATTATAGTTATAATTACAAAATATTTGTTTAGACTTGATTTTAACAAAAACGTTTAACGTTTGAAATTGTGAAAGATGTATTGAATAAAGTGATACGAGATATAAGACCCATATTCAAACCGTTATATATCTAAAGGATAATATGATATTTTTAATGAAATCAACACGTAATCATTTCCTATTGCTTTGCTAAGGATCTCTTGATATGCAATTACTAACGCTAAACGTGTATCCACATTGATGGAAAATTATAATTATAAATGAAAACGTAATTAAGCACATTATTGAAATGGTTGACGTTGAAATATTTGTTTACATTTTAAATAGTTTACAATCCTAATATAATAGAAGCACAAGGTTTTACTGAATGGATTTAATTAGTATGCCTCTTTCTTCAAACACACCTGTTCCACGCATTTATAAGAAGAGCAAACAATTTTAAAATAAATTATTTAGAGAGATTTGTTGGTACAACCTATATAAATTAAACTATAAACAATTTAATAGCACTCAAAATTAACTATGCTAATACCTCGAATTCATTCACTCACTGAGTTTATTTGTTCAATTATTATATATAGAGTTCATAGATAACTATTTTGTATTGCGCAGCCCAAGTCATACATTACAAACGGAATCGTATTTAGGTGCTATATTATTCTCGTGAAAAACGCATTGTTGAGACAGTGTCAATATTTGACGTGTTTCAAGGACTATAGAAGACTCGTTTCTATACCTACAATGCTCTATTTGAACTGAATAAGTGTCTAAATGGATCTGACAATACAAATATAAAGTGCTTGACAAATGACCGTGTATGTCCATTATAATTTATATTTTTTAAACAATTCTTTGTAGTATTGAGTGCACTAAAAAGTCAACAGTAAAGAAATTAAACATATCCAGTAATGCAAATAATAGGGTACTAACCATCGGTACCTTTTTTTACGCTATGAATTATTAATATGATCACATTTTTCTCGGTATTATAGATATTTGTTAAAGAAATACACAATATATTTACGCAAAAATATTATTAATTATTGACATATTATAATTTGTTAATATTTGTAAATTTTATTAATTTTACTAGTTATTTTACAGTTTGATTAATATATACTAACGAAGCTATATAAATCAATAATTTCGGTGAATTTAAATGAAAGTTAATTAAAAATTATTTTATCTTATATTTGACATTCTTATGTAAAAAATATAGCCATGTGTTTGAAATGTAGATGCGTTATCACGTACAGCATCACTTTATTTATGTTTAAATTTGCATATTACGAATAATCCTCGCTTTTTGTCTTAAAATGTAAATGTTTATAAAATATGTTTTATGCATTCATTAATTAGTTAAAACTGAAGAAGTTCATGTCGCTAATGTGAAATATTTGGTAATAAACTTTGTTAATATTAGCTATAATGCTACAGACATCTAAACATATGCTTTGTAAATATTTGGAATTTTTTGTAGCATTATATTCAGTTACATGTACTACTATGAATAATGGAGGTAACTTTAAACAATGTAATTATTTGTTAATTTACATATGAATAACTTACTTATGCCATAATTAAAAGAACATCAAGACAACGTGGTTTATTTTAGAAAAATTATCAAAATTTTAACAAAATATAATGGTTACTTTTTTATGAAAAAGTTATACAAGTTTTGTTAATGTGGAACTAATTTGTTTATTATTTTGTTAAAATCAATGTATTGCTTTTATTTTGTAAAGAACGAATCCAGAGTTTATGAGGTTGGTAGAAGTGTATCTACATTACCTTTGAGGGCAGGTTTAGCAACAATAGCTACAATGCCAATTGCACATGATGTGGATAAAATTGTTTTATCAAAAAATGTACAATTTAGTTTTTTTTTAACTTGATTTGAGGTGGTTGTTTAAAAGAGATAGACCTTTTTAACAATAGTCTTTTTAGGCCGATATGCCAAAAATCTTAAAAATTAGCTAGACCTTTTGCTATTAACTTATTATTTACATAACATTTTAATTGCCGTGCGCAGTGACTTGACTTTGGTAGTCGCAGGGCTAATACTATTTTAAGATGTAATTTGTTGCTATGGCATTAGCTTCTGACAAAGCGGTTAAAATTAACAAATTCAATTTATTCAATTAATTTATGATTTTAAATTTTAGTGTAATCAAATATTATTTTGGCAGTATACGCTGCGTTTGTGGAAACTTTTTATTTGCATTGATTTCATTAGTCTGTGGTGTAGCGTCTTATTTTTAATAAAGTATATAAAGCATATAAATACGTTATCTATAAAGTTTTCAGTGAACTGATAGTTTTTAAGAAAAAAAAAATTTGCTCGACTAAAAACAAATTGTTTTTAAAGTAGAATTGCATTTGACATTAAACATTACAATTGAATAATTTTTTAAATCAAGTTATTGTATACGGAAGCCATTGACTGCAAACCTCTAGTTTGAAGATAAATTAGTGAGGTCATAAATATAACTATGATCCCTACATTTAACCCAAAAAAGTAATTTTCTATTTTCTTTATACAATATTTTATGTTGTAACCGAAGAGACCGAAGATGGGACGTTATGAAAATATAAAAATTATTTTGGTAGGTTGGATGGCATAAACGGACAGTTTTTTTTTTAATTATTTAATCAATATTTTTTATTACAGAGACGTTTCGAAAAATTGACATTTTCCTTCTTCAGTCGAACAATAAAAGTCGGAGTAAATTCCTTCCTTACTTATTAACTTAAAACAAGCTTTATTTGTAGCTTTTAAATCGAGACTGCTGATACAAGTAACCAAAACACACTTTATTTGTTTATCGGAGTCTTAAAAATTAGTTAACACATTAACATCACACCATCTTACTCTACTCTGGCCGGAAAAAGATTTTTTGTTTTTAATCTACCTGAATCGATCCGGTATGTTGACCAAAATATTGTAGATCATGGTGATAGACAGAAAAAAACTCTAAGAAAATCCAAACAAATTCCAAACGGACCTGAAAAATAAATAAAAAGTTTAGATACTGAGTACTACGGACATAAACAAAGTAAACAAAAAGATCACAATCACACTAAACTAAGCAGCGAAAGCATACGTACAAACAAAAACTAAAAGCACAAACAAACTAAGTGCGGCAACATAAAACATATTAAAAAAGAGACGTCAACTTATAGCAGACAACAAAAAACCAACAATAGAATACGTCAAGACAAACAAAACCGCCAGAAAAATTACAAAGGAAGACATCAAGATCCACAATTCTCAAATTGCGCAGAAACTTCTAGAACAACATAAAGGAACAAAAATGTTCAGAAAAGAATCGACAAACACAAAGAAAGAAATTGTTAGAATTAAAGACAAAGAAGGTAATCGGATTTAAGGAAGACAAGGGAGACAAGAGATTATAAGAACGGTACAAGAATTCTATGCAGACCTATACGAATCAAAGGTAACGAGCGACGTACCCAAAAAAGACCGTAGAGTCAAAGTTATGAACGTCAACTCTGAGGACATACCGGAGATTACGACGGACGAAATTAGAACTGCAATTTAACATATAAAAAACAGGACAGCAGGGGGCAAAGATGGGATGTTAGTGGAGAAGATAAAACAAGGCGGAGACATACTAGCACTTTAATTAAAAATATTGTTCAACAAAAGCCTGGACAAAGAAGATATACCGCAGGACTGGGCAAATGCCCTTTTAATAATTATTAACAAAAAGAGCAAAACCAAAAATCTAGAAAATTACAGACCGATCAGCCAAAAGAACAGGTAGGGTTTAGGAAGGGATACAGCACTACGGAACATCTACAAACGATGAGAGTACTTATAGAAAAAGTTGTGGAATACAATATTCTTTTATGGCTAGCATTCATCAATTTCAGGAAGGCTTTTGACATGGTGGAAATATGAGAACTGCAGCAAGCCCTGAAAAACGTTAGAATTGACCAAAGATATGCAAACTTAATAAGCAACATATATCGAAATGCCACACTACAAATCTAACTACACGAACAATCTGGAAAGTGGAAATTAACAAAGGAGTGAGACAAGGGGATCTGATGTTACAAAAGCTCTTTGCTCTAGTACTAGAAGACGCACTAAAAATAATTGACCTCTATAGCAAGGACATTAACATTAATGGAAAAAAATGTAGCCATTTAATGTGGTGTAGAATACTCATCAAAGACACTTACAGAGCCACAAAACGCATAAACCTAGAAATCAACTTCTACAAAACACACTACATAGCATCAGACAAAAACGACGAACGACAATTTAGGTTAAACACTAACTATAGGCAAGGCCAATCAAGACCTGAAAATTCACGAGAGAACACGACAAACTTGGGCGGCATATGCCAAAATTAAAGACATATTGGCCATGGACATTCTTTTCCATTTCAAAATTGAATTATACAACCAGGGTATTCTACCAATAACCCCTTACGAATCTCAAACTTGGACTTTTACCAAAGCAATACTTGATAAGCTCAAAATCAATCAGAAGGCTATCGAGAGAAGGATACTGGGAATATCACTCAAAGACCGGAAAACTAATAAGTGGATCAGAGAAAGAACGAAGGTGCAAGACGTTAGTTGGGCTAAACTGGTACCAGATGGCTCAAAACCAAGATGATTGGCAGAAGAAGACGGAGGCTTATACCCAAAGGGTAGAAAACAACTAACAAAAAAAATCTCAATTTTTATACCAAAATAAACAAAGTTGATGGCAACTTGTAAAGTGCTAATTAAAGTGTGTCTGTGTCTATAAACATAGTGTAAAATGTTGGGTTAAAATTAACAAACCGTAACCGTAAAAACCGTATAAACAAAAAAATTTATTTAATAAAATATTAATTAAAAAGGAATCGTATTTTATTTTCATTTTTCTTTGCTAGTGAGGATTTGATTGGAAGTTGACCAGCGCTAGTTTGCTTTAATTTACTTTAATATTAATTAGTTAAATTAATCAATTTAAATATAAAAAAAAATACTTATCACTAGAACATACCTATTTATAATAATAATTAATTTAGGGTGCAGTATTAATTCTGTTTTTTATTGTTTATTTTAGTTAATGATATCTTGTTTTTAACATCTTTCTGCACAACAGCACAATTTCTGATAAGACTACAAATTCTACAAATTGTTCACAAGAATAACATTAAGACTAGAGAAGAAATTGGATGTTTGCCAATGAATCAAACCGGTTTTTGCTTAGAATTTAGATACAAAGCATTAAGGTTTTAATAGAAAAATTAGTAGAGTATAATCGACCACTCACCCTTGCGTTTGTAGACATTTATAAAGATTTTGACACAGTTGAGTTATATGTCGTTATGGAAGCTATGAGAGAATGTCGCATAACTAATCTATAACATTTACCGCTACAATTTAAGTGAAATTACATAAAAAGACTAATTCTAATAAATGTAAATATCTCTACAACTGTTTATGATTGGTTTGAAGTATGCTTCAAGAAACTCAATAGAATGAGCCTATGACTAATAAGAAGAGATGGGCTGAGTGATAATGATAATCCCACTGAGCAGAAAATATTTGAATGTTACAATGTTTTTTTATTATATAAACAATTTGGTTGTTTGAAAAAAAGAGAGCCTGTTTCTTAGTGGTATTTTGATGATAAACAAGCTAAACTTAAGATTCGCCGTTTAAGTTTAATTACTTTGTAAAAAGAAAACTTGATAACTTATTTGATTATCACAGTTAGAATATGTAACATCTATTAATTCAAGAACTACCGTGGAAACTACATACTTATTAGCAGGTTATTGTCAAATAATTAAATTATTACTAAACTTGTTTTTATATTAAACATTTTAGCTAATGTTTATTCTGCAACTAAACATTTAAATTACTATCTGTTTTTTGTGAAGATGAATCATACAAATTTTTGTTTGTATAGAAGTTTGAACAATACTGTTAGTTCAGTCGATTTAATACACAATGCCAGTTAACTTAAACTATTGGTACTAGATATGGTGAGTAGAGTGTTGTCTTAATTGTTAATATATAATTTGGTTTAAGGCATCATTGTTTTACGTCTAGTTACCTTATTCTAGACACATCAACTAAAAATGATTTTTTTTACAGAATCAACACCTTGTTGATGTATTTTTTTAACATTGCATAAACATATGACATGAGGTATAAAAAGTATTGTAACATTTTCTTTATTTGAGGTACGTGTAGGAAATATGATTTATGATAGTTATAAACGGCACTTCATCAAGTTTTTTGATAAATAGATTTATGTAGTATATTGAAGACGTAGCTTACTTTAAAGCTCCACTAGGCTATAAGAAACGGATTTTTGAAATTCCTGTACAGTAAAGTGTTTATTTTTTCAATATTATGTTGTTTGGCCGAGCATTTATATTTAATAGATCTAATATTATTCTGAGTTCTATCACTAAACTTGTTTAGATCCTTAAATAGAAATTTATGAGATACGGATTGAAAAACAATGCAAAATTTGCATTACGTTTTGGTGTTTTTAAAAATGGATTATTGTTTTATTATTTACATTCCGTTTTAGCTATATTGTTTTGTGCAACTAAACCATTTCATTGTTTTCGGCGTAAAGTTTGATTATTGTGTTTTCAACTTTCTAATATCTACCAGATAATGTAGTTTGATTCTATTTAAAAATTACTATATTAACAAAAATTATCAAAGCATCTGCTTTACCATTTGAGTATCTGTTTAAATTGCAAAAAGTTAATAAAATGCTTTTTTTTAATGAGCTTTGCGCAATTTAGCGGTGTAAATTATGTGCAAATTTTGGAAAATAATGCTCAGGATTACCTGCCTCCATTTCCAGCACCCAAGAAACAAAAATGTTGCGTTGTTTATAATCATCCAGCTTTGAATCCTGCTCAGCTGGACTTTATAAACTTGTAGGCTAAGATCTTTATGCAGTATGCAATAAAGTTTGAACTGCCGGATTTTTAATTGCTATAAACGTCTTGGGATAGACAAACTTGGGTTTTCTACAATTGTTAGCGACAGCGGCAATGTTTTGGGCTAACCTAAGTCTAAGTTTGAACAAAATAATTTGCATCAATAACTTGACCATTTTGTTTAAATTTTGCAATTAACGTTACAATAGCTTTGCCGAAAAGTCATACCGACTAAAAACACTATGAACTTTGCAAACTACAATAAATTGGAAAAATTGATGCAACACAAATATTTCTAATTGTTTTTTTTTCAAACCATTGACAATATTTGATTTGTAAATCAATAGTGTTTGTAGCATACAACAAAATGTAACGGTTTACTTAAAGTATGAACCATCAATTTCTCAAAAAGCTTGAAATTTATTAAAATAATAGACATTAGTGTGCTATATTATTTTAACAAGGTTACTGTATGAGAATAATAAATTGATTTTTAAGAATCTAAACATTTTTTAACAAATTACGTTTGATAAAAAACTTGATTGTATCAGTTGCAAATTTACCAAATTGCTTACTATTTTTTAGAAAAAGAAAATTTATAGATTTACAAAACATATGAACAATAAATATAAACAAAATGCTTTTAAAACACATTGATCTTTAAAACATTAAAATAATTTTACCAAAATATTTAAAATATATGCTAAAATGTAATAAATTATATGATATAGTTGTTGTTATTTAATTAAATTTGTTATAACTATATTATACAATAGTTAAAATATGAACGCATACATCTTATTCTTTATGTTTTATTTCCCAAACCATTTTAATTAATTCATAACATTTTAAATAACCATTATATAAATTCGTAGTACATATTTGTCTACTGTTATTCAAATTGAAAAAGTTCTTTAGAAAAGTTTCTCTAGGGCACATTTGAATATAAATCATATCCTATTATAAGAGCAAATAATATTGAGTAATTTTTAATTGGTACGAACCCACGATAATACAAAATTTATATGGTCAAATAAATTGTACCGACGATCAACTTACTAATTAATCTTACAATGATTCCGACGTTTTTATCCTATTCATCGAGCACTATATTATTATATGGTATAAGGTAGACATTATTACATCTATTTGAGATGATGCGAGTTAAATAAACACAATAGGATTTTGCAATTACACATGTCGATTGTATCGAAGTGTAGCATATGTTTTTTTCTTCATGAATTCGGGCCGTCAGTTTCATTTTGGGTCAACGTACTTAGTGATTTTTGTTATAGGTGCCATATTAGAACAGTATATCATAATCAATATATCATTATTCTATCATTTCCTATTTGAAAAAATGTTTTATATGCGGTCAATAACCGAAATTTCTTTTCATAATATTCACTAGCAAACAATTACGGAACGTGATATTTTAAATATATTTGATTAGTTCTACTACAACTACAATTCTTCTGTAAGAAATTGGGGATTATTTGTTAGTTAGTTTATGAGGTCATTCACTTAACACATTTGCGTTATGTATTTCAATTAGTTATTATGATTCATATTAAATTTATTATATTGTTGTGATGCTACGCTTTTGATAATAAATTCTAAAGGCATAATATTCTTGGTAAAAATTGGTAATTACAATTCAGACGTTTGTCATAAGAACGAGTTTAAATTGATGAACCATAACAAATATAATTACGTAATAGCTATATTTCTTTACTTATTTATTTTATAACCGAAAAAAAGTAAATGCAAAAGAAAGTGGCAACAATAAAACTCGGAAATTAAAAATTTCTAATTAATGCTATACCAAAACTTTTTTTACTGAACTGATAAAAAAGTGCTGAGCTATAACTGTTAATGAGAATACAAAACATTTATTGTCCAATAAATAGCAATCTAGTTTTGGCTTTAAAAAGCCATCTTCAGATATCCTTTTCTTTGGTGGCCAAACTTGAAGTCATTAAAATGTTTTAATTTCTGATTAAATGATAGGACGACACTTTTTTTATTTAAGTTCTTTTTACAGGAAAAAATCACATAGTTATTTTAATTCATTGATAAAGGACCTTCTGTATTAAAATAACAAATGGTTTGTATTCACTCTTTGCTAATTGTTTGTTAGTTAATAGTATATAATATTTTTACTGGTGGAAATTTTAAATGAATTATTTTGTTATATAATTTTTTATATTGGATTAAAACAAATTAAAAAAAGTGCGACAGCGTGGGTTAGTTGCTTAGATGCTTGCCTCTCTTGCTGGGGGTCCTGAGTTCAAATCCTAACCTGCCATATTTTATTTGTGAATTTGTTCAATACTTCGGCATTTATGGTTTCAGCGACAAACAAATTTACACACAATAATTATCTCGCACTCTCATCACTTTTAAGGAACTTATCAAATAACTGGATTAATAAGTAAATCATTGTCAACTTGTATAGTATATAGTATGCTCATAGATACAGTGTCTTTACGACATGGTCTTAAATTATCTCGGCTTGTTAATCCATTACCAACCAATTATGTTTGTATTATATACCTGGAACCGGAAATAGTATTCTAGAGTGAAAATATTGTATATTTATATAATATGTTCACCCTTGTACAAAAAGGTGTTATAATCTACTTAGGGTATATAATATTAACATAAAATTGCATCTCCAACACGATTGGTAATGAAATAATCTGCTGCAATACATTAAGCCAATGTCGTAAAGACACTATATCTATGGGTATACTATACAGTATAGTTGCTTAATTGCTATAAACCAGCTACCCAGCTAGTACCAAAGAGTAAGAGTGAGTGAAAAAAAAAACCTAGAAAGAAACAATAACAGTGTCGAACTTTGAACATAGAGAATGTATATCTTAATATACTTCTTTTTCAACGGTTCTATAGTTCTTTAATGATTAAGTGATTTATAATATTTTAAAAAACTAAAATAAACACCAACTGGATTGTATACGTTGGTAATGTAATAATTAGGGTTGGACTTTTCTAATAAAAAAAACAGTTAAAAATGAAATCAAAACGTTATTTCAGAGCTTAAGTAGTAATCATATTTTATTGGCGTTTTTGGCTGTCACTCTTTGTGCACTGCTGTCAGCTCTTTTCCAGAACGCTATATTTTAGGATAGACGGATATGCACCAACAATGAGCAATATCCTCTTACGTAAAATTTCGGAGCGCCTCAAGGCGACCTCAAACGTCACAGCCGATAACGCCATAAGAATAATGAAAAGCAAACTTAAATTTAAAATGTTTAATAAAAAGTAAACTAAATAGTGGTAAACTAAATGTGAACATTGTTCAAGAAATATGTTGTAAAATACTTAGAATACTGTCAAACAAGATTATGCAGAAAAAGTTAGAAGTTAGAAAGTAGTTATTGATAATATTTGAAGAAATAGTAAAAGTAAAAAAAAATACAAAAAATTGCAAATACGGATGACAGAGTACATTATTTTAAATTTTGATAATTGCAAGAATAGTTAGGATACAATGAAATCAGCTTGCAAAACCACTAGAAATAAATGTAATCTATTTGTATGCGGCTAAGTGTATCAATCATTGGCAAACTTGGCTCTCATAAAAAAAGTCCTAAAATTGAGTTTTCTATTTGGTCGTAATTATTTGTGTATTAGTTTATTACTTAGTATAAATAGATAAAAAACGCATAATAACATTTGAAATGTGGCTTTGAAAGAGATTAATGGGCATTATATGGTCAGACAAAATACGGAATAAAGAATATTGAGAAGAACAAAGGAGGAGAGAACGCTAAAGATGGATAGGACATGCAAAAACAATTGTTTATTGAAGGACGTGATTAAAGAAATGGTAAATGCAAATCCAAACAAAAAAAACTAAGAAAATGTAAGGTAACTAATGTTTTAAGGAAAAGAGAGGATTACAGGAAAACGTAACTAACAGGTCTTAGCTTGTTTGGAAAGATTCTGATTTTAACAAAGTTAATTTTAATTTTTTGTGCCAATAAAATGATTTTAATGGCGTTTTCGGCTGTAACATTTGAGGTTGCTTTAGGGCGCCCCAGGTTTTGCCGTAAGACAAATAGGAACTTTACACGTGAATACATTTTTTGTTTGGCTTTTAATTATCTTGCGTATATTTTTTTCTTTTTTACTGTTGTTCTTAGAATTTAAAAACTTTTGACAAATATTGAGCAACGTTCATAATATTGTGTTTAGCGCCATGTTGTCTTGCACTAAAGTGACGCCAACTTACTGAGCCAAACACGCGAATCTGAAAAAGAGCAGCCAAACACAAAAATATGCACAGAAAGCGCTAGCTCTACAAAGAGCAACACTGCCGAAAACGCCATAAGTGATGCCGTCAAACTTTTGAAATAAGTTTTTTTTGTTATACAATTTTGTTTTTTACTAGGTTTTATGTTTTTAAATGTTACTAACTAAAAAGTTATGCGTGCGTAGAAAAATAAATGTAAGCCAAATAACTTCATCAAATGATAAAACAATTCAAGTGAGAAAAAATTAATCTTTTTTTTTTAATTCAATTATTTAACGTTGGTCTATTTTTGCTGCCAATGCTAATCACCGACGCCAGAGGTTAAGACTACCCCATCTGAGAATTTTGCTTCAAATTCAGGTATTACAACCTAAATTATTGGGTTCTTTAACGTGCACGCAATATCAAGGCAGTTCACGGGACCTACTAAAGTTTCTCTTCTTATCCGAAAAAAGGCAAACTTTTTAACTAAAAAGAGTCAGTCTTCAGATAGGGGGCTTGAAGGTTGAATTAAAGACCCCTGGTATAGCAGTCGAGTACGCTAACCACTACACCACCCGTTCAGTATTAATTATTTTGTTAACGCGTAATATTTGAGATTTTAAGTTTTGCTAGGACTTGACAGTATTTCTTTAGTTGTAATTTTTTTTTAATATAAAATACAACAAAAGTTACGAGCGTAATACCGAACAAAAATAATTTGTTTAAAAGATTGTGTTACAGTAAACGCGTAATCGTAGAGTTATAGTATTATTTTTTTACTAATTTGTTTTGTGACGCAACAGCATCAAATATGTGAATAGGGTTGTTTATTTTATCCAACAAAAAATTTAAGAGACCTTTTTGCTGACACTGTAAGTCCCGACGTGTTGGTAAGTACTTTTTTTTTATTATTTGATGGTTTATTTGCAGGGATTGGCAAACTTATTATGGAGCGGACCAGATCGTAAAAGTTTTAAGTTTTAAATAAGGAAATTTTATTTGCACTTACAACAAGTTTAACTTTAGATAATATATCCGCCGCAATTTTTTTTGAAAATAGGGACTTTTTGGGCCTACTTAAATACATATGGCAGACCGGATTTGACCCGCGGGCCGTAGTTTACCGACTCCTGGCTTATTGTAATAAATGTTAAAGATTTACATCTTATCTTGATACTTATACTGTAAAAACGCATTGTACGCATCTAAAAAACTAAAAACAAAAACAGAGTGGAATATAAAAACAGAGTGGAATATAAAAACAGAGTGGAATATGAGCATATACACCGTACATCAAAAAGTGATTTAAAGAAACATAGGAATGCTAGTGGAGATAGCAATGTGCCAAAATAGATAAGTAAGATAAAATACATAATTCATTAAATATGTATAAAAATATAAGAGACCACTTCTTCTTTAAGTGCCGTCTTCGTTTAAAGGTTGGTAATCATTACGGCAATTTTTATTGTTGAGACCGCAGATCTAAATAGTTGGTTGTTAGTACAGCCAAACCACTTCCTAAGGTTCTTTAGCCATGAGTTTTATCTTTTTCTTATGGGTCTTTTTTCTATGATTTTTTTCTGCTTATTAACTTGGAGTAATTTATTTTTTTTTTTCCTTATATGTTCCATATATAATAGTTTTCTTTGTTTGGTTGTCAGAAATACTTCTTTTTTTTTTCCATTTGTCTCATCACTTCTTTATTGGTTATTTTCTCTACCCATGGGATAATTAGTATTCTCCGATATATCCACAGCTCGCATGTCTCCATTCTCTTAACGTTGATTACACTTTTTTTTATTGGGAGAGTTATAAAAGTTGATAGTAACTATTCATTTGTTATCACTCCAGTTCTTTGTCTTAAAGTATGTCCAGGCTCAATTTTCTTTCTATATTTTTAAATATAGTTCTTCCATATTTTTAGTTGTTGTGTTGTTTCTGTGACTATTTTTCCAGTGCTATTTTGCTATTATACAATATGTTAAGCAGTTTTTGTTTACTGGTGCCTGCAAGTTTTTTAACTTTTTTGTGTATGTTGTGTTTTGCTTATAACTTTTCAATTTCTTCACATTTTTGTTTGTAGTACTCTTCCTTTGCTTTTCTTATTTTTGTGCGGAGTATTTGTTGAGTTTCTTTATATTGTTGGTGACTATTGTAAGAGACCACAGAAATACGTAAATCAAATTTTTGTCTCTCATATTCACAAATGTGTTTAATATAGTTCTTCCATATTTCCAGTATTTGTGTTGCTTCTGTGACTATTTTCCTGTTAGTATCATACAATTTGTTGAGCTGTTTTTTGTTTACTGGTGCCTGCAAGTTCTTTAACTTTTTTGTGTATGTTAAAGCTGTCGTGTTTTGCTTGTAACTTCTCAATTTTTGTTTGTAGTACTTTTCCTTTGCTTTTCTTATTTTTGTGCGGAGTATTTGTTGAATTTTTTTATATTGTTGGTGACTATTGTAAGAGACCACAGGAATATGTAAATCTTGACAAAACAACGTTGTTGCTGATATACATTGGTAAATATAGATGATAAAATAACAACACGGCAAGAATGCATACAATCTTTTAATACCGATGACAATATAACTTAATATGCAACAAGATACTGGTCCCCCATCAGATTTTTGGAGACATGCTGAAACTAATAGAAGGAAAACACTTGGACATTATCACAAAACTATTCAACTACATCACTGTAACTGAGAAATGGATTATATCAACATTTATACTAATACCCAAAAAAATCACAGCAAAAAAATGAAAAGAGTACAGAACAATGTACCTTTCAATTCATATTGTAAAGGTTATTTTAAAGATTATTTTTGGCCGTATATACAGGGCGTTTCTTAACTGGAAATTTTAGGTACATTTCAAACAAAAAATCTAAATAACTTTTTTGTCTTTCTTGCTTTGTTTTTGAGATAATTGAAAAATACACACTTTTATTTAGCAAAATTTAAATTAAAAGCAAAAACAAAAAACAAACAAGTTAGGATTTTGTTGATGTTCAAAAAGCCATTGAGAAATTGCAAGTCGTTGTGCTGCGTCGCCTGGTTGTAGGTGTTTTACTTTTTGATAATGATATGGGTGAAGAATTTCCCTATTTAAGGTTTTTCAGACAAAGTTTTTAGATAGTTGTAAACGGGCGGAATGTCTAACGCTGACTCCTTGTTTATCAAGAACTGCGTCAACTATTTGTTCCTCTTCTGCCACGATGTGCCGTTGATGTGGATCTCTATTACAGCGATTTCTAATTTTAAATTCACGGAGCTTTCAAAATGCGTCCGAAAATGGTATTTGGTAAATAAATTTTTCAAAAAAGCAAGAGACGTGAACTCTGTTTTTGCGTATTTTTTAAACTCTAAAAAGGCGTTTGACTACGCAAGAAAAAGACAAAGAACTATATAAAACAATAAAACAGAAAAAGAAATGAAAGATAATCATGCAGAGCAACATAAAAAAAAGAGAAAGATGACAAACTTTAGCACATCATAAAATAGACTTGAATATTGTTACAAAGCTCAACTTTTTTCTTGAAATTATTTACTTTTACAAAATTACGTTAATTTTCATAAGAAAATTAAATCGTCTTAATGTAATTCACGCTTTTAATTTTATTTTTATTAAAAATTTTATCAACTTTAGTTCTTATCTTTGTTTATTATATTATTTCTTTGAAGCTAATTTTATTTTATTTGTTATGTCATTAAATTATATTATGTTACTAATTTACTCATATTATGTAAATGTTAAAAACTTTGTAAAATATATAAGTAAATTCCGTTAAATAAATAAATAAATTCAATTCAATATTTATATCTATTTGAAGTATGATGTATCTAGCTTCAACATATTGTGTTTTTTAATATTAAGTGAGACCAATCCTCTTATTTGCATTAGCAATAAGTTATGTATATTATCCTAACACATGTATCTAATACCAATAAATTAACATTTATACCAATGCAATTATGATAAATATCGACCATCAACGGAATGCAACAAAAATGCATCTATAAGTTATAAAACGTAATAAAAATAAATGCTTGTTTATACAAGCGGCATTAAAACGTAATTTTGAATACGTTTTAATGGTCGGTAGGAATTAACATGTATTCCCTCATTTGTATAATTTGCAATAAGTGTTCATTACTTTGATAGTCTTGTAGTTAAAGCGAGTTAAATTTATGGAAACGATCAGATAAAATGTATGAAGATGTTGTAGCGATTGGCAAAACGTCTGTTGATAGATATCAATATTTAAAGATCCCACGGTTTTGTTTCAAAATGTGTACACTGCTTTACATTTTTTTAAATACCAATAGAGAGATAACATTTGCTCATTTATTTAAACCCGATACGTTTCCTCTGACAGGTTTCCTACTATATCTCATTTAAAAAATACACGATTTTTTATTTATATATTTTTATAAATCAAGAATGGGGGTAATTTAAACTAAAAAATGCATAAGGGTCAGGATTAAATGAAATAAAAAACTTCATTTATCATCGCGATTTATACGGGTAGAGAGAAGAATAGCAATCTTTATCTGATCTTCGCATCTCAAAAAAATATATTTCACCACTTTTAACTGCGGATTCAGGTAACAAATTTGTTACAACACTAAAATTTTATTGTTTCTAACCACAGCACGTTTATGCAGGTAATGTCAAAACTTGAAAATGGTCACAGCCGTTACACAGAATAAAGGATGTGCAGTAAAAATAATAATGACGGTTTTAAAAGGTTGTAATTATGTTGCAAAATTCCACCTACTGTATTTTTAGTGGTATATATTAATTGAACCAAGAAAAATGCGTCAGGCGAAATTGCAAAATAAACATACCAAGCAAATATTTGAGACACGTAAAATATTTTGTCTTTTTTTCATAATATAAATACATTCCACCCCGTTTTACATGTGCTAAATATTATATAAACCTGTCATATACGGCTACTAATTAAAATCATCAACAAATTATTTATTTTAGGTGTTAGTACTTAGCGGCTTCTCCTATGTTAGGAGACACATCTGATCAAATATAGAAAATGAGGATCTCATTTCACGCGTCTTTGCAGTTTCTAGCTAGATGCATAAATGTGATTTTACGCATTAGTTACTAATTAATGTAATGTTATAATAATTATTCGCATAATAATGGCGGCCTGCGCACAAATACTTGTTATTGTTGCCATTAAAGCTGAAGCGGCTTGATTTAAGGAAAAAATATATGTACACTTATAAACAACGGCAGTAAAATTATCCTACTCACTATTAAATATAAAAATGTTAGCAAAGAATGTTTTCCGTATTACCGCTGCTAAAATATATTTTCACCGACTTTGCTAATTAAATCTCTCATCAAGTACTGTTTCTTCCCGCTGTTCACATCTGCGCCGCAGAATCTCGGCATGTTTGAAACTAATAGGAAGATAGCCGTGAAGATCATAACATTTACATCATGTAGAGCTATTTGCTATGCTTTTCTGTATTTATTACGAATTATAACGTTTTCAGCGTATTCTCGTGTTTGAATCACATAGGAGTTTATATCATTTTTACAGCAGTGATCTCATTTCAGTCGTATCCACTTTCGTAAATATAAATTAAATATACCTTTTATTGCTTTTGTACAGAATTGGAAATGTGTCAATATTAACCTATATCTTTTATATTATGATTTAACACTTTAATTTTATGTTAAATAAATATCACGTGCTATGAGTACTTATATTATTTATTGTTATTGTGATTAAGAGCTCAGCAGGAAACACTACAATTGCATATAACTTATATATTATATATAACATTATTTAAATATAAGTACACATTAAATTTATTTTATTTTAGAATAAGACATTTGATATAACTATAAATTTAAAATACATTAAAATATTAACTGTTTTGCAATCATACGGAAAACTATAATTTTCAACAATTTGCATTGTTGTAATTTTAAGTAAAAAGGCTTAACTTATAAAAATAACAAATCAAGAAAGCTGGAATTGCTGTTCAACAAAGTTTTTGCTTAATAGGGAGTAAAACAATTAAGTAAGTTAAAACAACTGATAATTATAAAATGAAATAATAATTTATTCTATAATAAGCATGACATTTTAAGTATTAAGCGTGATTTCTGTGAATAAAACGGTTTGACAAAATCCGAACACGTGCGTTACTTACATTTGCAATAAATTATGGTTAGTTGTTGCTAATTATTTATCATGATGTGCCAAAGCGTAATATCATTTTAATTGAAAAATGTTCTTAAGTGTACCCGGGTAGTTTCAAATGATATAATAATAACAACATAAAATAAATCATTATTGAAAATTAAATTGTCTATTTAATCCATCCCTAGTGAAATTTTTTTTCCAATTCTACCCATTTAGTAGTTGTATTTACAAAATTTGCATTTAGTTTATCTTACTATTTGGAAGGGCCCTAAATAAGTCATAAAGACATCACTTTGAACACATAGTAGTGATAGTATAGGAAGTTGTAAAACTCTTTAGGGTTTCAATTTGTTTCGTTTATATTTTTCCTATTCAATATTTATTAAAACATATGTAGTAACCTGACATTTTATTGTGATAATAATATTAAGCTGCTTACTACTTGTATTTTTTTAATTTTATAGTTTAATGGTGTTTATCATGATACTTCATTGGAAACCACTTATTACTCTTCTTCGATGTTTTCATCCCACAAAAAAATATAAAGTATTCTGATTTGCGTTATATTCCTTTTGTCATAACCCTGCAGTTTATAGGTTTTAATATTTTATTATTTCAGGATTTATTTGTTTGAATTATGATCAGCGTTATTATGGGTTTATCAATTAACGTGTAGCGCAGAATAATTACTTTTAGAGGATTTGTTACTTGCAACTTTTGATATCTGCAACGAGATTAGCTTTTTTTTGAAGGTAGTAGCTAGTCTTTTATTTGATGTTTTTATTAAACATCATTGATACCATCCATATTATTAAAAATAATTTTCATTTTTAGCAGCCTATATTTTTCCACTTAGACATAGGCTTTTTTTCATTTTTTTCTCACTTGTCTCTGTATATTGGCTTGCCATCTTAACATGGGTCTCCCGATGCTTTTTTTTTAATTTTTGCGGTTTCTACTGCATAATATTATTTGTCTATTCAACATGCCCGCTTCTTACTTTTTGCAGTCGTAACGTTGTTTACTTTAGTTTTTGCTCAAATATCCTTATTTTTTTGTCTATTTTTTAAGCTGAATTGTATTGCACGCTCACTTAAAGTTGTTGTGCACTTTTTTTTGTCATGGTGGTTGTCTCGAGCTCATACAATATAACTGGCACTACGCAAGCATTATATACTTTTTGTTTCAGATTTATTGTTATCTTTGCTTTTTTAAGAATATGTGCGAGTTTTTAAATGCTGATTGCTTTTGCCTAATCTGATGTTGTATTCAAGATGTTGTTTATTGTTAGTGACATGGATGTTGTTTGTGCTGTTAATCTTTTTTTTTTTGTAGATTTATTTTTAAGCCTAGTTTCTGTAACGCTTTCTTCAGTTTACTCATCAGTCCTGAGTTTTTCTTGGTATACTGATTCTTTCTGCTGTTATGTCAAGTTCTTACAAACGTGCCAGCGTAAATAGTTTTGGAGAAATTCAATCACTCTGTTTTACTCTTTTCTGTATTGGGACCTTTTCCGTTGTTTTTGTCTAATTGAAAATGAAGTGTAGCGCCTTTGTAGTATTTAATTAGGTTGACGTAAATATATTTTCAGTCAATCCTTGTGTTACTGATTGCTTTTAGCACCGCCCATTTTTTAAACAAACTGAAAGCTTCTTGGTGATTAATTAATGCAAGGTGTAAGAGAATTTTGTACTCTGTACACTTCTTAATAAAAGTTAGCACCGTTTGAATGTGGTCCGTTGTACAATAGTCGCTTTGGAACTCTGCCTGCTTTACGGGCTGGTAAAAATCAAACTTTTTGTTGAGGCGGTTGATTATAATTTTGGTAAAAAGCTTATACAAAACGGACATCAGATAATAGATGTAATCTGATTTCTTTTTGTGACCATTTTTACTTGTTGGTTTATAATTTTGTAGATAAACTGCTTTTTTTTTATTTGTTTGATTAGAGAACTAGTTTTGACTGTTAAGTCATTTTCAGGATTAATTTAGTCAAAAATAAAGAACAAAAAAAAGCAAGCATATTATATTATTATTTCCCAACACTACATAACCTCAATGTTGTGGCAGAGCACGTGAGGTTGGGGGTTAGCCGAGCATGTGGATGGTAAATGTTAATTAAATAAATAGCTTTAATTCTTTCCATACATTTAATTTGTAAATAATCTGTAAATTAACAAAAATAAAGGCACTTAATACATCGAAATAATTACTACATACCTGGGCTGGTAATATATGACAAACCAAATAGACCGCGTTATTTACAAGTTAACGGTAGGGAACGAAAAGGAATAGGAGACTCCCAGTCAGGAACACAAAACCCACGGACCCAACGGTCGGTATACCGGGTGTTTCCGGCACACCTGCTCCCAAACTCCTTCGTTTTGGATGTGAGGTAAATTGGGTGCCGTAATCGGTTAGTAACCGTTTTGGACAACCAAATTTAGGAAAAAACTGCGTTTTAAGCCGACGTATAATACTTTTGCTGGTAGCCCGCTTTATACAATACAAAGTTACGTATTTGGTAAAACAATCAAGTACCACACACAGCATACTAGCGCCGCCAACAGACGGTGGCAAAGGTCGATATAAATCAATAGCAACCAAATCGCCTGAAAACTCGGAAATAACTGTTATTTGAGGTGGGTTTGGTAACGAGCAGAATTTGGTAGTTTGACAAGTTATACAACCCTTGATACGTTTTTTTATGTCCCAATACATGTTTTTCCACCATACCTCTTGTCAAACCGCATGCTAGGTTCTATAGACGCCAAAATGACTAATGGTTTCGTGAAAAATATCAATTACCGCCTCTTGAAGAATCTTTGGGATACAAAGATAGGTTGCTTGATACTCCCCTTTTTGGAGATATAAGAAGTCGTGCATAACAAACCTCTGATGATCAATGGCATTCCCTTCCTTAAGACCTGTTATATGGAGAGACAAAGTGGGGTCGTCGTGCTGGTGTTTAGCTAAAGATTTGAATAAATTTTGTATCTATACTGATAATGAATTAGATGGAAGATATCGAGCTACTAATATTTTAAATATTTTATCTTGTGGGGTAGATAATCTTTGCATAGGGTGTCTAGATAAAATATTTGGCAAGACGTTATCTTTTCCCGGGATGTAAATTATCTGAAAATCGTATTTTTGTAAGGATAATATCCAGCGAGTTATTCGCAAAGATTAAAGTCTGCACGTCTGTAAGAAAGACAGCGCTTTGTGGTCTGATAATAACGTAAACCGACGCCCCAACAGATACACCTTCCACTTATTTAAAGCTCAAACTACGGCAAGTGATTTTTTCTCCGGAACACTACAGTTCCGCTTGCGGTCTAATAAAATGCGGCTGGCATAAGCATCAACTTGTTTTCTTTTACCTTTCATTTGATATAATGTTGCTTCTAGACCGACGTCGGACGCAACCGTTTGAACTAAAAACAATTTCTCATAATCTGGGTGATACAACAAAGTTTGTTTAGCGACAAGAGATTTTAATTCTTCAAACGCTGTAGATTGTAAAGCCGACCATTGCCATTTTCCCTTTTTTCGAAGCAATCCAACTAACGGCGCCGACACTGTAGCGAAATTACTACAAAAGACTCGGTCGTAGTTGCATAAACCCAAAAACAAGTGTATTTCTTTAATATTTTGAGGAACGGGAAACTTCAGTATTGCTTGAACCCGCTCTGGGTCGGTGCGCATGCTTTGATTGCTGAGTACATAACCTAAAAATGTTACTTGTTGTTTAAAAAACTTACATTTCTTTAGGTTTAATGTAAAGCCAGCGTTACCAAGGCAAGTCAGAAGATCATCCAAGTGTTCAAGGTGTTGAGCAAACGATAAAGAATGTACTAGGAGGTCATCAATATAGGCTAAAACAATACCATGCCGTGTTGGGCCTAGGATTTTATCCATGCACCTAGTAAAGGAGGATACAGCAGTCTTAATGCCAAAAGGCAAGACCTTAAACTGATAACAACGACCACCTACTACAAACCCCGTGTACCGTTTTGATTCTTGGGATAGTGGAATTTGCTAATAAGAACTTGTCAAGTCAATGGTTGACATAAACTGTACTGCGTCTAGACAATGCATGATATTGTCTATGGCCCTTGGCAATTCCGAATCTCCTTTCATAACTTTATTTAGCCTTCGTGCGTCTAAACAAACACGTACCGTACCGTCCCGTTTCACCACTGTAAGTAAGGGCGAGCAAAATGGAGTGTTGCTGCGCTCAATAATACCGTGCGCTTCTATTCTCTTTAATTTCTGTAACACAACTGCGCGATGCGCATATGGAATTGGATATGGCTTTATTTAAAATGGTGTTTGATCGGTTAAGTTAATGTGATGCGTATATTCTGCTGTTCGGCCAGGTACATTGGAAAAAACATGTAAATATTTTTGAAGTAACAATAAGAATAAACATTTAGATTTGGCATCCAGAGCGGTGCCGCCAACAATATCCCTGAGCTTCGTTTCACCTATTTCTACAACCGCGTTTGATTTAACCTGTACAGTATTGCGATTGATAGCAGCTATTTTTAGTTTGGGTGGTTCAATAAGCAAAAACTCATGATGTAGTGTCTGTACTTCCTCAATTGATGCTTTTAATTTAGATAAATCTAAACAAGATTTTACAAAATTAATATGTGCGCATCGAATGCGTAACTAATCTACTCCTATAATAATAGGGTACGCAAGTTCAGGTATTAGCAGAAACTCATGAGTAAACGTAAACTTTCCAAGCTTGAACTCAAGTCGGATTTGGTGGGTTATATTTCTTTGAGCCCCACAAATACATCCACGGTTGAAGACGTTCCGAAAATCGGCATGAATTTGTCCAAGCCACGTCCGATACAAATAGTCATTGCGAATGATGATCATACAATTTCATTAGACGAAGAGCAGCTATCTAAAATATTATTAAGGGATGAAGTAAAAGACAGGAATGTTTCCGTCGCTAAGGCCTTTTGTAAAGGAAAATCATTTATATTGATTTTTTTTCTTAGATATATGAATACTAAGTATGTTTTAAATCAAAGTAGTTCCGATTGGTTGGGGCCTCAAGATGTGCCGTTTGAAGGGTTTTTGTGGAAAGGCGGCTCGGAACGTGAGACGACCGGCATACAAATGTGGTCCGATATATTTTTAGGTGAATTAGACTCTGGTGAAAAGGTAGCAATAATTTTATTAGATACACAAGGAGTGTTTGATAGTGAAAGCACCGTTAAGGACTGCGCCACCGTTTTTGCCCTCAGTACTATGATTAGCTCAGTACAAATTTACAATCTATTTCAAAATATTCTGGAAGATGATCTGCAACACTTACCGTTGTTTACGGAATACGGGAGGTTAGCTCTAGCGGATTCCGGCAAGGTGCCCTTCCAAAGGTTGCAATTCTTGGTTACAGATTAGAGTTACCCTTACAAGGCCGAGTACGGCGCCGTCGGCGGCAAGAAGATATTGGACAAACAACTAAAGATCAACGAGAAACAACACCCCGAACTGCAATCGCTCATAGGTCACATCAAATCGTGCTTCACGGAAATCGCATGCTTCCTTATGCCTCATCCCGGTCTACCAGTTGCCACTAGTCCATCATTCGACGGCAGATTAACAGATATTGCTCCGGACTTTAAGAAAAACTTTCAAATCTTAGTACCTTCAACATGGCTGAATTAAGACAACGTAAACATTTGAGCCCCATGTTGGGCTCTATAGATGTGGCAGAGCACGTGGGGTTGGGGGTTAGCCGAGCATGTGGATGGTAAATGTTAATTAAATAAATAGCTTTTATCCTTTCCATACATTTAATTCGTAAATAATCTGTAAATTAACAAAAATAGAAACACTTAATACATTGAAATAATTACTACATACCTGGGCTGGTAATATATGACAAACCAAATAGACCGCGTTATTTACTAGTTAACGGTAGGGAACAAAAAGGAATAGGAAACTCCCAGTCAGGAACACAAAAGCCAAGGACCCAACGCGCATGGACGGCTTTACGTCTACGCCATAAGTTGATTTAAGTCGGTATACCGGGTGGTTCCGGCACAATGTATGCATTTCTGAAAAACAACAATATTTCATATTTATGTTATCTTTGATGACTTCTTGTATCATCTGTGTGTTATGGGATCTCAGGATTTTGTTAATTGCTTTTTTTACTTGTTTGACTAGCTCTTGATCTCTTATTAAGTCTTTTTATTTTTGTGCGTTTTGTTAGGAGTTTGTTTGTGCTCTGGCTGAGTTTTTATTAACTTTTACTCTTATAGAATACACTTTCTTGGTTGCTACTTGATTAACAATTTTTCCCGATAGTTCATTATTCCGATATTCTTTAGATTTTCAGTTGGTTCTAGTTTTTCGTGACTTGGTAATTGCAATCTTTAATTTTGTTTTTTTAGTTGGTTTCCTGTTGGACGAAGAACTTTTTTGATTTGTTTTTTTTTTCTTTTTAAGTGATTATGTTTATTGCGGCTTTTACAATTCTATAGTCACTTTTGGTATTAAAATGAATAAGATCTAACACATTTGGACAGGATTGTTTATTTGTGGTGAATAAATAATCTATTTCATTATTTATTGTGCCATGGGAATACTTTTTTATGCTGTCTAAAAAAAACGTTTGCAGTTTATTTGTTTTTTGTTCTAGAAAGTTAAGCATAATTTTATCTCTACTATTTTGTGTGCTCTATCTAAAGTTAACAATTTTTGGGGACTTTCTGTTGCAGTTTTTTGATAAATCTTTATTATAACTTTAAATTTTGTATTTTTTTGGATTTTAGCGGTCGTTAGATTTTTACAAATTTGCTTTTTATTTTTGTCTGTTGATGTTGATGTTGATGTTGATGTAAGTGCGTATGCTTGTACGATCTGCATGTTGTATTTTGTAATTATTATCCTAAGCACTTAACCAAGTGTGAGCCATCAACAAAAACTTAGCTGTTAATACTAACTTTTGCAATTGTTTGAATTGTAAGCGAGTTGTTTCTATTACTGTAACTTTTGTATCTATTATAAACAATAGAATGAGTGTCAGTTATCAGTTAAGCATCAGTAAAAGTTGTATCAATAATTCTTTAAATGACAAACGCTTAGATAGGTGGGTTTACACAATGTTTGAATTGGGGACTGGTAGCTTTTATTGCTGTATTCCACCCGCTCACCTAAGTTAGTTATCAAGAAAAACTTAGTTGCTTCCATTTTTTGTATTTCTGTAACTATTGTTTACAAAAAATGAATGTCAGTTGTCAGCAAAGTTTTTTGGTTGAGTTTTTAATATAACTATTATCAACCGTGTTAAATACGCTAGCCAACATGACTGTCAGAAATTCTGCTCCTGAATCCGCCAATAAAGAAATAGATGATCTACGGGAGCAATGGCTTGTAAATACTTCCAGATGTTTAAGTTTAAGATACAAAGCAATTCGTTTTGGAAAGGTTTTGCAAGAATGAATGCCCACCAGTTAATTAACAAATCTTCAAGTTTAAAATTGGATGAAAAACTTTATATGATTGATGATACTTGGGCAAAGATCAAAGATCTACTCTTTCAATATTTCCGGAAAAACAAAAAATCTATTTTTTAGTTTTGGTGTTTGGTAAGAAAATAAACATTGCTCGTGTTTGTTTTTGACATTATTTAACAAGTCCAACAATCACTGCTTTTTACTTAAAAGTTTCTTTTTTTCTGGATGTAGATAATCCAGAAGAAATTTAGCAACACTGGTTTCTTTAACATCCTTCATTTTTTTCATCAATATCCTTCAGATTCTTCTAATATAAGGCCCAGAAAGTAACAAATAAGTTGGCAAAGTATGTTATAAGTAAATAAAGACTTTTTAATTTGAATAGTTGTGTATTTTTTTTTAATGCACTATTTTTTAAATTTATGTATACCCATACTCTGCTCTCTCCCTCTCTCTTTTTCTCACACTCTCTCTCTCTTTATCTGAATCACTCATTTTAAGATTGTAAAAGTTTTGCAAAATAGTGACAGCAAAATTGTTAACTATCAATATGAAATTGCCAGGGAGCATCATACATTACACATTACAGTAAGGGCTTTTATTAAGCGTAAGCTTCTACTTTTATGTATAATTGTAATAACAATTTTAAAGCTGAATAACAAGAAAGCATTTAACAGTCGCCCATTATTGTTTTTTTTTTAATTACTATAAAGAAGTACATAAATAAATACCATAATTATTTGCTATAAATTTTTATTAAAATTGCAACAACATAATTATTTGCAATTTTTGATGTAATAATATTTTGTTTAATAATTATTTTAAGTTAAAAGCAAAATGCATCACTCCAAAAATGTAATTTATAATCACAATTTTTAATTATTAATATTTGTTTGCGATTAATGCAATTTATGTATATTATTGTATGTTAAATGTATAAATTGAATATCAAACAGACGATTTGCAATAAACATATTATTATTAAATTCCAATATGATTTTATGATAACTATCTAAATAGTTAAATATAATTAAGAGCCATAATAATGCCAAGTTTATAAAATTAAGTATAATATTTTTAAAATAATTTTAATACCTATTAATGAAATTCAGTTAGTTTATTATTAAAATATAACGTTAATGAGTAGTAAAATCTAAAATAAATGAATTTTATGACAAACATATAGATGTGGATATTTATATTTGATAGCAAATAAGAAAGTATAAGGTCAGATACAATCAGCATAGTAAATCTCAACTTTTCATACGCAAGTAGAGAAAATGCATCGGGCATAGGATAGGAAGTCGATTATACAAGACGTGATTGATATTGGATAGTGTAAAGATGACGGTGAAATATGGCAAAACGTCCCTATCTTGTATTAGAATTACGCACGGAGAGCATATTGCAATTATTGTAAATAAAATCTTTGTCAACGGAAGGTTTTGCAACATGTAATCTTTAACGAACAGCATCGTAAAGACTAATTCACAATCGAAGATTTCAAACGCATACGTACCGTGAGCGCACACACATTCACAGATAAAACTGGTAATGCGGAAAAAATCACAAACACACGGCCATGTTCGGCGTCTAATGCGCAGATAGATGAATAGACAAATTGTCTGTATGCTAATTATAAATTGTTTATTATAATGGGAAAAATTATAACACTTACTTTGTTTATTTTAGATGATTGCAATCTACAGGCAGGTAGCCCAAGCAATTGAAGAGTTATGGAGTAGGTAGAAATAGTTAAGAAATTATCACAAAGCGTTTAGAAAATTTTAAGCTATCCCAGTTCTAACACCTTTGTGAAAATGTAAAGTACTTTGGAAATTCCAAATAAGTTGTTTATTCAAAAATAAATGGCAAATAGTCATGTAAACTTAAATATTTATATTTACTTTATTAAAGAAAAGATTTTTAAATAATAATACAAAATCAAGTCTGATTAAAATTAAATAATAAGTTTTTTTAATTTTTTGTCATATTAAACTTACATAAAAAGTAAAATCAATATAATATTTTCAAATTTGTAATGTTTTATCGATAATAATGTATGCTACTCATTACTCTTATGTTGTATATAGTATCAAATTTACAGTATATATGAGGCAATAATAATAATAATAAAAATAATATATATAATGCTATAGAAATCAATCAATGAAATTATTAGTTACTTGTATGTGAAATTAATATTTTTTTTGTAAATTGTAAATTTAGTTTAAAACTGATAAAATAAAATTGGGGTATTTAGAAAACTAAAAAAAAAACGTGAAATTTTTATTTTAAACATTACTAAAGAAAAAAAAAATACATATGCATCAATAATAAAAAAAAAATTTACACGTTTTATGTGTTTCTTGTTTAAATTGTTGGATTTGTTGTTTAAATTTGTACATATCTATACTTTTGATTCGATCTAATATTTTTTAAAATATGTATGTTTATAGAAATTTTACTTTATAGGGACATTAAGACATAAGTTTAACCACATTCAACATAATTTTTGTGTATACTAAGCTACCTATTATAGAGGCTACATAATTCGTGTCTGGCTGTAGTCAATTTTATAGAACGATTGATGCGCTAAAACATAAATATGCAAATTGCAATTATGTAGATTGCAAAATAAAAGATATTATTAGCAAACAAATCAATGAAAATTAATCAGAATTTATTTCTGGTATACGTAGATTTTAAAATTCAAAAAGCAAGCGAAGTAACAGATTTGGTAGTAGAAGTTATCTGTGTAGATATATCTTCTGTGGGAACATGCAAATTTACAGAAAATGACGGGAATGAAAATAACAAAATAAATAAGTCAAATAAACAAAATTAAATTGACGGGTTAGGTTAGGTTAGATTAGGTTGTTAGGTTAGTTTAGATTAGGTTAGGTTAGATTAATTTGGCTTTGATCACATGTTTAACTTATAATTAGTGTTTATACAATAAAATTTTTAATCAATTGGTAATCAACAGAGAAAGCTTTATAAAAGTGGCCCGAATTGTTTTTTGTCATTTAATTGCAAGTGAAATAATTTAACTGTTCTATTGGCTGTTGGATGGTAAACTCTAGTTCTAAAATGAGATTTTCATTTTTTATCTGTATAATATTTTCAGCGGATGATTTTAGTTTCATAAACTTTGAAACAGCTACAAGCTTACTTGTTTTTTATAACCAATAACCTAAATGTTGTGTTAAGTTCAATAGTAAAATTTATTCTAGGATGTAAAACTTTTTAGATTTTAATTGTATAAATACCGCTTGTCAAAACATTGATGTGACATTTGGCTTCATAAATTGTTAAAAAAACTTGAGTATTTACGTGCTTTGATAATTAGTTTTAATAAATCAAATTGTTTGTAACTTATCTAGAATTAACCTAATTAACTACGAAAATAGAAATAATGAAATAAACTTTAATCTGCGTTTTATGAGATTTTTCTTTTTCAGTGCAGTTTTAATATGCTCGTAATTTAATCAAATTTTGTGTAAATATTAAATAGTATAAATAGTATAAGTAGATGATAGGTTTTTAACTTACGCGCAAGTTTGCAAAAACGACGCTAGACGGAGTGGTTGCAATTGAGCAAGTTCTTTAAAGACCAGATATGAACGCATACTTTACGTTATTTTTTTTATTGGTGCATTTCAGGAGCACATATAAGCCTAAAAATTTGAAACTTTGCGCATGTTTGATATTAGATACGTAATTGTTGTAGCTTTGGTTGTCACGTTGTGAAGTACACAATATGTCATTTGTATTCTTTAGTTGAAAAGCTGAAAGGTGAAAATAGGTTAATTTTGCAGAAGTCGTAAAAAAAAGAGTAAAATTGGACTGAATGGATAGAAAAAAAAACGGCAAGTGCAATTGAACAAGTTATGCTTGCAAATCTTTTTCAGATGTGAATTGTGTTTTATGCGTTTATTTGACATAAAGGAAGAGGTTAATACGTTGCTTGTTACTATTTGCCTGTCTAAAACAAAATAGGCTCAACATTTACTGTCGTTAGAAGTATTGGAATACTATACATTGGGTTAAGAAAAAATATTTATTGTTGCGTCTTCAAAATGTGAGTACAGATTGTTTTTTTGCGTTTTAATAAGAAAAAGTGTACTAAACAGGTAGTGGGCATTAATACTTTTGGATTATGTTCATTTTATATGCACTTTTTTTTTAACTTAGACAAGCTTAAGAAGTACTTAGTGTGCAAAGTTCTGTAGCTGTGAGTAT
The DNA here is from genome assembly GCA_963932245.1 of Tachinus rufipes. NCBI lineage: Eukaryota > Metazoa > Arthropoda > Insecta > Coleoptera > Staphylinidae > Tachinus > Tachinus rufipes. The sequence goes on along the minus strand of OZ010742.1, from coordinate 36,868,045 downwards.
ATCAGTTTGTCTGTGGGAACTGTTTTAGTGAAACAACTTTTTTTATTTTGCAGAAAACGTGATTGCCGATTGTCAACGCGCAGCCATGAAATTTTGTTTCCTGTTGGGGAAATTGGCCGTGGAAACTATTGTAATGTTCAAGACTCATGGGGTTGCTGCTCTTAATACAACCAGAAAGGTTATTACGTTTTAAAAATGGAAAAATGTTAATTGAAGACCAACCCCGTTCAAGACACCCCTTAACGTCAAGAAGTAACAAAAACGTTGACAAAATAAATGCTCTCGTTTGTAAAGACCGTCACCGAACCATTGATCAACTTTGTGAGATGTCTGTAATATCATGGAGTTTAATTCAGAGAATTTTATGCAAAGATTTGCACATGAGTAGAGTTGCAGCCAAATTTGTCACTTGCCATCTCACAGCGAGCAAATGAAGCGTTGTCTTTAGGCATGTTTTGAGCTTTAAAAACTGTTCAAAAAGGACTCAGAGTTTTTTCCAAAAATGCTTTTCTTGTTTCAAAAAAGCTTGCCAAGTGAAATCAAACATCAAAACAATGCTCATTTGTTTCTTCAATTGCAGAGGTGCTGTACAAACGGAGTTTGATTCTTTGGAAACTGTTAACCAGAAGTTCTACTTGGAGGTTTTGAAAAGATTGAAGAAAGTATCCGGAAAAAAAGCAGATCATTGGCGCACAAGCGACTTGTTCTTCCATCATGACAACGCGCCGGCTCACATCGCTCTCTCTGTAAAGCTGTTTTTGGTTAAAAACGTCATGACACCAATTGTTTACCTTCCTTATTCACTGGATCTAGCCTCCTGTTATTTCTTTTGGTTTTCCAGACTCAAAAAAAGCATGAGAAGAAAGCGTTTTTCCACTGTAGAGGAGGTAAAACAAAAACCGCTAAAAAGCCTAAAGAATATCTCGATAAGTGAATTTAAAAAAAGTTTTGAACGATGGAAAGTGCGATGGTGATGGTGTCAAAGGAGCATACTTTGAAGGTGATCAAAATTTGGTGTAAAAATATTAAGAAATAAAGAAGTTATGACAAAATTACCTTTTTTTACGTATAAAATTAATATAGTCAACGGTGGTATGTCTATAGACAAAATACAGCGGCAACTTAGTTGGATGTTGGCATCTGTAGCTAGCGGATACGCCAAAGACTTTATCAACAATAAAAAGTAGTTTCTGATATTATTGCAAATGTTATTGGTTAAAGCGGAATGTACGCAGTATTTTTCTGAAAGTACATCAGTTAACAATGTTCTTGTAAATAACGTCGCCCACAAATTAGAACGGAAATTTAATTTTTTAAACTATACATTGTAAAATAAATGATTAGGTAAATATTAATAGAAATAAATGACATTTATATATGGTTTTAAGATTAAATTAAAGTTGTTGTCCAGCGTTTTAAGCACGCGCGTGTTTTAATATTGATTTTAAACACGCTGCGCCATGTTTAATGAAAGGTTTATGATGCATCATTAAATTTTTTTTTTGTTATTTTTATTTGACTGACTTGTTATTAACTAGTTTAGAGTATAATTTCTTTAGGGGCGGCAAACTTTAAATTGGCATCACTCTTATCTGTGACAAATGATTTGACCGATTTCGGTTGTTTTGAGGTTAGTTTGGTTTGGCAATTTATCATAAATAAACTAACGCCGGAGCAACGTTTGGGCTTTGTATGGTGCTCATAATTGTCCATCAGAGCAATTAATTCGAGAAACTGTGCATCGTGTTTGCAATATGTTTAATCTAAACGATAATAAGCATCCAATACGACGTCGTACAGTGCGCTATTTGTCATAGTGCTCAACAATTAAACTTGTGACCATCCATTTAATAAAAAATGTTTGCAAACAGATTTTGGTTTACAAGCTTACAAGATCAACTTCTACAGGAATTGAAGCTACACAATTATTGTTTGCGCCGTACATTTGGTAAATGGGCCGAGGAAAACATTAGTATTGATCTACAATTTTATTTGAAAATTTTGTTTTGTGATGAATCACATTTTTGCTTAAATGGTTATGTCAACAACAAAATTGTTGCATTTGCAGCGATAATAATTCACAAGCAATTGTCAAAACACCAATACATCTAGAAAAAAATACCGTTTTCTACGCTTTATGTGCCGGTGGAATCATTGGTTCATATATCTTTAAAAATGGTGATGGTCGAAACGTTACATTCAACGGTGAGACGCTGGAGACATGATTGCCAACTTGTTTGTGCCTCAATTGGACAGCACTATTGTTGTAGATATGTGGTTACAGCAGGACGGCGCCACATGCCACACGGCGCGGCGCGCGATACAATTAATTTACTTAAAGAAACATTTCACGAACAATTAATTTTACAAAATGGACTTGTTAACTGGTCACTTCGTTTGTGCAATTTGATGCTATTATATTATTTTTTTGGGGATATGTAAAATCCCATGTCTACACCGATAAACCAGAAACAATTGAAGCTAACATTTGACGCAGTATTGCCGAAATTCTGCCTGAACTACTGCAAACAGTGTTTGGAAATTAGACTTTCAATCTTTGCCATGTACGGAGCGTACGGAATTAGTGGAGCTGGAGCAGCTATACTAATTTCGTTTTGTTAAAATTTTATTTCATTAAAATTAAAATTAGTAAGTATTTTAATATTGTTATTTAAATTTATTTATATTATTTATTTTTTTAATTTTTATTATAGCATTGTTCTGATGAAGCCCAACAAATTTTGGCGAAATATCAATAACAATCTGTAATTAAACGTTTGTTTATGTGAATTTATTTATTTTATTTATTTTTTTAATTTTAATTATAGCATTGTTCTGATGAAGCCAAACAAATTTTATAACCCGATAATAATTCTATAATAAATAATAATAATAAAAATATTATAAAATAATATATATTATACTCATAAACAGTAATAGGCAATTTTTTTTGCTGTGTGATTTTTTTTTTTCTATTTTTTCTATTATCATTTATGTTATGTGTAAATTTTGCAGTGTAATTTTATTACGTGTAATTTTTGTCTGTATAATTTCATCAGATAACCGTTTTCGTAGATGTATATATTGCTATTGTTTTTAGCGCAATTGGTTATTTTGTTTGAGTATATGCATGTCAAACTACAACTAAACATTAAAAATAACATGCTACAATTTCGTCGTAAAAAAATTATTAATGGATTTGTATAAATAATATTTAAATTACATTAGTTGTTAGATACTTTTTTATGAAACAATAACATCAATTTTAACTATATTTATAATTGCAATGTTAATGATTGTATTTATGTTTTGTAAAACACTTAATATTCCTAACTACTATAGTTTGTTTTATTTTCAAACATTTTCATTGTAAAAGCATTTAAGTTTAATTGCTACTAATATTAATACGTATATTTTTATTTTACTTATTACGTTTTAACACGCTTTATAAAATCAATTTATTAAAATGGCGAAATTCACTGCGCATCTTGAAAGATTGTCCATTAAAATAATTACAAGTTCCCATACCGAAATGATTTATTGCTGTTTGTTATAGAAAAAAACGTAATGGCAATTACTTTTGCAGTCCTCAAAAAATAGTTAATTTACTGTTATATCTGCATCATCTACCAGCATTTGTAGTTGAACTTTAAATGTCACTATAACTAGAATTAAAGGGAAATTATGCGGTACAATTCAAAGAAAATTAAAAAACAAAGTATCTGACCAAGTAGAGTAGGCAGACGCGTTCTTCCACGTTGATATTCAATTTAGCCTTATTATAACATGTAAATAGTGGAGATTTGTATCTAAATAAAACTACTTTGGTTAAATATCAAGTAAATGTCCATAAATTACATGTAGTGATATAAATTATGTGGAGTTAGTAGAATAGTTTACACGGGGAAATTAAATATGTGCGTATAATATAATATTGCGACAGTGTCCAGTTAAGCCGTGCACGGACCAAGTCCGGTCTTCTCTATTTCTCTATATATTTATGGCCATGTTATTAGCTAGCTAGAGGTTGACAAATGGCCACTGCTAGCCCGTGCTATGTGTGATCTCTGACCCCAGAATCAGATTTATTATAATCCCACAATATTTGATAGTGGTTATTGACACCGGTTTTTTTTTGGGTATAAAACCGACTTATATTTTGGTTTTATGCCCGCAAACGCTCCCTAAATTATAAATTATCAGGTAATATCTTTAGGTGCTATTGAGATTTTCTTAGCTCCTCACAGCGGTATACCTAACTGGTTTCTTGACTTTACTGGACCAAGGACCATATTATTTAATTAAATTTTATCGCATACTTTAAATACTTTGTAGTCATACCATAAATACTACCCGACATAGACAAAAGTTATATTTTAATGTAATATCTCTACATAACTTGAATTTCTTCATATACATTACTACTGCAGGCATTATTATACTGAAAACAATTCTCGAACATTATTCAATATTTGTAGCATAATTGGCGTACTTGCAACAAGCAATTTAAACGGCTGCGGTAGACAAAAACTTGTAAAGTTGCAACCAACGCACCGATTAGTACATGCAAAACAGACGTGTTAACAATTCTTATATCCACATTCATTATCCTTCGACCTGAGCCTTGTTTGCTTATTCACCTAATTTATATTCCACGAACAGAACGAACGTAGCTTTTTAATATAAAAAGCTGAAACGATCAAAGGTTAGAAATATACTAACAATGCTTGATAAATTGAATTTCTTTTTTAATTTATTAAACATTATCAATATCTTTTATTCAATTAACTTTTATAATTTTATTTTAATCTTTTAATTCCTTTACGCAAATGGAATAATAATAATTTTATATCAATAGCTTCTTACTAAACGTTTTTAGATTAATTTTAATACATTTTTTATAAGTTTGAAATTAATTTAGTTTAATAACTGTGGATAACTGTGGATTTATAAATGACAAAATAATGGAGACGATGAATTATATTATAAAACACAGTTTAGTAGATCGTTTTGTAAATAAATTAACTTTGATACTAGTCATCGCGGGTCTAATAAGTGACTCCCAGCCGTAAATTACTTGTCAATATCTTCGTGGTTGTAACCGCAGTATGGTATTTGAGTTTCAGCTATAAACAAACTTAGCCATAATTTCTTATTTCATCTTAATCTTCGGAATGATGTTCAGACAACCTATAACTAGACCTGGAAAGGTCAATAGAGCATAAACCATCAATTTATTTATTTTTTAGAGCAGAATTTACATTATATTTTAATGTTTACATATTTATTAAATGCTGCTTTATTTACTTCTCTTAATTGTTATATATTTTTAAGTTTAGAATTATTGTTTTATTAAAAAATGTTTTTTCAAATATCAAGTTTAATTGATGATTAAGCAAAAATCATTGTTTTAAAAAGTATTAAATACAATGTTTTGGATTATAATTTAGAAGTAGATAATAAATTATGTTCAGTTTATATATAAACAAAAAATTTATAATAGCATCAAAATAAAATATTTTATTGATGATATAATATGAGTTTCCATTGTACATTTTTTCACTTTTAAGGAATAATTTAAAAATTGTTTAACAAAAAGAATTTAATTCATGCTAGTGGAAAATTTGTCTACGACAAATACACTAGCTTAAGCTATTTTTATTTTTTTATCAGCGTCGAGTACTTGTTGGCTGCATACAAATTAATAATCTTTTTAAGCCAAAGAGAAAACAACACAATACATTTTTTTAAATAAATAAATACTAGATCTACAGATGCCAAAATTAAAAAGTTAACTTAACCAAAATTCTACAAAAAGACTTTGTCACCAAAACCTAAAAATAAACCTAACCTAAAATCACAGATGACAACAAAGTTGTAAATGACTTTTGTGCTAGTACGTAAACAAAAATCTAACCTAATGATTTAAAATGCCTTGATGCCAGATTTAAAAAGAAAACTTACCATAATATTACAGATAACACCAAAATTTTAAAGATTACGGTGTTTAAAACTATTTTATCAATAAGGACAAATACACTTGCGAACAAAAATAGAGGTCACTTTAAAATTATGATTTTTGGAATTTTTTGTTTTAACTTTATGATTGCAAATTATAAAACAAAGTAAGCGTTTAATAATTTATTTCCTCACAAATGTTATTGATCTGTTAGTTATTATCACCGTGTTACAGACTTTTATGAAACAGCATCTATTTTGCTCTAATTGAAAACTTACATTTCGTTGTGGTTTTTTTACTTAATGTTGATTTTTTTTGCAAAACTTGTCATTCACGCGGTATATTGTACTTAACAGATCATAATGCCTTTAAGCTTTATTGTTGTGGAAAGAACTGTAGCCTGCATTAAAGATGGGCTAAGAAAACGTGAAATTGGAAGGATTCTTGGTAAAAGCCTTTGAACTGTACAAAAGGTGTATCAGCGTTTCTTGGATACTGGCCTGATAACCAGAAGATTAGGATTTGGGCAAAAAAAAGTCACCACAGAGATGAATGTGAATGGACTGTTAAAAGAAGGCTTTGGGCTGCTGGTTTGTCTTGTAGAAAAATGGGCACAGGTCCACCTTTACAACGCCGACATCGTGTTGCAAGATTGGCTTTTGCTCAAAATCACTGGGCATGGAATAATGTTGACTGGAGCAGGGAACTGTTTTCAGATAAGTTGCGCTTTTGTCTCAATGTATTAAACGGACGTTGGAAAGAGTGGAGAAGACGCGGAAAAAGATACGCTTTAGTTTGTATTAATGAACGACTTCCATTTAGCGGTGGGTGGGTTATGGTTTTGGCAGGAATTTTTACCGAAGTACGCATAATAACATAAAAATTAATAAACAACATCAGATAATGGAATAGATGCATAATTGAATTTAGTTTACTTTCGAAACCATTCTATACTTGTTGCTAAATTATGATGATTTTTGAAATAACATATTATTGAGCCTCATGAGGATGATTTTGTGCAATTTGCGTTTTTTAAATGACGGGCAGTTTAAACTCAGGATGACTTTCAACAAGTCTAAACAAGTCGTGAGATGACACATATTATTTTAAAGTGTACTAGGTAGGCTTCTTTAGAGATAAACCATAAATGAGTTTTATTGTCAATAACATAATTATTAAGAACTTTCCAATCTATTTTTGAACTGTTAATGTACAACTGCTGAATTGTTTTCTGTGAGATAAAGTAAGCTTTGGTAAGTTGCAGTTACATATTACTTTTATTCTGTCAATTTTACTGATGTATAACTGAGTATTTAGCAACAATATTAAAAAAAAAAAAACAAATTCAAAACGTCAATGCACATTTTTATTCTGGGAGGTCAACTAATATGAGTTTTTATACTTAACATCAGCTACTGAAAAAACTTGCCATTGTTTACCTGTTTGGGTCCTGTCTTACTATATGGCTAGCCCATTGCCCCTAAAACTGCGCCATCCTAATAAGTACCTCTGTTCTTCTTCAAATTTCTTCATTTTGAACTTTGTCTTTTAAAGTAATTTTGAGCATAGACCTTTCTATTGCTCTCTGTGTGGTTTGCAGTCTGCTAAATGTTTTTCTCGTTATAGACATTGTCTCGAGGCCGTAAGTGAGCACTGGCATCACGCAGGGTTTGAATACTTATATATAACATTTAGATTTCTAGTTTTATGACTTAAAACAGTATAATACATTAGGCAAGTTAGTATAGGTTTGATTTACAAATGTCAGCTGCAATTTGAATTAACATGTCTCGTAGATTTAGTAGTTTTAGTTGAGTTTTTTCATCATTGGGCGATCTCTTTAAGGATCTTAATGCGTTTGTTGTGTTGTCTTTAGTCCAAGGCTTTTTGATAGTCAATAAAGCATATATAAACATTGCAGTCTACATTTCTGCATCTTTAAACCAGCACTTGTTGGCTAAATAGTGCTTCTCTTGTTCCTAGTGCGTTTTTGAATCCAAACTGTGTTTGGCTGATTTCTTTTTTGTACAGCTTGGTTATCTTTTGTTAATTATTTTTAGGAAATGTTTTAATAGGTGACTCATTAGGCTTATAGTTTAATAACCTTTACAGTGTTTGGCGTTGTTTTTTATTTTGGTAATGTTATGAACGTTGTTGACAACCATGGTATTAGTATTTCTCCTTTGGCATACATCTTATTATATATTGTTGTAAGTTAGCGTATGCCATCTTCATCTAGTAATTTAAAGAATTTGCTTTAAGTATTGTCTGGCTCATGGGTTACTTCGTCATTTAATTGTGCTATTGCTTTTGGGACTTCATGTATTGTTATTGTCATATTCTGTTTGATGTTTTATTTAGTATGTTTTGTTTATGTATGTTGCTGTGGTTTGTGATTGTGTTTGTTGATGTTATATGTGATATGGAAAGTTGCAATTGCTAGTGTTAATTTCTAATCAACATTGTCGATAGTTATTTGGTAGGTTTTGAATCTGGTATTAACTCTAAGGTGTTTTAATTGTAATAGTGAAGGTAGATAATTATTGCAGACAGACTTGAAGTGTGTTGCATTAATCAACCAAACTGTTTAAACTTATTTGGGCCACTTTTGTTTGAAACCATTTTATGTTACCTGGAAGATGGTAGGTTATTACAGGCTGTGAGGGCAATGAATTGTATATGTTTACATTAGGGTGGTAGATTGACGTAGTTTTGCCTTGTTGATTTTTACTGGAAACGGCAGTGGTAAATTTACACAAATGACTTTATAGCCAATAGTTGTTGTATGATTAAATGTGTTGGTCTTGACGTACGCTTCCAGCGTAACGTAAGTTATCTTAGTAGATAGAAGATTGATATCATACCTAAAATTTTTTTAGTACTTTGTCAGTATATAGTGAAAGACAATGCTATTTAAGTGTTGTTAAGATTGGTTTTAAGGCACTTTTGTTTAGGGAATAGAACAGTTTGATAAAACAAAAAATTTGGGTGAATTATAATTCTATAGTACTTGTGGACATGTTGTAGAAGTTTTGTGGGAGCTTTGAAGGCACAATGATCACATTGCGCATTGTTGCTGAATAAGTACTTCAGTATTTTAATAATGATTAAGGCGTTAAACTTGATACTTTTGCCATTTTGAAAGCGTAGTTTTAGAATTTCTTGGAGGATTATTTTTTGCTGTGGATGGTAAAGATAGAGCCAGGTTTAGTTGCAAATGTTTATGATTGTTTTTTTTTGCATTCATGGTTGTTATTTAGCAAATCATTTGGTACATCCTAAAAATGTTTCAAGTTTAGTTTTGCGTAGACTTGTTTGTGGTGTGAGTAGTTCTGAGCTAAAATTTGTAACTTTTGTGACATTATTGCAAAAGCTCTTAAATCAGTAGTGGCCTGTGTGGTTGTAATTACATAATCAAGTCAACAGTGGCTAAACTAAAATACTTTTTAGTAAGATGTGAAGGCCTATGGTAAAGTCTAAAAATTAACTAGCTTAGCGTGTAGTTTAGAAATTACAATTAATGTGGCAATTTTAGAGCTTGGTAAATTGTTGTTAGAAGCAGAAGATTGATTGAGTTAGCAGAAGTATCAGTCTACCTTATTGCTTGCAGTTTTGTTTTAAGCAATATTTTTGATGTAGTTTTTGAGATGTTTGGCTAAGCTGCAAGCATTTTTATAAACCTTTTAGTCCGAAGTTATTCAAAATTTTATCTTAGTAATAAATAATATTGTCCAGGTAGTACAATAAGCTTAGTATGAGTCTGGGATACAACGTGGTAAGTATAATGTCAAAGCTCTGATGGTAAAAAGCAATACAGTCTAGGTTTTGCAGAGATTTTATGTCTACCCGGATTACGTGAGTTGTACTTTTAAGAGTATTAAAATTTTACAAATTGTTTTCAAATACTAGTTAATAGTGCATATTGTGAACTTTAAGAGGGAATTGACGGTGAAGGTTAGGGTGTCAAATTAAAATTTGTTAGCTCTAAGAATTTAAAGGTTAACATTTTGTTGCGGTTTGTGAGAAGAATCTTTTTAAAAACTTGCAAATGTCTTATTATTTATTTGACTAACCTCTGTCAAATGCAAGAAACTTCCTACCTAATTGTTTAATTGCGTAAAATTAACGTGCTGCACAAGTGCCATGTGCGTGACATAGTTTGTGAAGAACTTGTACTACGTACTGGCTAGAAGTTTAAAGGAAGATAAATTATTTTTTTTTAAATCTTTTTCGTAAGTCAATCGAAGTAAGTATTGAATTCTAACTTAAAAAATTGCGGTTTTTGTTTCTCTTGCTACTTTAGCATATAATTTCTTTTTGCGGTCATTAGAAGTGTTTTGTGGTGGATTAGGAATCTGTTTTTAAGAAACAAATAATAAATCACAATTTGTCAAATTTATTAAATTTATTTCTGTCAAAGAGTGGAAAATTGTTACTGATTTCTTTTATTTTAGGTAAAAATTTATTAAGTATAAGTATAACTTTACAATATGTTAATTGTAAGTTTATTTTGATTTTTTTTCATATCTATCATTTTTTCTAAATTTTTAGCAAAAATAATTTAGAGCTAAACCTAGCATTTGTGCTGTAGTGTATTGGAACATCAAGAAGAGCTCATTTTGGAGAGCAAATGTAGTTAAATCACTACAATGTTTAACGTATGTACAAAGTACAAAGTATAAGTATTTTTAAGCCGTATTAAAAGATAAATATTATCACAATACTGCTCTGAGCAAGTAAGTGATGTATCAACGAATAAACACGCTGGCGTATCATTATTTTTGGGATCTAATAAATACAGAATAATAGTTATCAGTGAATTATTGTTTATTGCAAACTAGTTAAATTTTAATCTCAATCTCAAACATAATAGTAAAAACATATGATCATACTTTATAAAATTAATATATTGCTAAAACATTATAATTATAAAATCGTGATTAGTAAAGAATTAATCTAATATGTATATGCTCTTTTATAAATTAGGCAAATTATAGAAATTTACAATACTACATAACTATGTTTAATATTATGCATACCTAATTAAACAAAATTTGCATTTTTATGATAATTCTTCTTTAGCTCAGAATACACTTGACATGCAATAAATCTAGCACCTTGTGCGGTGAACATTGTATAAAATTTCAAAACAACATTTTACTGTAAATTAGCATCGTAGTAACAAAAAAAGAAATTTATCTTAACGCAGAAATAAAATATATTAACTTTTATGATTATATTATTGCATATTAAGTTATTATATAGTAAAACAGTCGGTTTGAAATATTGTGTGACCGTTATAACAATAATTTGATTCTGACTTTGTAACGCAATAAAATTTATTCATTTATGATTACTATTGATGTTGCCGGAAAGATCTGCGACCGAGCATTCAAATTACCAAAACAATTATTTTATTACTAAACCGTAGATACATTGTCTAATAAAATATTTAATTCCTTATTTAGTAAACGCTAAATTAAACGTTTTATTGTTAATACATATAAACAAAATCGTTAATTGGAAGGAATCCAATTGTTATATGACTTTCATATAACCAATTTCATTGCGCATTCTCGATGCGAGAAGAAACAAAAAATCCTAAACGTGCATTAAATACTATGCGAAAGACATAGGCTCATCTTTAAAATTAGAAAGTTATATTATGCCATACGTATTAGTTGTACATCGATCTGCATTTATAGCTTCACCATATAAATGTCATGTTTTCGAGTTTATTTTGTTTTATAGAAATTACAGAAAGTGTGTTATAAATTATACAGTAATAATTTCCTTTATATTTTACTAGATTTACAACCGTAAGCTTAACAAATTACACGTGTGGTAAATTGTTTTTGATATTGCTTGAATTTAATCTAACAGGTTTAAAATTATAGTATTGTTTTTATTTTACTTAAAGTATTTGTAATTAGTTTACATTAGCAATGATTCTTGAATATCGGTAGCGAAGAACAGGATGCGTGGGTCCAGATGGGGCTAGATGGGCCCGGCCACACAGGACCTGTTCATGTATACACGATACGCGGCAGCCCCGCGCTGATTTAACATGGAACTCGATTATAAAACTTGGAATAAACATTTATTATGCAGATAGATCGATCGGTTTTATTTATTGCTATTTAAGTTCTCGCTCGGTTGCCTCTAGTTCTCAACTGCAAATTATACGATGCTAGATTGAATTTATTCAATTGATATTTGCACGGGGCATTTTGTCATTCAAATTTGTTTCCAGGACACCGGAATAATTCCTTTAGTTCTTTATTATATCACAGATTTAAACGCACTGCCGGTGTCTTGTACTTTATATGCTGTAAGATATATTTGTGCGTACAGGTTGTATGTACATGATATAATATTGTAAATGCAAGACAATTTTTTTTTTTTTGGTATAAATAACTCTTACCTGTATATGAAATCTGTTAACCACTATATCAGTTAAATAAAACTTTTATTTAACAATTGGGTAATTCTACGGAAATTTGGACAATCGTCCTCACATTGATATCTCCGATTTTGCTCAAATTTTGTACATATGTTTGGGGTACCAAAATATGTCGATTCCTAACAGTTTAGATTTCTAGGTCAATATACAGGGTGATTCTTAACCTATGCGCATAAACTTAAAGAATTATAGTTTACAATCAATATTATTGATGAATGTTAAAAATGTAGTAAAAGTTTTATAATAAGCAAGATAATAATTTATAAAGTTTTGGAAAATTAAAATTTATTACTTGAAAAAAATCGGTGTTGCCAAAAAATTGAAAAAAAAAAAACTAGGTGGCGCCTGTCAGTGTGTAATAAAATTAAATTATGGCGCAACATAACATGACCAATGCAGAATTTGTGATTATGATATTGGTGTATGGAGAAGTTCATCAACATTCAGTGGCTGCAGCTTGCCTTTATTCCAAGAGATTCCCTCAAAGGTATCATCCGGTTCGTGAATAGTTTGTACGTTTGGTACTGGGCACTTGCAGCCTACACCTGGATAATATGGGGGACGTTCTAGACCAAGGCATATCTTTAACCTCGAGGAGGATATTGTCGATATTGCTGGAGATCGTCCTGACATCAGTACCCGGATAATTGCCGATCAAACTGGGGTGTTGCAGTCAACTGTATGGCGCATATTAAAGCATGAATTACTGTATTCCTACCATGTGCAGCGTGTACATGCCCTGTTACCAATAGATTTTTTTCTTAGGGAAGTATTTTGCGAATGGCTGTTGCGTCAGCATGATGAACCCAAATTTTTCTACTAACATTTTAGTGACAGATGAGACAATTTTAACTCGTAGCGGTGTGCACAATTTTTACAATATGCATTATTGGGCAGTTGAAAATCCACACATTACCCGGCGTACAAACTTTCAACACAGGTTTTTGGTAAATGTATAAGCTGGAATTGTAAACGGCCATCTTATTGAACTGTTTTTGTTGCCAAATCGTGTAACGGGCGCTGTTTATTTAAATTTTTTACAAAAAACTCTACCAGCACTACTGGAAGAAGTTTCAATTAATGTTAGACAGCGCATGTGGTATCTTCACAACGAAGCTCCACCACATTTTGCAATAGATGTGCGACAACATTTAAACAATGTGTTCCCGAGAAAGTGGATTCGTCGAAGAGGTGCAACTTCTTAGCCTCCTAGATCACCTAACCTAAATCCCTTAGACTTTTATGTTTGGTAGCATACGAAACATCTGGTATACGCTACCGAAATTCACAGTGTTGAAGAGTTGCGACATTGCATACTAGCTGCCGTTGACACAATGGCTTTGGCGGGCGCAAATGTGTTTGGAAATAGAGAGCATTTATTATGATTTAAGTGTTCTAATTATTTTGATAATTAGTTGATTAAAAGCTTTACTACATTTTTATTATTTTAATTTTGGCATGGCACACAGATTTTTTTCAAGTAATAAATTTTAATTTTCAAAAAACTTTATAATTCATTATCTCGTTTATTATAAAACTTTTACTACATTTTTTTAACATTTATCAATAATATTGATTGTAAACTATAATTCTTCGAGTTTATGCGCATAGGTTAAGAATCACCCTGTAGTGTAAATGGCGGCCGTTTTAATTTTTTTGGAATTTATTGTCTTACAGATTTGGTGCTGCAAATAAGCAAAAATAGTCAAAAATCATATTCCAAAGGGTGTATCTTATAAGAAATTTTCTGTAGAACACGATTCCGTCTTTGGTTTTCCGAAATTTTTTGAGAAAAGTAAGAAAATTAGTATTTTATTGAAAACTAGATATCTTTGATTCCGCTACACCTGGAGATTTGAAATTTAAATATAGTATATTAGTTACCCATTTTTAGCAATTATGTGTTATATTTTACCCTAGAGCAAGCAAAGCCAGTTTTATATTTTTTGCGATCAAAAGTACTATGTTTCAGGAGTATCATATTCAAATATCAAGTCTCCAAGTGTAGCAGAATTGAATATCAAATTTTTAATAAAGTAGTAACTTTTTCATTTTCCACGGAAAAATTCCTAAAACCAAGAGCGGGATTGTGTTCTACAAAAAAATTTAAACTTTTTTGAATATGATTTTAAAATTTTTGAAATTGACATATTTTAGTACCCCAAACATGTGTACAAAATTTGAGCAAAATTTCCGAGGAATTACCTAATTGTTAAATGTAGTTATTATTCTGTAAAAAAATTATTTAGGTCTGACACAACAGAAGTTTTGTCAATTCGACTTGTCAACCGCATATTTAAACGGACACTTAAATAAAGAAATTGTTATGGAAGCTCTTAAAAATTTAGCCAAACTACTACACGTTATAGTAGAAGAGAAAACTGATTTAAGTACAGCGGCCGAAGAAATGTTATACAAGCTTAAGTTAGGCAACTGTGTCTGTCTACTGGACAAAAGATTGTACGGCCTAAAACAAGCCGGCAGAGTTACAAAAAATTGAACACCACCTTGCGCGGAATAGGAGTTAAACTCACACATGCAGATCTATGCATCTACCTACTAAAGCGAGTGGAAGATATTGCAGCTTACATAGTTATCTACGGCAACGCAGCGCAGCTACTATATATGTTGCAAACATAATTTAAAGTCAACGATTTGGGCAAAGCTAAGTATTGTCAGGGAATCAAATTTGCCAGGGAAAACGACCGAATACGACTGAATCAACAATGGTTTGTGACAGAACTACTGAAACGTTTCAATATGTCGGACTGCAACCCCGTACTGACTCTACTCGACCCGAACGCTTTAGCAGATCTAGAAACAAAATAGTCATTTTGTTTACTGGTTGGAGCGCTAATTTACCTATCTACATCAACAAAACTTAATATTTGTCATGCTGTCAACTACCTGAGGCAGTTTAGTCACTGTTACAAAAAAAAAACATTGGCTAGCTGCAAAACGTGTTTTGCGATACTTAAAAGGTACCGCCGACATCAGTCTCTGCTATAGTCCAGCAAATACAAAAGTGAAAGGTTTTGTGGACGCTGACTGGGAGAGCGATGAACAGAAAATTGTTTACCGGTTATTGTTTCTTGTAGTAAATTTTTTAAATATTATGGGAATTCAAGAAGCAACGTACGGTGGCGCTAAGCTTAAACGAAGCTGAAAACATGGCCAAGGAGGAAATTGATGTGGTTTAAGGACTTATACTAATACACAGTGACAATCAAGGAGCACTAAAACTCTCCGAGAACCCAGTATTCTACAACTGAAGCAAACAGTACCATTTCTTACGCGACAAGATTAAAGATGGCAACGTCATGTTTGACCACGTCTCCATAAACGAGATGATTGCCGACATCTTAACCAAGGGTCTTCATGGACCAAATCACAACCAGTTTCCTGATGATGGGACTAAAGCAATCAGCCAGTTGCCGTCCTGAGGAGAAGTGTTTATTACGTCAACTGATTAGTAGAAGAGGTTTTTTAGAAAAGTCTGTTCTTACATAAGAAAATATTTTTGAATTGGAATTATTTGTTTTACTTATTAGCATTACGTTTATATCACTGTTTAACCTGCAATATACGTTTAAAACCAATACACTGTGTCGTGTAATATTATTGGACTGCAATTATTTAATTTATTTAAAATTGTTGTTTTAATTCAAAAATAGTTTGATTATTATAAAACAGATTTGTAGGTATTTTTACTGAAGCGACAAACAAACAAAATGTTTATATTTGTAATACGCTTTACCGCTAGACATAAAATACTTTTGACATCATCAATTGAAAGCACAGACTATTATAATGTTTATCATAACAAATCCAAATTATAATTTTGATCAGCGTCTTGCAGCGACAAAATCTAGTCAAGCTGACCAGTCTGACATTACTTATCTTGATAGTAATTTTGATGTTTGCGCATAATACTGCGTACAATACATCTACCCGATTTCAATTTTTATTTATTTATACAATATTATCTATTGCAATTTCAACTGTTGTAACTGTAGAAAAAAAAATGGGTTTACTAAATTTATTCAATAAATTTATTATTACATTAATTAAGTTGTGGGATGTATTTCAAATATTCATGTCATGTCATCATAGCTTTCCAATAACATGCGATTTTGTGTTTTCAAAATTGGTGAAATATGCGATTTAATAAAAAAAACAGTTCCGTCCATTATGGATTCATTCACCTTTGTAATTATTTTTTTATTATTGTTTGTTTATATGCAGACACAAGTGTGGGTTAATTAATAACATTTTATCTGAAAATAAAAAAAATATTGGCAATAAATTACCATAAAATCTACTATTTGTTTAAGTTGTCAAAAAATAAATTAGCTTACGTTTATTAATTAAAAAATCATAATTAACATGTTATTATCATAACTAATAAAATTCAGATTATGACATATAAATTCCATTTATGGTATTGGAATTTTCTCGATTCCTAATTTTGTTAAAATCCATATATCACTAATAATTCAAGTATTTATATGCACGCTTTGCCTAATTTCACATCCAGTTATTTAAAATAAAATAGTTATCTGATTTATTTTATATCAAAATTATTCCTAAAATATATAAGGTTAATTCTCGCCTTTAAATATTTATAAGACATTTAGCTGCGCGAATGGAAATTATGCGATG
This sequence comes from Tachinus rufipes, assembly GCA_963932245.1. NCBI lineage: Eukaryota > Metazoa > Arthropoda > Insecta > Coleoptera > Staphylinidae > Tachinus > Tachinus rufipes. The sequence continues at coordinate 36,850,961 of OZ010742.1, read as the reverse complement.
TAATTTTTGTGTATTACTTTATATTTTACATGAATTAACTTTCATCGTACAGGTTGAATTAATGTTTGTATTGCGCTTGAAAATATTTTTTATTTTCAAAAGCATGGGAACGAATTTAACGAAGTAATTAACAGTAAAGAAGTCTTTTCTAGAGATCGCGCAATCAAAATTGAATTACGGAAGATTTCTTAAAGAAGATATCATTTCTCAAATAGCGCGATGTGTAAAAGTAAACGTGTTAATTGAAGGAAGAGCAGAGTTTTTACGTTAGATTTAACACAGTGCTTTACAAGTTGTTGATAAAAGGGGCTCGACTCGACAATATGCCATCTGTGTAGTGTAGATTATTTAATTTCATATCATCGTCTGATTGCTATTTGATACGACACTTTTAAATGTGTAACTGTTTTGTAAAACGTATGTGTGCCTACGCCGTTTTGGTTCAATTTGAATGAAAATAGTCGAGGTGTCGTGACTGATCTTGATTTACATTTATAAAGAGGGGACAGTGCTCTGATACCAACACCCGATATCTCTTTAAGATATCTCGGAGATTACTTACTTTTGTACATCTGAAAACCCACAGTAAAGACCTGATTTATCTCTTGATGTTTTTTTTATGTGAACATTTAACTGATTAGGCAAGCTTCATTTACTATTATATTAACCTCTAATACCAGTCGTTAAACAAAGATACGTTCTACCAATATTATCTTTGATTTTATAGTTGTTTTTACTTTATATAATCCATATATTACGAAAACGCATTAATAATAATTTATTATAATATCCAACGTAGAATTATTTAAATATTTATACGACATGTAAAACACAATATTTCGAAAGAGGTATGTGAATACATATTTTGTCTCCATCTGCCTAATAGTTTTAAATCTGAGAATTTTTGTCGTTCCCAACAACGTATCAATGTTTGAATGTTCTTTATATCCATGTTGTAAAATATTTCAGGAGACATGCTCCCGAGACGGTATCATATGGTTTAAAGCGACAACACTCGATTCTTGTAAAGATTTAAGATGGGTCTAGTTTATGGTGTGGCCCGTTTCCATATAATATCGGTTCACCTGTTGTATTCCCTTAAAAAAAACACCCATATTTATGACGGTATAGCATATCAGCCACGACCGTATTATAATTCTTTCAGAATTATCCAGCATAATCACATTAAAGATTTTTTTATATATTCTCGTTCTTACTTCTCACTATAATATAATTTTATTATTGCTGGATTTATATGCTCCATTATAGGGGTCCTTGTGTCGTAGATTCTATTTTTAATTGGCCCAGCTACTTGATACCAAAGGGTTCAATCTTAATTAAACGATAAACCATTTGTTGGACATCCCTTAATGCTACAATAGAATTTTGTTTTTATAATCTTAAATTTAATTTTTATTAAATTACAAACAATAAATTTAATTATTCAATGATGAAACTAATGATTAAACATTTATGCAAACTTGTGTTTTATTTAATCAACCAAACTTTGTAGTAAAACTTTAAACGGTGTATCAAAGAGCCTAACCATTATGACAGTTTGCTATTATTAATAATAAATTGGTATTTGACACAACTTCGTATTTTCATTGTTAAACGTTATTTCAATAATGGTAAAAGTTTGACTGTCATGATGCGCAAATTGCAACAACTGTGAAGAGAATAATGAAAATGATTACTAATGTCAGACCATCTATTTGTCATGAATTAAATATTAAGACCATTTTGACTGCTACCTTGATTTGTAGTATTATGACTAAAATACTATGCAGCGAAGTTTGTCGATTAGTTTTCCAACAAAATCATCTTTAACAATGAGGCTCATTTATTTGACGCCATTTAAATTGCTTTAGAAATATATAAAGTCAATCTAACTACATTAAAGTTTTTTAAACATGCTATAAAAATAAAGAAGACGCAACTTCGCTTGCAATCAAATGCACAATCTATGAAGTCAGAAATAATACAAATAAAAAATGTGGATTAACAGAAAGGTTTATTGAATGCGCTTTAGTTTGGTATTAGTTAAACTCACTATGAAAGTTACTAAATGGCGCTATAGCAGATTCTCAACTTAAGAAAAGGGTAATTAAATCTACGGAAATTCGGACAATCGTCTCTACATCGATATCTCCAATTTTGCTCAAATTTTGTACATATGTTTGGGGTACCAAAATATGTCAATTTTTAAAATTTTAGATCTCTAGGTGCAATACAGTGTAAATAGTGGTCATTTTAATTTTTTAGGAATATTTTGTTTTCTTTCAGCTTTTATGTTGTAAATAAGCAAAAATAGTCAAAAATCATATTCAAAAAGATGTATCTTATAGGAAATTTTCCGTAGAACACAATTTTGACCTTGGTTTACCAAAATTTTCTGCGAAAATTACCATTTTATTAAAAATTTTATATCTTTGATTCCGCTACACATGTGGAGACTTGAAATTTTAATATGATACTTTTGAAACATAGTATTTATGATCGCAAAAATTTAAAAAAAACTGGATTTGCTTGCCTTAGAGTGTAATATAACACATAATTGCTAAAAATGGATTACTTTTAAGAAGTTTTTCTCGGATTTTCTGTAATTTTACTAATTTTTTGGCAATGTGAGAACGATTGTCCGAATTTTTGTGGAATTACCCAAAAACAATCATGTTTATAATTTACCAACCTTTTGCATAGACTTAATAAATCTACCAAGATTTAACGTTTGCAGAAGTCTAATAAATATACACTTTTTACACAACAACCAGACAACAAATCTTAAAAATTATTTATATTTTTAAAATAACAATGAATTGCATAGAAGAACTGTCAAAAAATATACAAATCATATTTCATATAAACTTGCAGACGTGAGAATACACTTTAATACACTACAACAAAAAAATATTAGAAAATGTGCACCAAAATGATGGTAGTATTAGCCATAAAGTTGTTATGGCAAATACTGTCATTAAGGGCACACAAAAATCATAAACAAAATAGCTATATTTACATATCTAGCAAAAGGTTATTTATTTCAAAAAACTAAAAGTTTCTTACGATAAGTACAGAAAACTATAGAATACACACAATTATAGATTTTTATCAAATACAGACTCTGCAAAGACAATCCATTAGGCATATTACAAACGGTTGCAAAAGTTTAGTTTCTATCCACTATAAAGAAAAGCACAATTTAGTTGTCAAAAAAGCTTATCAATATTTAGCACTAAAATATAAATAAGAAAGAATAAGCAAATAGAAACCGAACTATGAATACAATTTATTAATTATCCTAAAAAACGGCGTGTGCAAATTATACTAAGATAAAAATATATTTAATATCAAAACATTAGCAGAAAATCGACCAGGCATAGATGTAGCAATACTAGCATAGCATAACATTGGAGTTAAATATAATAAACAAATTGATACGAGGGCGGATTAATAAGTCCGTGACTTTTTAAATAAAACACAGGTTTTTGATTAAAAAAATATTTTATTTTTTAACGTAGTCTCTTTTGAACTCTATACACTTTGTTCAACGTTTCTCCAATTTTTTATCTCTTCCAAAAAATAAGATTTGTTGAAGTCATCAAAATAGTTATTTGTTTGTGAGATGATTTTATTGTTGGAGTCAAATTTTTTTCCGCCGGCTATTTTTTCTGGTTTGGAAAGAAGAAATAATCACTTGAATCTAAATCTAGAGAATAGGACGGCGGATGAAAGAGCAATTTGTATTCTAATTCATGGATTTTCTTATAGAAACTGCACCCTTGCATTGTCCTTGTAGTTGTCTTTTTTTTAAATTATTGTTTTGGTTTGACAACAAAATGGAACAAATTTATGATACATTTCTGAATAGGTTTTGTGAGATTTTTTGCTGCAATATGTGGATTTTGGATTATAAGCAATTAGTCTCAAAATTGAACAACAAAAAATTGTATGTTTATTTTAAATAATGATTGGATTGGCGGTTTAGGTTTAGTAGTAATAAGAAGAGAAGTTTTGTTAAAACGTTTTGAACTGGGTCTGTGAAGATAAAAATTATTGTTAGGTTTCTGGTTTTTGGTTCTTCATAAAAAAAATGGTTGTGAGAGAATTGCGTCCTAGAGATGGGGCAGCGGTTACCTTGTAGGGTACTACCAAGCCTTGGCGGAGGTCGTCGGAGATACTTTCCACAGTTAGGTGTCATAGAATGAGTAGTCTCGGCCAATCGTAATGTAAAGATTTTTTTCATGTTGTGGTCTCTAAGCTGGCGGTAAAACTAATTGTACAGTTCTTGCACGGCGGGGGTGTGTTGTCAATTTGGGGATTTGTTGAGAAAGATTTCAATTGTCACCAGTTTAGGAGTTGGTGTAATTCTTGCTGAATAATTGAAATTTTCAGTTTTTTGCAAAGGTTTTAGAGACCGTTTTCTAGGTAGTACACAAATGATTCACTTAAGTTTGTTACCGACAATCATTGCGTGTAACGAATGTAGCAATAACTTTAGTTGGTTTTTATGAAGATAATGTAATGCACTATACAGTTTGCCGCGTTTCTTGTGTTAATGATGTGACGTACTATAGAGCGTTCTTTTTTTCTACATTTGTCAATGTCTATTTTAATAATTGTTAGCATTTAGCATTTGTCTACCCGTAGTAAGTGTCCAGTCTAGGTGTCGTTTGTTGTTTTTCAGAAGTAATAAGTGAATTGCAATTGAAAGATAAAGATTTAATAACTAAGAAGTTTATTACGAGAAAAAAAAGAGGGTAGCTAAATAATATACATATTAGACAAAACAGCTAGAATTAATGTTGGCCGGATAGTGTTGTAGAAAATGAGTCAGTTAAGCATGCAGTATTATGTACACTATAATCTCAAGCTACCCAAAGTTAAAAAAAAAAATTAAAAAGTTTGGAGTCGCTTTATTTGAAGAGCGATATATGTTTATTACAAAAATGGTTTTATTGGAAGATTTAGTTTAAAGAATATGCTATTATAATTAATATCATGAATTTTATAAATCTTTAGACTAGAATATGTTTGTTGTTTGTTGATGTAAGCAAAAACATCTTGTTGGTCAACAAATAAATGTTTAAAATGAAAATCGGGATCTACTAGAATAAAACGATTTTTATTACTTACCTTGGTTTTAGTTAAAAAAAAAGTATATGGGCTTTTTTAAAATGCTGAACAGTATTTAATTTTTTTTTAGACTATATATAATTATAAACATAATTTTTTGCTTGACTTTACTAAAAACATCTTTTTCGGCCCGCATATGCCCATTGGCTTTTTTGGTTATTCGAGGTATTTGATTGGCTGTGAATTACAATTTCATATGTAGACGTCGTATCTTAAAATCTGACAGTAGTGACAAGTTATAATAAACATTGAAAATAATGTTTTTAATTGGGGCAGGCAAAAAAATATTGAGTGTAACTTGTGCCAAAAAACTTTAGCAGCCCTTTGCTTTATCAGCCCTGACTCGCTTCGCGTGTTTTTGCTGCTAAAAGCGGCGGGCTATTAAAGCTTATTTTTGTCTCTTGATACATTATCTACTGTTTTAAACTTCTTCTGTCAATTTTATTGTATAATAAGCTATGTTTGATCTTGTGGGCTGTTGACCTTGTGGGTTAGCTTCACTTGCTCTAGAATTTACGGTAGACTGAATTTAAACTTATTAATTAAATTTTGTCTAAGCATCTAATCAAGTTCTATACACGATAGCAGTCTTTTTGATATCTCCATTTGAATTGGTCTCTTACGTGCGGAACTAATAAACCCAGAACAAACTATAATAATATTAATATCTTTAGGTTAGGATAGGTATAAATCACCTTATCAAAAAAACATTGTAAAATTAATTGCAAAATTTAAGCAAAATGGTCAAGGTGCTGATGTAAAATTATTAGTTCAAACTTGCACAATCAGATCAACTCAAAAGTTTGTTGTTGTTGCGCTTGGCTATTACAAGACGTTTTTAGCAATTAAAGATCTCACAATTCAGCCTTTATTGCAAATGCATAAAGATTTTAGCCTACATGCTTCTAAGCAACTGACGCAGCAATTTTGTTCCTTATCAGCCGGCTTTAGACTACATACCCTGTTTATAAGCCGCAAAAGCCATAAAACCATTTGTTCTCAGTGGGCTGTGCAAAAAGGAGCATTTTTTAGATTTTTTAACTTCCAAAGTGTACGTATTTTAATGTAAGTTAGTTAGAAAATATAAATTTGTTCTGTGTATTTGCGTTTTAAGGGTCTAAAACTCGAAAAATCTGCAAAAATCGGATTATTTTTTAACATAAACTTTTACAAATACACGTTTAGCAGAGTTCAGAAAAGTTATACACCAGATATGATTAAAAATTTAAATTTTGTAAATGATTTTACATGGAAATGTTTATCTGGCGTAGAAAAGCCCATCACAAATGTTGATTATCAAGAGATTGAATTCTTCGTTCTCTTCTCTAACATAATAATTTCTAAAGCTTGCAAAAAGAAGAATTTTATTTCTTGTTAACAAACTATTAGACAAGTGGGTAAAAGCTTTTGTTTTAATTATTTAATGGTAATTATAGTCTAGAATGACTAACGCTTGCAAAGAAGAAATTTTTTTATTTTCTTCTTTACAAAACTTAGGCAAATAGCCTATCTATAGTTTAAACCACTTAATATTAATTATGATCTAGAATGATTCACACTATTGCACCAGTGTTGGTTATTAATAGATTGGATATCACTTTTTTCTCTATTAAGTGACTTCTAAAACTTGCAGAAAGGAGAAGCTTTAAATTCTTTAATAACAAATGCTAATAAGTAGTTATAACAAACTTTAGTTGATCGCAAAACATTATATTATAACCAAACTGATTATTTTTTGTTTGTAATTAATCGCGAAGTAACCTATTGTTTATATACTATGTTTCTGAAACATTAGATAAATACAAAACACTGCAAATAGTCATAATCAACTATAGTTAATCCCAAAAGGACAAATCATCACTAAACTGACTCAATTTAGCTTGTGATTAATTGCAAAGTAACAAATTAATAATGAACCATGTTTTTGAAACATTTGATCAATATTAAACATTACAAACTTAATTAAACTGCAAAGCAATGTATTATCACTAAACTGAGTCAATACAGCTTTTAATAAATTGCAAAATGTTAAATTGTCACTCCAGTTTAAACTACTTAATGGTGATCATGATCTGGAGTGACTCAACTACCCACCTAAAAAATTGAATCTTAAAGTAAGAGGCTTTGACTTTTAACAATTGCAAATAGCAAAAACTACTAATTTTTTTATAACAAACACTGGGGAGGGTTAACAGAAATTTTAGTTTATACTACAGGGAGTTTATAAATGAATGGGATTATGTAATCACTTTAAATATCTTTAATTTTGATAAAATTGGATTTGAAACTGCTTTAGTTTAAATTTTAAGAAAATGATGATTTGGAGGTTAAATTGATCATTTAGACAATACGAAAAGGTAAATTTAAGTGAAGAATTTTTTTTTAAATACGTTTCATATGCAGAAAAAATTTGGTTAATATAAAATATTTTTGAGAAAATTAGATTTGAAACATATGTATCTTGCATTTTTATTATATCTAAGAAATTGTTATTCTGGAGGTTATATTAATCATTTAGACAATACTAAAAGGTAGATTTATATATAAAAATGTCTTTAAATATGTTTTATATAAATAAGAAATTGGTTTATTTGAAGAAATTTTGATAAAATTGGGATTGACACTGCATTACGAAATGTTTTTATTAAATTCTAAAAAAATTTATTTTGCACAAAGAAATAATTGGTTTATTTGAAAAAAAAAAGTGAAAATTGGATCTGATCTACACAACTAATTTGTGTAAAACTCGCCGAGGATGACGTGTTGTATAATTTTGGGGAGGTTTAAATTCTCTAGAAAGATCTCAGTAGTGTGAAGTTGTTGTGTATCATCAATTTAGCTGTGAATATATTCATTTTTATGAATTTTATGAATAAAATAAATAATTAACTAAATTAATATTTTTTATAAAATATTTTTATATATTTATAAATGATTATATCGAAATTTACTCTCATAATAATTATTCAACTCAATAAGTTTTAAACACTAAAATTTATAGCTAAAATTAAATAAAATCCAATCATTTATAACTATTTATTAATGTTCTAACTAGTATTAAAACAGACTCTTGGTAATATTATTGGTCATTTTTAGTATATGCCAAGAAAATGCACATGTGAGAGTGAATCAATTACTATGTCTATTGAATGCAATTTAAATAATTATTTTAAGAATTCCTGTTGTAATAATTTAAAATATTTAATTCCACAATGCAATTTTAAATGGTTGTATCTGATCAATAATAATCGATTGCAATCGATGATCGATGATTATAAACGCAAAGGTTACTTATGTTGCTGCAATATACAGTGTAATTCTTAAACACAACACAAAAAATATTAACTGAAAAATAAAGTTAATTTTTGCAAAATTATGCAATTGTTATAATAATTATAAGAATGTTCAAGAATATTGTGAACAATATAATGATACTTAACAAATATTTAATAGATTGTTGGTACAATTTAAAGTATGTATACATAAATGATCCGTAGAATAAAGTTGAAATGTTTACATTAAACATTTTCAAACAAATTAATTAAAATAATACTAATTAATTAAAAGTTTGTGTGAGTGCATAAGTCGTTATTTAGTAACATGCAGCCTTTTCCCATTATAAAACTACAGTTTCAGATTTAGTCAGTAATAAGTTCCACGAGAACTCCTCGTAGACGTATTTTATAGTAATTACTAAAACAAACACAGTAATTATAAAGAAGACAGGCTAAATGCAGAGGTAGAAGAGTGCATATAGTTGTAGGAGGAATGTAGGAGGTCTCGACGTTTCTCGCTTCGATTTCATCCTCTTCTAATCGTATTAAGAAGACCAAAATTTTTAAATCAATTCAAATAAAACAAAAGGCCGTCTCAATTATTAATGGGAACCGATGTTTGTTTTCTAATTGCGTCAGAATAAATTGTCCTGCCATGATTTATCCGGCGTACACATCGAAATGATGAATCTATGGTAATTAAAAAGCATTTAGTGCGTGTCACATAAACATGTTGCTCGGATACGATATCATTGATCGAAGGAGGCAAAAACGCCTTCTATGTGTAGACCTGAGACAGGTGAGGGCATATAACGATTTGGGTGGCCTCACCAACATGTCACCAACGGAGCTTATAAGATAAGCACTAAAACACTATGTAGCTACCCCTATATTTTAACGGGGTGTAACCCGTATCGATAAATTTGTAAAAAAAAAGAAGACACGATTTATTGGCTTTTCGTTACATTGGGATGAAGCAGATCACAGATAAAAAATACATTTCAATAACTTATGCATATTATATAAATATAATACAACAGACATTAATCAATTTTATGCAAATTAATGCAAAATTTATACAATTATATCAAATCTGCACTTCAAGCTTTCCGTTGAGACTTTTTAATATGGTAAAAGTAGTTATCAACATCAATTAATTAATAATTTATTGCCTTCCGCGTATACGATATAGGTGAAACAAATTGGTTAATATTGTTAATTAACAAGTTTTTAAGGGCATCAGATAGAACAAAGTTACCATTGATCATTAATAATTATTATTGGCAATATGCGTTTAATAATTATTGTCGTAAATATACAAAATAACTCAAATTAAATTCTTTAAATATGTTATATAGTGTAGAAATAAATCAATGCAACTTTACGACTTTTCAGAGTTTTTTTAGAAATTACAAAATATCATCAATTTAAATAACTGTTTAACAAAATTATGGAGTTAACATTTTATTATGGTGTTTTATGATGCTGTATACAAATATTTGGAAAGTATATAAAATACTGCAACAAAATTATTAGTATTTTAATGTAAACGGTTTTTATTTGCTTAGATTAATTGAATTTTAAATTTATTAATTAATTAACTATAAACATATTTTTTTAAATATTCAGTATAACTTACATGATTTGAGAACACAACTATATTTGTTAATTAAAATATGAGTATCTGCATATGGATTCATACACAAAATATGGTTAGTAAGTTGTTACATACAAATAAGCAGAAAGATATAATTGTAGAAGTAATTGCAATTAATAAAAACAAAGTATAACAGTAGTTAGGTACTATTTAAATTTTTTGAAAATGTTTAGGAAAATTTTTTTTTTCTCAATATGGTGTTGGTTGTAAATTTTTTTTTTCTAAATACGACGCAAGATATTTAATGCAATGTTAATAATTTTTCTTTGATTTGATTTTTTTAATTTTTAGCCACAAATTTTTTTATTAGTTTAAAATTCTAGATGGAATCATTGGACTTGACATGTTGCAACGGAGCATACAATTTATTATTATTTAAAAATGTCCCACCAAACCGAGTATAAAAAACCTTAAGAAAGTAATCCGCGGTAACTCTGTCGACTGCTTCATAGACAAGGAGGTACTACTTAAACACAAATAGTATGTCACCATTTTTTTGTGTTTCAAATACTCTACATTGTGTGCACACATGAATAGAAGGAGCAATGATTTGGTTTAAATTTAAACGGATGGCTCAAAAACCAGTAAAGGATCTGGTTCTTGCAAGACCAAGGTTTCAAAATATCTTTAGTAGTAGGGACGTACACGACTATCTTCTAAACAGAAGTATTTGGGATAACCTATATGGTTATAGAAATATTGAACCGCAAAATATCTAGCAAAAAGTCTAACAGAAAGTAAAGCGTTCATAATTTTTATAAACAAGCTTAAAACCAAATTGAAGCTAAAGCTAATGTTACAGTGCCTTTACTTTAGCAGTTTGTGGAAATAACATCTAGCTGCTTAGCTTACAGTGTCAATAAAAACAAAAATACAAGTCAGAATTTTTTTATTTTTGTTTGTTTTCTAGACAAAGTTTTGGAAAATGGCTAAAGATTATGTTGTCCAAATGTTAACTTTTGCGCTGCTGGCACTCTTCTAACCAAAAACAAAAATTAGACGTCACGCGTTGACACATTATTTGAAAACGGCGGCCAAATTATTAACAAAACATGGCAACATTGCAAATTTACTAACTTCTAAAATTGTGCTTGGTATCTGAGTGGTGCTTGTTGATATTTCAATAGTACTAGATGATGTTGTATTGGTATAATCGGTTGATATGGTCCCTGAGGTAGTGTTGTATGGTTGTGCTTCTGTTGTTAAAATTGTTGGTTTTGTGTGCGGACGTGTTGAGAAAGTTGGTACAATTACTGTATATCTGTTGCGCTGTTGTTGGTTGGGTTGGTAAATACACGCAACCGGATTTTTAGCAATGTTTTGCTACTAGTCGGATCAATTAATTCTGTTCTGGTATGAGCATGTTTTCTCTGTTTTTGCAATTCTAAACAATAAGAAAAAGTAGATATAGTAGGAATCTGTATTGTTAATAGGAAAAGGCGTTTTGAGGAAGATTGACGACTCCTCCTTCTTTCCACCTAATATCAACTTGTCTTAGTCAAGTGCAAAGCTATTATTTTGTGGTGAGAGGGGCTAATACAGTTAGTTGGTTTATTAATAATAAAAAGAATGTTTCAATTTTGTCAAAAACTTTTATTAACAGCAGAAGCTATTTTGGTGACGAGAACAACTTACTTTATTAGTAGAAAGAGTTTGTCCAGATAATTATGTTGGTAATGGGAGGAGTTAATATTGTTAGTGTTCTATGTACTCTGCCCCATTATACTTGAAGAGAAAAAAGAAACTTAATCAATTTCTTTACTAAGAAACTAGTTTTGTCACTCTTTGACAACTTACAATAGCGAGAGAAAGCATAATCTAACTTTTGAATCACCAACACTTGGGTGGGTGAGCGGGGTACGCAATTAAATGGTCCTCTCAAAAGTTTCAAACTTAATTTCCGTCCACCCACCCAAGCATTTGTTATTAAAAAACTTGAATTGGCACTCTTTCTTTCAACTTTATGACATGTAACACCAGCAAACAAATGAATAATTAATCTTTTAGATCAGCAACAATTAGGTGGGTGGGTGGGCAACACAAATAAATGGTAAATACCCACAGGTTTTAATTTTATTAAACATCTATCTACCAAAATGTGCTCTACTGTACACAAATTTAGAAAAAACAAACATTGACACCTCAGCACTTTCTGAGACAAGCTGCTACCTACGGCTACCTTCAAATTGCACCTCATCCCAAAAGAAAAGACACACACTAAGCGTAAGTTCACAAAAAAGGCGAGACTCGAGCTATACAGCGACAAGCCACGTACCACCAACGACGACGCATTATCAGGTAGACCGCAGTAGTAAGTAAAACAATAGTATAACCACAAACTTTAAAATAACCCGGCAATCCGCACGACTTTGACAAACCCAAACTTAAGTGCGACCGCTAACTCAGACAGAGGTCGGGACCTACCGCAATAATGTCAAGAAAGTGGGGGAATTGTTGCAGGCTTATTCTGCGCGCAGGTGATGCACCCCGGACGTCCGCTTTGACTTCCTTTTAGACTCCTGGTTAGTAGTAACCCCTCAGTGGGTTGCAGCAAGTTTTGTTTTGCCTTGGATGTCCGACATGACCTTAAAGCGGTAAGTGGCCCCAACCGGCGTTGCTGGCTGTCTGGGCGGTCAGGTCCAACTTGAAAAAGCCGGCAACGACTTTAAATTCCTTTAGTGTTTCTTTAATTCTGGGCAGTTAAGCTGCCTTATTGCGGCTAGCGGTGTTAAGGGCGCGGGACCTAAGTTTTCTATAAATATTCTTGCACTAGTTTTTGAAAACCGTGATGGTTGAAAAACGCTTGCTTAAGAATGTTTGCTACATGTATGGTTGCCGGTTTGGTTTGTTAAATTTGAGTTTGTTTAATTTTGTGTGAGCCACGGGTGACTCAAAATTACTTCTTTGCTAAAATCCAGGGCTTGTAGGTGTGCTTGTTTTCCTAAAGACAGTTTGTTGTGGAGGTTAGGTTAGGTTAGGTTTGTTGTGGGAATGAAGTTAGTTTTGTTTTGGGGGTTAACTTGGTGAACGTCATAGTTAGTCTTATGCAATCTAGGTGAAGTTCTGACTAGCTCCGCTGTCTATCAGGGTGAATTTGGTCAAGCACTTAGAAGGTGATTTTTGTGCTATATTTTGCAATACAAAGAACCGATAAGGGAGAACTTCTCCACATCGAGCCCCAAAGTCTTCTCTGCCGAGGAACTTTGTTTTGGGACACAACAAATTTCTTTTAATAGCTTACAGGGTTGCCCTTTATCACTTACGGGAACGTAGCCGGTAAAAAATGGCGCTCAATGTGGGGCAATTAAATGTATGATTGTTTCACTTGGCTGCAACAAAAACCTTTAGAAGAAGAAGATAGAAGACGCTATAGAAAAGCTCAGCAAACTTCAGCAACCATCTCTGATGGTGACAACTAACTAGTTCTCTAGGCGATTATGACTATGACTGCTATAACTCCAGTCAGCAAACCTAACGCAATCCACGGCACATATTTTGAACGAACCTCAAACATGTACGGGAGAGCCCGATGGAGTCATTTTTGATTAGGAAGGCAATAATAGTAACTGTCAATTTCTTTTTTTTTATATGCTGTTCCCGAACACCCGCCCTAGTGTTTGTAAACAAAAAAATGGTTACGTCAACTTCCACTTCAAGTTTAATGACATCTGTCAGTCATTCTGTTTTGTTTGTTAACTGTAGGAACACGAAAGGCAGTAGTAGCTGTCAATTTCTTTATGACAAACATTTGGGCGGGAACACAGTTTATAAATATTGGGCCGGTAGTTTGATATGGTGTTTCCGCCTACCCACCAAAGTGTTTATTATCAAGAACTTGATTTTGTCAACTCTTTTTTTAAGTTTAATAATATTTGTCATTTTGTCTTTTTTCTTAGCTGTAGGAACACGAGAGGTGGTAATAAGTGTCAATTCTTTTATGACAAACATATGGGCGGGTGGGCGGGAGCACTGTATCAAAGTACCGGCCCAATGTTTATAAACTGTGTTCCCGCCCACCCGCGTAGGGTAAGTTATCAATAAATTGATTACGCCAATTCCCATTTTAAGTTTAATGACATCTGACAGTTATTTGTTTTTTTATTAGTTGGCTGTAGATACACGTGAAGTGGTAGTAACTGTCAATTCCTTTATAACAAACACTTGGGCGGGTGGGCAAAATCACTATATCAAACTACCGGCTCAATATTTATAACACGCAAGTCCATAAATCCGTAATAGACTTTGTAATCACAAACAGAAATATTAACCTTAGCAAAATCTAAAAAAAGAAAACCATTAATGTGGAGTATAATGTTTCAACAAGATATTCATACCAGCTAAAATTAAACAAAAAAATAATGCATGCAAAATACAAGAGCACGACGATGCAAACTGCTGCGCAAAAACTAAATTTTAATATAATTAAAACTGCTGCAAAACACCTGGAAGAAGACGTATAACAAAAATAATAATTAAATACCAAACCGTGGTTTACCCAGAAAGTTATGATGCTGACGGGGAAAACGAAAATTATATCTACAGTACAGATCAAAGTCAATAACATACAATGAATACAAGTTTGTGAGCAACTTATTGTGATGAGAATTTTAAAATCCGTACTAGGTTGCAGTCTGCAGTGCTACAAGATTACATAGAAGCTCAAGGAGTATCGTCGACTAGATGGACAACACTAGACTACTAAAAATTGTTAAAAGTGAGTCTTGACATTGAAGAGAGTTTTAAAAAAACTCCAGTATCAAAGCTAGAATTCGGCGTTTTAACTGCGGCTGCAATGGTTGAAGATCAACAAAATATAATTCTACAAAGAAGAATAAGAAAAAAAAGACGATAAGCAATGTGTATCAAAATCAAAGTTATTAAAAATGGTTTTATTTTTACCATATGTATCTTAGAACAATAATAAATTAGTTGCGGTTTAGGTTTAGTAGTAATATAAAGTGATGGTTATTAACGGAAATAATAAGTAAACGATTTGTTGTTATCTAAAAAAACGTCAACAGAGGTTGTTGCAATCTCAGGAACAGTTAAAAGATTTAGATATAATAACCTTCGTTCTTCAAAAAGTCCATAAAATAATAAGCTTGTTAAATAACGTGAGTACGATTATGAGAGGTACCAAAAATTTTAGCTAAATAGTGTTGTAGAAGATGAGTTAAAACCAAAAAAAGCTTATTAAAAAAGCACAAACAATAGAATGACCGAGATGATAATCAAAGCATACTAAATTTATGTAGTGGTTTAAGTCAAAAAGAAGAAAACAGATTTTAATTATTTTTTAGAACAAAAATGTTAAAAAAATAACTTTTAAGCTATAAACTAAGCCAATGATTGGTTGATTAATTTTGTTTGTAGAACAGACTAGGACTTGTTTTGCTAATTTACTCATATTATTTATTGAAGTAGTTAAGTTGCACTCTCTTTTTCAGAATCCGATGGGCTGCCTGGCGCTTGATCTGAGCGGGATTTTGTTTGTGATTTGGTTACTATTTGTCTGTGGTACATGTATTTTTTTATCTAACGTTTTTAAAGATGCAAAAATTAAGGTTTTTACATTGTTTTAAACTTGCCGGCAAGGTTGGTTATCAACGGAAATCAAGTAGATTGGGGTAGAAAACGGAGAAGATAAAAAAATAGTTAATATTTTATTTTTATTTAGAATTTTTTTCCTTCTATGTAAGCAATAAGTAGGAATAAGATATATTATACACCGAACACAGACTCGCAAAGGCCACTACTTCTTAAAAACTGGATCTGTCTACCCAAAGCCAGAATTCTGACCTCAAATGCCAGATCCAGTTTGCCTGCAGACAATTTCTAGTAATATAACTCATAATTGACTATTTAGACTAACGACACGGTTTGCACTTTGCCGTTTATTAGTTGGTTTGTAAAACAAATCATGTCTCTAAAGCCTTTAGATTGAAAAAAATCCAAAAATGTTGATTTTCAAGTGTAAATATATTTTTTGCGTTATCAGGCAATGTTAAACGGTGTTATGTTTTTGTTATAATTTGCTTACATTCGTAATTGCATTGCAAAAATCTATCAACATTATGTATGTAAGGTTTATACAAATTTTATTGCTAATTGAAATATGCTTTAATACAAGCTTTGACACCAAGTCTATTGCATTATTAATAATTATATTAGAACAATATTAACAGTTATTATTATTGGTATGTCGTCCCTGAGTATATCTTCTCAAACAGCATTAAAATATTTTAGTGATTCTTTTAATGAGCTATTATTATACAATTAATTATTTTATGTACGTATACGCTGCGATCTCAATAACATCCTTGTATAAAAGTTAAACATTAGGAACAATAAAATTAATATATGTTAATCATATTGTAATAAATTATCGCTAATGTTAATGGACCACAATATAGGCAATGTTTTAATATTCTATTATCACACACATGGAAATGCGTTCTTATTTAACAATAACCATTTAGTATGGCTACGGTAGATTTCAATTCATTACTATTATAATATGCATTGTCATTCGTTTAGATTTCCCCTGCTTGTATTGAACCCTGCTATATATTATAATTGTACATCATGAGTTAGTTTAATATTTAAATAAAGAATATTTTATAAAGCATATGTTCAATTTATTATATTGCATTAAAATAATCACGAAGCTCATACATATGTATTTTTAAATATTCAAAGCATAAAAAATCACATGATCTTTTCAAAATCGTCCATTTTAAATCATCAAATCCATCACGACTTAACACATCTATTATTCAGTAATTATTTTCTAATGCATTCTATTCTATTTCAGATCCGCTAAAAGGATGTCGTGAATATAAAGGTAGGTTTTTTGCATTATTATAAGTACACAATAGATTTTCAAAAAAAATCGTTCCCTCAATTTATGTACATTTCCGGGTCCATTCATAATATGATTAATTTTTTTTTATATTATAAGAGATCCATCGATCATTCCTTCTTAACCTCTCGCATCAACACTTTAAAATATAATTAAACAAATCCGATCGTACCAACTGAAACTTGGACAAATTGGTGGCCCATCTATAAACGAAGAGGCGTGATCGTGATTGATGTTTGTGATCTGATCACCGCTGATAAACTGATTTATCAGTTTATTTATTAAATCAGCTTAATTAGGTGCCTTGTAATGTGAATTAATTACTGTCTATTGCGTGTATCACAAGCAGTGTGCTGTAGGTATAGAAGCCAACTACTTGTATTTTACACTTAAGAACGGCATCGTAAGACTGAACTGGAAAAAAACATCATTATCAATTAAACTACTTTCTTTAATAAACAGTAAAACAATTTTATAATCGTGACGCCACTTTTTTTTATTTTGTAATAAAAAGCCTGTAAAATCTAATGAGGTCCCACAATAAAATCATATACGATTTTAAAATGCAAATTTGAGAGAAACACCGTTATTTCTGTACCAATATAGCACAGTTTCTCCTTTAGTTACGGATCTGCCTACTATTCGTGTAAACGCTAAGTTCAGATAGCACCGCCTGAAAATATCATTAAATAGAAACTCAATGGGGAACAGTTTACTGGTATTTACATGTATAAATTGATAAGTAATAAAACGTCACATTTTATAAGAGGTTAATGGTATATACAATTTACAATAAACGGTTGATAACATTCAAATATATTCACAATTATTGCTGTCGAGGTTAATGCGGCGGCCATTATAATATATTAGCGTTTTATTGTTTATGTTATTAACTAATAATCACTGTTGGGGCTGGTTATTAGAAGAAAAGTTTCATTTGAACGTGTTCTTTATCCGTGCATCTACTATTATTTTTTTAGTTGATAATTAAGTTTATGAGGAAAATACTTTCTAATTATTCATAATTTATAAATTATTATTATTAACGCTATCTATAATATATTATTATTAGTAATGCAATCATAATTAAGATAAATGCACAATTACAAAGATTCTAATAATAGATAAAATTATTACACGTCATTGATGAAATGTATAAAAAATGTTTGAACTTAGAATTGTCTTCTAGTATTTTGACTTTTCATAAAATATCTTAAATGTGTATTTAAACAACAAATATATAACAATTAATTTATTATATATAAATGACCACAGAAATATTTAATTTAATTTTTACTTATTATAAAAATGTGGTTGTTTAAAAAATACTTTTTATTTAAAACTAGATTTGCGAGTAAATTGAGGGTTGGGTGCAGTTGCTGGTAGGTTTTCAGTCAAACTTCATTTAGCAAACTATATTTTTTTTCTATTTATAATGGACGTTATTGTAGAGAATTAAAAAGAATAGATCTGATATCTTTAAAATTTATATGTTCTACTACATTCCAGCCTATTAGTGTTTGTGATTTGGATTGATTTTGGAAATTTAATTCAAATGTTAAATCAAATCATATTAAATTTCAATTTCAATTCATTTCTATTTGTATAATTTATTTTTTATTTCAAATCTTCTAGGTTTGTTGAAAAAATTTACGTTGTGAAAATATTCTTATCTTCTCCAATAAAAATTCAATAACAACAAGTTAAAAACTGTATCAGCTCAGTATATAAGATTTGCTGATAGTTTAGTGTAAGGTCGCTTGTCGAGGCAAACTTTATTAAGTCAGTAAATATTATAGAGAAATACGTTGATTGACTTTGATAGTGTTAGTGAATTAATTTTAACTGTTATTATTTGAGAATTGTATAAGGTTAGTATTTAATATTGTATGCAACATTATAATTTAATCAATAATATGCATAATAATTTGAGTAGGTTTTGATATTTTGTAAAATAATACTTTATGTTTAAGTATGATTTGATTAGAGTCTCTCTCAAAAAATTATAATTAGCACACAAAAATTACAATTAATACAGAAAAGTCAATAAATAGTGACATTTTTATGTGCATCAATGCAAGAGTTTCTATGTGGCATGCTTAATATAAGATAGTAGATGTTCTCCTGGTGTACCTGAAGATGGTGTAGCTGGTTGTCCAAATTGTCCGGAGGCTTTTGCAATATTCTCAGCCAATCTAAACTGTTGACTGGTTGTTATGGTATGGAGTGACTCAACTACTTACCCAAGAAATTATTTAAGAAATTGGATGTTTGATCTTTTTGCAAGCGTCAGAATTTAGTTTGTTACGAGAGAACTTTTTAATCACTAACACTTAGGCGGGTGGGTGGGCTACTCCAATCCAAACTATTATCTGGTTATAATGTAATGGAGTGGTTCACCCACCCACCCATGTGTTTGTTATTAAAAGATTGCATGTTTAAATTTTCTGCAAGTCTAAGAAGTAATTTTGTTACAAAAGAAGATAGTGATCTAACTTTTTTGCAACTAACACTTAGGCGATTAGGTGGGCTACTCCAATCCAAACTATTAACTACTTGTCATGTAATGGATTAGCCCACCCACTCACCTATGTGTTCGTTATTAAAAGATGGCAAGTTTAACTTCTCTGCAAGCCTAAGAAGTTATTTTGTAACGGGAGATAATCGTGATCCACATTATTAACTAGTTATTATGTAATGGAATGGCCCACCTACCCATGTGTTTGTTATTAAGAGATTGTAAGTTTAAATTCTTTACGAACCTAAGAAGTCATTTTGTTACAAGAGAAGATTGTGATCCAACAATAACTAACACTTAGGCGGGTGGGTGGGCTATTTCAATTCAAACTATTAACTAGTAATCATGTAATAAAATGGCCTTTGCACCCACTCATGTGTTTGTTATTAAAAATTGCAAGTTTAAATTTTCTGCAAGTCTAAGATGTCATTTTGTCACAAGAGAAGATTGTGATCGAACTTGTAACTAACACTTAGACGGATGGGTGGGCAACTCCAATCTAAACTAATAACTGGTTATTATGTAATAAAGTGGCCCACCTACTCACCCTTGTGTTCTTTATTAAGAGATTTCAAGTTTAAATTTTCTGCGAACCTAAGAAGTTATTTTGTCACGAGAGAAGATCGTGATCCAACTTCTTCGTAACTAATACTTGGCGGGTGGGTGGGCTACTTTAATTTAAATTATTAAATGGTTATCATGTAATGGAGTTTTAGAAGTACTGTAAAATTATTAAAATGTTTCACTCAGTGCAACAAGATTTCTAGAACATTAAAGCAATTTTTGACTATAAAGAGGTTAATGTTTTTGGCGCAGCCGGTAAGAATGGCAATTTTAAGTTTTTAAGTGCTGGTTGGACTTTGCTCTTAAAAAAAACAAACTGATTAAACTTTGTTTTTTTTTAAGAATATTTTTGATATTGCAAAGCTAGATTTGCTATTTTTTAAATTTTATAAGATAAATACACTTTTTAAAACTTAATGGGCAAATTTTTGTGCTTTTTGAAACGTTTTTAAAAATTTAAAACCGGATTTTGCTGTTTTCACAATTTAAGAACAGAATTTTACGATTTTCAATTGATTTTGGACAAATTGTATTTGATTGGTGATAAGGGTGAAACAATATTTGGAGCATTACTTGCTCTAAGTATCTTGCATTATTTTGCTATACTGCTTTCAATACATTATGGATGTCGATATCGATTTATAACCATTGCCATAATTTTATCAACTTTTTAAAATCGTAGCACATTGTTAAGTGTGTAGTGCATTTTATTTAAAACTGAGCGTAATTAAGTTTAAAAATATTTATTAATTACTTTCTTATATACTTCAAATGTCCGATAAAATCTGTGGCGGTAAAATAATTAATAAATTGTGAAGTAATTAAATCAATTACTCAATATTAATTAAGCTAACAACTAAACAAACAAAATTACATTGTGAAACTTAACATAATAAAATAGAAAATGAAATCTACTAATAACACAGAAACTAATATTGAATGTAAATAAACTAATACATAATAAAAATAGAAACTCACATATTAAGCCACTTACCTAAATGCAAGTTTTTGTAAAGATTAATACATTATTAATGTTAACTAAACGTAGGGTTAGTTTTGGTTAATTGCCGCTTGTAAAAAGGCTTTTGCAGAATGATCGGTTATATACAAAAAGAATCGATGTGTTTGAAGGAATACGCGTACTTCGCTAACAAACCAAAGTTGTGGTCATCACGCCATTATGCAATATAATATTTTGCTACATTTGCCTCCATTTTATGTAAGCTAGGTTTGTTTACGTGAAGGATTAATAAACTGTAGACGGGTAGTAATGCTTGAAATGTGAGATGCTTGGAACGTTCCTCGTTTAATGTCCGATTCCAGAATAGCTAAGACAAAAGCTTTAATAAAAACAATCTTAGCAATAACGTATGGCTCTTTAAGATAGTTAATTTATTTTTTGGTTTAAGCAATAATAAACTGGATCTGCTCTAAAGAAAGTTAGCTGAATCATTAACTAAAAAAAATTTATACTGAATTACAGGACTTTGACATGTTCTTTTATTGAGAAGACAAATTGTTTCACGCAAAAAACTCTAGTTGCACATTCTCAGGCAAGCTTAGCAAATACTAAATGAGAGATCTAGGTAGGAAGCCAAATTGAAGTTTAAAAGCACTGTAACAAAGGATTTGTGATACAAATTTGATTGTATTAGCCTGCTTAGTAGCTTTTTTAAGCGGGTATAAACCGACTTATTTTGTAAAACTGTCAACAACTACAATAGAGTACACTCCTCTTATTGGACATGGCAAAGGCGGCCTATACAAATCTACTAGTACCTGGTTATTTGGAGCAATTGCAATTATAGGTTTAAATTGTGGTTTAGGAAAGCAAACCTGTTTTTCAACCTAGAAAACATGACATGTTGTGATACAAACTTTGATTGTGTTAAACATAGCTGGCTACCACTGATCTCTTCAAATGGTACACTATGCTTTATAGATTTCAAAATGTCCAAAATAAGCATGATAAAATTTTATAAAACTTTTGGTGAAATTTTGAGGTATACAAAACATTGTTTGTATGTTGCAAGTATAACAATTGATTATGTACTACAAAAGGGTTATGAGTTTTAACTCTGTTTTTTAGACGCAATAACCTCTTGAACGTCAACGATCAAATATAACTTTGCACTAATGTTTGGCATAACTGCTGCTAATCTAAAACAACGGTCTTGTTGAGTCGGCAATTTAAAAAATTGGGTCTTGAAAATACAATAAGTATTAGATTTTGCTTTTGGAAATATATTGTACCACAAATTGATTTTCTTGCAGTGCAGGACCCACTGGGTTATCCTAAAAGACAATAATTAGCAACTTGTTAAGTAGAAGTGCTCGATAATTGGTATAGATATGTTTACCTATAAGGAATACACTAGAGTTTTAGGATACAATCAATACTCAACCGTTTTTTCTTCGTTTCTTTTCTAACAATAATTTACTAAAATATCTTACAACTTGACGTTTACTACCGACCAGTTTAAGCAAAACCGACTTCTACATCAACGTCGCTGACGTCCCTTTGTACAACAAACGGCAGGTTAAGTTTCAGTTGTATCACCCACAGCATGATTTATTGTTCTAAAGCCGTTTATATATTTTAAAAAGTTTTATCTTGAGGTTGCCCCTAAAACTGACAACAATTTTTTCTAAATAATTGTGTAATCGGGACAGTCATCAACAAAAAACCTATAAATGCCTGCAACTGCCGGGTATTAGTTGGTGCAGAAAAATTACGTAAAGCTTCAATCTGGGTTAAGAAAAAAATCTTTACATAAGAAAACAAACTTTAGAAAGTTTAAGCTTTTACATTGTGACACTTGTCAAGTTTTAAGGTATAACCGGTTTGTCAGAGCCCTGTTAATCTAAAGCCAATATGCTTTAAATACTCTTTAAATGTGAAGAACGTTATCAAGAGATTGTCTACATAAGCATAAACAAATGATTTAAAACCTGAGCCTAAAACTTGGTCTAAACAGTATTTGAGTACTCTTTCAAGGACTAAGAGACATCAACATGCATCTATTTAATTAATTATCAAAAGCAATCAATTGGATACAACATTCTAAAATGATCAAAACAAAAGAAAACACAAAAGTTGACCACAAAGATCTTACAACTCCAAGTAAACAACAAACCATTAGAAAAAGTGCAAAAACTGCAAAAGATTATAATTTGCATAGAAAAAAGAAAATAATCAATATATTTAAAAACTATTATCTGACTATAGAGACAAAACAGAAAATGTTAAATTTTTACATATGCTCAAGGTTAATATATGTATACGGAACTGGCAACTAAAAAACTAAAAGCATTTCAGATATAGGCATTGCCGTTGCAGTTAATCCGGTTGATTGTTGACTAAAGTTCCTTTTATGTTGTGTTCTACAATTTTGCCATTACCGCCGTTCTGTTGAGTTTGCCAGATGTTAGTTTAACATGAAAACTTCAAAATACTACTGGTTTACAAACTTTGTTTTTTTCAATAATACATAAAAAGCTATCTACTGACATTAATTAATAACAACAAAATAATAAACTATAACAATAACTTGTACACTTATTCAATATCAAAATTTAAGCCGTGCAAATCTATGCACAAAATAAAATATTGTTTTTAATATTTAGACAATCTTAGACAAAATTTACGCAGATTTAAAGATTCCAAATTAAATCATTAGGTTTTCTAACATGAACGCAGTATTGAGAGAGGATGAGGATCTACCAAAAGTTTTTCTTCCTATTTGATAAAATGCGTATTTATGGAACAGATTTTTTCTTAACCAGAAAAGTGATTCTCTAAATAGGGGAATTGAACTGTTATTTTTATTGTTACAATATCATCATATCAATATAAAACAATATTTTGAAATAAAAATTAAACATGTTATAAAATTGGTTTCAAAAACGATGTTCATCCAAGTCGACCACGAAAGAGAGTGTTCACGTTCACACTGTGAAAATAATTAAAAATCTCATATGAAAATATTAGTTTCATAAATTTAGATAATTAAATTTAAATTAGCATTGCGATAAGGGTGATTAGAACCTTATGATTCAGAACTGCCAATACGAAAAGCGTAATCGATTTCCGTAATGACCCAAGCCGCTGCACCAATTAGGACTCCCATCACAATTAGCCTTTAAGTTTTAATATCGTTCGGATGAATGAAGAATCGCTCATGTGTAAAATGATTAGCGCGCGGCCTTTATTATTGCGGCGTTCGTTATTTATACGTGCGTGTTATTTCCAATCAATTATTTTCTATCTAAACGACACTTTGAGATTTAGGAGCAGTTTGAAGTGTGGGCGATGCTCGTATTCATATTACAAGCATGAGATGTGATCTAATTGCCGTGCGACACGCTCGACATCAAGCCGGCCGCGCCTTGGGCTACCGCTACACCGCTCACTTTAATATACTTACACCACTCATTCAAGTCTGACCATTCATTCCGATATGTAATCAATTAAATTAACACCACATCTATAAATTATGTTTATCGCGTAATGAGATTTATTTGACATAATATTCAGTGGGCTTCGAGGTATTGGACTGTGAATAGTTACATTTACATATCTAACTGTTTCAATGCGTTGACAACAATACATTTGTAACAATATTTACGGTGTGGTTCTGATAAATGGTAACTATATAGCAGATATAGAATTACTATGTATAACAGAGTATTGGAGTTAATTGGTTTGTTTGATACTAAAGATTGTAAAGAGGGTTGTTAGGGGTGGAACCAATAATTTATCTTGTAAATATATATAACAAATGAGTTTTCTACCTGCTGACAAAAAAACTGAAAAAAAATGTATTAGTTTACTACTAGACCGAGTACAAGAGTTGATTTTAACGTTTTCTTATTTTCTTCAAGTTATACGACATTTTTTTACACCTAAGCACATGCGTTATTTTTGCCTCGCGGCAGAGAGAGATAATATATGTTTGCCGTTAATATAGCTAATATTATCTCACTTTACAATATTTTAAATATAAAATATGCGCAATGCAAAAGATGGAAAACCCTTCAGAATAAAATTGCTACATTCTATTTTTATTATTTGAGATATAACAATTTGAAACAAAAATTATATATAATTTTCAACAAAAGTAATCTGTGTGTGGTAAGATTTATTCACAATTAAATTATTCTGTTTTTATTTCATTTACCTACGAGGTAACTCACAACACAAAAAATGCTTTCCTCTATATGAATCCTAATCATGTAATTTTTTCATATTATTTAGTTAGCCGTTTCCGAGTAATAAGCAATAAAAATCGATTTTGTTGCGTTTCTTCACATTTTTTGATTGTTAGTAACTTTTCAGGATTTGTACAAAAAATTGTTTGTTTGTTTTGCCACAAATTACGGCCTCAATTTGTAGTAAAACTGTTGTCCATCTTGCTTTGGTTTTTTATTTAAAATGCTGCGCATAAGGTTGAATAACGTTGTCATAACTTTCTCAACTTAGCCATTGCCTCTCGGAACTCATGTAGCTAGAAGATGTAGTTCGACCACTTGCTTCTCCAAATAATATTTGAATTATAAAAATGTGAATGTTCGTGCTCTGTCCGCTAAGATTGTGTACCAATACGTGTAAAACGTTCACCAAGTGCTGATATAGAAAATTCTGTAGTTTTGTTCTTAATCGCTGTAAACATACAGTATTTAGAAAATTTAATGATGGTTACTAAAATCTCAGTGCAGTTATTGGATTTAAGCAATGGTCCAGCATGATCAATATGCCATATTTCTAATGGTTTAGTTGCTTTGTCTCTTTTCTGATACAGACCGACTTTGGGTTCTGTGTGCGATTTTTCAATAGTACATGCTGCTGTTTTTGATAAATTTCTTGAAGGTTTGTCTTATTCCAGGTCAGTATAACTCTTCTCTTATTCTAGTTATGGCTTTGTCCTTCCCAACCAAAGTGTGCTGCATTGTTATGGTAGGTTTTCATAGTCGTTAGTCTTGCTGCTATTGACACAAAAAATATTATTTGGATTTTATTACTTTTGTCCAATGTAATATGGTAAAATAGCCTATTTTGAATTATATATATCTTTCTTAGACAAAGTAGTCATTGACTGACAAAACACGTCTTGTGTCTGGTATTTCGCGATTAAAGTAGCGTTTGTCGTCGACGAATTGTGGAGTTTTGAGATAATCTACCTATTTTACATGCTGGCCTATATTCTAGGTTAAAATTGAAATCTTGATGTCTTATCTACCATATATAAAATATATAAAGAAGATAATGTTTTTATCCACCACCTGGCCATTCTCGGATGTAGATTTATCTTTAACACTGTTGTTTGTACCGAGTTGCAGTTGGTGTATAAAGTGAAATGTATTCTCTGCAGATAAACACAAAAATGCTGAATAGCTTCCATGATCGCCAACGATTCTAAAAGTGCAAGTATGATATTTTGATTTGCATTCTGTGGTACGTCGGCTGAAATATGCAATTGGTTTAGTTAAGTCATCTGAATGTAGTTTAGTTGGGAGGTTTGGGTCAAATATTTGAATTATTGGCTGATTAACCAGAATGTTGATAATGTTTTGTCTTATCTGCTTATGATCAGCAGTCCATTCAAGTTATGCATTCCTTTGTAGAAGTTGATTATTGAAAATATTTAGATAAAGCGTCTAAAGTATTCCGCTTAGCCCATAAATTGCTAAAATGTCTTCACATTTTTTGGTGGCGTTGAATGCACTAAGGCATTTATCTTGTGTAGACTTAGTTTTATTGTTCCGTTTCCAACTATTCACTAAGGTATTTTGCTTTTTTTACAGAAAAATACATTTTTTCAGGTTCAAAGAATTTTCAGCGGTAGATAGAGCATTTATAATTTGTTAAAGGTATTCGAATCATTGGTCAATGGTTTCAGAACCGATCATGACATCATCCAGGTAAACTTGAGCCACCGTGTTTTTTAATGGACCTAGTGCCTTGTTAATAGCTTTCTGATAACAGGATGGTGCATTGGCGAATCTAAATAGCACGCGGTTATACTCAAAATGCCAGCCTGGCGTTAAAAATGCAGTGTATTTTTTTCAATCCTTTTCTATGCTTTTATATAGATGGTTGTGAAATAAATAGTGTTGCCCAAAGCATCTAATTGATTACGTAAATTGGATAGCGGATATCGATCTCAAACTGCCTTCTTGTTGGTTTTTTTATAACTTATGCAGAGTTAAATCAATCCATTTTTCTTTTTAACCAAGACTATTGCATTCAATTGTATTTGTTTGGCGTATGCCAATCTTCTTAAGCGGAATGCCACAGGTACACTGTCTATCACTTTTAACCTTAATTGCCCTGAAGTTACGACACTTGGGGTAGCCAAACGTGCAGAGTATAACTTCTGGACCAAAGGTGCTTATTCAATCCTGACACTTTGTTGATCTAAAGGTTTTAAATTTTAAGTGCAGTAAAATCGGTAAGCAAATCAATGCCATGCTTTATCGTGACGACCTATATTCCGGGTTGGCTAATAATTTTCTACATAATTAAAGCATTAAAGTCTGGGACCACAATAAAAATGATTTCTACTTCTTGTAGAGTAACATACAACTGGCAATTTCTTCACAGCCAGTCAAGGACTTTTCATTGAGTGTAACATGTGCATTGATTATTTTTGTTTTGCGTTGATGAATTACGGACTAGTCTGCTTCCGAATTAATTATGTAGCGGAATGCATGTTTTTTTTTACCCATTGGCACGGATGCAGTCGGTAAAATCTGACATCTGTTAATCATTAAACAACTCGACGTGTCCTACGCGTTTGCCAAAAGTTCATTCAATAATAAATTTTGACTTTTGTTGCAGCTCTTTTTGTTTGCTAGATGTTGAGCACCGATGCATTTGGTGACTTGTTTTGCCGCAACTAAAACATTTTTCTTGGAATTGACGTGTAGTTTCTAGCCTTGGACGTTTTGTTAGTGGTGACATTGGTGGTTTCTGCCTCAGGCGTTTTATTAGTGGTAACATAGTGTTTTTTTAAGAGTTTTTAGTTTTTGCTTCATATTGGCGTAACAAGAGCATATGTTTTTTTTTTAATTTTTTAGATGATGCAATCACAGGTGCAAAGGTTTTGTTCTACTAATTACTAACCACAACAATTTTTTCTTCAACGGAAAAAAAACTTTTAACTGGTTTAACGTGTTATTATTATCCAACTTTTGATGTAATTGGTTGTAGGGTAAATAGAACAATAACAAGCGGCGATAAAATAATAAAGTGCAACAAATAGAAATAAATAAAAAAAGTAATAAACTCATTCTGGTGAGAAATACTTGGCAAAGAAAGTTTTTAAAAATGTAATCTTTAATGAAGAAAAAAAATTACACAATTCTTAAGGTCTAAAATTAAAATTAAATTTCTGTCAGAAGTTGAATACAAAGAAAATGTAAATGACGCAGTACTCAAAACTAATTGACCAAATCCAAAGATATAATTAAAGTAAATTTTTTAAAATAAATAAAATAAATAAAAATTATTTCTGCTAAAATTTCAAAAATTAATTGAACCTAATTTTTTTTTTTACAT
The DNA here is from genome assembly GCA_963932245.1 of Tachinus rufipes. Classification (NCBI taxonomy): domain Eukaryota; kingdom Metazoa; phylum Arthropoda; class Insecta; order Coleoptera; family Staphylinidae; genus Tachinus; species Tachinus rufipes. The sequence continues at coordinate 36,822,389 of OZ010742.1, read as the reverse complement.
TACACAATTTGTTCTCCTTCAATACGTTCCCATGAGGTTGTCGTTTCATTGTCTCTTTGGTCTTCCTGGAGTTTTTCTACTGGTGGCTTGTCCCTTGCGTTCCTCACTATTCTCTTTCTATACAACCTTACGATATGTGCATTCCATTCCGATCTCCTGCTTTTTATCCATTCATTGATGTCGTATACTCCGCATGATCTTCTTATTTTGTCATTGCTGGTTCTGTCCAATCTTGTCTTTTCTTTAATGGACCGAAGCGCTTTCATTTTAGTTGTTGCAGTGAGTCTGTGTAAGTTGTTTCTGGTATTGTTTTAGTCTTGTATGTAAGGGTAGGTCTTATAACGGTTTTGTATTTCCTATTCTTTGTCTCCTTGCAAAGGTACTTATTAGCACATATTATGTTTCTTAAACAGCCTGTGATTCTGTTTGCTTTCTCAGCCTGTTTTCTTACTTTTTTTTTTTAATTTCCATAGCTGGATATTGGGATTCCTAGATAATTAAATTTGCTCATTTGTTGTATAACAGTTCCGTCCACTTCTAGTTTGCATCTTAGGGGGTATGGGGCAATGATCATGCATTTTGTCTTCTCATGTTGAGTGTTTTTACCACTAGGTTAAATTGATGTAACAGTTTTTGAAGATTGTCTTTGTTATTTGATATTGGGGCCGCGTTATCTGCGTAGCACACAATGTTGAACTGTTTGTCTCCTATTTGATATCTTCTTTGAGTTTTTACCTGGGAAATTTTTTCATTTATGATGATGTTGGATAGAGGAGAGGGTTTAGTAAATCTCTTTGCTTAATGCCGTTGCCTGTTTTGATCGGATTCGTGGTTTTGCTGTTGATTACAACTTGCATTTTTTTTGTTGTTATAAATGTCCTCGATTGTCTTGATAACGTTGTGTGCAATATTTCTCTTCTGTAATCGATTTAGGACGTCTTGTAATTGAACTTTGTCAAACGCTTTAATTAAGTCTACAAAGCATATATACGCCAGTCGGTTCCATTCTAAGACCTTTTCTTTGATCTGGCGTAATACGAACACCGTATCGGTACAGGATCTTCCATTCCGAAAACCTTGTTGTTCATCGGCTAAGTTGGTGTTCTTTATTATTTTACCTGCGATAAGTTTGGATGTTAGTTTAAGTACGGTGTTTAGTAGATTTATATCTCTGTAATTGCTGATGTCCCTACCTACCTAACTGAAAGAATTTATTTTTGAATTTTTTGACTGCTTTGTTAATTTTCTTATGTTATTCTTAATTGAGTAATCCATTGTAGATACAAATTATTTGTTTAAATAAGTTTTTACCAGTTGTTTTGTTACAAAGTTTATCAGTTTTTTTAAGTTTTAATTTCTTTCTAGTAGCACATGGTTAATTTTCAAATTGCCCCTGAGTATGTTTACCAGTAAAACATACTCAAGGGCGATTTGCAGTTGTTTTTGTATTGTTTAATTACTATTATAAAGTCTAATTAAGTTCTTGTGATGTTTTCAGTTTGTCTTTGGGCAACTTCCATGTACAGAGTCTCTTAGTGGTAACTTGGAAAATATATAAGTATTTGTGTCTATCATGTCTTGTTTAGCTATAAATACACTACGCTGATTTCTTCTCTCGTTTTTATCTTCTATGTTGTAAAGTCCGATGTAATTTCTTTTTTGTTTTCTTTCCTTATTTAGGAATTTAAATTACTATTGTGAGCTCTTGTTTGGTTAGTATTGTTATGGTTTTATTGAGTTAGAATTTTTTTTAAATTTTAGTATCTGTATAGCTTATTGTTGATTTATATATTTAGATAATACTTATATTTTTGGTTTTAAGTATTGCTGTGATTTGCAGGATCAAGATGCGTTATCAGATTAGAATAAAGTCAGTGGCGCTTTTGGTTATGTCTCTTGTGTAAAGTGTCCCTAGTTATATTTATAATTTTACAAAAATTACCTTGTTGTCGTGACACAGTAAGTGTTATTTTGCCTTTAAAGCCAGTTTCTTTATGTAACGACGAAAAGATGCCTTGAACCTTACAATTACATTGTTTTTGAAGATTTAATTGTTTTTTGTTAAATCTTACTTAGACTGTGCAGTTTGGTAGTTTTAGTTTGCTTCGGATATATAATTTTTCTGATACCACCCATATCTAGGAGGCAATTCTTTATCCACCACATGAGGAAACACTTCATGCAATTCCGCACTGTTATAAATATATTATAAAACAGTAATTGGGAGAGTAACGGGACTTTCTGGTACACGGTCTGCAAACTTAGTAAAAATATTGGTTAAGAAATTGCAAAAAACAGTTTTTATTAGTAAATTAGTAACAGTTTGGTACATCATGATAATATTTAAATAAATGAAATCTTATTGCTAATGTCTTTTTCTGTAACTGTAAACAGTTAATAGTATTGATTTGTTTATTTTTTTACTCTGTTTTTTGCTTCTGCAAGACATGTTAAAACTAGTTTCAACAGGATAATTCTTCAGACAAATCAATAGTAGCAAAAACGAAGCATTTTAAAGTCTATTAACAACATTCTTATTAAGATGTGTCGTGAAAATGTTTTAGAACAAAATTGAATGAGTATTATTAACTTGAACTAGCCATTTTGACAATTTGTATTTTTAAATATAAAATTTGCATTTGTATAATTTTAATTTTTTTTTAAACATAGTAGTTTGCATAATTTTGTTTGAAGTTTTTATTATAGCAATTTACTTGAAGATATTTTATTTTTGTAATTTTAATGTAAATAAGTGTACATTCAAATACCTTGCAACACAAATGTTTCCTTAAAATACCGGCTCATGTACGCAAACAAATTATTAAGTTGTATATTTTGTATTAATAATTTTTCGGTAAAGTGGTTGTGATAACTATATTATCATATTTAAAGTATATATAGTTAATCTTTTACCATAACAGGTAATGTATAAATATCACAAAGTAAGAATTAAACAGAAACCGTAACCATTTTTTAAAATCTATTTAATATGTTTAAATAAGTGAATAATAATAACTATATTAATTGTCATCAAACATTAAAATTATTGATGCTTTATACGTACTTCAAAGATGAAAATAAACACTAAACGAATCTATAAATTTTGTTTATCTAGCAATGAGATTTATTTGACATAATATTCAGTGGTCCTCGAGATAAAGACCGTGAATATATTTAAATTTACATATTTAACAGTTTTAATATTGTCGCCGATTGTAGGGACAATGAATGTGATAGAATCGATTTGTATCTATCCAACACATGGGAATAAAAAGTGGTATTTAAAGAAACCAATTTAATATAAATAAATTCTTATTAAATCGACATTTAAGGCGCGTGTATTAAAATAATAGTCGGGTTTCAAAAAGAAACTTCCATTAAAACGCGATATAAAATTGTTGTAATAGTTCGATAATTTATCTGGAGCTCGACACATAAAAAAGGATTATTTCGGGCGGAACGAGTTTTACCGTTGGGCTTGGACATCAGTTTTATATGGAATCTGTATGAATTTATTGGGTGAATTGTTAAACGAATTGGACCACACCGAGTGCCTTGCTACAGTTCTCGCGCGATTCCCGTGAATATATTTACATAATAATCCGTGACACAGCTTTTATTTCACCGCCGATGCCATGGATATTAACAGCTTTTCCCCACGACAACCCAACAAATTGATTTACTTGTTGATCTCGTTTCAGTGTGCTGAAATTCCCGTATGAATTTTAATGACGACCGCACCGCAAAAAGGGAATTAAATCGAAACCGGCGAAGAGTCCGCAATTTCAACACTTAAGGCAACGCGATTCGTATGGCCCGCATTATTAGCATGTAATAAATTAGGTTGGCCCGGCAAAAAATATGTATGTAAGAACCAGTGCCGATTCGTCATATTGACGGCTCTGTACTTACATATTCCGTACCTCACAATTACAATTATTACCCGTTTATTCTAGAGCATGAATCGTGAGGTTGGTCTCTTCTTTTTAAATTACTTAAATACAGGGTTAATTTTTTGTCTTCGGAACTTCACCTTTGCCGTACTTTAAGAAAGCTTAATCTTACTTAATATTATAGGCACGATGGAAATTTACCTACATTATTATATTAAATAAACATTTTACTAAAAAAATGTTGTACAAAATTATTGTGCGGGTGGTATACTGAATACTTGAAATGAGTTCTAAGAAAGATCGAGATAAACTTCTTTTGACGTGCTTCTTGTATTTTGATTGATGGTATTATTATTCCTGTTCTATATTTTAATGAATTGATACCTTTTATATAAAATGATCTCAAAAGAAGTATTATTACCTGATATACAAACTGGATTCCAGCTGTTTTATGTCATAAGATATTTTTTTGTAAGAATTTTGATCTAGCGTATTTACAAATTAATTTATTCTATTGCCATTTGAACTTATTCAATTTTGACTTAAATTAATCAAAGAGTTTTACAAAAAACATTTGAATTTTAAAAATATATAAGTGATTAATAAACTTTGATACAAAAAATAATTATAAGTATGCATATATTTAAAATTAATAAACACCCGAAAAAAATTGCATACTGCATGGCTCTAACTGAATTAATATTTTCTTTGGTGACTGATTTCATTTTAGTGATATTTTTAAATAATTTATAGATGTTGCTATTTGAAAAAATTGTAGGGCCCTTTTTTTGCCGTACGCACTGAATACATATACATATTTAGACAAAAAATTATCTTTTGACGAAATTTTCTTTTTAATATAAGACTAATAAAAAAACATAATGTGTAAACACAAACAAAATATTCTAAACGCAAAACAATTATATTTTAACAATTTTCCTTAATTATTTTTTTCTACAAAAACTTGTCGACTTAATGGTTTTGTAAAATTATCAGCAAGTTGGTCAGAACTGTTTACATCTCTCAGGTTGATGATATTACCAGTGTGCTGAATAAATTTGAGATGTTAATATATTGTTTTAAGTTGGATGTTTTGCCATCATAAGTATTCTTCAACATAACTTGGATTTCTTGACATTTAGGATATGAAGTTTCTTACTGATACTCCTAATCCTAATTCTGCTTCAGCTGCTAAAGTAGCTGCAAACTGTTGCTTCTGAATATTCTACTGGCGGTTTGTTTTGATTGCTTGTTTTTTTAAGTAGTTCGAGTTGGTATTAACATATATTTAATCATTTTCATCAAAGAAATAGTTGCTAAATATAGTAGATTAAAAATTATCTCACGATAGGGAATTAATTTGTCTAGCGGCTCATTGCTTAAAAAATATTCTTTGTTGGTTACCATTTATTTCTTAATAGAAGTTGATGTAGGGTAGTAGCTATTGAAACCTCAACGTTAAATTATCTTATTGGTGTATTTGGGTTAGCTGGCATAAAATCCCTCTAGTTTGATGTCAATTTGCATTCCAAGATAATTCAAGCAATTTGTAATTTTCTTTTTGAAATTGATTTCAAAGTTACTGTCCATCATCTACAAACAAGAGCACTGATCATGCTTCTGTCTTCATCATAAAACAAACACGCATATATCATCATATGAGTTAACAAAAGTTAATGTCTTTTGTAATCTGGTTATTCTAATTTTTTTAAGCTTGTTTTAAAACTATAGTCTTTTTTTCAGTTTGCACACTTGCTCTGAGCCGTTATGGAAATCTTTAAGCTAGTACATATACATTTTTTCTTGACATCAAAAATTGTCACTTATAAACATTAAGATACTGCAAAGCTAATTATCTGTCAAATTGAAAAATAACGTGCCACAGAACTAAATGTGTTGGTATGTTTGATATCCTTTTTTGTTGGTAGTTTTGCATGTTTTTTTAATTTTGACAAGGTTTTATGTTTTCATGTTGGTCAAGGAGTTAAATTTGTTTGTCATGATTGCATATTATCTTTTGTCCTTTAGTGTTTTAAAACAGAAATATTTTCATGGCTTTCCTCCTCAAAGATAATGTATTAGAAGTATGAAAAACGTAAATGACGATTTAAGGTTTTAATGATTACGCAGATTTTGCCTTTTTGGAGTACCAGTTTAGCTGTCAATTAAAAAATAATAATTTTGTTTTTGTCTAGTGTATTGCAGGTTTAAAGTTTATCTAGGTTTTTTTAATTTTTTTGGTTGATCTGCTGTTAGAACATTTTAACAAAAATTACAATTTTTGAACATATTACTTTGCCCTGATTTATTTGATGACACGGAGAATTTACGTTGTAGCCAACTAAGATTGTTTTTTCTAATTTCTTGTACATCTTGTTTTGTTTGTAGTAAGAGAGTATATAACAATTACATCCTGAGAAGCTTTGTTCAATTTTATTTTTTATCCAACCAAAGTTTTGTTGTACTCTGAACCTTAATTGAGCTAGTTCTTGTTTGATTCAATGTAAACACAGAATAATACACAGTTTTATCTTAAAATTTGCGCATGTATATTGGTACGTGTTAACAAAACTATTTTACATTTCTTTTTCTATATTACTATTTTGTTAAGCAGTATAGATATATATTAAATTTGATAGAAAATCTCCCAGTATTTTTAATAAATCTTGTGTTTTGTGCCGTTTTTTGACATTGAGCATTTAATCCTTCTATTAAATTGATTTTACTATTTTTAAGAAGATGTTTAATTTTGCTATGGCTTTTATTTTGGTCTTTAAGACCATACCGTCCGCCACTTTCATTTGTAGTATTTTAAGGAAAACGGCAACTTTAGCATTATTGATGTTTCTACATATAATTTGATAATCAATTTAATTTTTTATAATTACATTCAGAAAAGATTAAACTATGATATGTTGGAGTATTTTTTGTCAAATTATATTTGAAAATGCATTCAAAAATACATAAAAACGCATTTATTTTTATATTTGGTTAGTTTTTTTGGCTATTTCCTAACTATTATTTGACTAAAATACTCCGGCATATCACAGCTTGGTTTTTTCTGAATGTATTGGTGAAAAAATAAATTGATTATCAAATTATATGTAGAAGCAACAAAAAAGTCAAACTTATAATGGTCTTAAGAAATAGACAGTACAAACGTGTGAAAAATCATCTTTGAAAAGTAAGAAGTACGAGTTAATTCTTTTTAGAGACGTGACATTTATCTTACAAAGATTGACACAAATCAAATCTAAAACTTTTTTAGCAGTTTTTTGGAATAAGAGTTTCAATGTTGATTTTTATATACACATCCATCACATACATAGTTTTCTTAATTATTTGTATACTTAATGCCATTTTTATCAAAAATATTTTCTGTTTTGCTTGACCATGGCTACTATTTTCTTTTTTATCAATAGTCTTAAAAATTTACACTTGCGCACAGCAGACTGCACATATTTTTATCCAACAGAATATAGGTTAAAAGTCAGTTTTGGTACATATAAAATATTTCTCACTATTACTAAGATACCAGTACCGTTCATTAAAAGCTTTTAGTTCTACATTGTTTACAACAGTTCCATTAAGCTTGCTTGCATTTCCGATCATGACAGTTGAGCACTCCTTAAGTTTAAAAATTTGAACGGCCATTTTTTTCAAAACGTTATATGTGATGTGGTCTTCACCATCGACATCTAATGTTGATGGTAATAAAAGATTGATTTGTGGAACTTTTGATATTTTTTTGATCTATACGGTTCTTTAGTGATACCACAATTAGAGTTATCTTACGGACAGTTTTTAGTAAAATGACCTGTTTCTTTGCAAATATTACAAACATTCTTATTTTTGCAATAAGTCACATATTAAGCATATATTTTTGCAAAAAATTTAACAAGTCCTTTCATTCTACATTTGAAGCACTCAACTAACGAAGTTTTATAAAAACTTTGACAATTTGGCTTTGGTGCTTTTTTTATCTTTTTGTAATGTATAGTTAATTTTCTGTCATTCTACTGGTTAGTCTGCTTTGTTTGTTTAAAAAAAATAATTAAGAGGAGAGGGAATTTTGCGCCTGATAACTAAAAGGCATGTGACTTGCGGTACAGTGAGACAAGAGTAAGTTCTTGAGCACTATAAGTTTATGCTACTACAGATTCCAAAAAGTGTTATTGTGTATTCACTGGCAAGGCTTTTTGCAAATAGCAGAAATTGTTTTTGATTAAAAATTACTTTTGCTAAGTTTTGTGTTTTTTAGTGTTTAGTTTTAAAGTCATAGTTAGGTTGCAAATTTGGGATGCGATGTGTATTATAAACTGGTATGAAACCTGCGTTGGACTAAATTAGTTTTTTTTAGTTCACAAAATGTTTTAAATTTGGTAAACGAACAACATAACAAAATATTGATTTTTGTTGCGTATAAAGATATACCGTGTTTTATTCTTTTTTATATAATTTTTTTCTAATTAAAACATTGTTATCTTCTTTACCCGGGTTTTCCATTGTTGTCGGTCTGCTGCTTTTTTGAGACTGGTGTGTATTGATTGTCCCGTAAATTTCTTAACTTGGTCCAGTCAACGCGTCGGAGATCTTTCTCTCGCTCTTTTCCCATCGATTTTTCTATGAACTAAGAGTTTTTTGAGGTTATCCTGTTCTCTCTTTGCAAAGTGGTTAAGTATTTTAAAATGCGTTTACGGCATGTAGTGGATAGCCTTTCTTTAATACCAAGTTTGTTAAGTATTGATGTATTGGTTCTGCGTGCCGTTCATGGAATGCACAGCATCCTTCTCTAGCACCACATTTTGAAAGCGTCTATTTGGTGTATGTCTAACATTTTTATGGTCCATGATTCTGTGCCGTATGAGAATATGGAGAAGATTAAAGTTCTGACTAAGGTCTTTCGAGATCTTTGCTTAATTTGTCATAGCCGCCCGTGCAATTGCGATGCGTTTTCTAATTTCAGGTTTGCATCCTTTCTGAATGGTAGTTAGCAATTCTAGGTATGTAAAGTTCTTGACAGTTTTGATTTGAATTTGGTTTGTGAGTTGTAGTGTGTTGGCTCTGTTCACTACCATAAATTTTGTTTTGTTTTGATTGATTTCTAGCCCCACCTCACGATTCTCATGTGTGAGCGACTCTAGTAGAACAATAATTTAGTTTTTGTTCTTGGCTATTAAGGTGATGTTGTCGGCATTTCTTAAATGGGTATTTTTTTACCGATGGTTGCAACCTCTTTTTTAAAGTTCTCTAGTGTTTGTCTTATTATGTGTTCTCCGTATGCGTTGAAGAGTATAGGTCAGAAGATGCACTTCTAGAGCACGCCTTTCGGTGTTTTAAAGCGACTCGAAGTTATTCTTAGCGAGCATTTACGTTAGGTGATTTGGAATTCCTATTTCCTTCAGTGCTGCTCATAAATTATACTATCTTACGCAGTCAAATGGTTTGCTATTTCTCACAAAGCATAAGAGCATAGGCGCATTAAACTCTCTTGAATTCTCTATGAGTTGCCGCGTGTTAAATATCTGATCCTTCGTGCCTTGACCCTTTACAAATCTTGTCTGTTCAGGTGGTATTTGGAATTCCAAGTATCTTTTTAGCCTCTGTTCAATTATTGGCAGTAAAATCTTACTTGCGTGTGTTATTAGGGATATTGTGCGGTAGTTTTTGCACTTTGTGAAGCTTTTTTGTGGATTGGGATCACTATTAATGAACGCCAATCCTCAGGCTTATGGTCACTCTGCCAGATATTGTTGCATATGTTGTGTATTATTTTCACGCTCGTTTCTCCCAACAACTTCAACTTTGGTAGTCATGCCGTTGATGCTTGGTGATTTGTTCATTTTCTCCGTTCTCAGTATGTTAGGTTCCTGCTCAGTTGCCATACTGTTTGGTTGTCATCATTTGCTTGTCTTTGTATATTCTTTGCAGTATTGCTTCTATTTTTCTGCGACTTCATTGCCTTTCCATAGTGTTTTTCCGTTTTTATCTCTTATGGTAAGTGTTTTTGGTTTGGATTCCCCTATTAGTTCTCTTACTTTTTTTTATAGATCGCGGGTGTCGTTTAAAGTTTGCAATAACATTTTCAATAAATTAAATTGTTTGTTGCTGTAGTAACACTAATTGTTTCAAGAAAAGTTTCTTATGGCTTGGTTACACAATACGAGTTGCTGACCTGACAGTGCAAGAGGCAAATAAAAACAAACAACGTTATAGTAACTAAGATGAGAAGTGTTAAACGAGTCGCACATGACAGTAACTGTGATGGAATCACACGATGCGAGTAGCTTTACTGCAGTATCTGACTGGACAGCTTGGATGCTAGCTCGCACTGTGTAACTAGGCCTTAAGACTAATTACATATTAATGACTTTTGTATGTTGTTAAATACAGATACAGAAACTCATTAACAAAGTAAACGTTACACAAGTTGTTTTGGTTTGGTCACCTGAGACAAAATAAAATATTCAATCCCATTTGCATTTACATTGTTTGCTATATAATTTTTAAAATGCCGCATTACATACATTGTTGGGGATAAAATACAAGTGCAAAGGCGTTTCAAGGTTTTAATCTTTTAATTCAATTATTGATACTGCAGTTTAAATTTTTTTTAAACTTATCAGCATATGAATGGCTAAACTTTTATTGGTCTTATCATATATCTTTGCAATATTGTGTAAGAGCTCAACAATCTTATTTTAACTAAATTTGTTTTTCTCTTGATAAATTTTTGTTGTACACAGTAGGGAACGCTAACTCGTACTCATTTTTTTAAACTAAAAACATTGTCATATTATGTTTGCTTTTTTGCGTTACAATCTTTTTAACGCAGAAAATCATTAAACAAATAATCCAAATATGCTTTTACTAAGTACAGTTAAACAGGAAGCACAAAAAAATGTGTTGCTATATGTTTAATTGGATTTTGGACAAAATTCAGCTGTTGGAGTTCAACATGGACAAAATGGTTGAAAAAAAACTTGTGTTGATTTCTGTACTATTTTTTGCTACAAAAGAATGAACACATTTAGAAATTTGTTTTATATTTATTACATATGTTGAATAAATCATTATACAATTTTTTTGAAACAATTTTATAATGTTTGATTCTGCAACGCATAAACTTTACTTTTCAAAAAGTTTTTAGTTATCTTTAAAAACATTAAAGTTAATAAAAATGATAAAACTAATCAGATATTTTGTTTACTTTTTTCTTTGCTTGTCACTAAATCATCAAAACCACTTCTAATCTTCCGTTGCAATACGTTTCAAGAGTTGCAACAAAATGCAAAAATTCAATTATTTAGCATCAATGTTTTTATCAAAAGGAAAAAAAAATCTAATTATTTAGGTTTACACTATTTGTAGCGGCAAACAGACAAGATGGATTAAGTTTTTTCTAATTTGGTTTGTATAAATGATTTGTCAACAAAATACGCTAATATACATAAGTAAATCTGCAATTATGACCTTTTTTTAAAATTTTATTATGTCGTAGCATATTAATTTTATCTTTTAAAACACATATTAAATGCTTTTTGATGGCATTAATCTTATACTTAAGATTAACCATTCCCGCATGATTCTTTTTTATAAATCTAGTAGTATCTAGAAATAATACAAACACTATTCACTAATCTTTTGAATAAAACACATAATGGGAACAAAAATCTCAATTTTGTTTTGTCGTTTATGAAAGAAACTTACTAATCCTTTAAGTCCATATTTATAAACGTAATAAGAACACACACATTACGCATTTATAAAACCAGACCGACCACCTCGTTTTCCAAAGGAAATTGCAACGAAAAATGTTGCAAATTAAGGCTTCACTACACTTTCTAATTATTCAGATACAGTTTTCTAAATGTACATCAAAAAGTTATGCGGCTTCCTGTTAATAAAAAGAAGAACATTAGCTTAATGTGTCTTACATGTGACAGATTGCCTTAAATCGTATCAAATTGATCATCAGCTTAACTGTAAATTATTTATTTATGGTCAATAATTAAATTAAATTAGAGATATCTATTGATATGAGAAAGTGGAAACATAGTATGGAATCGTGAAATTTATATTTTATTATAACTATATTATGAAAGTGTGAGTTTTTTATTGTACTTGTAAAATAGATAATAATTTAAATAGAACTATGCATTCAAGTTGTATGTATATGGATTTAAATATATTGTTTTATAAACTTTATTGTTACCTTAAAAAAAGTAAAAGTATTTTCTTTGGAATCCATAGTAATAAAATGTCTGTGTTGTATGTATACACACGACCGCGTATGTTATCATTGTCAAAATCCATGAAATTCTAACCGTGTAATCGCATTAAACCAAAACTAAAACTATAGCACCCAAATGATTTTCCAGTGGTCCGACAGTTACGACTGTGACAATCGGTTACATGTGAGATTTTATATTTTAGCACCTTAGAAATTTTCGGGTGTAATAAAAATGCGGGACCGGCTCTATGCATATCCGTCAATTTGTGGCATGAAATTGTGACAGTCCGACGACAAATAATGCAATATTAACGCTGCGATCCGTCAATTCAACATATTGTTATAATCGATGAGGCTGGTAAAACGTTAATCCCCGATGATTAGAAGTATTAGAAGGGAGGAGCAGTTCCCATAGACCTCTTAAGCCACGTGTGTGCCGTAACCTGGCCGGATCTCTGCGGGACGTCTCCAGCAGGCTGTAGTAGTGCTATGGCCGTTACCAACAGATAGAGTTAACATAGAGAGCGTCGTCGCCTAACACATTTGATGGGTCACATTTGCTCTTCGATCCTATCTCTACTTTATTTATTTAAGCTCGCGCTCTGAAAGCTCGCGAAGGGGATTAATGATTTCTATTTTATATTCTGAAATGATAAAGCGCTGTAATAGTATCTTTATTTAGATGTATTCACTTTTTTCCTCTCCACCTAAATAAAATCTCGAATTCCATTTTTGTTATACAAAGCAATTATATTATGTGTCAGATATTTTTGATAATAAAGTATCCATTGCAAATAAAGATATTTAAAATCGGACAATAAACTTTTTGATGCGTTAGAAACCAATGCATATTAATTAAGAATTTCCGTCTTGTGGGATATCAAAGCAATATTAATTACATTACATAAGATATTAATTTGTAACGGATATTAAATATAATTGAAAATTAAACGATATTAATACTTATGTAATGTACAGACGATCACTTGAATTATATTAAAAATTATTATTGTATTACAAATTTGGATTTTTATCAAATTACTTACAATTTTAATTGTTTAATATAACAAATTAAGGTACTACTTTAGCAAATTGTTTATGACTATTTTACTTTATTATTTTGTTAATAATCTATTTAATATTGTAATACATGACCCATGATTAGATACCAAGAACTTATTTCAATCTATTTATAATAAATTAATTGTAAAATGGTTTAAATTGAATTGTTTTACTTTTGTTTCTATCTGGTAGGAAATGAATAATTAATATTCAATTTGTTTTACTCATTTTCAAATATAATATTATATATTTAATACGGCGGTATTAAATACTTATCGTGCAATAAATAACCGAGTATATTAATCACATATAAGTTCAGACTTTAGCTAAGGCGTTAGTAGTCCATAACTAACCGTGAACATGTGGTATAATTGCGTAATTATAGAGAAAAAAAAAACAGATAAAATTATATAAATTAAATTCGTATAAAATTTATTTATTTAAAACAAATCTACTATTAAAGTACATGACTCTTTTACAAACCTATATAATGTAAATTTATTATATACGCTTCAATATGCACTATACTGAGTTTCAAAAAAAAACTTTTATCCTTTTTGTGTTGTTTAATTGACTCTGGAATATTAGAATTTATTTACGCTATTTTAAAAACTTGTAATTTATATCTAATAATATTATTTTAGAAACAAAAGCATTTTTTATTTACAATGTCTAAAAATACATACAGCACTTGCACGCAATGGAGAAAAAAGTACATTCAATCAACAATACTCAATAATTTAATCCCAAATAAGTTAACTTAACTTTAGTGTAAAGCAAAAAAAGAAAAACAGTTAGAATGCAGAATAGACATTTTTACTATTTTGGTAGGAGCCTAACTTAACCTAACCTAACCAGTATAGATTTGCGTTTTTATGCCTACAAAGTTTTGACACTCAAGTTTGCAAATTAAACACAGCAAATTGAGTTTTTTAGTTGGTTTATTGAACAACAACAAGTAAACACAGATTAAACCGACTTGTATAAATTTTTTTATTTGAAATAATTTAATGCTTTTTCTTTTTTTTGCAAAATGTTTATTGTCTTTATTACCTTTAAGTAAAAACCGCCATTCATTATTCCTTCTTAATCTGTTTTTTTCTTTCTGTGTTATTGTATGTAATACATAATCATTTTAATCATAATAATTTTAATATAATTTTCTACCTATCTGTACATTTTATGTTTTACTGTCGTATATATGCTTTGTAAATTTTCTTTTATGTTTATATTTAGTAGTTAGTATCACCGCCCGATGAAAGCCTAGTAATGGTTGAAACTCACGGTTTTTAAATATATTTATGTGTAGTATGTACATAGTAATTGTGTTTTATTTATTGTAAACGATGAGTTTTTTAATAAAATCAATATTAACTTAGAAACCCATTCTTATGTTGATGGTTTTGTAAACAAGCAAATTGCCGCATTTGGAATAACAAAACCCACATGTTCTATAAAAAGGAAACGTGTCACTATTTGGCGTGGATTTTTGAGCAAGAATTTTTGGATTATTTTTTTGTAGGTGCTGTTGAGAATGCATAAAAAGTTAATGGCAAACGGTACTGGGAATAATAATCTAGTTTAATGCTTCAAATGGATCACAAAGACATTTGGTTTTAACAAAATAATGCCACTTGCTGCACATCAGTTTTTGGATTTAACACGTTGGCTGTCGTGAGACATAGATATGGCGTCTCAGGATATTTTTATTATTAGTCGCGTGACACACTACTGGCGTCTCGGACATTATTCTATTCTATAGCCGCGTGTAAGATATATGGAACTAAAAGAGCTGTGCTGTAACAATTTGAACCTGTTTTTAGTTTGAGAATCTAAGACCCCAAGTAGTTCTTCATATCTTCAAATAAATAAAATAAAAAATTAATTAAAAAAATCGTATTTATTGACGAAAATAAAAAAAAGAATGCAAATATATATATATATAAAAAAAAATGATACATACAATAGAGTAACGTTAAATTTTTCAAAACTATAAAAATACATTTTTATTTTGTACAGTTATACACCTGAAAAAAATACTCTACACAGAAATGCTTCTCACATACAGTGCACTTCAGTTTTGTTTTGATGAGTCTTACTCTGAACATGGACTCGTTTAAACTTGCTTTGCAATTTTTAGTAGCAAAGATCACATTGACTTCTGTTTTTACGCCTATCTTTTAAATAATATTGTAGGCTTTCAACGGTGGCATTTTTCTTTTATAGCACATCTTTAAATTTCACAAATTTAGTTGCAACTTTCTGAATGTTCTTTGAGATGGACATTTTTGTATTTGCTTCTTTTTGGTAGAAAATATGTGCATTTACCAATGCACTACCAATACAGAGCTCATTGGCCAACTTGCGGTACTATTTCACACCTCAGCGTAATGAAGTGACATAAGCTTTTATTTGATAAGATAGGTCGATGTAGGCTTTATGTTTGTTGCAGTCAACAACCGCAGCAGTTTTTATCAATTCTTTTCTATGGCTACCATTGATGATCAATAAGTTATCGATGTGTATCGTGGATAAAGTGAAGACGTCTTTTTTATCTTTTCATTTCTGGACAACTACACCCGTGTTGCTTTCATCAACCTTTGTCTTTACTTTCTTGAATTTTTTACTCACAACTTGCTGTGGATTAGATTTTTGATTTGATCGGAGAGTCCCAACCAATTGTCTGTCAAGTAAAGCATGTGCTAAAGTCATACTTGTGTAATAATTATTTGCATAAATTGTTTGATCTTTGTTCAGCAAGTTATCTGCAAGAGTGAGAACTACTTTTTGAAATAAAGATGCGCCTTAACCCGGTTTTGTCCACAATAAATCGACAGATTGTAAGTGTAACCTTTTTCTGCGCACAATTTGTATATTTTAATTTCAAATTTGAGCTTTTTGTTCTTTATGTATTGCCTGAAAGACAAACGCCCTCGAAAAATTAAAAAAGTTTTGTCAATGCACAATTCTTTGTTTGAAATGAAATAACGTTTGAAACTTTTGACGAGTTGTCTCATTTTCTTTATTGTTGAAATGCCACATTTTCAACAAAAATTAAAATTAATTAATTTCGAGACATTACAGATTTCACTTTATTATGGAATAGGCGCAATTTGACCAATATAATTCAATACATAGGTATTGAACAAAACTCATCTAAACTAATAAGCCAATAAAACATTTCAATTCATCAACAGTTGTATCTTGCCATTGATGTATTCTGGTTTTTGTATTTTGTTTAGTCTTACACTGAGATGCGTACCAGTTTGTTTTGGTGACCATCATTGTTAGCATGTTTTTATCCAAAAATAACTTTTATCATAATAAGTTTTATAAAGGTGAATATTTACCACAGGATTAGGTTTTGTAAATGCAAAATGTTTCAAATTCAATCCTGTTACAGAACTTTCAAAAACCAGGCCTTCATCCACAGAAATTCTCTTGTCACTACTGCTGGAACCAGCAAGGGTTCAATTGTATCTATTACCAAATCATAGTTATGTGGTATATTTGAGCAGCTTTGTTGTGGCATATTTCTTTTTGAGCAGCTTAGATGTGGCTAAGTTGTGGGTTTGTTTGTGCACTAACGATTTTGGAGCGTTTGACTCGTCAGATTCGTCAGCGCTACTTGGAACGTATTTCTCCAACAACATATAAATAATAATTAATAATTTGAATGGAAGATTTATATTTATAAATAATATTTACCTGCCACCTCTTTTGTATTTCTTTCCAAGACATTTTGGCAGACAACGATTCCTTTACCACTCAGCAGTAGTGTGTACGTAAGTGGACAAGAAACTATAGACATGTAGAAGTGAAACTCCACGTTTGATGCACACGGCCATTAAGACAAATTGTATATATTGAGGTCGCGTGACCACAAGTTGGATCTTATCAAAAATGTTATTATATATACAATATTTCTTTTAATTTGTTTTCTTTTTAAACCTTATAAAACATTAATATTAACCAAAGGAACTGTTTTATTTTCAACAGTACGGCAGTCAACGTGTTATTCTTTGTTTTTTTTTTTTAATTCAAAAGTTTATTTAATCAGCACGCAACTATCAAAGTCTAAAGAAGGAAATTAAACGCTATATTCTACAGTTATTTCAAAACCTTGAATGAAAATGTTGTCAAATTAGATTATTTGCAATTTTTAGTTAGAGTTGTTAGAGGTGTAGAATAAGATTTGTGTTTTGTATGTTATTTGTGTGTTATAATCAATCATTTAAAATTGTGTAAAGAAGGGAATTACTAATAGTATTAGTTATAGATCGAACTAAATCTTTTAAGTGATTTTCCTTTTAGTGCTCTAGTTTTTTTTTATAAGTTTTAAATTAACTTTGTTTTCAATTTTTTGATTAAAATATTAATTTTTTGATTAATTTTTTTATGGTTATTTGTTGTGGTACTTAATATTCAGCGTGATTTATACAGATAGAAAATGAAATATCATATTTTACATTAAATTTTAAACTAAAAATTAAAAATAACATTTTTCAACATTTTATATAGATTTCATGTAATTTAAATGTAAAGATTTAAAACTGAAATAATTAATTAAAAGTGAGATAATTATTCATTAAAGTAATAGTATAAAAGAGTAAACAAATTATTTTAAGTAAACAATATGTTGTAACGAAAAATATGCGAAAATATTTTTTGTCATATGGTTTTTGCTATAGCAATGCATTGGAAGTTTGTAGAAAGTACATCCGGAGATTTTCCAATAGAAGACATCTATTGCGCAAAGTGTTTCGGTCCTATCATTGGTTTCAACAATATGTGTAGAAGAAGAAATAGTGCATTGCGTTATAGATAAACTCTGTATAAGTACTAGATAATTTTTCACTTGCTTAGGAATTTCCCAAAGTTTTGTTTGGAAAACATTACGACCCAAAAATGCACTTTCAACTAAGCGACCAAGTTGAACGATTTGCTTTTTGTGAAAGGGTTTTAGAGGAACATTGGCAAAATCATACCATTGCAAGATGGCGTAAATAATGTTCACAATAACCATGTCTGGACATTAAACAAATTTGCATTATATCAGACAAAAAAAAATTTAACAAAGATTTAGCGTTGATGGCACATTTAACGGCTAACTACTATCGGTTTAGTTAACTTAGAATCGTGTCAATGTTAATGCATATTTGCATTACAAAATAGCATCAACATTTTTTAGGGGACGTTTTTATTGGTTTAATACATTGCATGTTGGTGCACAACCATACATTAAAAATAATGTGATTGTCTAGCTTAATAATGTTTTATGGTAGATAGTCGACATTGTAACATTGATAAAACATGTTCTTGTTTTTATTTTTTTGATTTTTGACATAATTGACCTCTGTGATCCAAAAATTAGTGAGACTTGGAAAAATAACTATAAATTTCCTAAATCGTTTTTTAGAAAACTGAAAATCTGGTATTTACTAAAAAAATTACACAAATCATATGTTGTTCAGTAACTGACTACTACAAACTCAGTGCTACCCGTGATAAATGTAAGCAATTGGTTGATACGTGTTATTCTAATCACATTAAAAAGGTAGAAGATTCGATTAAATCTAATCTTTATGCTTTTTGGGAATAAGTCAAATCTAAACGTAGTAGCAATCAAATTACTTTTACTTTTATAGATGGTGTTTCTCAAATTGACACTAGTAATGGTATAGTAGATCTCTTTGCAAAGTTTTTTAGGTTTGTTTATAGACCGTTATTTACATTTACGGGTTTGCCCAATATATACCTTACCACCTATTCATACTCATATAAATGAATCGCGTCTTGTTCTAAAAATACTTGACATATTTGATAAACTATCAGCATTGAAGTCTAAACACCTGTCCAGGGACTGATAGATTGACTGTTTCATTTCTTAACAAGTGTGCATTTGCTCTAAACCGATCTTTGTGGCATTTATTCAATTTATCTCCTAATCACAGCTACTTATCTTACTTACTGGAAACAAGCTTTTATCACTCACTGCCAAAAATGATGTTAATAACAATAGGTTTATATCGATTTTATCGGTTGTGCTAAAAGTTTTTGAAAAACTAGTTACAAGACCTCAATTAACACGGTTTTTGAACTGGTAAATTAACATCTTCCAACCTTTTATTGTATGAAACTTATATTACTAAAACGCTTGAAAACCGATTTCAGGTAGATTCAATTTGTACTTACTTTTCAAAAGCTTTTGATACCGTTGATCACAAAATACTAATTATTAAACTGTGTTGTATTGCCATTGATGGCATTCTATTAAACTGGATTCAATCTTATTTATCGGACAGATCCCAACTTGTTTGCATTGGCCAATTCGTTTTTCGTTTCTCATGGATCACACCTAGGACCTCTGTTGCTCAATGTTTTTATCAACGATGTAGTAAACTATTTTACAATTGCGCGCTGTTTATTGTTTGCTGACGACATAAAAATCTTTATGAGAATTCATACATTAGACGATACTGCACTACTTGATAAGGAGGTGCAGACCTTTTCTAGTTGGTGTCAGATTTATTGCTTATCACTCAACTTAAATAAGTGCAAAGTAATGACATTTTCGAGACGTAAGTTTACGGTAGTGTATAGATATTTCCTGATGGATGAACCGCTGTCAAGGGTTAACACTATTCGTGATTTAGGTGTGATGTTTAACTCTATCTTATCATTTATTTTGCATATCAATATCATTGTAGCTAAAGCATATTAGCTGTTAGGTTTTGCCAAGCGCAATTTTAAAAAGTTTTGTGATCTTAAAACTATTGTTATTTTTAATAACGCCTTAGTACGCCTCGTACCTCGAGTATTGCTCTAATGTGTGGTCTCCATATACCTCAGTAGGTAAGGAAAAAGTTAAACAGATTAAAAAAAACGTTGGCAGCTACGACAAACTGCTGTCTATTTTTAATTTGACCAGTTTTTAGAAAAGACGTTTTAACTTTGAAGTAACGTTAGTTTTTAAAGTGTTTCATGGAATTATTGATTGTCCTGACTTGCTTACTTTAATTGGTATACATATTCCTGCTTATGTTTTACGCAGTGACTATTTATTTCATGTTCTGCATTGAAACAACTTGATGAACCATACCTCCTAATCTGTGCAATGTAAATGTTATTAATATGCATTTTGTTAGCTCGGCAAGTACAATTTTAGTCAATAAATTTGATTTAAATGAAACCATAGCAAAATAAACTTCAACACGAATTTGTTAAACTCAAGAGTTTGAACTAGAATTAATTAATGAAAGCACTTTTCTAAACATTATAAAAACCTTCAGTTCTAATGCCACTGGTTCTGATTCCATTAATTTAAAAATGATTTGACTTTGTTGCCCATTTATACTTTCTCATATATTGCACATAATTAATTGTTGTATAAAAACTAGTTATTTTTCCAGATCCTGGAAAACTACGTTGGTTGTGCCAAAATTTAAAAATTTGTCAATCAAAACTGACTATTTAGCATCTTGTCTGCGTTATCAATAATATTTGAGAAAATTATATTCGAACAACTTAACCACTACTTAAAGCAAAAAAATTATTTCCTGAGAATCAGTCAGGTTTTAGGAACCAGCACAGCACGTTCAAAAGTTTCTCATGATATTATTAACTTAGTAGATAATAGTAGAACAGTGGCATTGGTTTGACTAGATTTTAGTAAGGCTTTCGATGGTCTCAATCGTATTCTTTTATTGGCAATATTAAAACACTTTAATTTAAACAATGCAACTATTCAACTTTTTAAAAGCTATTTTAGTGATCGTTTTCAACAAGTGGTTTTAAATACAAAGACATCTGGTTAATGAATGTGCTTTGCGGGGTTCCTCAATGTTTGGTTCTTAGACCCCTTTTGTTTACTTTTTTTACTGCTACATTAAGTAGAAATGTGTCCTTAGGTACTGTACATCAATACGCCGATGATACTAAAATTTATTATAGTAATGCAAAATTTATAAATACTGCACATTGCATGGTTTATCTATAAATCCAAATAAATCTAAAATAATTTACTTTGGAATGATTGGGCAAAAGCAAACTTGAGTATTACAATTAATGATATTGTTATAAATAATGTAAATCAAGTTAAAAATTTTGGTTTTATAGTTGATTCAGACTTACGCTTTCGTGGTCACGTATCTAAGATTGTTCAAAAAAGTTATGGAGCTTTACGTGTATTATATGTAAAGAAAGTATCCTCTATATTTAATTGAATTTATTGTGCAAGTTAGTCTTGGAACAATATAATTATAAATGTTACTCAGTAAGTCAAACTATGCACATGCAATATTAAAAATTGTAAGCAAGAAAGAACGAGTGAATAACAACATTAAATGTTGTTTTTTTATTAATTACAGAAACAATTAATGTGTTATTCCTGACTCATCTTATAAAACAACATTCTTGTTGGAAATTTATGATGAATAAGCTGAAATTTACATTCAAGATGCTATCAACTCAAATCGATTCAAAAACAACTGTGATGTATTTAACGTCCATTGGCACACCAGACGGCCGAACTTATTCAGTCCCGCCCAAATATATGAGTACACAAAATCACAATACTTATAGAAACAACAGCATATGCAAAGGTAAAGATTCATTAACTAAAAGAGGTCAAACAAGAAAAGTTTAGATTAATCTAACTGAAAATTTAAGAGCAATTTATTTGGATGACGGAGAAAATTTACAATTTGATGACATATATTTAGAAGAAGAAATTAACATTTAAGAAAATAAAAACTTTTACACTTCACATCAATTATTAATACAATTACTAAAGAAATTACTTAAAATCATTTTTGGAAAAAGGGGCTTCAGATTGGTATAGCTGCACACTTTTGAAATTAACTGTTAAAGGAACATGAGAAGATTGGAAGAAAAATTTTGTTGATACATTGCAAATAATGGTTGGTCGCCAATAAGATATGCACTGCAATTTAGATATCAGACAGGTTCTATATTAGAATACGCAATAAAAAAAGAAAAACTTACTAGAAGTGAGAAAATCTATTGATGAGGGTACATTAATAGATTTAATTGCAATTGGCTTACCAATTTTCGTAATTGATAGAGAAAAATTGGGAAAAACTGAAGACTTACACAACGAAATAAGTAAATTAGATCATCTAATGCACAAGAAAAACTTTGAAACAAAAAAAATATAATAAAAATTATAACAAGAAAAAACAGAGAAAACACCAAGCAAAATTTGTAAACAAAAAAGTAAAGTTCACGTTTCCATCCTGAAACTGAATGCTGGTTTATAGATAAAGACGATAAGTTAAGATATGTCAATAACTCAGCATTGAAAGTAGACCTAAATGACGAGGATTCAAAAAACTAATTACTCTACCATTGATTAAACTTAAGATAACATTAAACGACACTTTAGACGTTACAGCTATTTATGACTTAGGCTCAAATGTTGCACTTATCAATACAAAACTAATACACATAAATAAAAAAATTAATAAAAATCAAAAAGTTAACCTAAGAACAATTAATGATGTAAATAAAACAGAAGGATGGATAAAAATAAAAGCAAAAATATTGAATATAGAAGAATACATAAATGCATTCATTATTGATGATGTAAATTTTGAATATGATTTTCTAATAGAATTAGAATGTATAAAAAAATTCAAGTAAATTCAAAATAAAAAACTTGAGATAGAACAAAAAAAATCTGAAACCATACGAAAACAAGAATATCAAATAAACTTTAATGAATACATAGACTTAAGTAATTTTGAAAGCTTAACAAACCACTTAAGTCAAAATAAAGAAGATATAATAAACAATCTCATAGAAAAATACAAAAACATATTTGCAAGAGACAAATACGATTTGGGAGTAGTAATAGATTACGAAGCAAGAATAGATCTTATTGTGGATAAATACTGTAGCAAAAGATCTTATCAATGCACGATCAAAGATAAAAAAAAATAAACTAACAAATTTCAAAGTTACTCAAAAGAAATATAATAGAAGAATCATACAGTCTTTTTGCTGCTCCAGTTACATTAGCATAGAAAAAAAAAAGAAAACAAAAGATCAAGATTATGCATAGATTTTAGGGACTTAAATAAAATAATAGTGCCTCAATCACAACCATTCCCACTAATTGAAGATTTAGTAATAAAATCAAGAAATTGCAAATATTTCTCAAAACTAGATATAAACTCAGCATTTTGGTCTATCCCATTAAGAATCGAAGACAAAAGTAAAACGGGGTTTATAACTCAAAAAGGGCATTTTTAATGGACCTGTTTACCATTTGAACTAAAGACGGCACCTGCTATCTTCCAAAGAATATTAAGTAATATAAGTAGATAACATAAATTATCAGAATTCACAGTAAATTACATTGACGACATATTAATTTTTTCGAAATCACAATTACTAGAAACAATAATGAAAAAAGGATTCAGATTAAAACTTGCTAAATGTACATTTGCATTAGATTCTGTACAATATTTTTGCCATATTATAAAACACAACTTGGTATCACCAATAAAAGATAATTTAGTTTCAATAAAAAACTTCCCAGTACCAAAGAATCAGAAAAATATTAGACAATTTTTAAGCAGAAACCCAGTATTAGAGTCTCATGAAGATATAGAAGATAAATTAAAAATCGTGAATTTAATTAAGATAGAAGATATAATAAAAGAACAAAAAGAAAAAAAAATTTGAAAGATAGAAAAGATTATTTAATTTTTAAAGATAACTTGTATTATAGAAAAATAAGAAGAAAAGAAAGAATTGTATTATTAGAAGAATTTTGTAAAAAACTTATAGATAATGTACACAATTTTTTTTGCCACATCGGCATAAAACAAATGCAAAGCAAAATATCACCATATTATACGGCAAACAATATTTCTAATTATATAAGAGAAACATGCAAAAATTGCGAAATATGTATAAAAAATAAGTCAAAAGGACAAAACAAAATTGGTCTAATGTCACATCTTGGTCCCGCAAGAAAACCGTTTGAAATAGCTTTGATAGACACGATAGGTGGATTCGGTGGTTCACGATCCACAAAGAAATATATACATCTCCTAGTAGACCACTTTACAAGATTTGACTACATATTGACATCAAAAACGCAAAATACAAATGATTTCATTAAACTAACAGAAAACGTGCTCAAAGAACATAATATAAAAGTAATTCTAACAGATCAATATCCAGGCATAAATTCCAAAGAATTCAAAAATTACGTAAAAATAAATAAAACCACGATGATTTTCACAGCAGTACCATTCTCCAATGGGTTAAACGAAAGGCTTAACCAAACATTTGTTAATAAAATCAGATCTGCATCAAGATAAATGAAGAAAATAAAAAAATGTGCGTGGACAACTGTAGCGCACAAATGTGTAGATAAATATAATGAAACTGAACACACAATCACTAAATTCAGTCCAAAATATCTATTACATGGTGAAAACACCTCAGTATTACCAAATGAATTAAGAAGAAAAACAGATAATAATGTTCTAGAAAATGATAGGGTAACTGCCTTCAAAAT
The DNA here is from genome assembly GCA_963932245.1 of Tachinus rufipes. Taxonomy (NCBI): domain Eukaryota; kingdom Metazoa; phylum Arthropoda; class Insecta; order Coleoptera; family Staphylinidae; genus Tachinus; species Tachinus rufipes. Next base: position 36,797,647 of record OZ010742.1, on the reverse strand, counting down.
CCAGCATATGTTGTTAATACAACTAGTTTTGAGCGTAGATATTATCACTTATTCACAATTGCTAAATCTGTTTGCTATGCGACAACTATAACAACTTGCCTAATGAGTTTTAAATAATGTCTGTCTCTATATTTAGAACCAATACTAAAAAGTATTTATTACATCTTCAATGCTAATTAATGACGTTTAGTGTATATTTGTATGTATATGTATTGCAACTTATTTTTGTTTTTGATTATGAATGATATTTTTACTACTTTATTAAAATATTGTTTATTATGATTTCTGATTAAAATATTTGTTGTTAAGAATTTTGGTTTTTTAACTCGTAAAGTAAAACAACATTTGCTAGACTTTGCCGAGTATAAAATAGAGTATTTTTTTTGTTTTTTTATTTATTTATTCCAATATAGACGTACTGATTATGCACAACATTCTGCGCCTAAACGTATTTTGCGGTATGCTAATGAGTTAAATGTAGATTTTTTTAGAGATTCTTTTAACACCCTCCGTCGAGCCCTTATCACACAATTGTGATATTATGTATATTAAATGTTTGTTTTTACTTTTAATTTTAGTACTTATTAGTAATTTTATATGTTAATCATTGTATTTTTAAACTGTATATATTCATACTTGTAATGGCCTCTGTTAAGTAATAAATAAATAAATAAATAGTTCAACTTTATGGCCTTCAAAGTCACTCGATTTTAAATTCTTTAAATTTTTATCTGTGGGGATTTAGTGTATACTGTTGAAATTAATACCGTCAAATAGTTACACAAAGATTTTTTAATGTTGTTTAAAATATAAATATAGTAGGCAGATAATTCAAGAACTGTACAACTTTTTTATACTTTGATGCAAAAGTTCTATTTGCCACCAAGTCAGAAACGTTGAACAATTTTTATAATGTTTTATAACTATAGCTATAGATAATGATATTTTTAAAATACATAAAATTGTGATTTAAAAAATATATTAAAAAAATACTAAAATATTCGAACTATTTATAACAAATTTATTTTTATTAAAACTGTTAACATTACATTCAAAGTTTTATAAATGTTTAAAAAAAAAATTAATACCTATTAAAAAACTCTGATGAAGTTAATGACGTTACCAAAACGTTAACAATAAAAATCTAATTATAAGCTAATTATTGTTGTTTAACTATCTTATTTTCAAACTAGTTAATTAAAAAAAAAACAACGCAAAAACTTTTTTAATTGATTTGTTAGCATGCAATTTTAGTACGAGCATAATATTTCAAAAATCATCACTTGTAGGGTTTGAATTGTAGTGTACTACAAATTTGCTTATAATTTAGCATTTATTCAACATATTTAACAATTAAATTTTAAATTGTTAAAAATGCTATTTGCTTATTGTTTTGTTTATCTTAATTTAACTTTTATATTGCTATTTGTATTTTTAATACAAGCAAAAAAGATTATATAAAAGTTCGTTTTCAAAATTTGATTAAACTTATCCGTAGAAACACTGTATGCATTTTTTATCATAACTTCACTTAAGTGTGATGAATAATACTTAATATAATATTTTTATAATTTTTTGTATATTTTGTGTTTACATAAAAAAGATTGTCAAAGCTCATTGGGGAAATATCTACGAAGGTAAACGAGCATGTTAAATATTATTATTTTTGATAAGACTTTTAGTATGAGTTTGTTATTACTTGTAAAATTTAATCTGTCTTAGTTATTGCATAAGAATATCAATTTTAAAATAATATGTATTTTGGAGTTATTAAACCTATAGTGAGTTTATTACTTTTTTTCAATAAAAATTAATGATCAAGTAGGCAACGAACCCGAAAATAATTTAACTTAATAAATGCTTAGAGTTGAAACTTGCAATAGTTGAGATTTAAACTTTTTTAATTATTTTGGTTTTAAATACTGTTTTCTTTTAATTCTATTTAGTTAGTTCTGAGACAAAGTTATACTCATAGTTTTTCTGCCAAATATTTAATGTTCTCTCTGAAATGAACTAAACCATCAAATGATTTTTTAAAGGAAAAAGCTCTAATATTATTGTAACCCGTTCTGCAAATAACTGAGTTATTATAAATATTACTAAAAAATAATTAAGTCAAGATGATATTTGTCTCTTATTTTGTAATTTTTAGTTTATTTTTAGAGATTTACAAAGAAAATGTATTTTTTATTGAAGTTTGACATAACTGGAAGAAAACCTAGTGTTAAGTTTTTGTTTTCTTATTATTATGCTTAATTTTTTTTGTATTTAATAGTATTGTCAACATAAGACGCCACAGTTCATAGCATAATTCGAATCATTTGGAGCATCAGCCGAAAGGTTTGACTTATATAAATAGAAATAAAATGATTTTTATACTATTTTATAATTATGGAACATATGCTTTATAAAGAATAATTCTCTTAATTAAAATTATAATATATAATATGGATGGAACCATTTATTTAACAAAATTAAATAAAGTAATATCAACAACTACAAGATGATATTTTCTTAGTTAATTTGCTAAAATGTTGATTCTGTTTAATATTTAAAATATAATAATTATTATTAATGTAACAGATTAATATTATAATTTAGTTCTAAAATTTCTATTAGATTTTATTTATTAACCATTCAATAGAGTTAAATCAATTTAAAATTTACTTACTATAAATTATTATTGTTGTAATACCCATAAATTATAATTTTTTTTATATAAGTTTTTTCAGATTTATAAATAATGTATTTGTTGATATTTATTATTATACGTTTCTGCATATTATGTAGTGGAAAGTAAAAAAAACGATTGAATCTTTGCGGATGCACGATAAATATTTGAAATATGACGCTCGTAAATTTTGCAATAAATATATGACTTCATTTATCGTGACAGTAAGAAGTTTGCGCAAGATAAAATTAAATTAGATAAATGATTTAAGTGAATTAAATGTACATTAGTGCGATAATCTGATAAACAGCTATTATTATTGACGTGCCGCAATGTCAAAGAAAGAGATTTCTGTTTATATTTTTCTATAAAATTGGCGTGATTTAAGATTTAAGCTTTTTTTAAATCATAATTAGCCGCTTAATGTAAAACTGTCTATTCATCCAGTTCACGGGTAGTTGACTCTTAAAGTGGCGTTCTTGTAGGCACCATGAAAATGACCATATGGTGACAGGCGGATTACCCGTTCACTAGATACTAATAGCAAATGACCGCTGGCACTTTAACAACGATTTATGGCTCCGCATTCGCAATTGGTTTAGGAAATGTAGCTTTAGGCTTAAAGGATTATGTGCTCTTTAGTTCTCGTGAAACTTGGAAGTGGCTACTGTGCAGGTCGGTGGTTGTAAATCAACTATTGCTTGATTTGTTCGGTCAAAGTCATAATTATGACAATTGTTACGGAAATTTATGATGGGTTTGTTTAACTCAACTAAAATCTGGGAAACATTTATCGCAATGCGTTGCGGTCGACGTTGTGGTTTTCTTGAAAGGGATCTACATTTACAGTAAAAATTATAATTTATGGCACTAGATTTTGTAGCTCATGCTGCTTCTTATAATAATAGCTCAGCAAGATTGCAATACAGATAGACATCTTATTTTAGACCTTTTTGAAGGTACTGTTACCTTTATAAGTTTACAACGGAATTATGTAATCTAATATAGATATATGTACCCTGGCTTTCAGCATGATATGAAATTCCATGCAGTTTTAATGATTATAATATTAACTTATACTATATTAAAATATAATAATTTAAATATTATATATTATAAATATTAATAGCAAATGAAAATATTGTTTAAAAGTATTAAAATTAATCTTATCCTTTCACAAAATACAAACCAAACCCAACACACAATTTTAACTGCCATAAAAAATATTATACTATAACTTAATGATTATAAACAATCATACATCATAATATTATAATTATAGTTTTTTTTTATTACTATTTTATATAAACTAAATGTGTACATTGCATCTGCATGTTATTTATTCAAACTTTGTAGCAATATTAATAACACGTCTTTAGTGGACTTAATTTTATATTTTATAAAATAATTGTTTTATAGCATATTGCGTATTACACACATACATCAATATACTAACAAAATTTCTTTATAACAAAAAAGTGTTAAAAACTACAGCTTATATTTATATGACACTTTAGATTACTTAACTTAAACTTAAACATCAAATATCAATAATATTTTATTAATTTTGTTTGCATGAAAAAACAAAATATAACCAAAAAAGATAAAATACAATAAAAAATAATAAACATAATTATTGCACTAACTAACCTAGTAAATCTAGTAAATTTAAAATAAAACGATTAATAATCTTAAAAATGGAATACTCAACGCTCTTGTTGATAGCGGAGATTTTGCAAATATAAATGTTTTATATTTAGGAACTTCAAGTAAATGTTTATGCCTAGTAGGGTATCCCTTTTGGCTACTATTTTGATTGTAGTTTTGTATGTGTTTTTTGGTATACATTAGAAGACGATACATTTATATTGTAAATAAAAGCATAATAATTTGTTCTTTAAAATGTATGCTACATTATTTATCTAATACCTACAATATTTTATAATTATTTTTTTAAAATAAATTCCTTGTTTCAATGCTATAATATTAGTTTTTGGGATATACAGGGTGAGTCGGGAGGAACATACCAAACTCCTGGAGTGTATTCTACACGTGAAAATAAAAATAAAAAACTCAAATGTTGTTATCCAATTTTCATTTGTTTTCAAGTTACAGCGTAATTAAAAATAAACAAAATTTTATACATTAAAGTTTTGGTTATTATAGCGTTTTTATAAAAAATGTTTAAAAATACCGCCATTTACCTCTAAACAATTTCTGCTACGTCTACAAAGGGCACCTGTTGCTCTTCTGATGGAGTCATGTCTTTGTTTATGATTGACTGCAGCATTTCTAATTCGGAGAATTAGTTCATCCCGAGTGTCCACTATTACTTTGTACACTTTATCTTTGAACCAGCCCTATAAACAATAATCTAGTGCTGTGAGGTCTGAAGATCTTAGAAGCCAACTAATAGGACCACCGCGACTAATCCAACGCCCTGGAAACCTTTCGTCCAAATGTTGCTTGACCTGACGAGCAAAATGTGCAGGAGCTCTATCTTGCTCGTAGTACATTTGCATTCTGATGTTTAAAAGAACATCCTCTAGTAGTCCGTGTAATTCATTTTGTAAAAATATTAAGTAGTTTGCTCTTGTGAGGCAATTCTCCAAAATGAAAGGGCATTAAGGCATTAAGAGAGTTAAATAACCATCGATCATACCACACCACACGTTTACCAAAACCTATGTTAAAAATTGCTTTTGACTGTTGCGTGGGGATTTTTGTCTGACCATACATGACAGTTGTGAGTATTATTAATGCCGTCACGGGTGAATGTTGCTTTATCTGTAAAAAGTATGCGCAATACAATTCGAGGATTATTATTTATCTACTGACAAAATTCCATACGTTTATGATAATGTTCCGATTGTAGGTGCTGTGCTTTCTGTACATGGTATGGATGTAAGCCTAGCTTGTAGAGTGTGTTTATTACTCTTGTTTTCGGAATACCCAATTGAATACTAATTTTTTATGAGCTGGCCTTTGCATTTTTTGCTACTACATCCAGAATATCTTGTACCTTTTCTAAATCTTGTCGACTAGCTCGTTCAGATGTTATGTTAACACTGGGAAGCTTTTCGGTCTTGCACAGTTAGTTGAAAACTATGATAAATACATTTTTATTAGAATGTTTTTGATGTGGAAACCGTTGACGATGTTCTTCAACAGCAGCTGTAGCATTCCCAATACAAAAACCATAAACAAACACCATATTTCATACTCTAAATTTGAATAAGTGTGTGGCATTTTGTAACACTTTAATCGTACAAACAAAATAAACGTTAAATTACCGTCACACTGTCACATTATCAGAACAAAAATAATTAAACGTTTTAGAACGTCGAACATGGCATACTAGATAAAAAAAATTATTTATGCTATAACTTGAAAACAAATAAAAATTGGATATCATCATATGAGTTTTTTTACATTATTTTCACGCGTAGAATACGCTCCTTAAGTTTGGTTTGTTCCTTCCGACTCACCCTGTAATATAACTGTAAGGAATAAACATGCAAAATTTACTTACTGCTGGCAATTTGCTTTAGTAGTTGAATAGCTTAATTAGCACTTGCAAAATGTTATCAATATGGCCAATAAACAATAATTTTATAGTTATATCAAAGTAATTCTTAAAAATTTTCATATTTTATTGACATATTGCTATCGTGTTTATTGCAAAGTGTATAATAACCGATTTGTATGTGCACTTTTAAAAAATGTTGACTTCTAATGTGGTTGACTGTTAACAGTAAATAAGACTTTTTAAAAAAATGCCTCTGATACTATATATTTCTAACTTTTCTAATAATTTATTGTAGTTTACACTATAAAAACGCTTTTGATAAGTCTATAAAAGATTTTTTATTAGAACCTATAACAGCATATGTGGTTGACTCTTTATGAAACCGAAAATGATTTCTTGCAAAAAGTTTATTGCTTTTAACAAAATTAATAATACGGTTGCTACTACTCTCACTTTAGACAGTGGTTGGGGGAAAAATAATAATTGTTACAAATATGTATAATTTTTGCTTTGAAAATGCTTTGTTGGCTAAATTAAAATAAAGTTGAATTGAAACAAACAAAAATATTTCTGATACATTAAAAGATTATTGGAGTATGGCATTGCTTTTTGTAGTACAGTGGAGTAACGACTGTACAGCAAATTTTTAAAACATAAAAGATTGAATACAATTTTTTCTAATGTCTTTTTCTTGATACGCAACTGCTTCTGAGCTACAGATGAGTCATAAAGCGCAAAAATTAAATTTGATTGTTTTTATTTTCTTACTCAAGTATTTTAGGTTTAAAGTTTAAAAAATTAATAAATATTTGATAGAGAGTGATTTATGGGAATTTTTTTTTTTAATACTTGGTTTTTTTTTTTAATAAATATTAAAAAAAAACATTAACAACAAAAGTAAGTTAATTATCAACAAATACAAGAACGTTTATAAGTTTTTATGGTTTTTTAATGTTTTCTTGTTACAATTTGTTTATTTTTGTGACGTAAGACTATTATACGATTAAAAACCACTATTTCTGGATAGAGAAGTGTTAAATCACAAATTCTAATGGAAATTGTTATGGGAAAAAATATTTTTTTTATATATTTTATTGTTTTTTTTATAAGAAATACTTAAAAAAAATTAACAACAAAAGTAAGTTTTTTATCAACAAATACACGAATGTTTATAAGTTTTTTTGGTTTTTTAATGTTTTTTAGTTACAATTTGTTTATTTTTGTGACGTAAGACTACTATACGATTAAAAACCACTATTTCTGGATAGAGAAGTGTTAAATCACAAATTCTAATGGAAATTAATTTTTGTAAAAGAGCTTTTGCAAAAACTAGTTGTGCAGGATGATGAAAATATGACAGAAGCAATCACTGATTACACAGACAGTTAAAACTTGCATTGATAGGTCTTACAATCTACAGTTTAGAGATTTTGTGTTTTTGCTAATGGTTGCATGGGTTAAAAAATGCTTAAAATGCAAGGTGATTTAGTATAATAAAATAGATTTGCCCAAATAAGTCACAAACAGTGGCGTAGCTATCTGTAAGCAAAGGTTTGCATTGCAGAAAGACCTACAACTTTTTTTTGTATTTTAGACCTTGAAAAACCCGATGTTGTTATTTTTTTAATAATTTTGTGAATTTGGCATTTTTTTTAAGTTTATAGCTGGATTTTGCTATTTTTGAAATTTTATAAAGATTTTTCATTGTTTAATAGTATACTTTTTGACAATTACTTATAATTTTACTGTTTTGCATTTTTAATGCCTGTGGAGGGAGCTGGGTGAATCGAGTAACTCAGCAAACAAAGCAGCCGGTCCCAAACCCGGAAAAAAGAGGAAGGTTGTAGGGCCAGGCTAACAGCCTACCCATCGTAAAACAAACGACAAGCTAACAAAACCGGTAACTAGCCTCGGAATTATATTGATACAAAGTTGACGATCCACGCTAGAATTAAGATAACGAACTGGAAAAACAAACACATCTTGAGAATTGCCACGTGGAACATAACCTCATTCACCTCGAAAGACCAGGAAATTGTCGAAGAACTGAGCAATAAGAATATCGAAATATGTGACATCCAGGAAACAAAGAAGAAGGGCAAAGGGCAGAAGCTATATGGGGACTATATACTCATCTACAGTGGAGTAGAGAAAGACCAGCGGGCGAAGGCCGGTGTAGGAATGCTAATACACAACAAATATACTAATAACATCGATAAATGTGAGTACATATCAGAATGAGTATTACATGTTTCAATTGTTTTAGAACACCAGAAACTACATATACTAAGCCCAGAAGAAAACAAACCAAAGACTGACAGAGAAACATTCTACGAAACACTGCAATCTGTAATTGACAGAATTCCCAAGCGAGAACCCCTTATTCTTTTAGAGGACTTTAACGCACGCATAGGCAATAACATAGTGCCAGAGATAAAACAACAATTTAATGAAGAACACTCAAATAGTAAAGGAGAGCTCATGACAATTTTTTGTTTATTTAACAAACTGAGGATCAACAACACCTTTTTTCCACACAAAACCCAGTACAAATACACATTTGAAAATACAAGACAGCAGAAATCAATGATTGACTATATAGTCACTAACAGGGAGATTCACCCTCGACAAATTCTGGATATTAGAACATTGAATTCCGTAAATGCAAGCAACGATCACAAACTTGTTTTAGGAAAACTTAATATCAAAATAAATAAACGAAAACCACCAGCACAAGTAACTACCGAAAAAATAAATGTAGATGCACTATGGGACGAATCTACCAAATATCTATACAAAAGCAGACTCGCCGAAAAGATAAAAGAAAACCCAATTAGGGACCAAGAAAGCATACAAAAATGCTGGGAAAAAGTGCACACCAACATTGAAAAGGCAGCACGAGAAGCCTTAGGTACACGAAGAATTACCACTAACAATTCTAGGAACAGCAGAACAGCATGGTTTCGAAAGGAGGTGAATAACAAATTTAAAGAAAAACAAGAGGCGTATCTATCCTACAGAACAAACCGAACACCGGAAACATACGAACATTACAAAGAAGTAAGAAACGAAGTAAATAGACTAGTGCGTAAACTTTAAGCAGAGCACTGGGAAAATTTCTCCAAGAAAATCGAAAGAGATTTTTACACTGCCCAAAAACAAATATGGCGAGTGATAAGAAACCAACGTAAAGAAATTGCAGAACTAAGTGAAGCAAACCCAATACCGATAGACACATGGGAAAAATACTTAACCGAGCTGTTCAAATCAGAAGACTAAAATACAGAAATAGAAATAAATTTACCACCAGTAGAACACAATGTAGAAGTGACTAACGAGGAAGTAGAAGAAGCCTTAAAATCTTTGAAGAACAGAAAATCGCCAGGGCATGATGGGCTGTATAACGAATTACTAAAGTACGGAGGCCAGCAGTTAACACAAGAACTAACAAAACTAATACAACAAATCTTTACACAATGCAAGATACCCATAAAATGGAAGAGAAGCATAACAATCCTCATATTTAAAAAAAGCAATAAAAAAGAACCAGCAAACTACAGAAGCATTAATCTATTTGACACAGCTCTAAAACTTATTACAAAGATAATCTACAACAAAATCAAAGAAATCACATCACACGAAGAGGATCAACAAGGGTTTAGGCCCGGGAGATCCTGCGTTGACGCCATATTTATACTACGCCAAATTATGGAGAAATCCATAGAATACAACAAGCCCGCATATTTATGCTTCATTGACTTAACGAAAGCGTTTGACCGCGTTCGACTAAAAGACGTAATTCAAATACTCAACGACAGAAACGTACCGACCAACCTCATACATACGATAAAAGACATCTACTCAAAGATCGAAATCACTGCACGCGTTAACGGCTAACTCCAGAAACCCATTCCAGTCGAAATAGGAATCAGACAAGAAGATTCATTAAGTCCATTATTATTCAACTTAATAATGGACGAAATCATTAAAAAGGTAAAGAACAGCATGGGATATAAATTGGGAAACAAAGAAATTAAAATCCTATGTTACGCAGACGACGCAGGGATATGCGCTGAGAATGAAGACGATCTCCAGCGACTATTGACAGTATTCAACACAACCGCCAAACAATTTAACATGAGGATCTTTGTTGAAAAAACTAAATGCATGACAACCTCAAAATAACCTATAAGATGCAAACTAGAACTGGATGGCCAAGTAATCGAACAAGAACTAAGGCTCAAGTACCTGGGAGTTGATATGACCAGTTACGGTGATGCAGAAGGCAAAGTTAGGCAACAGGTAGCTAAAGCTAATAAGGTAGCAGGATGTCTAAATGACTTAATATGGCGCAACAAACACCTCCAGCAGAAAACAAAATCACGCACCTACAAAACAGTCATTAGACCAGTTATGACTTATACGTCGAAAAGAAGGGCAGAAACATCGAAAACAAAACAACTAATGGAAACGACTGAAATAAAAATCTTACGCAAAATTGCAGGAAAAACACTTTGGGATAGGGAACGAAGCGACGACTTAAGAAGATCATGTGAGGTAGATAACGTAAATGATTGGGTGACACAACGCAAAAGACTATGGGATGAGCATAAAAGCAGAATGGACGAGGACCGAACCGTGAAAATTGCAAGAGACAAGTCGCTAATAGGGAAGCGTAGCATAGGAAGACCGAAGAAGAGATGGAGTGACAATTTATGACCGTTGCGAAACCGATGAAGAACAGGCTAGTAGCCTAGAATAGAAGAAAGAAAAAGAAGAAGAAGCATTTTTAATCAGTTTATGCCGGATTTTGGTTTTTTCTAACAATTTTAATTTCTTGAACGAGCTGCACTTTGTAAGCAAACATACTAAGGTCTTTGTGAAGAATTTGCCGCAGAGTGGTGCTGAATAGTTGCTGAGTTCTGCGCCGAGTAGATGACTTTGAGCCACAGAAACAACAAATTTTGATAGAACGCCTTGGATGAGTATGCTTGATGCGCGTATTGTCTACCATCGTTCCAGTTTAACGTATTTTTTTCATAAACTTTCGTATTTCTTTGATCAATAGCGTTTCATTTCTTCCAAACAACGTACGTAATTTTTGCGTTGTTGCAGACAAATAAAAGCTATTTTCAAAATAAGTTTTCAGTATTTTAAAACGTTGCTTTAAAGTATTGACAGCATAAGTAAATCTGTACTAATACATTTGTGCGTACTTGTATATGCCAGTGTTATAGGTGTATCAGTCTTCCTCACACACTACTTGCCGACTATTGCTAACTAGTGTGTGAGTAATCTTAAGCAGCGGCATACAAAAGAACGCTTAAATGCATTAGTCTTGCGCCGATTTCTACTATTTATTCACTCAACGCTCAAAAGCAATTTTCTTACAAATTTAATGTTAGATGACACGAACGGTTTTTAACACAACAAACAATAACGAGTCAAAATTTACTAAAGACATACGTACAGTAAGAAGACCTAAAAATATCAAACGCAGTCTGTAAGAAGAAATCTGAGACGATTGGCTAAAATGCAATTAATTGCATTGCAAATTTTTAAAATAAGCTTTCTAAAAAATTTGCATTTTGGTTTGCACTTCTACCCATATAAAATTCAAATTGTTTACAAGCTAAAAGATCCCAATAAAATAGTTTGTGTGACTTTTTGCAGACGGTTTGTGCAAGTTTTGAAAAAAAAATTTGTATTGGGCTAAAGAATATTTACACCAGTTTTATGAAGAACTACTTCTAAAGTCACCTATATTTAAAAAAAAAAAGATTAAATGATTAATTTTAATTTTGAAGCATCGAAGCAGATTTCTTGAGAAGAGTAATATACAATCTTCAATCAAAGATTGCAGTCGTGCTACAATTGCTCATAATAAAGTTAATATTTATGTCAAATTTGTTTTAATCCATTACATTTTATTGTTCTGACAAACCTTGAAAAATTTGTGATACTAATGAATAAAAGCTTATCTAAGGGTTTCAACTTGTGCGCATTAGTTGAAGTGTTTTTTTTTTTTGTCAGGTCACATTTTGCATGCACAGAAAGTGCAGATCTTTTCTAGTTGGTTAGGTTTTTTATTACCGAATTCAAACAATTGTTATGGTAGTATGTATGTAGAATATTGCCTTTAAACTATTACACCAAAACGTCCGTCAGAGTACCATACACATAATTTGGATTTGTTACTGAAGACAATTTTTGCATATTCATAATTTCAGTTTTGTCTGTCCTGGCACCAATGCAGCTTGTTGGATTTATGATGGAGAATTGTTTATTAAAAGAGCTCATATATTATATATTTTAATCAGTTCTATTTTCAATAAATGTCAAAGTTCTACTTCAGCTTCTTTGGGGTGATTAGTTTTTTTTTAATTTATTATTTTATTTTATGATATAACTAGTATTTTCTGTAAATTTGTATCAAGTACACTTATTTTGTAATAGCTTATTGGCTAATATATAAATAATTTTAAATTTTGATGGACATATTTATTTAGTTTAGATTTTTGGCGTATCAGCCTAATAAGACTATTACCGCCGTAGGACATATTTATATTATATGATTTTTTTCACAGTAAATGTAATGATACATTGATAAAAAAGAGTTAGTTTATGTTTAGAAGATAGTGCTAATGTAGATTGTTTAATGTTTATTTTAATATTATTTTTTAATGATATGTAAAGACCTATGGCCTGTTTAAATCAAATTGAGCAAGAATAATGGATTATAAACTACGTCAACTTTATTCTCATATGACATTAAAATCTATCCAATCGTTACTCAACATCTATTAGAAGATGCTATCAATAATTTTAATGAATGGTTATGCGGTTTACTTTTACACTTACTGTTGCGTGTTGATTTGGATGACAACTTAGTTCTTAAATACATTAATAGTTTGACTTGACTGGCCTTTTACTGTGTCAGCTTAATTGTTAAAATTATTTTATAATTACCATTATTGTTATTTAAAAAAATAAAATGAGAGTTAATGGATTTCATTGTTGGTACAAATTAAAAGAAAAAAAATTAACTGTCACGATTCATAACTAATTGATAAATATATATTTGTATAGTTCAATGTAGAAATTATTTGTACAAATTTTTATTTGAATAATGACACATAAAAATTCTTACCAAATAAATTCAATCAATAGAGTGAGTATTTAATATTTATCAATTAATTAGGATTAATTATCGCGATGTGAATAAGTAATTTTCAATCATGCAGATTAAATAATCTCTTAGGTGTTTAGTCATAGTCGATAATCAGTAAAAGTAGCGGTGAACACACTTTATTTATTTATTATAAACCTGTCATTGTTTCGTGTTGAAATTATTTCGATACAAAAAAAAGAGAAGCAATCTGAATTTAATAAACATTAATCCGATGTCCACGACACAAAGACGAAGATACTAAAAATAAAATTGTTAAAAACTGTCGGCGGAAAGATAAATCAAACTAATGGCATAATTAATAATAAAAATAAATTCGGTCAATATACACACAAGAGGAACCGTGGAGGAGATGAGACAAAAAAGTCATTATATAAATTCAGCCATGATTAATCGCATCAATCTAGTTGGTTTTTGGTTATGTCAGTCAGGATTGCTCTCGTTACTAAAGATAATTTCGCGAACTAATTGAATATTCAGACCGGACAATGGTTAATGACATATTCATGAGTATAATTTAATGCCTCCAGAAATGACATTATTATTGTAATGAAATCATAATCGTTTCGGAACGAATTGTATATGTGATTATAAGAAAAATTTGACTTATTTTCTTATGCAAATTAGAGCACTAATCCGTAACGGAGTTATTAGGAAGGGCAATTGGCCAACATGGTAGAACTAGTACAGTAGCAAAAGTTAATCCTTCTTGGCGGGTGCCCAAGCTCTAATACCCTCTTTGTTGTCACCTAACTGTCCACGCTCTGTCACTGTCAAATGCACAATCAGTTCTAACCGCTTGGTAATGGTCTGACTTTACATCTCTTATATTATGACTGCCTGTGGCTTCTAGTTACTCGCCTATAGAAGTAACATTTTACGGTCTTCGTTATACTTCTTTCAGATCCATCTCATTTATTTTGATAAATACAATAAGGCGGTTTAGTGTGTTTTACAAATAAAACGTGTTTGTATTTGTACTTGTTATACCTCAAACTGTGTGTTTTTCAATACGTCGTTTTAATGTTCAGCTATAAATGTATTGTGTTTTAACACTTTATGCATTCATAAACTTTTATAACTCGCGGACTAAGTAATACAACACATAAATCGTTTATATTTGTTTTGTTAACTAAGTTTTGCATTTGAAGCGCTTCTAATAGCAGAATTGTATTCAACCGCATTAAACATTGCAATTTAACCAAATAAAATAAAATGATATATAACAGCTTACAATTTTTTTTTTCATTCATTTTATTTTATATACCTGTTCCAAACAATTTTGTTATCGCTTTAAGTTTGTTTTGACACGTTAAACTAAAATATGCTTACTAAAATAACCTAAAACAAAATAAAAATAAATTTATTGTATGTAACAGAAACATTTTTAATAAATAACATTAATTTAATTAAAATAGTTTCCATTAATCAAACATATGTTGATTCGTATAACTAATAGATTAACATTATTAAATTCTGACAGATTAAAATGTGAGCTCATTATTTGTGAAACGTTCATCCTTTTTCCACATATGTAATGCTCTTGATTGATGATAGGCCATCAAGCAATAAATTATTACAGAGTATGTAAACAATGTATTTGTTAATTGATTTGGTAACGTGTAAAATGCATTTATACAATACACATCGAATACAATAAATTATAGCCAACACTACTTTATCGATGGTTATGATCAAACACGAGCATATGTCACAAACATATAAATCGAAGCAATACCAATCTGATAGGGACCTATGAATGCGTTTTTGCAGTTGCATATGCCTCTTATCGGTGCATCTAATGCGTTACAAAACCTCAGTAATGTTTTCTTCATCTTGGTCATTACTGCGGTATTGTGTAATTCGTGTTGCGGCCATCGGTACTGCTAAAGCAGATGATATGCGATAACTTCCCGTATCGTTTGTTTTGTTATACTACGTACACACAGCCTTCATTATTGTAAAACCAGGTTCAACCCCAGGGAACCTTTACTTCTATTATAAATTGACAATTCATACTGATTTTTGGTAATTTTACTACAAGTCAGCGTTTATCGTTTTATTTTATGCTACACATTAAACATGTGTCAATTTTTGATTTTGATCTTTACACCATGTTATTTTAATATTATTTATTTGTCTGTTACCGATTATGTGCAATTTGTGCACAGTGATAACTAAGCAAATGATTTCTTAAACTACTATACTTTCAAACAACTTGTATTTTTTTTTATAACAGTGCTTTTAGATAATACTTTGAATAATATATAAATTATTAATTTAAAAAGAAAATATAATTATTTGTATCTGAAACATCATCATCTACTTTGATAGCCATTTTTGTTTTAATGTTATCAAAATGTTATTATATATATTATATTTTTTTATTTTGTTTGTAAATTTTGCAGTTGAATACAATTGTATTTATTTTTTAATAAAATTTGTAATAATTTTATTTATTTTGTTTTGTATCATTGTTATTTTCAGTAAGTAGATAGTACTCAAATTAGTTTGAATCCACAGTCAATTCATTATATAATTATTATGATTTTAACTACACTTTAAACAACAATTATTATATAATGATAAAGTTTATTCATTTTACAAAACAATATTAAAATAAACGTTTTGTAATAACTATTATATACTATATTATGTATGTAGAATTGTCTATTTATAAATACAGTATGTATACGCAGTTGACTATATACATGTAATAAGTATACGGAATTGGTTGACAAACTGATTTTAATAATTACTTATTTACTTGTAATATTTACTTTATATGGCAATTTTAATCTAAATTAAAATATTTCAAGAATCAATTGTAGAAACAACGAAAAGAGAAAAAAATAGAAAAACAAGAAGTTGAAAGATTAAGGTTGTTGGCCATTTCATAAAAAAGTGTTTTAAATACGCGTATAAACACATATACCCACATACACTTGTGGGTGACAATATTATTTTAAATAAAAATAAAAAATTTAAATATTATTCTAAAAAAAAAGTATTGTTGTTATCCTTATTGTTATCCTTGCTCCTGCAAACGTTAAAACTGTTAGTACATTGATAAACGTAACGTTTTTATTCATTGAATTATTTTGTTATTACTTTGTGACATAATAGAATACGTGTAATCAAGTGATATAATGTGCATGGTAAACTGCTTAAATTTCTGTAGGTGACTGATAATTGGCTTATATTGACTGTTTCCGTTTATTCCGATTTAACAGAAAATCAAACTAATAGGGTTTTGAATAATAAAATTATGGCGTCAGTTGCCCAGACACATATAAAAATCGAATATATTATGGTTTATAATAACATTTTGTGATATTCAGATTGTCTAGTCTAGTTAATAATAAATTTAAAAATAAAACGTCAAAAAATTGATAAGGTATTTTGAAGTAAAACAATAATAAGTATTATTATTACATATATCAACTACAAAGTTATAGAAAAATTTAATTATTTATTTTAACTTAATTTAAAAGATAACTTAAATCAAAAAAGTGTTAAATACGTACGTCTTGTATGCTGACAATTGGATGTGATGATTTATTCATTTAATCATAAGCTATTCTGCCTTTTGGTGTATGGCTTTTGTTTTAATATTATTTCTATAGATATAGTTTTTTTTCCATTTTTTCCTGTTTTTTATTCTTTGTTAAAAGTTTTTCTCGGTTTTCTTTGGTAGGTTTTTTAAGTTCTTCTTGTTTTAAATATCATTGTTTTAGATGTGTCTGCATTAATCTTTTTGTTCATTTTTGTTAATTCTTTGTCTATTATGTTGATATTGTGTTGTAAAACTTTTTTTATTACTGCCACTATTGCCACATCATCCGCGAATAGCGATTTGTTTTCTGTACATGGCTTTTAATATTTTTATAGTCTTTTTTTCTACTTCTTGCATTTGAAGTATTTTTAATATACATCCTTTTCTTACTCGGTCAAATGCTTTATCTATGTCAATGATTGAGATATGGATATCCCTTTTCTTATTTAAAAGATTCCTGCTTATTTGCTTTAATATAAAGATTAGATCGTATTTTTGATTTTGTTTCTTATTTTTAATTTTTTTGCAATGTTATTTAGTAGTTCTGATAGTTTTTCTTTTCTTTCTTTACTCATATCATAGTCTACGCCATGCGCTTATTTTTTGGTTGCATCTCTTACTTTTTTTTCTTTTGTGTTTTCTATTCCTTGCATGTTTATACCGTCTTCAAGGCTTAGTTTTTTTACTTCCATCAGTTTTTTGAAATAATGTCTTCATCTTTTTTTAAATTTTATCTCCTTATGTAATTACATTTACTTTTTAATACATTATATTATGCTCATTATATTACATTATTCCTTCCTTTTTTGTTTTATTGTTTAGTAAAATAGTTTTTGGTTATCTCTAAAGTTTGCGGAGTTGTTTCTATAGTTTGCCGCCATATTTTTACCAAACTGTGTCTATGAGTCTTCTTTAGCTTCCCGTGTTTCTTTAGTCTTTTTTTTATATTAATTTTGTACTTTTTTTAGTCTTCCTTCTTTTTTGTGTTAATGTATTTTTCTTATTAAGTTTTTAATTATATTTTATTTGTCCACTATTCAAATTTTTGTTTGTCTTTGTTTTCAATTTTTTTTGTTTTACAGTTTTCTTTTGTTATTATTTTCTAACATTTTTTTACTATCTCTTAAAATTGTTTTTTTTTATTTTTAGCTTTTTTTACCTTTTTTCTTATCTTGTTTCTTTTTGTTCAATTTTTTTCGTCTGTTTTGATAAGATAATAATCGCTTTCGATATTTGTCTCTCTCGATGTTTTTACATTTAAAAAGTATTTCTAGTTTTTTTTTACTATAGGGTGTTTTTTAGAGGCGGAGAACATGTTTTTAATATTCATAAAATTGGCTTTATTTGACAGATAATTTTATGGTATTAATGTTGAAATATGATTTTGGGCATGTGACCGCCGTGGCTGGAGCGTACATGCTATAATCTGGAGGTTTAATTTTCACACATTGTTTGCAGTAATTTAGGCTGTAATTTAGCAATAATGCGTTGAATGTTGGCTTTTAAGTGCTTAATTGTTTCTGGTTTATTGGTGTAGACATGGGACTTTACATATCCTCAGAGAAAATAATATCGTCAAATTACACAAACGAGGTAGTCATTTAACAGGTTTATTTTATGAAATTATTTGTTTATGAAATGTTTCTTTTAGTAAATTAATTGTATCACGCGCTGTGTGGCATGTGGCGCCTTCCTGCTAAAACCACATCTCTGCAACATTAATGCTGTCAAATTGAATCATGAAAAAGTTGGCAATCATGTCTCTGTACTGCTCACCGTTGACTGTCACGTTCCGATCATCATCATTTTTTAAAACATACGGACCAATGATTCTACTTCATAAAGCGCACTAAACGGTAATTTTTTCTGGATGTAATAGCTAGTGGATTATTATTGCTCCAAATGAGACAATTTTGTTTGTTGAAATAGCCATTTAACCAAACGATGATCGTGTGTCTTCAATTTTTGTACAAGTTGAATCTTGTAAGCTTGTAAACCACGATATTTTTGCAAAAAAAAATTTAAAGTGGATGGACACAAGTTTATTTGTTGAGCACGATAATGAGTTGACACATGTGGATTATTGTTAACAATACGCTGCTAACTATCAATTGCTGCTTATGGGCGCACAGTACGGCGTAGTATTGGATGTTTATTATTGTTTAGAGTAAACGTATTGCTAAAACGATGCACAGTTTCTCGAATTAATTGCTTTGATGGGCGATTATGAGCACCATACAATGCACGTATTGCCCGATGAGTTTCGTAAACTGAACTAAGTTTTTCAAAATAAATTTAAACAATTTGCTAACGTTTGCACCCCCATGAGTATATTCATAAATAATTTCCAAACCAAATTAACCTCAAAACAACCGAGAACTGTCAAATCAGCTGTCACAGATAAAAGTGTTGCCAATTTAAAGTATGCCATCTCTACAAAAAACACTTTTTATAAAGAAGTTTAATAATAATTTTTTGTTTCTAGTTTGTTCTTTTTTTGTAAATTTATGTATTATCTTATGTTCAACATTTGTTTTTATTATTAAATGTTTTCTTTTCTGCTTAGTTCTATAATTCTATAACTTTTTTTCTTGTTTTTTCTGATATTCTTTCCTTAATGTTTCATAAATTTTTCTATTTCTGCAATTTGATTTCTTATACGTTCGTGTAAGTTTTTTATGATGTATCTGTAAGTTTTCAAAGTATGCATTTTTTCTTCCTTTCTAGCATCTTAGTTTTCTTTGTAGGCTGTTATAATAGTCTATATGTCATTTCCATATAACTTTATTTTTGATGACATGTTTCTTTCACTTATGTATCTTTTTTTAATTTTTATTGTAAGACCTAATTCTTTTTAAGCTTATTGTTTCTTATCTATTCTTGATCAGATATTATAGTATTTTTATGTAATTTTGTTTCTCTTTAACTTTTTTTATTTATTTTTTGTTTGTTTTTGTGAATTCTAGTTTTTCTATTTTATGTTTTATGATTTTTTCTATTAATTTTATTTCTTTATGCTGCATATATTACATGTAACAAATCTTATTTTTTTGTGTTTTTTATTTTTGTAATCATTCTTTTCTATTTACTTTCTATTACTTATGTTTGTTTTCTAGTTTTTTATCTCTAAGGTTGTTTTTCTTAGTTTTTTGTATTTTATTTGAATGCTTTTTTCTCTTTCCTTTTTTTTAATTTTTGCTCTTTTTTTTATTTTTGGTTTGCATTTTTAGAATTTTTTTTGTTACTTCTGATTTATTATAATCTGGTTTTTGGTAATCTATGTTTGTTTTATTACTTAATATCTCTATTTTGTCTGTATAGTTCTTTGTTTTGATAACGCATGATTTCTCACTTATTTTCTTAACAATTTTTATTTTATTTTTACTTAGTTTGATTTTTATAAATTAAATCTTAATTTTATATTTTGTGTCTTGTGTCTGCTTTTTTCTTTATTCTTACTATTTTTATGTTTTTCTTTTTATTTTATTTTTAGTTTTTTTTTTCTGGAACTTTTCCGTATATTTTTTTATTTTTATGATTTAAAAAAAAATTAAAGTTTTATTTGTTCTTAATTTTTTTATTTTCTAATTTTGAGTTTTGTATACTTTTTTATCAGTGTCCTTTTGGTGTTTTTTTTTTTCTTTTTTTTTAATTTAATTATTTAACGTCGGTTTATTTCTGCTGCCAAGGCTAATCATCGACGCCAGAGGTTAAGACTTCACATCTAGGAATTTTGCCGCAAATTTAGAAATTCCAACTTAAATTATTGGGTTTTTTAACGTGCATGCAACACTAAGACAATTATTGTCATTTTGCTTTTGCTAAATAGTTTGTCTAAGGATTCTTTTTTTATTTTTTATTTTTTGTTTCAGTTTCACTTTCTCTCTTTTCTACTGTTGCCATTTTTCTTCAATTTCTACAATTATTGTTAATCCGGCTTTGTTTTATGTATATTTATTTCAAAGCTCTCCGCATAAGAAGAAGCTAACCCTAATTGACCTCTCCGTGGTTATGTCTCCAGTTTCTGATTTGTTTTGTATTTACCTACCTCTGGTGGTTTTGTTTATTCTGTTTTATCTATTTATTCTTTGTTTTTATTTATATTTACCTTTTGTTTGTGTACAATACTTGTTTCAGTCCAATACTTTGGGTATTGTTCTGAAGTTTTATTTACACTTGTCTTTCACTTTGCAGGTTATGACTTAATTTATGTGATTGAAAAATCTTAATACAAATCAATTTAAAGTAAATTATATAAGATTAATGTTTTTTTATATATGCTAGTTGCATGATTATAAAAAATATTTGTAAAAAAAGTTTTTCATAAATTAGGTGCTACGTGGATAATGTGATCAAATTGGTAATTTTTTAAAAGAGACAACTCTTAAAAGTCCAAGTTTTATTCTATTCAATAATTTGATTAAAGAGCTACGTGATTGGCTCTAACAACCTATTAAATTGAGCAATTTAAATACATTTTATCAGTGTCTATGCTTGCAATACCAACAAACGCATACAAAGTTAACACCGTCTATGAACACCTCCATACACAACGAGCAAAAAATCCTGATTATGAAGGATCTGAATTTAAAAATTGGTTACACAGCCGTAGACGACGCAAATCAACGTTTCAATGAAGCACAAGTCAACAACAGCGGCAAAACTCTTACCATATTTTGTGCACAAAACAAATTGAGAATAAACAATGCACTTTTTGACTACAAACTACAACAAAAGATAACTTGGCATAATCTTAAACAGAGTAGTACACCCATCTCAGATAATTGATGTACGTTCTTTAACATCATTAAATATTAGATTGGACCACTAACTAGTCAGGCAAAACTACTTACCTGAAAAATAAGCTACCACCTATCTACGTAAAAAAACTAATTATTGGATTCATTAGTTACTTAAAATCTGTACGAAAAAAGCTGTTCAAAAAGATCAGAATCAAGACGACGTGGGAACCAGTTAAAATAAAATAAAATCACACATTGATTTTGCCGCCAATGAAGCACTAAGAAAAAAAGAACCAACAAACAAAGAAAATTTAAACAAACATACACCGGAAATAAAACAACAACAGAAAAAACAAGAAATTTATTTAATGTATCTAAATAACAGAACACCGGAAGAGTGGCTACAGTACAGAAAATCAAAGAACAGATTGCAAGCAAAACGGCTACTTTACATCGTTACGTAAGTCTACGACTTCTAAAAAAAAGGTTAATTAGACTAACGGCTTATTAGGTGACTTTTATATAGTCATGTCAGGGATCAAACTTCTGCTCGAATGATATGCAAGTAAGTGCTCTACTTGTGAGCTATCGCTATCACACCTTATGCCCGTCTGACACTATGCATTTTTCTGTATAACTTTATATATAGTCGATTGTACAAATTGACCTTGAGTAGTTTCTATATAATTTTCTATACAATTAATATTTTCCTGTATGATACTATGCAGTTTATTGTAGCAAAAATGAATGAAAGACGGCATTCTATTGGCTGCTTTCTGCGGATCGCGTCAGCTGTTCGAGATTGTTGTTTTTATTTACCTATTTACGTCAACGTCGCTTTTAATCGAGTTGACATAACCTTTCAAAATAACCCTTACAAATCTATATTTTGCTTTAATTTTGGTTATTGTTGTGTAAGTTTCCTCTAATATTTGTTCAAATGCCTCATTCTTAGCATGCTTATTTTTATATTAATTATTAAAATTAAAATTAAAATCAGCTGATTACATGCGCCGCCATTATTGTTTACATATGTGAATTTGTGTTCTGCGCAGAAACTATACAATAAAATGATGTTATGCCCGTCTGACACTGTGCATTTTTCTGTATAACTTTCTATATAGTTGTCTGTACAATCCAAAAAGGTATAGTGTCATACACGAATACAATTTTCTATATAGTTTGTTATACAGAAATATATGGTAACATCATTTTATTGTATAGTTTCTGCGCAGAACACAAATTCAGATTTGTAAACAATAATGGCGGCGCATGTAATCAGCTGATTTTAATTTTAATTATAAATTTTACTTAATATAAAAATAAGCATGCTAAGAATGAGGCATTAGAAGAAATATTAGAGGAAACTTACGAATCATCCACAACAATAACCAAAATTAAAGCAAAATATAGTTTTGTAAGGGTTATTTTGAAAGGTTATGTCAAATCGATTAAAAGCGACGTTGACGTAAATAGGTAAATAAACATAACAATCTTGAACAGCTGACGCGATCCGCAGAAAGCAGCCAATAGAATGCCGTCTTTCATGCATTTTTGCTACAATAAACTGCATAGTATCATACAGGAAAATATTAACTGTATAGAAAATTATATAGAAACTACTCAAGGTCAATTTGTACAATCGACTGTATAGAAAATTATACAGAAAAATGCATAGTGTCATACAGGCATTACCATATATTTCTGTATAAAAAACTATATAGAAAATTGTATTCGTGTATGACACTATACCTTTTTGGATTGTACAGACAACTATATAGAAAGTTATACAGAAAAATGCACAGTGTCAGACGGGCATTAAACAAAGATTTTGAAAAAACTGTATAATACAGTAAAATATTTTTTACAGTTTTTGAGTAAAAATCTTATGAGTTTTATTTTTTTTAGAACAAGCATTTTATAGTCTAAAAGTATCAAGAAAATAAAAATTGTTTAACAGCATGTGTATGTATTCTATATGAAGTTTTCTCCTAGTAAGATTATTGTCTTACCTAACTTAAGTAAAACTTAAGTTTTTTCATTACAAAATTGAATCGAATACAACCTTTGTTTAAATGATCATTTTTATGCATTTTATTTATTAAACATTTTTTATATTTGTTTTTTTAAATAAATTTTTAATCAAATAACTCCATAATAATTATTGGCGTTGGTTGGTTTTTTCTTCTTTGTTTGTCTTTCTTTTTGAATAAAATTTTGCATTTCTGCGTCTTTTGATGTGATGTTTAAATATAAGTACTTCAAAATCTTGTATGTTTAAATAGACTTTAAGGTAACTGGATTAAGAGTGTACTGAATGATCAAGAATCTGCTAACATATTAAATCAAATAGATGTCATTTATGGCGCGATTGACCGTTTAAAATAAATGATTGCAATTTTATGCAAATTATCTTTTCATTCGGCTCAAAACATATACCCTAGTGTTATTTCACCAATTTGAAAAATAATTTGCATGAAATTACAGTGGCTTTATAAACATTTTAATGTACAAACAATATTAGTAGATGCAACGCAATGACAAAAAAAAGATATTTTTTATTATATCAAACGGAGACCATTGTCATTTGTGCGCGTTTAATTGAATTGCAATACTTTTTGTTTTTTATATATTATTTAGTAAATTATAACTTAAGTATTCAATGGAGATGGTTTACTAATTAATTAAAAACCAAAATTTCTTTATACATTATATTCCGAAAATATAGCTAAACATACCTAATTTTTAATCAAATAAATTTTTTATATAAATTAGTTACACTAAAACCAATTCATCTCAATGATGTAGCGCTCTTCTGTAGTTTATGGCAAACTTTCATTCAATATAATTAAATTTTAAATAACATAAAAAACACTAATGGAATGGAATATATTATTCAATTAGTAGTTATTGAATTTTATAGAAATTTTCGATTGGTATTGTTATATGCAGGTGTATAAACTGAAACGAGTTTACATAGAACCAATGGAACGGCACAATATGCTTGTAGTTTATTTGCTGGTTGTCGTTGGTTAGCAAGCGCAGGTCGAGATGTAGCAAAGATTATGATTACGCTAGCTTACTGCGGCGCGAATTGTTGCTCGGCTCGATACAATTCATCGATATTTATAACTCCTTGTTACAGAATGGAATGGGACTAGGAATTCAACTCGTGCAAGTTTATATCCCCTTGTAAAATATATGAATCATGCACGCGTACCCTAGACCTGCATTTCACTACAAGATTCATCGAACTGTATATGAGTGTGTCTGTGTGCGCGCCATCTGACAGGATTTATGTATTACGCTGCCCTTATTGTTTATTATCATTGGATAATGAATATGAAAATTATATTATGGGCATGAGGTATTAGATATTGCTTATTATAGTCTTGCTGCGTTCGAGAATTATGGGAGAAATGATAATGCATTTACTTCAACAGTTATTATATTTGTCATCTCAATTAACATTTTTAAATAGAAATTTAATTTCTACACACCAACACTAATTAAGAAATTGTTACAAATAGTTTTTAATATTTTTTTAATTAACAAATTATTTTAATATGTATATGTATTTATAACTAGTGCTGCGAATAAATATTTATATTGTATTATACGAATACATAAAATTAATCACAATTATTATAAAAATACGCTTATTATAATGAATATTACTGAAGAATATAACAAAAACTAGAATTTGTGTTTGTTTGATGGTTTGATGGAAACCATCATCTCATAGCTATGTATACAAAAAAGCATAGTATTTTAGTTATAAATAAGTAAGTAAGCACAATGTTTAAGTAAAATTAGATTTATTTTTAATTTTTGATATAATATTGCAACAACGCATTAGTGTATTGATTTAAAAGATAAGTGAGATATATAGATGCAAAACCAGCATTCTTCACTTATGGCAAATTTTTCAGAAGACACAAATTTTTAATAACTTCAGAATTAATCAAGATAGTTAGATAGATAGTGTACCAACTTTATATAACTTAAAATGCATTGATACTTTAGGATGTTATAGAATTTGAATAATGTGGTAATAAAGATTGGAGGCTGTCGGTTTTACACCCAACATGTTAAGATTTTGCATCTAACAATCTCTTGAAATTTTTGGAATTGGAACTGATTTATGGGAATATAATCAAATTAAAAGATTCAATAAAAATAAAATATTTATTTTCTGCTGCTTAGTTCTCATTTGTTTGTTGGTGGTTTTCAACCAAGTTTAAATAAAACCAAAATGTTTAGCCAATAGTTTATTAACGTCTTAGTAATTTTAAAGCATTAACTTTAACACTTTTTTTCCAATCTGGATTAATCATTCTTACGTTTATTGTAGTTTTACAAACATTTTGCTGCTTCCGCATAGGTGTGATAATGAAGTTCTCTTCGTACGAGTACATTTTTTCTTTATGAAGATAAACCGCTTGCTTACTTCAAATTTGAAGTGCTAAAGACTAGTAGTTTTAAATACTTCTTATATTTTCTAGTCATTTATTAAGCCCTAATAAAAAAAAATGTTATGTTACTGTATAAAATAGTTCAATTGATTTTAATTGTTTTTGAGTATATAAAAACCATCTGACACAGGTTGCAATGATGATGCAATTTTTATTTTAGTCTCCACATATACAAACTAATCGCAGTGTTTCTATGCTATTGAAGAACGTTTGGAATAATCTGTGACATATCACAGAAAATTTTGCTGGAGCCTTTGTTATATTTGTTTGATATCTATGTGTACAGAAAAGTTCTATCTTCAGTTTGCTTCTCTCCAGATAAACCTTGTACAAACAAAGGTTGTAAATATATTAATTTGGGGCTTTGAAAGCACTTGAATTTTTAGTCAATACTTAACCTAACAATAATATTATGTTTTTTTTTTTTTAATATTATTAAAATGCTTTAGCTCTTAGTTAGTAAACACATATTTCTGTTGATAATTTATTTTTGTCAACTGAACCTGCTGTAGCAATTTTAATGCTTTTATTTAGAGGCAAGCACGTTGCACATACGTCAGTGCAAAGAGTTAATTACACGATTTGTTAAACACACTGCAAAAATAACAATTCTTAATTTCTAAATTTTTATTTTTATTTAGTTTTATATATGGGCAATTCCATTTCAAAGCAGGGGAGGAGGGGTGCACTGAGAAATTTGCTTTAGTATTTTTTTTAGTTTTTTAAACTTATTAGTAACCATTTGATTGGTTTATGAGGGTATGAAACCCTTAAAAAAAATTAAAAAATTTGCAAATTTAACTCAAAAAAATATATTTATTAGTGAAATTAATCAGAAGTTTTTAAAAAAACTGCAAAATAAGCCTATTTCTCAAAATAAACATTTACAAATACACATTTATCAGTTTTCAGAGGAACTATACACCAAATATTATTAAAAATTTGAGTTTTGCAAACACAAGTCTACTTTGAAAATAGTGCTTATCTGGCGTAGAAAAGCCCACCTAGAAAAAAAAATTTTTTTACAAAAATTTTTATTTTTATTATTTTTTCTAAATGTTCTTTTTTCTAAGCTTACTTAGAACAAAACATGGTTTTATGGTTTTTGCGGCTTATAGATAGAGTATAGACTTAAAATGGCACCAGATTTGGATTCTACGGAAAATTTCTGATTGGTTTCACTAGTAAATTTTTTTTTTTAGTTAAACTTGCAAAAAATACACAGTTTTGTAGTAAGCATGTCATATTTTAGACGCTTTTTTACAACTTAGAGTTTCACAATATTTCAGCAGAAAAGCGTCATGATGCAGTTTGTAATGTGTGGCATAAAAAAATCTTTTAAAACTATCTATTTAAGTAGCAATTTGCGTTTAATATTCCTGAAAACAACACTAGATACAGGAGACTTACTTTTATAAGCATTTGCTCCCATAACTTAACTCCGCGTGTAAAAACTGTATGTTGTTTTGCAGCAAACTGTAAATTTGTTTGGTTTTTCCGGCAATGTCTAATCATTTTACAATAATTTTGGCATAGAAACAAAATCTCAATTTGTTGCTAAAAATAACTTGTTTTTATTGATTAACCTGCAGTCTCTTATTGCACCATTCTAGACAGCATCTTTTATGCTGAAGAGTTAAGGACAAATAAAATAAACGTCGGTACGATTGGAGACCAAATAGTTGAGTATTTTGGTAAACTGATTGAACGGAGATTTGTTGTATAGTCAAATTTTTTCAAACGTATTTACTTGCACAGTTAATCGAATATTATTATTTTTATACTCCAAGGTAAATTAATCAAAAACTTATCATAAATTTTTTATGATATTTGAATCATTTTTGAGTTTTGAGTTTTGATAAAAACTGGGCTGTTCTTTAATATTTTATAAAATTACATTAATTCACAACAGTTAAATTACATCAATTTGGTTTTTCTGGATCTTTTATTTGTTCTCTTATCAAGATTTTAATATATTGAGTTGAAGCATCTTATTATACTATGCGGTTCTCAATATTTTGCATACTTAGTCTTAGAACTTGATTTTACACATAATTTGTTGGACATCATTTGGTGCAACAACAATAACGCGTCTGTGCATATTTTTTAAGATGCCAAATACGTTTCTTTAAATGTTGCATTTGTCAACACAAGGCGCAATAAAATATTTGTAAATTGTAATATTAATTTGTTTTTGATTTGTTTACTTCTAACTGAATTAACATTGTTGTGCCAAAGTGCAAGAAAACCTACATACATTTTCTATATGCTACCCTGTGGTATTGTAACATTGGACTAAATTTAAACCTAGGGTTTTTTTGGAATACGTTAATCTGAATGTAATAGCAATTGACAATATTTATGATATTGTAGATGTTTTTACAGTTTTCTTGAGTCTGTTTGTAATTGAGGTTGCCAAACAATTAACACATATATTAAGGGGGGAGAATAGTTGCGCTATTATAAGAGTTTACAGCATCCAACTCAGCAAGAAAACGCCTGAATATAATTGAATAAAATTTTCACAAATTGTAGAAGAAAGTCCAATCAGTGTCCTCAAATTTGTAGAAATTTAATGCAATAAGTTGTTTCTTTACAATTAATTTTTAAAAAGTGACGTTTTTAATTAGTTCTTTGTTAATTTTTTACTCGTTAAATGTAACTTTAAATCTTTAACCAAAAACATGAAGACATAGAATATTGTATGTAGTTCAACATATAAAAAGAGTGATGACTAAAATTTTATCGTTTGGATATTGAGTTGGTTGGCGTTTTGTCTTATAAGAACCAATTTTAATTTAAAAACGGCGCTGTACGTGTCAATATTTTTCTAGAGAGAAAAGTTTACCGATATTCTTGTAGATGTGATAGGATTTAATATTTTTCCATAATAATAATACTAGTGACACCAGAACAGAACGAGGCGACTAAACCCGGCAATTCTCTAGCGTTAATTGCGTCTTAATATAAAAATATCTGACGTACTTTACAAAATATCTGTTTCAAAATCTAAGTTTAATTACTCCAATCCACAAATCCAGTATCAACAATGACGTCACAAACTATAGGCCTATAATAATACTAACAGTAGTGTTAAAAGTTTTTGAAAAGTAACTTACTTAGCACTGTACTGCTATATTGAAAATTGCTTTTAATCAAATAATAAAATAAATTTTAATATCTTACTTACTTGACAATTTTTTTGCATCAATACCCTAAGTTTTTATTACTATAGTACATAAATCAGGTGCCAACAATAATGTCAAAAACTATAAGCTTATATCTATTTGAACAGTTGTTAGAAGTTTTTGAAAAGTTAGTTACTTGTCACTTGACTGCTACTGCAATTGGACTGGGCAGCTTCAAAATATAGGGAAGCAGCTATGGCTTTATTTACTTAAAGGTATCGAAAAATGACTTTTCTAAATATCTGAGTAAGAAAATGTCAAGCGGCAATTACATATTGATTCATCCGGCTGCGGCACTGCAATGAGTAAAACAACGGGAAACCACTTCATTATAGTCTCAAGAAAAAAATTATTAGGGCGGAGAAAACTCAGCCAGCAATTGTTAATGATTGTGGCAATTCTTTGGTCGTCATCCAGCAAAATTTATGTAAAATTTAAAATGCACCCGTTCAAGTGGATACATGAAATGAGAACCCTAATGAAATCTGGTAAGATATACAACGTAAGTCAAGAAATGAATATTCTTAGAATTAACATTTCAGAACTAAGTAAAGTCAGGTGGCTAAACACAGCTCTGTGTTTGACCTCAAACAGTACGATATACTACTTTGAAAGCATTCATAACCTTCATAAGAACAGGGTAGCAATTATAAAGTAGGTAGATAATTTAAGACAGAGTCATGGTTTTACAATTACTAACTATTTAAGGAATACTGAATGTGATTTAAGTGTATGCACTTACTGCTAAAAGGACCGATGATGACAAGAAAAATTCTACAAATTGATTGGAACAGCCTTTAAAATGACTAAACTAAGAGATATTACGATGGTCATAGGAGATTGGAACGTTAAGGTTTGCAAACGCGGTAATGTAAATGAATTGGTTGGTGAATATGGTTTTGGTTTGGAAAATAAAAGAGGCAACCAATTGTTACGGTTTTGCCAGGAAAATTAACTATCTAGTCATTAAGAATACATTCTATAAATTACCAAAACAACGGTTAACCACCTGGAAAGCATGTGGAAACTTAAAATCAAGGTGATAAGTAATCAAATAGATCTAAAAACAAGTGATAGAAAATAAAAATTACATCGGTAAAATTATAGTGTATATAGTGATTGGTGGTTTGACCTAATGCCCTTGATTGGGTCAAACCACCAATCACTAGTTCATTAGAAGAAATTGAGAAAATAAAATAAAAATTTGAATTGGAAACACTTGGACTAAATTTTAAGAAAGAAGCTATGTTAAAATTTGCAAAAAGTACATGAAAAGAGAAGAACCGAAAGAAGACAGTGAATGGATGACTGATAAAATTATGTCACTTATGAACAAAAGAATAACGTTTAAAGATAGAAACGTAAATAATTACATAAAAAAACGAGCATTCCATAGAAGGTCTTGCGTAAAAAACAATTTAAGGAAATTGAAAAATTCGAAACAAAGTATGATCATTTATTTATGAGAGAGTAAAGAAACTTAGTGACAGTAAAAGAAAATAGGCATGCTTAAATAATAATAATAATAATAATAATAATAATAATTATTATTATTATTATTAACCATCAAAGCTACTCAAGATGACACAAAAAGACCAGATTCATGAATTAGTGAGTTTGTTTAACAAGATCTAAAGAGTGTCTCAAAATTTACTCAAGATTTGAATTTGCCACTATTTGTGCAGTAAATTGTTGGCAACCTTAAAAAAAACAATTTGATAGCTGAAAGTTTAGGGTTAGTAAAAATGGAGTCTTACACAATACAACAACGTGTTATCAATGTACACTCTTGCTGCTAAAGTATTTTTAAGGTCGCTCTTCAGGTGCTGAACACATTATATTTTTCAAATAATTTTTATTCTGGTACATAGTCTTAAACACCAATAATATTTAAATAATTTTTGACAATAACACACACACTTTAATTAGATGCTTACAATGACACTTGCACAATCTCAGAACTTTATTATTAGTTAATCAATACAATAACGACAAATGAAGTGAGTATATGTACAGCAACAAAGTGTGCCGACGCACCGTATGCATCGGTGGCATTGAAAGTGTTAAACATAATCTCAAAAATAATGTAAGTTTGGCGGCCACAGTTTGAATTTTATACAAAATATGGTCGGAATACTGTTTTAACTTTGTCAACTGTGAAAAAAATTCAGGTAAACTGGATCAGTTGGAAACGCTAAACACACTGGTTGTCCAAAAACAAGCCGTTTAAATGTCAATATTGAAGCAGAGCGTGAGAGTGTTCGTGGAAATTCCAGAACATCAATTTGGCATTGTGGACAAGAATTGCAAATTTCAAAAAGTTTTCTACAGCGTATACTCACAAATGATATGTGTTTCCATGCATACAAAATTCAATTAACACAACAACTGAAGTGAATTTGTTGAATGGATTATTGAACATCAACAAGTAGATGCTGATTTTTTGAACAAAATCATCCTAAGCGTTAAGGCAAATTTTACCTTGATGGCGTTGTTAATTGCCAAACTTGCCGTGATTGTCGAAAAACAAATGCATTCACAACGTGTCACTGTTTGGTGCGGATTTTGGGATAGAGGCATTATTAAAACTTATTTTTTTTTTTTAATGAGGCTGGTCAAGCACTACTGTTATATATATATATATATATATATATATATATATATATATATATATATATATATATATAATGATTGTGTACTTTCTCGTTTTTGTGTTCAGAATTGGCCTCCTAGATTGTGTAATTTAATATCATTAGATTTTTTTATAGGGTTATGTCAACAAGCCCATAACCACCTGTGCATTACAGAAAAGAAAATTAATCGTTGCATCAATGAAATTCAGCCATATTTATGCAGAATGGTCAAAATTTTGACAACATGGATTTGCTGTCACATACGCATAATCTGACAGCAAATTTGTGGAGGCTAATTACCCGATGTGTTATTCTATAAATAACCTTATCTTATGCACTTTATGATTCAATAAAAAAAATAACAATCTAAAGACTAAAAAATGTGTTTTTTATTTAATTCCAATCTTGCGTTTTGAGCACTTTTATAAGTTTGGAAAAATACCGCAAGAGCATTTGTCACACAAGCTAAAGAGTGAATCACACACGAAATGATTCATGATTATTTAAAAGATACATAGAAGTAATGGGAATATCTACATTTATATTGATTATGTGCATAAATATAATTACTTATCAATAAATGTCAATAACAAGAATGACTTATCTTAAAAAATAAGAATAAGTATTGAAAAAACCCGCTGCATTTGTAAGCAGAAACTGCATTTTCTGTAGTCACGGCATAATTCTACACCTGAAACTGCGACTAGTTAGATGTTATGTTTTATCCATACTGCTCTATGGTATGGAGTCATGGACATTAAATAAAACCAGTACTAATAAATTATAAGTTTCTGAGATGTGCGTGTATTGGTAAATAATTTAAGTATCATGGATAGTAATAGTTACTAATGTTGAAATTCTTAGAAAAATAAATAAATAATGAGAAATTTTAATAACCATCAAAAGACAAAAACTTAAATACCTAGAGTATGTAATAAGAGGTCAGAAATACCAACTAGCTGCAGCTGATTATATAGGAAAAGATTCAAGGAAGAAGAAGCATTGGCCGCCGACGTACATTTTGGCAATAAAATATTAAAGAATAATTATTGTTTTGAAAATAAGATTATCAATAATGATTGCCAAATTTTGCAGCAGAGACGGCACTTAAAGAAGAAAAAGTTATTACTGGTGACAAAAATAATTTGTGATACACTTAAGAGCTACATATGAATTTGAACAAATAAAAGTTTAAAATTTAAAGTTTAAAAAAAACAAAAAAAAATCAAAATTAAAACTTAAAATTATTGTATTGTTTATGCTACTAAACAATAATTTTTACCTAAAAACGCAATTTTTGCGGAAGCCATATTTTAAAGTACTTGATTAATTGGATTGTGATTTTGTGACAGGTTTTAGAAAATAACTAAACAACAAAATATTTATGATAGAAATTATTACTTTATTCAAACTCAATCTAACAATCACAACATTCAAGAGTCAAGCACAGACAATTGTTTTGGTTCTCAAAACCTCGTCAGTGCGCCTTGTATGATTACGGCATTGCATGATAGCGGAAGACAAATTTGAATAAATAATTTTCTGTTATAAATGATGATGTAAAAAATATTTATCAACAAAACATTTAAAAAAATAAATCTAATATTAGTTTTAAATTGTATAAATTATTATATTATATATTTATATGTTTTCTTTATTTATTCTATGAAACTCTTTTATATTTATTATTATTAAACTCATACTGTTTCATATGTTTATTTTTATTTTTATTAATTAATATATTATTTTACAACATATTTAGTTATCTAATTACATGTTGTAAGATAATATATGTATATATTTATTAAAAATAAAATTAAACATATGAAACAATATGAGTTTAATAAAAATAAATATTATATATTGTTTATTACTATGACATGTATATAAGCCATTCTCCAAAATGCATACATAAGCGGACGTTATAAATTATAATGCTTTTTTATCATTGTCCTCGTTGTTATAGATGTGTTTATATATTTTGTATTTAAGATATTATTAACCAATATTAAGTGAAATATAAATAAAATTAATAAAATCAGTTGCAAACTAAATTTGCTACTAGAATGATCAACGAGTGGAATGTGTCTTACATAACTACTAAATAAACAACTTGAAATTGATTGCATCATTTTATGATTACCTCTTATTGAAATTAATATTTTATTATTTACTAATAAACTGGACAGTAATTATCTCTCATCGTTAATAAATATATCATCGTAAAGTCAGATATCCTTCAATTATTCAGTAAATTTACATAAGCCATTATGTAAACGAATTAAACACCATGGTAATTTAAACTTTATATACAAAATTAATATGATTAATTCAATAAATATGTTTATGATATCAAACGAAAACTTTATAGACAATATCCATTTATGGTAGTATCACAATAACCGTTAAAATACTGTTTATTGTTTAATTTTATTTTGTTATAAATGAAACCAGGTTAAAATTTATTTGCGACCATTCTTGATAACCACAAAAGAATTAATATTAAACTAAATAAACGCACTAAAAAAATAATCTTATCTCAGGTGCATCTGGAAAAAAGCTACCGCATAGAAGATGAAAATAAATAAACGTAATATTCATAATAAATTTCGAAAGGTATATTATAAGGGTCCCACTCAACCTTTCTTCTCGTTGAGACTGTGTCTCATAAATAAGAAGTTCAGGTTTGATCTAAAGTCATTGATGTCACAGGTTATTGATGACAAGTGCGGGTCAGAAAGGACTCAGGTGGCTCAGGATAGTTCTCACACCCACTCAGCGTGTATCCTATCGCTTAGATACATAAACTATAACGACCTAAAAAAGTCAACATTTCTATAGAAATATTAGTCATTTCCATATGGTTCCCGCACACACATCAAAAGAAAGTGCCATAAATAAATTAATTTAAATCATATTAAATTTCCAGGACAATAATTCGCAATCAAAATGTCGTATTTAATTTACAAGTAAGTTTACGACTCTCTTATAAAAAAAGTGCGTAATTTATAGGCGTTTAATTATTTCTCATTGAAATATTACATATCAAATTATAGTGAATATAATTATAAACAGAAGGCTACTTATAACGTAGGTTGTTGCCATCCAAAAAAAAATCATAAATTCAAATTTTCTCTTCCAATAGAAATAACCATTAGTAAACACAACGGTGGCAATAATTACTATAAATAATGTCACTGAAAAATTCACACAATTTCCATTTAGTCGTGATTCTTAATTTATAGTAATCCTAGTTGGGATTTTAATGTTCTCAAAATTAAAATCCAATAAAACGCATTGTCATAAATTAATATTTAATAAGTTATTACTTGTTAATAATTTTTAACGCACATTAATTTTTATTTATATTATAGTTTCGAGACCTATTAATTTTGATAATTTATTTACTTTTCCATCGCTTCCACGACGTTTTTAGTGCAATAAAATATAATTTAGAGTTGCCCAATTAATGCTGCTCTATAAAATTAGATAGTGTATAAAAAATATTACGACTACTACACATCAATATGCTGTTTATTATAGCTGCGAGACTTGAAGGATTTAATATAATCGTATTTTAATTTCGAATTCAAGCAAGAGTATTTATATTAATATAAAAGCCATAAAAATGTTGCCCCTGGGTAAAGAGTAGACTTATTTTGTAACAATAAAATCATAAGCCACCTGACCTAAAATTTCACATTTATAAATATAAATATTTAGAAATCTTTGCAATGCATTAATTTGATATATGGATTTAATTTAGCAATCACACTTTTTATTATTCTATCTAGTAAATGAATATTAAATAATTGAAATTTAATGTGAACATCTTTTTAAATTACTAGTTTTTAACAAAACGGCTTATCATTAAATACAATTACGTTAAATTTTATATTTTGTGACTATATAATCAAATAATAATTAATTCTTGTTTGTAAATTTTATTCTGAAAGGTAATTAATTATATCAACATCAAAATAGTTCTTATTTTTTGTTAAAAAATGAATAACAAAAGTTTTTTTAACAAAAAAAATATTAACTACTACTTTGTCCAAATAATTTGACATACTGTGACCTAACAGTAATTTCACGGAAATTTGGACAATTGTCTCCACATCCATATCTCCGATTTTGCTCAAATTTTGTACAAATGTTTAAGGTACCAAAATATGCCGATTCTTAAATTTTAAATCTCTAGGTGCAATACAGTGTAAATGGCGGTTATTTTATTTTTTTAGAAGTAGAATTTTGTTTTCTTTCCGTTTTTGTGCTGTAAATAAGCATAAAGAGTGTATCTTATAGGAAATTTTCTATAGAACACGATCCCGCCTTTGATTTTTTGATTTTTTTTGCAGAAAATAAGAAAATTATCATTTTATTAAAATTTTTATATTTTTGATCTTGAAACATATTAGTGTAAAATATAACACATAATTGCTAAAAATGGGTTACTTTTAAGAGATTTTCCGTAATTTTAATAATTTTTTGGCTTAAAAAAAACGGACATAAAGATTACGTTCTAGAAGAAATTTTCTTTTGATTTAGAAATTCAATTTTTTTTTACCTTTTTTGCAAAATTATGAAAAAAAAAATGAATTAGTATAATCGAAAAGGAATTTTTCTTAGAACGCAATCTATATAACCGTTTTTCAAAATCAAATATTTAATAAACTTGTAATTTTCATATTTTTTACAAAAAGTTTTACAAAAATTATTGCAGAAAGTTTTAGAAAATTACAGAAATATTCCTATAAAAAACATCTTTTTGAATATGATTTTTGACTATTTTTTGCTTATGTACAGCACAAAAACTAAAAGAATACAAAATATTCCTAAAAAATTAAAACGGCTGCCATTTACACTGTATTGCTCCCAGAGATCTAAAATTTTTAAGAATCGACATACTTTATTACCCCAAACATGTGTAAAAAATTTGAGCAAAATCGGAGATATCAATGTAGGAACGATTGTCCAAATTTCCGTGGAATTACCTCTAATTAAGTTTATAAAAAATGGTTAAGAAGTTAAATTAAAGTGAATACTTATGCAAGTTAATAATGATGTTCTGGATCTTGACGTTAGAGGTTTTCTACAAGTAGGCAAAACACACATTTTGAAAAAATAATGACAGTCAGCAACAGAACAGCAACAACCAAATTAAACCAAACTAGTATTTTTAAACATAATTTAAATCTATGCCCCAACAAGCATATGACCAAAAAAAGAGAGAATTTTTACAAACAAATTAAAAAAACATTAATAAAAATTACAGAAAGAAAAATAGTTATGATAATCGGTGACTTAATCGCAAAAGTTAGTGACATTCAAAGAGACAATTACTTAAGAAATGTAGTGGCAGTTATAGGTTAGACTTAAATGATATGAGTGAACGACTAATGCATTAACTGTACTGTACTGAACATGATTATACATGGTAGTCGCCCGATGGTAACTACAAAATCAGATTGTTACACGCACAAGTCGATGGCGCACGTCGATAAAAAATGTTAAGACTCTTCTTGCGGCTAAATGTGTGGACAGACTAGTAGTATTACAAAGTATCAACACAAGAACGACAAAGAACCTAAAAATTTATGATAAAGATAAATTCTGCAATAAGTTTAATGAAACACTAGTACTAGAAAATTTGCTTTCTCATAACCACGAACACAAAAAGATATAGGGCAAATGACAAAAATTTTATTAGGACCATCATAACAGAAACCCAAAAAAATCAATGATTGAAGAAACACTATTTTCCAGTGCTTTTTTAGTCGGCACAAGTTAAAATCATAGGTCTAAAAACTTTACAGAAGAAAAATAAACACAGACAACAAATCTAGAAAAACTGCAGAAAAGATAAAAAAGTATTTTTATAGTTTTTAAAAAGCGCAAGTCTATATGAAACACAACAACACCAAAGATCTGTTTTGACTGGTGAAAAAAAAACTAATTGACGCGTTACTCTCTAACATGGACTAATCAGAATAAGGCAGGAAATAAAATTTGAGAAAATACTGTAAAATGTTATATAATGATAAAACTATAAACTTAAAAAAATTTATAAAGGAACGTATACAAAAATAATCTATTCTAAAAAAAAGTTTTCCGGAATAGATGAAATAACAGCAGATAACATTAAGGTCATTAGTCGCGAAAGGCAAAAACCTTTCTTGCAATGGCAATTTTTTCTCGAACAAGCAGGCTTTATGAAAGGCAGATACTTAATCTAAAAAAAATATTGAAAAATTGAATTAAATAAGTTTATATACAGGATCCGCCGGCTTTAATAATTGCCCTAAGGATAAAAAGTAATTGGTTAAAACAAATTTGACATAAACATTAACTTTATTTGTGCAATTGTGCAAAAGCGTCTTGAGCCTTGATGCAGTACTGCAATGTTTATTTAAAGTTTTCACTTACTTGAAACCATACTTGGTTTTACCCAAATTTAACGCCCTTAATTTTTTTTTCAGTATTTGTATGTAATGTTTAGAAATAGAGAAAACCGTTTCATAATATTATTCTTTTAGTTTGTTAGCGATTTAAATATTTTACGGGAAGAATTTTATGAATTAGAATGCAACATTTTTGGTAAGATTTTTATGAAAATTTGTAATGTAATTGTATGTTGTTATATGTTGCCGATTGTTTTGGACATCTTTCTACAGCTTGTTTGACGCGTTTAATATTTTTGGGTGTTCTTACTGTACGCATAATGTAGAAATAAATATATAATGTCAATAAAGCAAGAGCTTAAAGTATCTCATCAAATTATTTTATTACCATCCGAGGGGCAATTATGTTTGTGTTATATTTTTTTATTGTATTGTGTTTTTAAAGACCAAGGTAATGATTTTAGATAACCGATTAAGCACAATCTACAACGAGTCAGTATATAACGTACAACAATACATATACTTGGGTTAAACTAGCATTTGAGCTGATCTAGTCAGATACTGCAGTGCACCTACTCGCACTGTGTGACCGCATCATACAAGTTACATGTTATAACAGTTACTTATATAATGCTCGCACTGTGTAACCATGCCTTAAAGCTAAGATGCAGTTGGAAATGCATAATGTACGGCAAAGATGCAATAGCACTAACCATGGCATACGCTAAAAACTTAGAACTACACAACAAACAATGGGTTAATGAAAGAATTAATAGTTTTTTTAGGTTGATTTGCCAAAAATTTAAACTAACTAGCAAGCAATAGAACTGGCTATGTTTGATATAACTTTAAGGAATAGAACATAGCATGAACAAATACGCAGACAAAGTAAAATTATTGAAGTCATCCATAGCATTTGTATTCTAAAATGAGACTGGGTGGGATATATTGCAAAACAAGACTCATTAAGATGGACAAACAGAACAGTTTATTGGCGCCCAAGGTTAACTAAAAATATTGTAAGAAGACCACAAAAAAAAAATGTTAATTATATTAAGTCTATTGTGAAAAAAACAATGTTGGTGTAATTGTCAAAACAAATTGACATGGCTCAGCAGTGCACAACTACAAGCTGAAAGAAAAAGAAGATATAAACCTAAGGCATGGAGCTTAGCAATAAAAACACTGTTTCTCACACGATCAGAAACTTTTTTTCTATACTTAAGAAAATTAGTTACATTTATTAAAACATTGAAAATGTAACATATTATACGTATCTTTGCTTGCAAATTGATACTTTTTGACTATGAATTTTGATCAGTAATGGTTATTTATTATTTGTTATGTATTGTTACCGTATTTACTAATTTTAATTTGTTTAATTCAAATGCCAAATCGAAAAACCAATCGATTGCATAGTTTAGTTTTAATAGTATATAAATAATAGCAAAAATTGTAGCCGTTAACGTAAGGCGGTTGAAAACAATGTAAAACGCTATTTTTGGTAAGAGCTTTTGTGCTGTACAAAAAGTATCAGTTTTATAAAGAGACTGGTCTAATAACCAGAAGACAATGATTTATGCAAAATTAGTTTTTGTGTCTGCGGAATAAAATATTTTTTGCGGTTTTACTGAAAATATTTTAATATAAGTTTAAACAAGTACTCTAGTTTATTAGAGAAATTTTATTTTATGTAAGACAATTACTACAATGTATTTTTTGATTGATTGAAAATGAATGCATTGCTTACTGTGCATTTATAAGATTTTGTTTGAATTTGAATCAAAATGCATATTTACGAAATTCAATAAAACAAATAAAACAGGTGCTACATTTTGTTTAAAATATGTTTGTCAACGAAATAATTATTTTAAAAACATAAATTATATTGAACACTGTTAAAGTTTTTAATTTTCTGGGTAACAAACTGCGGATTTTTTTAATGTAAAGTTAGTATTTTACTACTAAGCTATTAAAAATAACATAATAACTTAGTCATTTACAGCAATACATATTTTGGCGTTAATTAATTGCCAACCTAATAAATGTCTTTTTTTAAGTGAACTTGTATTGAATGTCTCACGCGACTTAAAACTAAGTTTACAAACTAATCTTACGTTTAAAGTAACATGGAAGTATGGCAGGTCTACCATAGTAACGCCAGCATTAAACTGTAAGATTGGCTTTTGCCCAAAATCACTTAGCATGGAGTATTGAAAACTGAAAAAAAAAACTGTTTTTAGATGATTTGCATTTTTGCTTTAGTTGGTCTTATGAAAAAACACAGAAAAAAATATGCTTCAGCTATATTTAGCTGTGAATCATTTATGGTATTAGGAGTAATTTTGTTACAAACACGCACATAGTTAGTCTTTTTACAAAATGGCTTTTTGACTGCCATACGTACATTACGGAAGTTTTAAGAGAACATGTTATGCTATTTATAATCACTATGAAAACACATGATATTTTAAGGAAAATAATGTTGTCAAAAATTATTTGGATGAGGGTAATGAGTAAAAACTGCCAGGAGCTAAAGGAGTTGTTACTGCACTTTTTTAATTGATTATACTTTCAAAATCTAATACTAATATAATTTAAAATTGTTTATTTTATCACTTGGCTGCAAACACTTTTTAACTTCTTTTTTGGGTACCTTAACCTTGTTTGCGGCAATACGTAACAAATCTGTTGTTTTTTAACCACAGCATATTTGTTGCCTAAGACACATTCTGCCTTCTACCTTTCTCTGCAGTATTATTTGAAATGTTTTTCTTAGTGTTTTACATGTGACCTGGGTATTCTAACTTTCTTTTTTGTTGTCTAGAACACGTCACACCTCATTGTTGAAAACAGGAGTAGTGAACGGAATTTTAAGAATCTTTCTATACGTTATTTCATATGTTGTTTTAATGAAGCTTCTATTTTGTACATGAACACAGAAAACACGTAACACGTAACCGGTCTGTGCATAAGTTTAATGCTCAGACTGTGATTTTATTAAATTGTATTAATTTTTTTAAACGCTACTCTGGCTTTATTATTTACTTCTATTGAATAGTTTTATTGTTTATTAATTTTCCAAGATAAGTTATTTTTTAGCTTATCAATCTGTTTATTATGTCTTTTTGCATAACTGTTTACTTGCTGCTGTTATTTTATTTAATAGCTGTTGTAATCTCTGCAAGAAGCTTGCAAATATAATTGTTTAATCTGCTTATCTTATTTTGTTTTTCAGTTCCCTGTTAACGGATATTCCTTACTTGGCCTTGTTTAGAGTTTTTTTAAATATTTGTTTGAAATGCAGATTAAATAGCATGCGAAACATTACGCACCTTTGCTTCATCCCGCGCACTCTGGTTCCAGTAAAGATTTTTAATAATATAATATATTTTTTGTCAATTTTTTCTTCTCTAAGAATGTTTATTAGTTTTGTTTGAAAAACTGTTTTGAAAACCACAACACCTAGTCGATAAAACATGCATAGATAATACAATTTTTTTTTTTGCTTCTCTTAATAGATACTTGTATACTAAACAATGTCTATTTACTACCTATATTGGTTTTTTTAGTACCTATACCACTCCTAAACCCAAACTTGTCGGACATTTATTCCTTTCATTGTTTGTACAATCAATTATGCATAATTTTGGAAAAGGAAAAGAAATAACTCATAATGCTGTTTTATATTTTCTTCGCATATTTTAGCAGTGTTTTTTTTGGGATAACAACAAATGATAGTAATTTAGTATTTTTCCTGTTTTGTATATAAGCAATTCTATTTCAAACGAACCAGAAAAAATGGGGGGGGGGGGGTTACTTTGCAGATTTTTTGAGTTTTAGACCCTTAAAACTCAAACACACAGAACAAATTTGTATTTTCCTATAAATTTACATCAAAA
Source organism: Tachinus rufipes (assembly GCA_963932245.1). Taxonomy (NCBI): domain Eukaryota; kingdom Metazoa; phylum Arthropoda; class Insecta; order Coleoptera; family Staphylinidae; genus Tachinus; species Tachinus rufipes. The sequence continues at coordinate 36,755,361 of OZ010742.1, read as the reverse complement.
TTTTTTTTTGCCCAACTCCTTGAGAACAAAAACATGGTTTTACGGCAATTGCGGCTTATAGATAGAGTATAGACTTAAAATGGCACCAGATTTGGATTCTATGGAAAATTTCTGATTAATTTTACTAGTAAATTCATTTTTGTTTTAGTTAAATTTTTGATTTTTAATAAAAAAATGCGATTAATTTAAAAAACGACAAAAAAACTATTTTTTTTAAGGGTTTTAAACTTTTATAAACCGATAAAAAGACTACTACTACTCCTACTATGAGTTATAAAAACTGAAAAAAAATACTAAAGCAAATTTCTCAATGCACCCCCCTCCCCCTGCTCTGGTCCGTTTGAAATGGAATTGCTCATATAAGATTAGAGGCTTTTGTTATTGTTTTTATGGCATTATTGTCCAGTAATCTTATGATTTTTCTTTTTTCGTATTTTTAGAGGAATACTCTTTATTTGATTATTTAGTTCCTGCTGCACCTCTGCTTGATCTGTAACATTTTTGTGTCCATTTCTGTCACGTTGTCAGCTTTCTTTAGTTTATTAAGCTTTACTTTAAATTTTGCTAATAAGGAATAGTGGTTTGATCTTATGTCGGTCGCCAGCGCGGTTTTTACCGATTGAAAACTGGTCTGGAGTTTATTGTTTACTAAGATGTAGTCGATTTGATTCTGCTTAATAATTTCTATACTGTTCCCTAGGTGCAAGTAATTTAAAGAATATGTTTATTCCACTAGTTTATTCCACTAGTTGCAGAATTCTATTTTTTTGATTTTTTTTAAATGATTTTGAAAAAAAATCTTGCGTATGCCTGTAGTATAAAGATTTACTTTTACATTCAGATTGTGTAGGTGTCAACGTATTTTTGTTTTGTTTATGAGTATGAAAGTGTTTACATGTAGGGCTATATTTTTGCTGCTTATAATTTGCACTCTCCTCCCATGTGTTGTCACTTGAATAGTAGCAAGTATAATCTCCTGTTCTGCATTGCATACTATTAGGCTATCTCAAACTTAGTAGAAAGTTTACAGAATGTAATGTCATAACTTAAAAAAAATAACAGACAAATATAATAATAAATAATAAGTTGCAGACATTTTTACTACTAACATCATATTGGAAGTGAAATGCTATTGAAATACATTTATCATGTTAATCTAAATGCACAGTGTAAATTAAGGTCAACTAAATATTAAATTAACTTATAACTAATAGACTATTTTTATTCTCTTTTAATTTTTTCTCAACTTTACGATTTTACTCTTTTAGGCAAATTTTGGTATTATTTTTTATTGATGCTTGAAACTTTGTCTAGTTTAGTTTTTTTTTCAGCTTTGTTTATTCGTTTCTCTGTGCATGGTAGTAATATTTTTGCTAGTTGACTTTTTGCTAGCTATTTATCTCAGTTGCAATTTTATATCTACTTTTACACAGATTTTTAGATATTTCCTTGCATTTTGAGGTTGTCTTGGTTATTTGTTTTAGGTCCGTTATCTTTTATTGTATGTATGTTAATACTGCTTTTTGAGTCTTTATTTTTTTCTGAGACAGCATTTCAACTTTTGTATTCTTAGTGATGAAAGTATCATTGCAAAACTTTTTACAATTAGGTTATATATAGTGAAAGTGTTTGTATCCATTGCTATACTTCTAGCGCTTTTGGTGGTGAATTTATCTGATTAGTCATAGTTTAAACTTTAATTGAATTTGTTTGCAAGATCGCTTATCACAAAAACAAAATTTAAGACGTTGTTAACTTTTGCATGCTGATACGCAAAATTGGTAAACACAAACATATAACTTATTTTATCTGTAGACGGCTCTAGTAGAGTCAAAACTAGTAATGTATTTGTAAGAATAAATTTGTGATAAAAACATAGTAAATTGTTTTATTATTTCATAAACTAGAACTCTTGTAAGTGTAGGCTACAAAGATAATGTCTGAATGAAAAAAATTGTCTTATATCAAATTTAACCAAATTCTATTTATAGTATGCCCATAGATATAGTGGCTTTACGACATGGCCTTAAATGATCTCAGCGGATTACTTCATTACTAATCGCTTTAAGGAAACAATTATGTTTGTATTATGTATATACGATAAATAGCTTATAACCCCTTGATGTTCAAGGGTGAAAATATTATAAAAATATACAATATTTTCACTCTTAAAAATTACCTCGGATTACAGGTATATACAATCATAATTGGTTGCTAATAAAATAACTCATTGAGATAAAATAAGCTTATGTCGTAAAGACACTATATCTATTTGCATACTTTACATGCATAAATTTGCGCCAGTAACAGCTGAAAAAATATTTGTTATACATTGTATAGCTTCATAACAAATGATTGAATAAAAATGTACTTATGTACTTTTATTAGTGTAAAATGCAGACATCACATTACAACAATTATACTAATAAAAATATATAATAATTTTCTGTTTTAAATACCAAATTGATAATATTTCAATATAATTATTATTAAAAATTTAAATATTAATAATTAATAAATTTTAGCACATATTTTAAGAAAAAAAACCTGTTGTAACTTCAATAATTTCAATTGCAATTAATATTTTGTTGTTTAAATATTAATATCTACATAAAAAAGTATATATGTTGTTTAGATAAATGATTGTTTCATGGTGCATATCTGAAATTTATTACTTGAAAGACGCTTTATTCGTTGAATAGTTAAATATACGTCTAGAGCGATATGATGTATAAATTATTTTAAATTAAGTAATGTATATTTTCAGGATCGCTATATCTTTGCACCCTCAGTACACTTGAATATTTATTGGAATTAACAAGTACAATATATAGTATTCCTGCGGTTGTATACATTGAGTGGTTTCAATGGTAAAGCTATGCTGTATTGTTTTTTAGTGCTGCGTGTGTAGATAATGAAGTTAAATAACTGAGTGTCAGCGGTTGGGTTTTATGAGATATCTTATAAATTTTATGAGAATATTTTAGTAGTGTATCTGTACGACCCCCAGAATGATACAAGGTTGATATTCTTGGTATTTGCCAGTCACTGCTTTAAATTTAGGGTAGATTCATATCGACTAGTCAGAGTGCGGGACGGTGAGAGAAAGAGACGCTCATTTTGTTGGAATATTTTCGTTGAACTGATTTATAACGCTTAGAGTGAATTTGTAGGGTCGCCAGGAATATAATGGCACACATCTAACCTTTCCAATACACTATCAATCCAAGTTCAGTTATGACATTAATGTATTCATAGACATCAATCAGACGTCAAGAATGCGGTTTATTCAAAAATAAAAGACAGTATAGGTGATTGGTTCTGGATAGTATTGGATTGATTGTCCGCATGCGGCGAGAAAAACTACACTTGCACGTCGAAAGGTGACAAATGTCTCATATCTCATCTGAATATGAGGAGTACTCTGCTTGAGTTATTTACACATTCGCCTACGTTTGAAAAAAAATCAAGCCGCCTTATTGGTTGCTTCTTCCAAAGCATATAATTAAAAATGACATCATTTATGTTGATTACTTTTCCATCCCATAAAAAAGCTTTTTCTATTTGAAATTAATCACTTTTATATGCACACAAATATTTTAAACAACAATGGCCTCTTATAGTCAGAGCTATTAGTTATCGTGGTGTAAATGTGAGTTTTTCAGATTGGAAAGTGCACCACAAATCACGGGAAGGCAAAAAAGAGGAGCACAACCGAAATGATAAATTATCTAGATTAAATTGAGCAGGTACAAGGATAAAAAGTATCGGCGGAGAAATAGTGTCGCACAAATTTTAAAGGACAACATTCCACGGTCCTCTTCAAATACCACCTAGACTTGACCGACCGCACAATCGCAAACAAAAACATGAGATATGTGTTATTGTGTCACAGGCCCGGTGGCCTATAAGAACTGCATAACAAACAAATATCATTTCGTGAATGCGAGCTTTTTATTATGTCCTTATGGTGTTCGGTATGTCTTAACGAACACCTGAAATATGCGTTGCATTATTATTATTCTATGAGTGTCATTGCTAGATATCATGTTACCTTTTTCGGTACAACATTGCTTGAATTAATACACATTATCAATCTCTTTCTTATAACCAATTATTTTTTTAGTCAAATTTCACAGTGAACACGGCTACCTTGTTTATTTTTCATGTACTATAACGTAGTACTTACAGCATAGACATATTTATTTTAATAATCATGAATGTAACTTTATATACCTACCAGAAATGTTAATAAAAGTGTAAGTTTTTTATTTGTTTATAATATAATGAAATATTAATTATAAATTGATATTTACAATTTATTTTTTTATGTGATATTTGGGTATTACCTAATATGTCAGAAATACATAAAAACAGCTTTGAATTTTAACAAGTGAAATGATTGTTGTTTAACCGAATAATGATTTTAAAAATTTTTACAATTTATATGTATTTGTCTAGTTAAAAATATTTTAAAGGTTTTTATCTCACAGTTTAGAGGTCAGTGAATAATTGTTAGAATATTAAACAAGCTTTGTAATAAGAGTAAATAATTGTTTAGATAGCAATATATTTTGAGTTTTTTTTTAACAATGTCTATACAAAATGCAAAGGTCTGCAACAAAACGCTCGTTTTTTTGTATTTTGTTTATTTGATACAGTTGATTCGGTTGATACTTTGGGTTTTGACTTGAAACAGTACCATAGTATAAAATCTTAAATTGAAGCTATAAATGTTAATTCTAGACCAAATTGTCAAGTAAAAATATTGAGGTTTTTTTAAATTATAATATTATAATAATGTTATTATTCATATACTTGCTAAAATACATAGGCATTGGGGTCATTGAAGTAGTTGATACTTGTAGCATTTTTCTTACCCTGCCAGAGTTAGAGTTAAGTCTAATCACTATGTACATTTTAAAACTCAAACAAATTAAAACTGCTGATTTAATATTGTGTAAGAGGGGTTAAGAATGCTTAATCTCAAGTTGTCAACTAAGATTACTTGTATGCTTTGTTTCCTGATTAAAAAAAAGGAATTTGGAAAAAACTGGCTCTCCAACGTGATACAAAAATTGCAAACTTATAGTTTTTTGTAATTTTTTTAACGTTGTACATTTTAGATTTTATGATTTTTATGTTCTATTGATTGTTGTTAGGACATAATCAAGAAAGAGTTTAAGGCACGTTTTTTTTATGTGACGTGTGACAAAATGGGAGCACGGAGGGCTCTTGCATACGCATGACCGGAAAAAAATGTTAACTACACAATTTATGCACGATTAACTTAAAAGTTTTTTATCTCCTTAACCAACATGGTTATACCAGTTATTTCTATAAACAATATCTGATGAAGAGAACTCTGTTGTCGTCGACTTCTTCTTTTGGCTCGATTTCGTATTTTGAATTTCTCTGTTTTGAGATCTTTGGGAACAGACACAAGCTCACAGATGTTGTAATTATCTGCGATACCATGCAAATGCACTCTTGTAATTGAAACTAATAATACTCTTGAATGTTTATTTTTAATAATGACATGTATTTTAATATGACTGACGTAAGATTGATTCCCGCAATCTTGATCCAGAAATAAATAATTTAAAGTAATAATTATATTCTATACAGAATATTGTGAGTAGGAAAATACACTCAACATACTGCCTACCTTGAAATAATGAATTTCAATGCAATTAATTAATTGGTAACACACATCCGCTCCTTGGTGAACTTCTTCAATTCTTTCTAGTTTTTATTGTAATGGAGGAATGTACTGCTCCTTGATGCATATCAAGTTATCCTTCTTTAGTGGTGCGTTATGAGATGATGTCCAATTACTTCTTTCTTGCAAATAGTTAAGGTACTCTTTCGACCATCGTGTCCAAAAGTCTTGTTTTATTTTAGATATTTGTTGCCAGTAAGATAATCGTTTGCTTGGTAATCTCTGGACATTTGATTCTGGTAGGTCGATTAGCTTGCAGCCGATTATGTCCTGAAATCAATGGTTCAAAATCTTCAGGAACACTGGACAATGGGTCTTGAGTTAAGACATGCTTCAATTTGCGTTCACAATGTCTCGAATTCCTCATAACTAAAGAGATTTTTGCCATCCACTCGTTTTAAGTAGTATTTGGTACTCTTAACAACAGCTTCCCACAAACCGCCCGCCAAAGTGTGGAGATTTTAGTGGAATCAATTTTCATTGTATTCCATCTTGGGCTGCCTGAGTCTTAACTGCTAATTTGTTTTTTTTTAATCAGTCGTTGAAGTTCATTATTTGTTCCTACAAAATTAATTCCGTTGTCAGAGTATATGGAATGCGGTTTTCCTTTTTCAATCTCTTTAAACAGTTTAAAAATGCTTCTATTGTAAGGCTAGTGACTGTTTCAAAATGTACGGCTTTTGCACAAAAACATATGAATACTGCTATATATCCTTTTTGGCCACGGGATTTTTTTGTTTGATAAGGTTTTATGTTGAATGGCTCACAAACATCTACACCGCAATGGAAAAATTGTCGAGATGCCGTTATTTTTTCTTTGGGCAATTGCCACATTAATAGTTGTGTGAATATTGGTTTAGCCCGGCAACATTTTACTCACTCTCGCAGTATCTTTTTTGCTGTTGATCTCCTACCTATTGGCCAGAATTTAGAACGCAAAGTGTTTAACAGTAACTTTACTCCACCGAAAAATTGTTCAAGATGAGAGTGGTTTATAATCATCTTAGTTATAGTGTGGTTTTTTAGCAAAATAATTGCATGTTGTTGATTATATGCCAGCTCTGAATGTAACAAACGTCTTCCAACTCGCAATATGTTACTTTTATCCAGAAATGAATTTAATTTAATTAATTTGCTTGATTTTTTAATTGTGGTTATGTTTTCAAATCTATGATATCACTGGCAAATTCGGATGTGCTAGTCGAATCAGTTAAAGTAGTGCCTTTTCTAATTCTTTAACCGATAGTAATTCATAATTACGTTCCTCCTTGGACTTAAATTTGCAGTTTGAGACAAATCGTAGACAATAGGCCATAGTGCGTTTTAGACGAATCAATGACGTTGTTTGGTTAAAAATATATTGTGAATCATCGTCCAAAATCAACAAACTGACTGTTGTAAATTTAAGATCTGGTAGTTTTGGTTTCTGATATAGTGATAAAGGTCATTGTTTTTTATTTTTTGTTAAAAATTGTTCAGAGATGCCACATGATGCCATTGATTTGCTAAAGTTAATGATTGTATTTTGCTAATTCTATTTGCAAGAAATGTTTTATAAAGTTTTGATTGAGATTTGATCCAATCTAAAACTATTGTAGAATCTGTCCAATAACATTCCTTTGTGATATTTTCATGTAGTGCATCTTTTGTAGCTGCGATAAGTTAAACTAGTAACAAGGCACCGCACAGCTCAAGAGGAGGAATTGACTGCACCGTTATTGGAGCTACTGTATGTATTTTGTAGTCTTCATTTTCTGACTTTGTTCTGATGTATATACATGCTCCATATGCCCCTCTCCAAAGCGTCACAAAAACCGTGCAATTCAATCTGGTTTCTTTCTACTGTTCTTTTTGGTATTTTGATTTAATCTAGCATGTTTTTAGATGATTGTTTGACTTTTTCAGAATTTGATAATTGATGTAAACTACTGATGACTTGGAACAGAGCTGATGATGTTCCATATGTAATGGTTGTTAGTTTGTACGTGCTTATTGTATCAGTTTTATTGTATTGCTATAAGATTTTTTGATAATTTTGATCGTTTGGGTGCACCTTGATTTGACGGTACATTTTTTTGATGTCTCCCGTAAGTACAAATTGATGCTTTCAAAATTGCACAATTATTGCAAACAGGTCATCCTGGATGGTAGGTCCTATGTAAAGTGTGTCGTTTAATGACGCACTGGTGGATGTTCTTGCGGAACCGTCAAAAACGACTCTAATCTTTGTTGTACTACTGTCGGTCTTGAGAATGCAACGGTGTGGTAGATAGTATCCGTTTGTATTATTGCATTTCATTTTTTCCATGTGACCTATGTTTTTATTGTCCGCCATTAAATTACGATAATCTTGTTGTAACGACAAAATGTTTCTTAATTTTCTCTCAACTGAAAATAGTCGGTTGGTAGCGGCCTGCTTTGAGGATCCCAATTTTTTATGTTGCTGTTAAATGACAATCTTACAATAAAACGTCCATCTTTGTTACGGTTTATTGTATTTGTAAAATGTTCTTCACAAATTTTTTGTTCTGGTGTAAGATAGCGTTTTTGAGTCACTTGTTCTAACTTTCAAAATTGTTGTTACCGTTTGTTAATTTGTAGTGTGCTGACGTGACAGGTTGTATTGTGATCGGTACCATATGTGCTGCCAGACACAATCCATCCTAATCTTGTTTTTTTGTAGTATTGGCCCTTGTCTGTTTATTTTTAATGACACCTGGCTAATAGAAAGTAGTTCCCAAAATATATTTGTTCCTAATAACATGTCAATCCTTCTCGACTTGTCAAAATTTGGATCGGCTAAAGAAGTATTTTTGGGAATTGTGTATTTTAATGTGTCTAATAGTATTGATGGTTGATCAAACGTAATAGTGGATATTACAAGAAATTCCAGTTTTTTAGAAAATAATTGGTCTCTGGAAATCATTATTGTTGTTGTTCTGTGCGGTATGTTAGTCGTCGAGTTGCCAATTCCGTTGACTGGAATATTGATAGGCACTTGGTTAAGACGTAACCTTTGACACAATTGTTTGGTAGTAAAGTTGGATTATGATTCATTGTCTAGAAGTATACGACAGATATGTTGTTTGCTGTTTTTGTCATTGATATAAACACTGGCTGTTGCAAGAATGACGTATTGGTGCCTGTCTTCTTTAATTGCAGCGCATGATGTAACTGGTGCTACGCTTGCAGAGTGATTGTGAAGAAGGCTATTGAGCTATTCATTGATAGAATGAGTGACCCTTTCCTAGACAGTTTATGCGTAGCTTTAAGCTGTTTGCTTTTGCCAATTTATCTTCGCAAGAAAAATTAAAAAAGATGGTGCAATTGTAGATGCCATGGTTTAGACTGCATACATAGCATTTAAAACTGGTTCGCGTTGCCAACGTATGAGTACTGAAGTTTTTGCAGTCTCTAAAATATAGGTCGTGCTTCTAACACCTGACATCGCTGATGCAGAAACACAATCGCGTCAATTAATGTTGGCTTTTGTATTTTAATGCTATATTCTTCCCATTTATCTTTGGTAAAAAAGCACAACTTACACTTTTGCTACTTTTTGAGCCTAATATTTAAATGGCATTTACAATTTGTTTGTGAATTTAATCTATGTTGAAACGTACAAAAAATAATTGCGACAGTAGGAGAGTTAGTAGATTTCAGAAAAATCTAAAAGTTCAAAATACTTACAATTTCTTACAGCAAGCGGTTTTTGCGACCATTACCTAATGTTATATAAATCAACACCATTATTATGCGCGACAAGAAACATATGGATATAAACGTTGTTTTTAATTTTGCGGCGTAATTAACAGTCAATACCTAACAATAAAAAGTAAGAATTCGATCAGCTGCTTTTTGTAATACATTAGAAATAGGTTTAATGCAAAATAGTGCACAGGATTTACACTGCGGAATATGATGTAGCTTAGCAGTTTCATTTACATTAAGCATGAATTATGGAACTACAATCCAGTTTTAAAACGCAATGCAAAGAAACAAATGTTTGATAAACTGTCTTATGCCATTAATAGTTATTTTACAGTTATAATAACGCTTAAAGTTTTGGGGAATATGTCCAAGATGTTATCACGTATTTTGAATAAACAAAAAGTTGAAAACTTTTTATCAACATTATCATACTTTTGCAATCTATTTAATACGCTAAAGCAGTCATAAACATGGTTAAAAATATTTATTTTTGATGCTCCTTTGCTTAATACTAAATAAAATAATATTGTATGTTAGTTTATTTAAAAAAATAATAACTGAAAGAAAAATCAACAGTTTTATTTGCTAGTACTTACTTTTTCTGTTCTGTACATTAGTATTGATTTTTTCTTCTTTTTTCTTTACGTGCCTTGTCCTCTACGAACGTTGGCAATCATCAACATTATTTGGGTCTTGTTGACAGCTCTACGAAAAAGTGTTGTAGTGCTAACCCAAAACCACTGTTGTAAGTTTTTCAACCAGGACGTCTTTCTGCGACCTGGCCCTCGCCTACCAACTATCTTTCCCTGCGTGCAAGAACTTGGGCATTAGATATTCTATCTGTCCACACTATACGTAGCATCCTTTTGTATGACCACATCTTGAATGCTTTTTGCACATAGCATCTGTAAGCGTCCAGGTCTCTGCGCCATACATTAATATGGAGAAAACATAACAACGTAGCAACCAAACTCGCAGATTGAGATTAAGATCCCTGTGGCACATAACTTGCTTCATTTTATTGAAGGCCGTGCGAGCTTGTTCTATTCTGGATCTAATTTCTTTTGATTGGTCCCATTGCTGATTCAGGAAGCACTCTAGATATTTAAATTGGGCGACTTGTTCAATTAAAGTTTTTCAATGATACGAATGTCTCTGCCATCTAAACCTAGTTCTTGCAGAATCACTATGAGCTTGCTATGTTTTTCACAGTCAAACGCTTTTTGATAGTCTATAAAGCACGCGTGCATGTCTACATCTTGGCAACGCTGAATTAGTACTTGGATACTGAACAAAGCTTCTCGTGTTCCCATCCCATTGCAAAACCTAAATTGAGTATCACTTAAGCAAGCTTTACATTTACGATATATTCTTGCTTGGATGATCTTCAAGAAAATCTTCAAAACGTAGCTCATAAGGCTGATGGTTTTATAGGCACCACAGTTTTTTGCAGCTGTTTTCTTTGGCAGTGTTACAAAAACGGAGGTTAACCAATCTTTACGAATGTTTTCGGTTGCATAAATGGTATTAATGAAGTCCACAAGTACGTTTAAAGCTCGATTTTTTTCAATGAGTTTCAACATTTCTGATGGTATGTTATCTGGTCTTGGTGTTTAATTTAGTATTGATTTAGGTGATCCTAATTTAAGAAGTTGTGTATTATTTGACATTTTTGTAATTTAGAAACAGTTTAACAGTTTTTTGTTACAGTGAACATTGTTAATTGGTAGTAATCTTGCAATATTATCAGAAAATATGAGGAAAAAGGAGTGTAAGTCAGAAAGTAAAGTTTTGCCCCAGATAAATCCTAAGTCGTCAAAGACGACTTTAACCTAACACTACAAATATTGTTGGACGACATACCAAAACCCAACAAAATTATAACAGTAAAAGAAACTTCAACGCAAGAGTAAAGAACATCAAAATTTCAAGAATAACAAACCGGTTCAATAAAGAAGTATTTAACAAACACGGCAAAATGCTTATTAAAACATGTTACCAAACCAAAAAAAAACTCATTATTAAATATTTTCAAACAAACACTAATTAAACCAAAACAATGGGAAAAATACTTTAAAGATCTCTACGGAAGCGCGCACGAGGAACGTAACACAAAAACACTCAAATACAAAAACAAAACAGAAACAGCTACGGCCGTAGCTTAGACTTGAAATAACTAATAAAATGGTTGAGCACAGTGGAGATACACTAATTGACAAGCTGGCCATATTTTACAACAAAATCTTAACAACTGGTCAAACACCTAACCAACGGAAGGAATGAGTGACAATTTGCTTATTGAGTGCAACCTTTAAACTACTAACTTAACTGTTATCACGCAAAATAGCAAATACAGGAATAAGCAGAGAACAACAAGGATTCTGCCAAAATAGATCTAGCATTGTTGCAATATTCACTCTACGTCAAAAAGCTGAGAATGCTAAGGAATACAAAGAAACGACATTTATGTATTTTGTTGATCTTACATGGGACAGAGTAAGGCTAAGAGATGTACTCAAAATACTAAAGAAAATTTGACCGCAAAATAATATCAACAATTGAAGAACTTCTATTCAATCTGATTGTAGACAAAATAATTAACAAAATGGTTGAGCACAGTGGAGAAACAATAATTGACAAGCTGGCCACATTTTACAGCAAAATCTTAACAACTGGCCAAATACTTAACCAACGGATGGAATGAGTGGCAATTTGCTTATTGAGTGCTACTTTAAACTAGTAACTTAACTGTTATCACGCAAAATAGCAAATACGGGAATGAGCGGAGAACATCAAGGATTCTGCCAAAATAGATCTAGCATTGTTGCAATATTCACTCTACGTCAAAAAGCAGAGAAAGCTAAGCAAGACAGAGAAACGACATTTATGTTTTTTGTTGACCTTACATGGGACAGAGTAAGGCTAAGAGTGTACTAAAAATACTAAAGAAAATTTGACCGCAAAATAATATCAACAATTGAAGAACTTCTATTCAATCTGATTGTAGACAAAATAATTAACAAAATTAAAGAGAGTAGGGCAAGTAATACAGAATGGGTAACAAAGAAATCAAAATCTTGTGCTATGCAGACAATGAAGTCATTTTATCGAAAAACAAAGACAACTTGCATAAATAGCTGCCAATTCAACAAAGTCATCTTATTAGAAAAAATGGCATCGCTGGCTATCGCGAAGGAACTAAGACAATGTACGTTAGCTGTATACAACCAATGCGTTAAACAAGTCATAAAATTCAATTACTTCGGAAGAACAAAGATGTAAGAGAGCAGTGCAAAATCTAAGACGCAGTAAAGTTTATCAAGAAACGAATAAAAAATGAAAAGATCGAATTGACAGAATGACAATAGCACAAGAGTAAATCCCAAGAGTAAGAAAAATAAGGCAATAAAACAAATAAATAAACAATACTTGAATCTAGATAAAGAAAAATACAATAATAATGAGAAATTTGTGTTTTTATTTCTTGTTTGTTTTCTATAAACACAATGTGACAATCTGTGTCAATTATATTCAAATTTTAGTTTTTTTTTCCGAATAACAGTCAAACGCTTAACAACTACTTGTGAATTTTTGTTTGGATTGCTAAAATATTATAATTAGAGAGTTCCAAGTACAATCTAATAAGGTAAAAAAAATCTTAATTACAAAAAAAAAATTACAATTCTATTTTTTTTTTATATGTTAATAGTATTGAGGCGAATTAGTATTAAAAAATAATGTATATTTTAATTAAATAGAATTATTTTATGATTTTAATAAAAAGCAAATTTACGCACATTAATTATATTGTCTCATTTTATCCACCATACTCCGGAGTATTTTATTCTTGCTTATACGTGAGGTAACATTTGTTGAGTATAAATAATAATATAATAACAGTATATTGCAATTTTTTGTTCTCTAATATCATTTACATTGCATTTTTTAACAAATATTAAACACGTATTTAACACTAATGAATTCTACACATGAAAGTGTAAAACATGTTTAACCTTTTTATTGACATCCAATTAATATAAAGTCAAGTTTAAGTAAACAATTAAATTTAATAATAAAAAATAAATAATATTGCATTAGCAGCGTCATAATTTATATCAACGAATTAAATATTTATTGCTTGTTTATTCAAAATTAAAAATTTATTAATTAGGAGTAAAATGTAAATATATTTTTTAATTATTTAATTAATCAATTTGTGTCATTTTAATTGAAAACATTACTTTAATAAATATTTGCAAATTGATTACAATTTAATATTATCAATTATGTTTTATGAATTCAACAGAATATTATATTTCACACTTTAAATTTATCTTCTTCCTTAGTCATTTACAATATAAAAACACATTCTTGCAATTTATAAAAAATGTTGACAGTTACAACATTTAATGTCCGACTTACACACGTTGTTTTTGTCCGCATTAGTTTGATGCTCATTTACTAATTACAGACAATTACGTTTTTGTGTGAACGCTTTGCACATTTTACCTTAAGCTAATGATTCCGAAGAAATACTTTGAATATTTCAGGATAGTTACGATAGTGATTTCATTTGTGATTTGATCTAACCTTCATACGTTTAAAGCGGCGAAACCATTTATAATTTTTATTTCAGGATTGTTGTGAGCAGGTGAGGCAAGTAGGACGTACGAGTACACTATCATTTTATAAGGTAAGATTGAAACAAATTATTGAAAAAAAAAATACTTCTTAGAATACTTTATAAGTAATAATAGTGTTAAATATATTTATATTGTTTTACAATATGTTTGCTTTAGATCATATATTTATTTAGTAAATTTAACTTTAGTTTTTGACTATTGTTTTATAATTATAAAGAAAACCTAAATTTATTTGAATGATAAATTAAAAAACTTATAATACAATATCCGATTTTTATCAAATGACGACTTGAAAAACGCTGAGTAGTTGTATTTTGAAGGTTTAAGGCCCGTATACACTATAGTGGCTTAAATCTACGCATAATTAAACCAAAGTTAACTTTAAGGGTAGTTTTAATTTTCATTACATTGCACCAACATATTTTAAGCGTAGGTTAGCAAACATAAGTTTAAAATAGATTACACATTACACATTGTACATTTCTAGTAATTTTACCGGTATTTGTGTCTATTTATTTGATAAAAACGTAAAAATAACATAAAACCTAACCTTTAATAGCGTGGGACAGTCCAAATCATAGATTTAAGCGATGTTGGTGTAAAAGGACCTAAAACAATTTTTTTAAAGCATTAAGTGTGCTAGTGTTAGTAGTTAAAACGTTAAAAAAATGTTTATCTTATAACTTCTTCTTTTCATAACTAAGTAAATAACATTAAAAACTTCTATCGTACTTTATCAACGAAATGACAATATTTTTAGTTACGTTATTTTATATAATTTAAAATATCTCAATTTTATTTGTTTTTATCTAAATATAACATTGGCACTGTTTTTGGACAAACTGTGCAAATAGACAGCTTTTATGTTGGGTCTGCATAGTTTAACAGGCTAAACAACTGGATTTGCCAATTAGTTATGAGTGTGTTAGAAGTACTTAAGCCGGTTGATTGCCTTAGATGATAGATACATTACTATAGGCTTGATATATTTATTTTTAAGGTTGTAATAATTTTTACTTTTTATTTAGATGCTTTTAGATTTCTTTTTTTACATTACAGGTAGTGGTGTGTTTTTTGAATTGCCTTGCAATGCGTTTTGAATACTGCAGTTATAAAGATTCTGTTTTTCCAATATGTAAAAAGTAACTTTTTATTAGCTTTTTTGCTGAAGTAGTGAATAACATGTTTTGTTTGGGTCTAGACTACAAGTTTTATGCACAAAATTGGGAGTTGTTAACAACATTGAGTATGTCTGATTTAAAAATACTTCTCAAATGCAGCCTACGCAAAGCCGTTCTTTCCACGTGCATGTTTAAATGTTTCTAGAATTTTTGAACTAATGGCTTAGATATTTATTATTTTGTGTTTGGTTTATGTTACGACAATATTTTCTGCAATCTTCAAAAGATTTAAAATCAATTTATGAATGTTGATGCTTATTTTGTAAAAACAATTATTTTTTTTAATTTCTTGACCGGCCGTAAATAGTTAATGTGTCCTCTTGACACTTTTTTTTTCTAAATTTGTTTGTAGAATAATGGAGTTTTATGCATAAAATTGCATGTTTTTATAAGTAATTTGATATACCAATGGTCAACTTGACAACCCGCAAGCGCTCTACAAGTCTACAAAGATATGGTAGTTCTTGTACTTAATGAGTTTTTTGTATGAAAGTTTTTAAAGTTTATAGGTAGACAGTTGTTTCACATTGCGATCTAAATCCAGCTAGCTTATGTGGTTAGTAGAAATTCAGATTTTGTGTAAGACGCTTTGTTATTACTTTTATAGAGACTTTTTATATGTGATGAGATATGAAGCTTATAGGTCTATTGTTTTCTAATTTATTTTGTAATATTTTGTTTGCATATTGTAATAATAACTGCATTATTGTGTTATTTTTTTTACAGAGACACGCATTGGCAAATCTGGTGGCTATAATAGCTATTTCATCGTTACCTGGTGTGTTTCTTGATTTTTTATTGGGTCTATCTTGGTTTAACAAAATTTGCTCTCATTTGTTTTGTAATACTTGTAAATTTGTAATTATTGTTAAAAAGAGATTTCCGTAGTAAAGATTATTATTATTATTTGTTTGCAAGTTTTCAGATCCTTGTTTTATTATTGCTGAGTTTTTTACGTAAGGTTTTATCTGCTTTGTAGTTTTTTGTGACTGTTTATTTCTAGCGTATTATATTTTTGTACACTTTTTCTTATAACAATAGAAATATAAGGACTTTTTCAACCTATTAGACCTTTCGGTATATTTAAAACGTATTTTTTTGTTGCTCGATTCTTTTTGTGTCTTTGCTGATTTTATTTGTATTTGTTTGGTTTTTATTATTGTTGCATGATTCTGTTGGGGTTTTTGCTAATTTTATGCGCTTATTTTTGTTTTGTTGTTGTTGCTGGAGTTTTTTTTGTGTTTTTGTTGATTTTATCTGTATATATCTGGTTTTTCAAACATCACCGTTTTTGTGCGTCTTTTTTAGATGCTAATTGTTGTGCTAAGTTTTGAAATGTTTACATTTAATTCCCTTTTCTCCACTTTGACATTTTCTAGGTCATGTCTTGTTTGAAAGGAAAAACTTTTGGGTGATTTTAAAATTTAGTTTGAAACACTTATACAGATTGCATTCATATTGAATTTACAGAATTACAATTGTTATTAAGGTTTAAACAGTAATATTAAAATACAAAAAGTTAAGTTTAATTAAAGTGGGTAAGATATAAAATTGAAAAATTGTAAAAACGATTAGAAATAAAGATATTTTGCATTTTTTTATTATGTTTTTTGGTGTAAATTTCCTTGTATTGTTTAAAATATCCCAACTAAACTTAGCGTGTTGCTTAACCATTTAGTAATGCAGTAGAAAAAAAATAGGTTTAACTTTTAAACTTACTAATAGGTGTGGTAATGTTGCATAGTTTTTAATTTTAGAAAAAACATCAATAAATTTGTGGGCGTTTGTTTACTTTGCACGACTTGCGGCAGATTAGGAAAGAAATCTGGCACGTCTACAAACCACACTGATAAAACAAAAACGCTTTTATTCAAATTATGTTTATATTATTAGAAACAGTTTTTTTAATTTTTTTATATGGCTCAAACGTAAATCAGCACATTTTGCTTATCTACAATTTTGCTTTATAACTATGCGAGCAAACTAAGTTTTGTTCCTTTTGCACATATCAAAAGCTTTTTGATACTGCAATAGCAATTTTTTTTTATTTTGCTTGTTTTTTGATTCGTTTTATTGATTTGAGAAATTTTAAGAAATGATGTTTTTGAATACCTTCATGATTAGTCTAAATAATTTCAAAAAATTTGGATTGCCATTGGATACTGAACCTTCTTGACAAAATTAACGAAAAAGTGACAATGACAACTACACGTTACTAGATCTGATGCCCAAGTAACTACTTCTAAACCAATTGTAATCTGTGAAAATATTACCTTAAAAGACACAACTTAAGCAACTTGTCAACCGCTTTAACACTGCGTTGCACTTTGTGGGGTAGTGTTTAGAATACTGTAAAATATACAATTTGCATAGAATAGATAGCACTAAAAAGGTTATTGCTAGTCTCATCAAATTTATTAAATTTAAATTACCATCTTGTCACATTATTGACAACCACGTCAAATTGATGCAAAAACAGCCGAAACAACTCAAAATATGGATGCACATCAACAGCAATTGTAAAAATAATTAAGAAATTGGAGATATTTAGCCAAGTTAGTGAGGTTAAGTCACCAGTCCGTCGTCGTAGTGTTAAGTCAGACAAAAACATTGCTGCTGAAAGTGTCGCAGAAAACTTACATAGGTCAATTCCACGGAGTTCACAACAAATACACAAACCAGTTTACATCGTATTTTGCATAAAGATCCGCACTTGCATGCATATAAATTGCAGCTAGCTCAAGATTTAAAACCGAAAAACCACGAACAACGCCGTATTTTTATTTAGTGGGCATTGATAATGCATGAAAATATTCCCCAATTCCTCGGTGAAATCATCCTAAGCGACGAGTCCCATTTCCATTTAAGTAACTTTGTGAATAAACAAATCTAAAAGATCTGGGGTTTTAAAAGCCCTAGTTTAACTGTTGATCCAAAACGAGTTACAGTTTGGTGCGGTTTTTGGAAAAGCTCAAAGATAACATTTGGGCTGTTAGTCACAAAATAAAGCAACAAAATAAAGCAACCAATGTGCTGCAGAGTAATGCAGCATTTCTTCAAAAAAATGGAAATTTGTAATTGCAGCCGTGGCGTCCATTTAAGGGATATTGTGTTCCACAAGTACGAAGAGTTTCTACTTGAATCTTAACTTCAAATATAGTTACGTGTTATTATTATTATTATGTGTTTTTTTTTATAAAATAAAAATGACATTTCTTAATGGAAAACCCTGTATAAATTGTTATGTCAACGTTGGTATGCATAAATTATAACAAATTAAAACGTCGACTTTTTTACAATCTTAGCATAGTACCATCAGTCATTGAACCTTAGATATTGAAGACAATATCTACTTGCAAATATATTCATTATTTTTATAATTTTTATCTATAATCACACTGTTTTGTTAGTGTAGTGTTTGGCGTACTCGACTTCTACAGTACGGGTTTGGATTTGTGATTAAGAAAAAGTAAATTGTAATAAGTAAGGCGTATTTTTGGATAAGAAGAGAAACTTTTTTGATGTTGCGTGTACGTTAAAGAACCCAATAATTTAGTTTGAATTACTTAAATTTGCGACAAAATCTAAGAAGGTATCTTAACTTCAAGCATCGGTGATTAGCCTTGGCAGCAAATTAGAACGCTTGTTTATAAATAACCGTAAATAACCACTATTTTGGTTGCATTTGAGTATTTTTTGCATTAAATTTTGAAAGCTTTTTTGGCATAAAATTGGCTGAATTTTTCAATTATAGTGTTTGACTTTTTATTTTTTAAAGAACCTCAGAAAAAAAATCAATAGGGTTAAATGACAACATTTTTGCGGTTTTGATTTGAAACTTTGTTTGCGTCAGTTCTATTGTTTTGTTTGATGTTTACGTAATTCTGTAAAAAATACATGTTATTTACGTCTTAATTATTCAATTCTTGTCAAATAAAGTTTGTCAACATGTCCGGTAGCAATGGCAATTAACATGCAGACACTTTTATCATTATTTTATTAACATATAACATACCAAACTGTCATTTTTTGAAGGATTGCAACAAGAATTGAATGGCTTGCGGATATCCATTGAGGTAGAAATGTGTTTTATCATTTGCTGTTGTTCTAAAAATTAAAGTACTGCAAGTGATATCTAATTCATTAACTATTATTTACAGCGGCATTGTTTTGGTAAAACTTTTATGCTCACACAACTTAACGGTTTATTTATTATGCAATATAAAAGTTTGTTACATTTTTTTAATTAAATTTATAAATTGAGTCTATTCAATTGATGACAACCTTAAACAAGTATTTGAAATATTTTTTATAAATACATTGAGTATAAGTCTAAAGACAATCAGAACAGCGAATAATAAGATGAATGGGGGATTTCTAGAAAAAGACAAAAGAGAAAAGCATGTAAATCACAAAAATGTTCACCAATCGATTAAAGATGGAAAATTTTCTCATATAGATTCTATTCTTTAAATTATCCCATTACCTGAGAGCACAAACCATGCGTGAGTTTATTGAAGGTGGAAAAATTCTTATGGATTTACATAGAGATTACGTGAAGTTGTGTTAAACAAAAAACGAACAAAGTGGAACTTACAATTTATATACAAGAATTTTTAATGAAAATTTCAACATATCTTTTTCTATCCCCAAAAAAGACCATTGTAGCAAGAGCTCAGAATATAAAAATTCAAAGGAGGAACGTCATTTAAAAATGCAGGATGATATGGAAAATCATTATTTACAAAAAGTACTTTCAAGAATGCAAAAAAAGATGAATATTGCAGATGCAAGAAAAGGGAATTGTGTTACTTGTTGTTTTGATTTGCATGCAGTATTTCCATCACCCTCTAAAGAAATATATAGCTTCTATTAAATAAATAATATTAACGAATCTGCATCAAATCAAATCAAAAGATCATCATTGAATACTTTTGCTAAAAATCAAAACTCCTCTCAATCTGTAGGTAATGGTGTTAATAGCACACAACCAATAATCTTTAATTATAAACACTTTTAGTCATGCTTTTATGTCAACAACTCATTGTAAACCTGTAATTTTTGGCAACTCCACTTTCAATAATTTGTTCTTTTTGTGTTCAACTGAAAGGCGACATTGGCTTTATGTTGGTAAAGTTAAGCCTAGTATTAAAGATACAGATATAATAAAATACATGAATAAAGTTCTAAACAATGATAATGTTAAATGTTTTCTGCTAGCTGCCAATGAAGAAATCAGTTCATTTAAGATTGGTGTAAGAGAATCATTAATTCAAAGTTTATTAAATCCAAACAAATATCCTGTTGGCATTGCATTAAAAGAGTTTTTTTTACGAGGTCCTTACAAAAAAACCAATCAAACAAATCGGATTAAGTATGACTAAACATACGAGTGGTCTTTTTCTATACTATCAAAATGTGAGGTTTAAGAACAAAACTTGTAGAATTTTACAATTCCTGTCTTACTGAAAATTACTGCATACTTGCTTTTACCGAAACTGGGTTGTATTGCTTAATAATAAATAATAAATTTATTGATTGCCAATTTACTGTTTACCGTACTGACCGTTCAGCTGCAACGAGCACAAAAAGAAGATTTGGCGGAGTGCTTATAGCAATTAAAAATGAGTTAAAATCTACCAGAATACAGACAAACGGTACTTTGAAATCGATTTGTGTTAAAGTTATCATTAATTTTATGAAATTTATTATATGCTGCTGCTACATTCCCCCCAAATCTTTTATAGAAGTTTATGAGGACCATTGCAAAATGTTTAATGAGTTGGTAATGCATCATCCTGATCACAAAATTGTTATTGTCGGAGACTTTAACTTACCAAATATTAACTGGGTCGATGATAATGAGAAACGTGCATTTTCCTGTGGAGGTATCTTTTTGTGATAGCATGGAATCTATCGGTTTCAATCAGTTTAATTCTATTCCAAATAAATATATTGTAAACCTAATTTTAAGTGTGCTAATTATGATCAATTTAATAACTTTTTAACATCTGTTGACTGGTCTGCATTCAATAATAGTCTTGATATTAACAATGCTCAAATATTTTATGACATTATTTATTTTGTTATAGATTTGTTTGTACCTCAAGAACGTGTAAGTTACAGTAATTATCCCGCTTGGTTTTCTAAAAAGCTGATTAATATGATAAAATCTAAAAAAAAAGCTTACAAAAAATGGATATTATCTTGTAATAACTTTGAATACATGGCATTTAAACAAATTAGAGCTCAATGTAAATCTGAAACTATAATTCATCTGGAATACCAACTTTCATGACGTACGACGAACATACTGCTATGACGCCCGAGAAAATTTCTAATCTGTTTGCTAAATATTTGTCTTCTGTTTATAATCCCGCAACTGAGCTAGTGACTACATTTACGTCTGAAATATTGGTAAATTTAAACAGTTTTAACATAGCACCTGAATGTGTATTTAAGGAGCTCTCTCAGTTAAAAATTACTTGTGGCCCTGGTCCGGACAATATTTCTACAATATTTTTTCTAAACTGTAGCAGTACATTAGCTTATCTTTTATATAAATTGTTTTCAATGTTGTTAAATTTGGGCATTTTTCCCGACGCATGGAAATCGGCATACGTATCACCTATTATGCTTCATTCAATAATTATTCTTCAAAAATTGTAAGCATATGATATAGGAGATTCATTACTTAAATGGGTTAAGTCACACCATTGCTGTAGAACACAGTGCGTTAAAATAAATGGCCATACTTCACACACCTTTAATGTAACTTCAGAAATTCTTCAAGGTTTCCATTTGGGACCACTATTATTTTCGATATTTATAAATGATTTATTTAGTATAATAAGCTGTACACACTTACTCTTTGCTGACAATTTGAAAATATTTTTACGAATTAAGAAAACACATGATTGTATTAATATTTAAGATAATTTAACTTTAATTCAAAACTAATGCATAACTAATGACATGGAATTAAACATTGAAAAATTTCACTTTATGCGGTTTACACGTATTAGAATACTATAATAGACCTTGATTACACTCTTAATACTATAAAATTGTCCAAAGCAAATTCCATTTGAGACTTAGGTGTAATTTTGGATCCAAAACTGTCATACAACTTACACATAGATCATGCTATTAATAAAGCTAATTAAATGTTAGGGTTTCTAAAACGATGCACTGCTGAATTCAGCAACATACGGGCGCTTGTAATTTTATACAATTTATTAGTATGGTCTCACCTTGAATATTGCTGTTTAGTATGGTCATTATTATATATAACTCAAGTGAACAGATTGGAGTCTGTACAGAGCAAATTTGCAAAAATATTGTCCAACAAACTGTATTACCAAAAAATTCATTTAACACCTGAACAATCATGTATCTACGTACATTTTAAATCACTTCAAAATTGCAGGAAAGATACGGACTTGGCATTCTGTTTTAAACTACTAAATGGTATTATTAGATCGGAGCAATTGCTGAGTATGTTTGACATTAACGTACCTTCTAGATCATTACGATCATATAATTTTCTACATCAAAACCTCTATAAAACAACGTATTTTAATTGTATTTTTATTAATAGTTTGTTATTTTTATTTTTAAATGTAGTGTTTTTTGTTTTGTTTTAATCTGTATACTATATTGTTTTTGTAAAAGCTGATTTGTTTTAAAGTTTATTATTTGTCACTACTAAGACTTACTTTACACTTTAAGATTTTAACCTTTTAACCTTTTTGCATCGTTGGATTGGCTTTGAATGTACATACACGTCCCAACAACAAGGCACCAGTTTTTTGCAATATTTTTTTGTGGTAAATTAATAAACTATGAAATTAAAATTTCACAAAATGTCAAGAAATATATTGATTTATCACCTATTTAACTTATTTAATTTTTTTACCAATGTTTTCAAGGAAATACTATACTAATCCTGATTTTAACTCCACGTAGAATGAAACGTTGAATAAAAAGCTACAATTCACCACTAAGCTTTCTAACGTTTTTGTGGGTTTTTTAAATTTAAGTAAAAACACTCACAACACGTATTTTTCAAATCTCGTGAACAGTAGTACTGGCACGCAGACTCGGAACGTAGATAAGCGTTTGCAGCAGATAAAGTGTTAAGGTCTGACGTCATGTGAAATTGTGATTTAGAGCCAATCAAATAGCGCAAATAACTTTTAACAGGTGGTTTTGGTAGAGGTAGTAAAAAAAGCCATTCTTGATGAAAATATTTGTTTCCTAATCCTAAATTATAAAAGTTATTATCAGTTTGTCAATGTCTAGATTTTTAACTACGTTTAGTCGGCATTAATTTAATTGTCTTTTTAGGCTGATATGCCAACCATTTAAACTAACTAAAACTTTAACCACGTTAAATAAAGTCAATCTACGCACAAACACATAATGTTTACATGTATGTATCGTTTAAATAAATTTACATAATATTTGTTGTTAACTGTTTTTACTAATCATAATTAAACCACTAAAAATGTCACGCATGGTATAATTTATATACTAAACATTACTGTACATATAGTTTTTAGTGTCGTGGCAATAAAGAAAGATAGGTACTTTTAAGAAACAATGGTAAAAATTTCACAATTGTAACTATATGCTAACAATAACGAAATTAATATAAATGTTATATAGATGTAGAAATCCGCAAAAATCAACCAGAAATATTACTTATTTGAGTTTACATGAGAAATAAATTCGAATAAAATATGTGGTAAAGTGGAGAAATATATACACGTTCCATGCATGTTTTCTTGAGTGTGGTATTAAAATCTAAATTTAGCGTGAAGTGCCTTTTCACTAGACATACAATAAAATATAAGTCGGTAGTTATAGCATTATCATACATGGTAGCTAAGTTAGCCGCGTTCCTCCACTTGACATAAGTCTAATGCGTTTATCGCACTGAATTTCCCAAGTAACAAACCGTTACTGCTGCACAGTGTAGTTGTCTTATCGTCTCAGTTAGGGGCCTCCATGCGAGCCATAAAATTTCATCTCTAGTACTTTGATAATCCTGCACGCTGTTTAGAGAACATTACCCATTCCATTTTCACTATAATAAATACCATCAGAAAATAATTAAATAATAAATATTATTCATAATCTCACCTACACATCGATGATTCGGAATGATTATAATCATATTTTCACTAAAACTATTTTAATATGCATAGGTCAAGAAAGTGGACAAAAACATTCATCATTATTAATTTGACAACATAATTCTGAAAATGTTATACGGCATGTAATAAAATTGTCATTTTATGCAAAATCTACAGTGTTTTAGTCAGCCGGGGACGTATTAATATTTTAAACTACGTCAGTAATATTAATATTTATTGAATATTTTATTATATTAATCCGCAATATATGATAATAATTTTGATATATACATATGAGAGTTATAGTTGCAAATTTCAAAGCCACTCTTGGATAATAATTACATATTAATCATATATTGCATAATAAATGCGGTGTTAAAACTCATCAATTATATTGCAGTTGCGTTATTTTAATAATTCTACCAGTATTCTTCATGTCATGTAAAAATATATTATACAATACAAACAAAAAGGCTATTAATGATAAAAAAATACTATAATAAATGTGTTTTTTGTTGTATGTTGAGGAATTAAAATAAATTACTCTTAATAAAAATTTCGGAGAGATATAAAGTGAGTGTTTTAGGCCAAATGTGTTGACCTCTGCTTACATGTTTACAAAATCTACGTTCATAACTCACGATTAGATTGCGACGGACGGATCTTAGATCTCAGACTTGCCGGTACACGGCAAAGGCATTCGGTTCGACTGGAGAAATGTATCAAACTAGCCGGGCCAGACAGACATAGAAATGCCATTTGTTTAGAATGTCAAATTACAAATGTGGTATGTCCCTTGAAATAAATTACAGGACAGTAAAAATTATTTCATCAGATCGACAGATTAAGCCCGAAATTGAATCTTTAAAGCTCATTTTATGTTGTTGCATATATGATGTACTTAATTTTGTCTTCGGCTCATTCGATTTCGACATAATTTATTACACGGATTCTAGATAATATTCATTCATTCAACTTTTATAGTTGGTGCCTCACAAAATTACTCCCACACTAAATCTTTTATAGGACGATCTTATTATTAGTTTGTAGATTACGATCGGTTTTCATTTTATAATTTACAATAGGTGCAAGGTACAATATATTTAATATAGAAAAGAATGAAATCTGATCACAGAATTGAAAGTAAAACACTTTTTAGTTAAGCAATTTATTCATCTTAATAAATTAAAATGTAACATAAATTATAAGCCAAATTATCTGATTTGTAATTTGAAGGTCTCTGTTATTGCAGACATTCTATTTTGCTTCTATGGTATTATTGACTTGTTTACATTTGTATTAATAATAATAATGATATTTGTTAGTAATTAATGACACTGATAAAAAAAATTAAAATATAATTCATATCAATAACAAAAAGGGAAGTAAGACACCTGTTTCATATTTATGAATAATAATTGTAAATTTTCTAGAAAAATTTTGGCGGTAGCACCTATTTATATTCTACAATTTAAACTTATGTTTTTATTAAAACAGAACTGTTCTGTGATACAGTAAGAAAAGAATATACAAATACAAATATATTAGTTTCAATAATTCTGTTGATTGCTTAGTTTAAATTAAAAATTGTTTTTAATATTCTTTTGCATGTATTGTAAAATAATTGTTTGAGGTTATGTATAAATTAACTATAATTTTTTTTCCTATTACTACCAAATCGAAACCGCTTTTTATTTATTATTATTGTAAGATAAACATAGTAGTACTTTTTTGCCTTATTCTTTATGATCAACAGTATAGAAATAGAAAAGGCCAGAGGAAACAAATTCTTTAAGGTTTTTATGATATCCCAAGAATAAGTGCCTGGGAAAAGCGAACAAAAAAAATATAAATTTTTCTAAAACTAAGATCAATACTGGAATTAAAATAGTTTTCTAATTAAATCTCTGGAGGGAAAGTCATGTTAAATAAAAAAAAAATAGAAAGAACAACAATGAGAATTAGAACTTGTAAAGTCAATATTCTACTAAAGAAAGATACACGGAAAAACTCGAAACGTGAAATGCTAATAAATAAACTGTGCTTTCAATTGCTGAGTCAATAGGACTTAGCAAAACAAGGTAGAAAAGACAAGGAAAAGATGGTTGCAAAGTTCTATTTTAGTAGAGAGTTAAGTAAGAAATTATACAAATGTGTAAAAATAGCCAACCAGCAGTTATGAAGATGATGCAGTAGAAGAAGAGTATAGTAGAGTAGAAAACATCTAAAAGGAAAAAGTTGCTACAATATTGTGATGAGAGACTGAAGTGGAATAAAAGAGGCAAAAGACTGATTATATTCTGCAAAATAAAGAAACTGATAGTTACAAACAAATTGTTTACAAACCAACAAGGTGACTGTATAAAGGGTGGTCCATTTAGTGGTCTTTTTTTTTAATTAAAAAAAATAAACAAAAATATTTTTTTTTAGTATATTATTGGTTTATTCGAAAGAACACACATTCCCATTATTTATGGAACACGGTTTCATTTATGTAGTTACCTCAGCTGGCTTTGCTGTAGCGCATCTTGTTAACTCAGTTTTCCAAAATCTTGATGACAGTTTCTGGTTCTAGCTCATAAATGGCTTGCTTGATATTTGCCTTAAAGGCCTGTTAATAATAAATTTATTGTTAATGAATTGTTTGCATAACATCAATATTTTACAGCACTCCACAAAAAAAGTCTAACGGCGTCAAATTGCAGCATTGAGGTGGCTAATTGACATTGCCGAGACGGCTGGTATCATGATAATTGAACTTGGCAAGCAAAAGATTGATTGTAGCATGGGCTGTGTGGCATGGCGCGCTATCCTGCTAAAATCAAAGATAGTCTAAGTCTATATCTTAATTTTTTACCGTTGACCGAAATGGCGTTTTCAGCAGCATTTTGAAAGAAAAACTACCAATGATGCTACTGCTCTAAAATCCGCAGCAAACAGTCACTCTCTGAGGATGCATTGACTTCTCGACAATCACGTGCGGGTTTTTTGATACCTAGTTGCGACAGTTTTGCTTGGTAACATAACGGCCGAGATGAAAATACGCTTCGTCAGAAGAGATTATTTTTTTAGCAAAATTGTTGTTCATTTTGAGCTGCTCTAAGATAAGCGATAACAAACCGGATGGTCGTGTGCTTTCAATTGCTGAGTCAATTGGACTTTATTATTAAATAATGCGAGGTTTTTGTGCAAAATTTGCATCAGGCTGAAATGTTGAGTTGTTGAGTTTGATGGCGAGTCGATGTTCCAAGACTGAGTAGCACTCTCTTGGCTACGCACTGTTTGGGCTACACAACATTGACTTTGGAATTAAGTTTGCAATATTTTCCAACGTTGTTCAACTTTCTGTCAAGTTTTGGACAAAAAACTTAAAATAAAACAGAAAAGATAGGCAAACTTTAGGCAGCAAGATGGAGCAGGAATTAAAAAAAAGTACAACACAATCAAAATAAGAATTAGGAAATTAGCAGAAGAAATTATTAATTGTGAGAAAGCGAGGAAAAGAGAAAAGAAGTGAAAGAAAACACAAAAGATGAACTAAAATACAAGAAAAAAAACTTAATCACAAAACACAAAAAAGAAGTATAAAAATCTTAATACGGAATTAAAAAAAAAACGGATAAAGTTTTTTAAAAATAAAAAATGAATAAAAATTTAGGAGAGTTTAATTTGAAAAGAAAGCATTATGATATAAAAAATAGTTATGTCAACTATGAAAAATATACATGTTGAAAAGTCTTCAAAGGTGGATGAAATACTCTTAGAACTGTTGAAATGTCTGGGTGAAAAAGGATTGAAAAAGAACAAAAAAGTGCGAGGAATATAAAATAATTAGCTTGGCAGTGCACGTAGCGAAGATCTTGTTGACGGTAATAAACAAGAGAAGATTTGTAAAAAAATATAGCGGAAGAACAATTTGGATTCAAAAAAAGGATAAATATATAGGATGCGATTGGTATAGTGAGGACAATTGGAGAAAGGTACTTAGAAAAAGACAAAGTTTAATGCCCGTATTCATAAAACCTCATTAAACATATAATGATTCGTTAAAAATATAATGGACCGTTTAATCAAATTTTCGTATTCATAAATACTCATTAGCAATAACGTTCATTAAATTATTCATTAAATTTAACGCGTCATTTTTGACCCATTAAAGCGTAACGAACAATTAAATTGACATATCTGTTTGACTTTTGTGTGTAAATAATTTTATTTATATTATTATTCAATTACTTTTAATAGTATTTATAAATATAAAACTCTTTTTCCAACAGTAAAAGTAAGTAAAATATATTTATAATCACACAAATATAATTTTACAGTTTAATTTAAATTATTTTTAGATGGATTCATCTTCCTCCTCCTCTTCAGAACTTTATTCTTTGTCTTCTGCCTCTTCGTCCGAGACTGATGATGACTTTATTGAAAATGTTTTAATTGCCATGCCACGACCAAGATTATTTAGACAAAGAAATAATTTATTCAATATGTATGACGACATTGAATTTAAAAACCGTTATAGGTTATCTAAACAAACTGTAACTCAACTTCACGAAATTATTGGAGTCAATATTAAGGCAAACACAATGAGAAATAAACCCTTAACACCAATGGATAAAATTCTTTTAACATTGAGATTTTATGCTACTGGCTCCTTCCAACTAGTTTTAGCAGATCATCTACATGTAAGCCAACCGACTGTATCCAGAGTCATTCCTCTCGTTACCAGAGAAATTGCATTGTTAAGGGAACAATTTATTAAAATGCCCAACACTCTAAATGAACGAAGAGAAATTCATGAAAAATTTTATAATATTCATAGATTTCCTTGTGTTGTTGGAGCAATTGATGGCACTCACATACGCATTCAATCTCCCGGAGGTGCAACTGCAGAACTGTATAGAAACCGTAAAGGGTGGTTTTCTTACAATGTTCAGTGCGTATGTGATGCTTCATTAAAATTTTTAGACATTATTGCAAGGTGGCCGGGAAGTGTGCATGATGCTACAATTTTTAATGATTCTCCGCTAAAAGTAGATTTTGAAAATAACAAATATCCGAACAGTTATTTAATTGGTGATTCAGGGTACCCGTTAAAAAAATATTTATTAACACCTGTACTACGTCCAATAACTGATGCAGAAAAAAGGTACAACGAGTCCCATATTCATTCCAGAAATACTGTCGAGAGAGCATTTGGTGTTTGGAAAAGACGTTTTCCTTGTTTATCGGTTGGAATGAGATTAAAAAAGGAAACCATATTGCATATAACCGTTGCAACTGCAGTTTTACATAATTTGTGTATAATGTTAAATGATGAACCTTTTGATGTGAACGTTCCATATCCAGAACCCGAAGAAGAAGAAGAATATATTCCAAATAATAATAATAATAACAACATTATGCAAAGAAATATTTTTATAAATAATGTATTTGGATAAAAATTTACATTTTTTATTTTTATTAGGTTTCATAAATATTAATAAATTATTTGTTAATAAAAAAATGAAAAATATAAATGAGTTTCATATATTATTAAAGAAAATATTGAAAAATAAACATTTATTTATTATTTTTTATATACAATTAGTTTGAACGATTCATTTTTTCTTTCATTTCATTGAGCTTTAATTTTTCCTGCTCTATTTTAATGTTTTGCAGAATTAAGTCATTTTCTAACTTTTGTTTTTCTAATTCAAATCTAACTTTCCCTTCATCCTCCACCCTTTTGTAATATTCTTTTTTATAATTCATTTTTATTTTTAAATATTCCTGTTCATAATTTTTTTTAATCGTTTTCTCCTTTGTGAGTGTTTCCAAGGCACTATAAACTGTTGCGGATTGCTTTCTTTTCGGCTTTTCTCTTCGAAAACGTTTAAATGAATATTCTTTGTCTGGAATCGTATTTTCAATTTCCACCTAAATAAAAATAGTATAAATTATTATTTAAAATTATATATATATATTATAATTTTTATACTAACATTTTCCTTATTGACATCACTGTCTTCAACTTCCATCGAGTTCCTTAAAATTCCTTCATCTTGATTTATGTCATTTTCTTGCAGCACACAACTGTAACTACTGAATGTTTCTTCAGTTGCAGCGATTCTAACATCTGGTTCAGAGGCAATAACAATTACATTCTGAAAATTAAAAAAAAATAGTATTTAATTTGCATATTACTATAATAAAATATCTTACTTGATTTGTGGTGGATTCTGTAGATAATGGTACATCATGGTATAGTGTTGCACTATCATATACATTTCTATCCGGTTGGAATTGATCCTTTAATAAATTAATTAATTTTTCACCACAATAGTCTACTTTTTTTTTTAAAACACCTCCACCAGTTTTGTATAATTCAGCCTACACATAGTAAAAATTTATTAACTACATGTTAAGAAAATAATAAAATGCGTATAAAATTTACCTTTTCTTCTGCATTGTCTTTCCTCGTCTTTCTTTTATAATTATCATAAAATGTTTTCAACTGTGCGACACTTCGTTGTTCATTATTATTATTGGCATTAAATTCCTTGGTGATTTCCAACCAATAATAATTTTTTTCTTTAACCGTGGCACCATCCGTTCTTTTATTTTCTATTATATTTATATACTTTGGTAATAAATCCAATAATAGATTTATTTCTAATTCAGTAAAATTTTTACCTTTTGCCCTTTTCATAGCCATTATGAAAATATGCTTTGTTTTTATACTGTTGTTATTATTATTATTTCAGGTTAGGGTTAGGTTAGGTTAACAGGTGGATATGGCATACCAACTTATAAAAAACAAAAGTAACTAAAAAGTTACTAAATAATTTAACTAAAGATAATTGATAAAACGAACCATTAAATATCTTTCATTATATTTGTGAATATCATTATAATTTTAATGTTCATTAAATTATAATGGCACGTTTGGTAACGAATCGTTAAACAAATGTTTATGAATACGGGCATAAGTGTGTGTTTTATAGACTTAATAAATGTATTTGACTGTGTTTGGTGAAAGGAATTGAAGTGTCAAGGAGTAAAACAAAGTTGTTGAAAAAATGGTAGAGGGCAAGGGAGTGAGTATAGGAAAAAAAATTGCTGATAATTGTGTTTGCAGAAAACACAGAAAATTAGAAGAAATGGAATCTATGTATGAACTGTGTATAAACAAAAACAGTTTAAAGATTATGCAAATTAAAAACGCAGAATAAATGGACGTGTACGTAAATAAAAAGTAATAAAGGTACGCATATGAATGGCAAATGTAGCTTTTAGAAATAAGAGTAGCAAGTTAGATAATAGACTTGTAAAAGATAATAAAGAATTGTTTTTTATAGAAAGTGTTTATATGCGGATGTGAAACTTGTACGATAGAAAAAATAATGAAAAAAGCATAAATTTATTCAAAATGTGGCTCTGGAAAAGATTAATGGATAATAAGTGGTCAGCGAAACTCGGACTGTAGAAGTGTTGAGAAAAACAGGAGAAAAGAGCGTTAGCAGGTAAAATCATAAAAAAAAAGAAAGGTGCATAGAGAAAAGATTACTTATTGAAGAACGTAATTAAATGAATAGTGAATGCAAATCTGAAAAGAGGAATGAAAAGACAAATTAAGACGGAAACCCAAGAAAATTGAAGGAGAAGCACGTAGGACCTGCAAAAATCAGAACACTAATGATGTCGATGAATATAATAAATATCAAACAATTTCTTAATAATTTTTATTTAAATTTTTTTTTTTATAACTCTTAAAATAAATATATTGCAGTAAAATTAAAAAAAAAACTATTCTAAAAAATATCGAAAAATTTGTTTTATTTTTTGTTATTAAAAAGTACTATTAATACTTGTATTTAATTAAGAAGAAAACAAAAACAGGCAAACATTGTAACAATTATAATCTAAAAAAGATAGGATTGGCACAATCAAAGCTTATCAAAATTGCTAGCCTTTTATTAACAACAAATATTTCTATAAGACTATAAATTCATTGCAAGAAGGTAGACAATCTTCAATATCTTATTTTCAAAATATTTAAAACAATTCAGTTACAACATCCAAAACAAATAGCAGATGTAATTTTAGATAATATTTTCTGGAAAGATCATATTCTTAGTGTAGCTTTGTAAGTATATAAAAAAATTAAATTTTTAAATAGATATAAACAGTTTTTTACTACAACTACAACTTTTTCTGTAAAACATTATTTGAAATTTTTATATACTTTTTTTTATTGAATTATTTCAAATATAAAAAATAATTAACAAATAGTTACTGAGTATGATCAACATTTTTTTAACTGTTATAACTTGACTATGGACAAATGTAATTAAGTTTTAAATTTAGTATAGTGTCTTTAGTATTACCATTGCAAAAGTTTAAATGTTGTTAGTAGTAAATGGTTGCTTCCTACTTTAGGATGAATTTTGTAGAATCGTAAGTTGTGTAGATAATTAATAAGTTTTGTAGTTTTTACTTGAGTTGTTTCTCCAAAAGTAGATTTGATTTTTTTAAACTAATTTGGTCTGATTTGTTGATTTATGAGATTGAAGTGCTCTGTTTTTATGCTTTTAGCATTAGTCAAGTTTGACAGTTGTTTAGGAAAGATATTGTTGTAGGTACACATTTCTGCGGTAAGTTTGAGCTAATTTTATGGGTGCTATTTATTAATTAGAAGTTGGCTTAAAAATATTGTCATTGATAAAACTTGAAAAAAGTTTAATAGGAAACTTTGAATGACCTAAAATTACTAAACAAGTAGTCCTAAAAACTATGTTTGTGCATTTAAGTGGAAAGGAGTTTGACTAATAATAGTAATAATAATATTATTAATACGTTTATTTCTTGCCTTTTGGCCTTGAAAATTACATTACATTTACAAATATATTTATAATTTTCCAAAATAATAAATCATAATTATTATAAAGTTAACACAATTAAACTTTTTTTTTTCTGTTTGTCTACTTCTTTTTTTTTTTGTTTAACTACCCTCCTCCATTCTCATTTAATTTTTCAATCTGTTTTTTTCTTATTTTGTTGGACTCTTTTAACATATATTTTATAGTTTTCTTAGTCTCTTTGCGCATTTTGCACATTTTTAAATACTGTTTTATATAAAATCTTGTGCCATGCCTTACTCTCAGTTTCTCTTATTTTTATATTTTTTTGGCTAGCATAATCATTTTTGTTGTAATAATTTTTTCTGATCTTCCACAACTTTCCATGTTTTGCTCTTGTTTTCTCTTTCATGCATTCTTGTAAGATTTTTTATTTGTGATTCTGTTTTATTCTTTCCTTATACCTGATTGCATTTTGTCCTGCATCTACCTATAACTTATCTTTTTTTAATTTTTTCTAGCAAAATATATGCTGGAGTTTTTCTACTTAAGCCTAGCAACCATCTTTAATACTTTACACGTATTGCCTTAAATTTTTCTTGTTCTTTTTACTATTTTTCAGATCTATACTATATTATACTTCTAACTAAACTGTCAAACATAAGCCCTCTTATTCTTATACAATCAAGTTTTAGTTTACTTATTCTTCATACTTCTCCTACTACTTTATTTGTTTTTTGAGACATCTATTTAATGTGCTTGTTATTGCTGTTGTTTGTCCAAAAAAATTATCCCAAATATTTTAAAGGTTTTACCTTCGCAATACCTTGCTTATTCCATGTCCAGTCCTTCACTTTTTGTTTTTTCTACATTGACTTTCAAACTTTTTTTTCTAAAATATCTTTCTAAATTTTATATCATTTCTTTTATTTCTTTTGTTTCTTTTGCAAGTATTACCATGTTATTAGCATATGTTAACAACCACACTTTTTCTCTATCAACTACTATTTTCTTTGCTTGAGCCAACCTCAGTTTTTTTTTTACATCTGATATGTAAGTTGCAAACAAAGTGGGACTCAATGGGCATCCTTGCGTCACTCTTTTTGTTGTCCAAAATTTTTTACTTATTTTTTTGTTAACCCACACCCTCCTAGCTGTGTCTATATCATTTTTCCATTCTTCTTACCAGGTGTTAGCCAATTCCTTTCTTTCTCATACACTTCCACACTTTTTTTCTATCAACACTAAACTAAACGCTAGTAGCGTTGTTATCTGGAAGTTTTTAGGCAACGTAGGATATTCAACAACTTTTGTGTTATTATGTTTTTATTTTATACTTTTACAAACATTATTATTGATTCTTATCTAGTATCTGTAAACAAAAAGATTGACAATCTATTAGCTTTCAACAATTTTGTTGTGATTGTTGACCTACTAGCTTACAATATAGGTACACGTTAAAAGTATTAGCAAATTATACATTGTTTTGTTCAACAATACAATACAAAATAAAAAAAAATTAATGTATTTGTTTGTTATTACTAGCATAGCACTGAGCGTAGTATGTACATGGCGTAATCTGCAGGTCAAATTTTTTTACACTGTTTGCAGTACTCAGGTTGTATTTTGGCAATAATGCGTCAAATGTTAGCTTCTAAATGCTCAGTTGTTTCTGGTTGTGTGTCTACAATATTAATGCTGTTCAATTGAGGCACAAAAAAGTTGGCAATCATGTACCGCTTACCGTTGACTGTAACGTTCCGACCATTGCTATTTTTGGACCAATGATTTCACGATCTATAAAGCGCACCAAACGGTATTTTTTTCTGGATGTAATGTTGTTTTGACAATGGGTTGTGGATTATTAACGTTCCAAATGCGACAATTTTGTTTGTTGCCATTTAACCAAAAGTGTGCTTGATCACTAAACAAAATTTTTAAATAAATTTGTGGATCAATAGCATTGTTTTTCTCCGCTCATTTACTAAATGTACGGCGCATATGATGATTGTGTGGATTCAATTTCTGCACAAGTTGAATTTTGTAAGCATGTAAACTAAGATCTTTTTGCAAAATTTTTCATAATGTGGATGAACACAAGTTTAATTGTGGAGCATACAATGCACGTAATGCCCGATGAGTTTCTCAAACTAAACCATGTTTTTCAAAATAAATTTGAACAATTTGCAAACGTTGCTCCGGCGTGAGTTTATTTATGATAAATTGCCAAACCAAACTAACTTCACCACAACCGAGAACTGTCAAATCAGTCACAGAGTGTTGCCAATTTAAAGTTTGCCACCTCTAAAAAAACCCTACATATTTTAGGATCGTTGAAAAGTATGAAATATGAAGGGTGCTATCATCTGCAAAACAATGAATAGGATTTTTGGTAGTTTAATACATTTGCAAAAACTGTAAAAATATTAAGTGGAGCTTTATCCATACATGATATCTTTCTAGTATTTACCTTAACACAATATTTATTGAGAATCCGCTGACTAAAGTGAATTTTACTATTAATTGGCATTTTAGGTAAGCAAAGAATGAACCCAAATTCATATTAATAACAGAATATGTAATTTTAATAAAATTATTTGTGAAGACAGTTGTTAAAAAAATACTTGTGCTATTAATTTTATAAGAAACTTTCAATCAATAAGGTGCGTTAATTTAGTCCGAGAATATTTATTAATGAAACTATATTATAGATATAAATAATACTTATCATAAATAATATTAATTTTCAAATATATGTATGCATTCTATTTATAAAAATATGGCACATAATTCAAATGAACAATACACTGAAGAAAATAACCTTTAATTGATAGCGAAACGCGAGCCGTGGGGCAAATATATTGACACGACTCTCTCCCGAAAGTTATGGCCGTATCGTAATTGAAATAGTGGTGAAAGCTTTTTAATCTAGTCAAAAATTATATTTTTTTATAAACATAATCGATTATTTATTTATAATTATTTAATCTTATAATGAACCTATTACAAACAATTTATTATTAGAATTATAATTTACTGCACCATAAAAGTAATCGTAAATTCGCCATTTTTTGTGGTGTTTGTTTTTCAGTAAATTAATTAAAATTTAAATATGTTATTTGGTCAACTAATTTAATTTGAATATATCAACAGGTGGAATTTAATTTATTAAGTGGGTGTAAGCAATAATTTTGTTAATAAACAGCAAATTTATTTGTAGTAAAATTATTGCTTTACGCTTTATAAACCGTTTATAACAATAAAATTATCAATTATTATATTGCAAAGCTGTCCATTTAAAATGTTGTAAAAGTTATTGTTAGTAATTGAAGTATTGGAAAATGTTTTTTGCAAAATACATTAACATTAACATAATTAAAAACTAATGAACTTATATAATTAGAAAATTCATGGGAGAATGCGGAATGAAAATATTCGTGCAACGTTTTATTAGTTGATAGCAAATTATTTTATGATTGAGTTTTGTTAAGTTTTTTGATAAGTTTACGCAATTTATAATAAATGATGTTATGAGTTAATTTCTAGTTGAACAATTGCATCAAAATTAATAATGGTTTTACTTTATGTTATTGTTGTGTTTTAATCAAACTTATTTCAATTATATAAAATGTGATTTTGTAATAGTCTGAAAATATAAATTTTGTTAATAATTTAAACGCATACAATTTTATTAAATATTTAATTACTAAGTAACTATTAATAAATTTATATATAAAAATATAGAATATTGCAAACGGGCTTTTAGCTAACAAGTTTTAGAAATATTTGATTTTTATTTAAGATTTTACTAAATAATAGTTAATTATAAATAACAAATTGCTAAGCAAAACATTTGTAATTGTTGAAATAACAATAATATTTTTTTTAAACTCATATGCTAACATAATGTTTGCTTTTGTTACTAATTTATGTAATCTGGTGTTAAAACAACTTCTACAACCATGTTCTGTCTTTTAATTTGCTTTAATGCCTCTTACAAATGCAAGCCAAATATGCAGTTCTCATGACTTCTTGGATACCATTATGAGACAGTATTTTAAGAGCATATACACGTTTTGATAATTTTGATGCAAAATCTTTTGTATGATAAGCCACTGACGTAATATTATTATTTATTTTTTTTAGAATTTAAAAAAATGTTACCATAATGTTATTATTATTATGTGTGGCGGTGTAACAGTTTATATAAAAGAGATACTGTTTTTTCTTTGTATACGATTAATTTGTTACTGTTTGTCCATAATTAAATGTTTAGATGTATACATACTCAGTTGAGTCAGGTAAAATCTCTAAATTTTTTTGATGTAATTAAAATATTAGTATTGTTATAGTTAGTAACTAAAATTTGATATGACTTGTTAAACATTTTTCAAAACTTTTAAATTATTTTAAATATAGGGTAGGTACCAAGATGATTCTTGAAAATATAATTGACATGGTACTATAGTTTACTTCCATATTGTACAAATTGCAATATGCCTTTATGAAGGTTGAGCCATTTTTTGGTTAAATTTTGAATCACAGGTTTCTATCAACGCTGTCAATTTTTGCATCACAATTACATGAGAAAAGTGTGCTTAGATACCTCCGCAGGCAGAAGATGCATTGCTGTACTTTAGAACTACGTTTTAAAAAATGGGTCTTATTTGTCTGCAACAGTGCAAAAACTGCGTGCGTTGTTTGAAAGAAATGAAGCGCCATTGATCGAAAGAATAAGAAAGTTTGTGATAAAAGTGCGTGAAACTAAAATGTTGGTAGACAATGCGCGCATCAAGCATACTCATCAACTCGACGCAGAAATCAGCAACTTACTATTTAGAAAACCACTCTGAAGCGGATGCTTAGAAGTGCAACTCTTTCAAAAAATTAATTTAATTGAATGTTGACTCAAATTTTAAACAAAAAATCATTTTTTTAGCCGAAGCCCATTTCCATCTTGTAGTGACGTATTTGGGAAAGAAAAAATCTACATGCCATAGTTGAGAAACCAATGCATTCACTGCAAGTTACCGTTTAGTTAGTCAGTTTTCTTTAAAAACAATGCTGGAGACAACGTTACTTGTACCTGAGATTGTTACAGAGGCATGATCATTTTTTTTAGCCCGAATTGGAGGAACTTAATTTACGGCAGCTCTGGTTTCAACAAAATGAGACGACATCTCATACTACACATGCTAAGATTATTCTTCTGCGCACCAAATTTAACCACCCTGTTATCAGCTGTTTCGGCGTTGTAAACTGACCTCCTTGCAGCTGCGAACTTGACACCGCTGTATTTTTTTGTGGGGTGCGGAAGGAGAAGGTGTATTTTGACAATTTACAGACAATTAACTACTTGTAGCAGAACATTTGCAAAGCTATTGCCAAAATACCACTGGAAACAGTGGCACAAATACTCGATAATTAGTTCTTGAGAATATTCTATACACACTCTGAAATAAAATAAAATAAATTGAAAAATAAGTCGTTGGTTTTTATCTCATATGATTAAAATTTTAACTTAAAGTGGCTTACGCTTATCTATAAACAATTAGAATGGCTTTGGGTAATTAGTCTTTAAAAGTTTTTACATAAGTCAGCGCGTCATAACTGGGCAACTGCATTGACTTGCAGCATAAACTATGCTAAGGCATAGAAAGAAGACATTGTAGTAAAGTTGCATGTCAAAGAAAATGCTGCAAATAGAACGATCCCTTGTACATATATGTCAATTTCTCATTGTGTTTACTTTTCCGTGCATAACGGTGCACTGCGCACGGCAACATATTTCTTAGGAAAATAATCATAAAACTTGAAAATTAAACAAAAACAAACAGAGGATTTTTTACAGAATTGTAAACTATCCGGCAATGAGAAGAACAAAAATGCAAAAGCCAAAATTTTTGGCAGCAGCCATACGCAAAATGCACTTAGGGAGGCTAGGCAACTAAGACAACGGTAAGAACGTGTAAGCAAAACATATTGTTAGCTCAAAAAAAGTAGCACTAAATGACATTTGACCACACTACACTAAAAACTACTGTAAAAACTAAACCTGTTTAGTAGCAGTACACCAGCGCAAGAATAAACAAGAAAAAGCAAGATAAAAGAAATGATTTCAGAAACAACTTTAAAAGTATTTCCAACTAGCACAATTAGTCGCGGGAACGTTGCGGCAACTGTTGTAGGAACTTTAAAGTGCTTTGCCACTAGCTATGGGCACGTAATAGAAATGTTCCAATAACGTGCGTGCAACTGAAATATGGAATATTTTGTTGGTGACTGCAACGTAACGGCAACTTGCCTGGAACTTGTACGGCTACGTTCCAGAGACGTCGTGGTTACGTAGCGGCGTCGTCGCGACGTGGTAGTCTTGCTAAACATGGATCCTTTTCCTACTTTTTAAAACTTTTAATAGTGCTTGCTTTGTCTTGCAACAGACTTTATCATTTTTTTGTTTCACTTTTACATAATCTTTGTCTGGTTTACATAAACACTCAGAAACAAAATGGAATACTTAGTAAAAAATAATATTATCCGAAACAACTTGCACTCTAATTCCCGATGATCTAAATTACAAAATTAAAACGAATGCTTCTTTATTGATAAACATAAAGGTGCCAAGTTGAAATCGAACATCGCGCTATTCAAAATTGTATGTTTATATTAAAATATTGTCTTTAAATATTTAATGTCATGTAAAAATATGGCACGTAGATACTAAAAACATTTTAAAACAATTATTTTGCAATTACACGCATTTATTTGTTATATTTTGTGCAGAAATTATAACAAATTAACCATTTTTCTGTCTATATGACATATTTTGAACTAATATCGTCACAGGTGTTGTCTATAAAGATGCCAAATTTTTGAAAAAGTAACTTTAAACTGATTATTACTAAAAAAAGCGACTTCAAAGTAATTGTCACTTAGCAATAGTGAACCGGAACTGTGAATGTGTAACTTTAAAGTAATAATTACTACAGATGGTACACTTTGGGACTCGAAAGTGGAGCTGGGTGGTTTTAACCTTACATGGCTTTTTCAACAAGTGTAAAGTACAACTACAACCTAATGTTGAATTAAATTAATCCCGTTAATCTATTACATAAACATTGGAAAACATAAATATTGTGCTATACACTGCACTTTAAAATAATGCTGCACTCAGCACAAATTTTTAGGTTAACTTTTTTTAATTTTATAATATTATTCACCGTTCCTCAATATTGGCATATTAGGAACTGTGTGGTGAAATCTACTTTATGGTTATTTTGAGAGATGACACGGACTATGTAGTAGCTTACAGTACATTTACATTTAACTCTGCAGGTAACGACAACGTTATTGACACTAATATATATTACTCATAAGTTCCAGGCAGTTAAAGTTGCGCAGACTTCCCGAAATCGTCGCGGAAACTATCAATGCTACTTGGAAGTAATTAAAATTTTAAAGTTGCATTTTAGTAGCATTAGGTAGTCGTTGCTACTATCGTTTGCCACCATTAAGTTCCGAAAACTTTAAAGTTGTCTCACTGGTAACTACGACGTCCCAACTACCGGGAAGGCTACCTAGAAGTAACATAACTATAAAATAGCCATTCCTGGTAAAAACTACTTAGCAGCAACTATAAATTTGTCAAATAAAGTTATTTATTCACCAAAATTACAAATTTAGTGGCAGTTACGTAGCAGTTACTGGTTCAAGATTCCCATCTCAGTAGGGGCCACTTTGGTGCTAGTTGGAATTGCGCTAGCAATAATTTGAAAAGAATACCCAAACTGTTTTATGTTTAACTTTTAAAGAAGCAAAAACTAGCAAGACCTAACCTAACCTAACCTAACATTCTTGAAAAGATTGATAAGAAGACGCAAAAATCACTTTGTTTTCAGAAACGGATTTATTAAATTGGGTTTTAGAAAATTATGCGCTTGAACAAGTCAGTCCAGAAATGGCTCCTTAGCACAATAATCAAAAAGGACTTTTTTGAAAGAAACGGACTATAGATTATTGTTTTGAAGAAATTGCCAGAACCAAAAAAGGCAATAATATGGGTAATTGAGCTACAATTGGAACTGGGCACTTTATTAAATAAGTGTACGATGCAACAATTGTAAATTCTACACCAGATTTTAATGGTACTCAACATTTTAAACAAGTGTTTTTAGTATAGAACTTAAGAATAGCTTTTGAGTTTTTTGACAATTATTTTCCGGGGTCTGTCTTTTTTCAAAATGTCAAACTTTAAAAAACAAGTCTTGTTGAGAAAGCTACAAATAAAGAATAAAGTGTATGGCAGTTTTGTTTTATTAGTCATTTTTAGCGTATTTTATTAAGAAATATATTGATAAAGTTCTTGTTCAGGTTTGTTTATATTACGTTGATGGCTGTCCAACTCTCATACAACCCAGTAAATGCATGATAGCTAACACATACTGACTAAACTTGATGTCATTATTAAGCTTATATTTCAAAGACTTACAATTAAAACGGCGCGATAGTATGGAAGGAAATTAAGAAAGAGATTATTTTTAAATATGGGTACTTTTCTTACAACTTTTCACGCAACGTTGAGGCAGTACACGAAATTTACTAAAGTTTTTTCTTATCCAAAAGAAAGCAAACGTTTATCACAACATAGTTT
This sequence comes from Tachinus rufipes, assembly GCA_963932245.1. Taxonomy (NCBI): domain Eukaryota; kingdom Metazoa; phylum Arthropoda; class Insecta; order Coleoptera; family Staphylinidae; genus Tachinus; species Tachinus rufipes. The sequence continues at coordinate 36,713,471 of OZ010742.1, read as the reverse complement.
TTCTTAACCAGAAAAACGGACTCTTCAGATGCGTGGTTAGCATACTCAACTACACCACTTGGGCATTTATAACATGGGGAAGCAATGACCGAAACATAAAAGGTAAGAAATTTTTAGAATTTATAGAGTATTTTTTAAATGAAGTCAATTTATTTAAAATATGTACGAACCTTTATAAGTCACTTATTTGCACAAAAAAGTCTTCTTGTTAATAATGTAATAATAAATAAATATTGTAACATTTAAAAATATTCTACTTATAAAATAAATAAAACCTCAGTTTTATTGTTAACCTATTCAGTAAACGGTTAAATTTAAAATATTTTAAACAAATCTAAAAAATATGAAAATATGTTGTGCCATCATATTACAAAATATTTTGTAATAAACTGTTATTAAGATGATGTAAATATGCTTAAATGTATAAAACTATGGAAAAATTGTAACCTGAAACTTGAATAAAAATTGTGTGTATATTAATGTAATATTTAGTGTAGATTATGTGCGCATTCGGTATATATGTAAAGTATATGTGGATCTCCATGAATTTGCATTTTAATGTGCGCATCTAATATGTGTATCAGTTACTCTATCAGATAAGATGACGCGAGATATAAAAATGAAGAAATAATTATAATTCATAATCGATGAATTAGTAAATGTGGTCTTTGCGCAATGTTTACACATAGAGCTTGCATTATATTGCAATTATTTGCAATAAAATATTATTTTATCGAATATAAATACCGAGAGGAGTATGTTCGAAGTATAGTGGGTGTCAGGTGCTCATGCAGGGTCATAGACCCGCTAAGTGCACGCACGGTAATGTCCATACGGAACCAAGAACTTAACTGGCACAGGTGGAATCGTGGACCTTATTAATACAACTAATTGTAAATCACAAATTAATTTATCATTTATATTATTAATAATATTACAATATAACAAAATAATTTTACAGTTTAAACTAATTTACCATATGCATTTCTACTTGAAGTCTATGCTCCTATTATAACGCCCCTTTTATTTAAGACAATGCACAAAGATATCTTATTATTAAAAAAATTGCTATAATTTATATAACTATAAATAGTTAGCCATAAAACCAAACTGTGTATAACCGCTGCACGAATATGGCTCATAAAGTTCATAAGTTTAAAATATATCTTTAATTAGTGGTAAGGAATCACGTAGAAACATTTATTAACTAAGTAATTACCACATACATTTTATAAATATTCCTATTCATAATATTATATCTAAATGTTAAAGAAGTTGAAAGATGTGAGATACATATTTTTTAAGTCGACTTTTTAATTTGAAACATCTTAACGTTGCGTGTCCGAATTAATTTCCATTAAAAATAGAACACTTCATTAAAAATTAATTTAAACTTTGATATGATTAATTTTTAATGCACACGATTCATATTTGATGCTATACTTTAAGGAATTACCATTTCAATCCATTAAATAACAGTCAGATTAAAATAGTGTTGAAATTTAAACGTATGATAATTTATATATTTTTTCCTAAATATGTATTTATTAGTAATCATTTAAAATGGAATAGAAAGTACGACCTTTGTCTTTTATAATATTTTTATTTTATTTTATTAAAAAGATGGAATTTTAATATCTCACAACTATGTTGTTATGACAGGAGCAGGTCAAACCACAAATAGTTGATTTGCATAGTTTCTTGGAAATTGAATAATTTTTAATTATAATAAAATTCTTTCTGAAATATAAAGCGCATATTTCTGATGATCGCTGATCTAATCTCGATCCGGGTTTTTTATTATATATAACAGCATCATCGCATTTTGTAGAAACCATATATAACACAATTTATTGCAGTAGTGATCACATTTATTATAATTTTACAACTTGGCATATTATATTCGCTGTTTTAGTATGCTGAAAATTTCACGCATGGGTTAATATGATTACAAATAAACTTTATTGGTTCACATTATGTAATGTATTTCAATTAAATGGCGCTGCGGATATACTTTGCACATCTAATAACTCTTATAGAATTTTTAAATAAAATAAATTGAATTAATGTGGTATTTTAGTGGTTTGTTTGTTTAAGGAAAGTGGAGTTGAAGTAGAGTACGTTAAAGTGGAGTGGATTATAAATTTTATTTTAAAAAAATATAAAACATTTGATCATATGTATATATATTTGCAACGTGCGGAGTAATTCTTTAATAATGCGAAAAAAAAATAGATTTTTGGTAAAAATAAACAAAAAAGTTTTACAAAAGTGTGTCCGGAAACGTTTAGTTAGAGATACATACCTCATACTTTTTTACGAAATCAAAATGTAAATTTGCTTTATACTTTTATTTTATTCCGGATATCTTTGATTATCAATTTGTCTAGCATAACGCTCATTTTACTATTTATGCAATTAATTTTTTTGAAAGCAACTGTTGATTTTAAAGCTCAAAACTAAGTGACACTTTTACACAACTTTACGCTTACTAACGTAAAACAAATGCAGGACAAACGCTTTTTTATCTTCAAAGTGTAGCAAGGTACAGCAAAAAGTTTGATGGATAAAAAAGTTTTATTTTTTATTGTTTTATTACCCTATTTTTTCTTATTAGTATTAAATAAAATGCACCCAGAGACGCCCCTTGTTTAAATAAGCAAAATGTAATGACACAAAAACACTTTTGAAACATTAGTAGTTATCAAAAGTAAATAAATGAAAGAAAAAATAACGTCTTGAATATCGATAACAAAGCGTTTCCCTATACAAGACATTCTTTAGTATAGATCAATTATTTAACATATTGTCACTTTGACATTAACAGAAATTTAAAATTTTAATTATATAAGTTTAATTATATTAAAAATCAATAATGTAATTAACATGCATTTATTAACCAAAACTGATAAAATAAGGCGTTTTACAAATAAATAACTGTACTGAAATTCATATATCCAAACGCTTTAAAGCGCCATTTTTTGCTCAGTTGACATTTGCTAGAGCATTTAAAGTTAAAGAAGCAATAATTTTTTAATCTGATATTTAGGACCTACTTAATATGTCATAACAACATAAAAATGTAATATAATTGATAGTTGATACCTCTTCTACTATGTTATATATATATTATTCATGTTTATAATAATAAATCAATTTATAATGTTTTTTTTATCATAAGTTAAATAATACGTTAACTTGTTACATTTCTAGAAGGTTATAGTCAAGCCAAATCTAGTAATGTATTTGTAAAAATGTGCACATTTGTAAAACTTATAGCATATAAAAGTATATTTACAAAACACAACCTAACCTATCTAATAAATTATATGCATAAGATCAACACAATTATAAACTGTTTTGATATGATAATTTGTTGTTTAGTTTAATGTTTGATACTGTTTGAGTTAAAACAGTAAAAAGTGTTGATTGAAAACCTTATGCACAAATCGTTTAACTTTTAATAGTGTTAGAAAAACGATAAAAGCTGTCTAGCTTGCAATATATTGTAAGATCAGTATAATAATGTTTTTATAAGTAGATAAGAGTGGTATGGATGTTTCAGTTAAACAAAAAAGGCAAATTTAAAAATTGCTCACCGTGTATAATTTTTTGAAAATATAAAGTGTTATTTTGTTTTAAAAATCAAAAACATTAAAATATTAATTTTATTTATTGAAAATCTGAATAAAAGATTTAAAAAAAATGAAGAATTGGATTCATATTGTTGTTCTTCAGTACTCTCTTTTCAAATTTTTTTTTTTGGTTTCTTGTTTTTCAAATATCTGCTACAGGTACGTACTTTTGCACTAAAGCCTTTACTGTGCAAGGCTTTTTATCATTTAAGTAATCCTGAGACATGTTAGACATTGGTAGTGACAAAACAGCATTTAAGAATTTAAGAATTTAGAACTTTTTTTTATATTTTAATAATCTGTACGCTGAGATAGGAAATTTGGTTTTATTTTTATTAGTGAAAGTTGTTGTAAACATAGGTTTCAAATGATAAATAAAATCTATAATCATATCTTAGTTTGCATCACAACACAAACATTTTTAGAGGTTTTGTGCATTACAGCTTTCTATTCTTTAGACATGTTGTTTTTGTTGATTAATCTTAAAAAGCAGTTGCATGGTAAGCTTATGATATTGGTGGATAACTTGATCAATCCTAATATTATTTTGATTAAGCATAATATATAGATACTTAACAATACTTTGATTATTATTTAAAATTACATTTTTTTGTATATGCTTTGTCATAAAATAGTTACAGCATTGTAACGGAGTTTGATAAAAATGTCTTTTTATAATGTTGTAAAAAACTTATTACCGTATTACCTTATTAAAGGGTTTTTCATAAGAAGTTTTATTTTGAATAGCAGGGCTATTTAGGCAGCTGTCAGTTTTGAAGCTATTATCTTTTGACATTTGACAAGTAAAAACTACGCCATTATTAAAAATGGAACGATACACGCTTCAACAACGCATTGGAATTATTAAAATTCACTAAAAAATGGTGAAAATTTTATAGTCACAGTTCGCAAAATTAAAGCACTTTTTGGTCGTAAAGCACCTTCTCGGCCGGCAACAGTAAACCTGGTGGAAAAACTTTGAGCTGTTGAGACAAATTTGTGATGTGAAGAATCAAAACCGTGTTCATTGCATAAGAACACATGAGAATATTGCTGATGTAGCCCGTAGTGTTGAAGAAAATTCAGGTGTGTCAGTTCCACGTTGATCTTTGGAGTTATACATTTCACAAACGACATTACACCGTATTTTGCATAATGACTTAAGTCTTAAGGCTTTTAAAGTTTAGTTAACACATAAACTCAAGCCGGTCGATTACTATAAACGTCGTAACTTTGCTGGTTGGGTCTTTCAAATGCATCAAAATGATCCGGAATTTTATCGGAAAATCATCTTTAGTGATAAAGCCCATTTTTACCTTGGAGGCTACGTTAATAAGCAGAATTGTCGCATTTGGGGCTCAGAAAATTCAAAAATGATTGCTGAAAAGTCTTTTCATCTTCAACGTGTCACTGTTTGTTGATGTTGTTAGGCTGGCGGTGTGATTGGACCCTACTCTTTTGAAAATAAGGCTAATGCAACTGTTACGGTGAATGAATGGCGCTACCGAGCTATAGTTAATAATTTTTTATGGCCGGAATTGGAAAATATTGATGTGAACGACGTTTGTTTTTAGCAAGACGGCTACACAAGCAACGAAAATTGCAATTTTGCAAGAAAAGTTTCCTGACCGTGTTATTTCTCAAAGAAGTGATCACAATTAGCCACCAAGGCCTTGTGATTTAACACTTTTAGATTTTATTCTTTGAAAGACCTTAAAAATAGAATTTGTGAAGTTATCGGTCATGGAAAATTTTATGAAAAGAATGTGGTACTGCAACCGTAACTGTAGCGGTCATTTGACTGAAATTGTTTTTAAATGTTAATGGCATACCTTCCTTTTTACAATAAAATAAACATTTAATGATTTTTTTTAAACACCCGTTTTTTTTTAATATCAAAATGAAACCTCTTATTGGAAAACTATACAATTTTTTTAGACATAACACTTTTTTTTTGTTGATAAAATGAAACATTATATTACTATATTTGGCGTTTGTAGAAAAGATTTCCAGCAGGAACATGGGTTGGAGTAGCGGCAAGTTTTGTTACTAGTTATAACATAATACATCTATTGTTTTGTCGGTTTGTCTGCAAAGCTGCTTGCTTGCAAACAATATAGTTAATGCCATTAATACATATCTGCAAACAAACATTTTTTAAATATTTTTAATATAGAAACAATAAAAACTTACTTTGTAGTAAAACTAACTGTTTTTTGCTCGTTTTTTTCTCACATTTTGTACACGGTTTGAGTTTTTTTATTCTAATTTAGTATGAGAAAAGGTATGGCATAAACAGTTTTCACTTTTTGTTAATAATATTTTACTACTCTTTGCAGTAGTTTATTCTTCTTTTTTTTAACTTTTTTTTTTATTTTGATTATAATATAGTATTTAGTTTTTTTTTGAAAATAAATTTATGTGTTTTGTATATTCATAAAATATTTTTTTCACATTTTTTTGTTCATAAACCGAATATAGTTGTTTGCGTATTTTTATGCGGTCGGGAATTATCGGGAAGACATTATTGGCTTGATCGAATTAACACAAACAAACATTCCGTTAGAGCTAATACTAGTGGCGTAGCTATCTGTAAGCAAAGGTCTACAATGCGGAAGGGCCTACAAGCAGCAAGGGCTTCTGTTTTAAATCGTTTTTATAATAATAATAATAAGAATTTTTCACAGTTTATGCCAGATTTTATTTTTAATATTAACCAATTGAATTTTGCTATTTTTGAAATTTAATTACATTTTTTAACAGTTTATGGCTAGATTTTGGTGCTTTTTAACAATTCTTTAAAATTTCATAGTCAGATTTTGTTGTTATTGACATTTTATGAATAGAATTTTGCATATTTAATTATTTATAGCCATTTTTTTTTAAATTTAAATAACAATTTAAACAATATTTTGATATTTTATAGCCAGATGTTGCTATTTTTAAGATTTTGATATGATTAAATTTTGGCATTTTGCTGTCTTTGACATTATATGTTGGCCGATTTTAGTTCTTTTTATTATATATTTATTTTTATTTTTTTTATGACCAGATTTTGTTATTTTTGACATATTATTAAAAGTATTAGGCATTTTTAAACAGTTTATAACCAGTTTTAATTAATATCTTTGATGTTTTATTGTTGGAGATTGTTATTTTCTAGATTTTATGAAAATATTTACACCGTTTAACAATTTTTGACCGGATTTTTGTGATTTTTAGAGATTGTTGGAAATTTTAAGACACATTTTACCATTTTTGACTTTCAAAAACAGAATTTTGCAGTTTTAAACGTTTTTTGGCTAATTTTTTTTATTATTTTAATTTTTTATTATCAACTTTTGCAATTTTTTACTTTATATAAATAAAATGTTTTTTTAACATTGTTTTTATACATTATTTGACAGCTTTATTGAAAAAAAAAACTAAAACTTTGTTGGTTATTTTTTATTGTAATATTTTATAAACAAAAGAGTTAACTACTTTTCAATAGTTTATGCTGGATTTTGATTCTTTTTAACAATAAAATTTTATAAACAGATTTTGCACTTGTTTACAGTTTGTAGTTTTATTTTGGTGCTTCTAACAAATTTTTATGTTTTAAAACCAGATTTTACTATTTTTGACATTATATAATTATATAGTTACTATTTTTAATAAGTATGATTAGATTTTGTTAACATCATTTTGATATTTTATAACCACATTTTGTTATTTTTGATATTTTATGAGTAACATTTTGCATTTTTCAACAGTTTAGGGTCAGATTTTGTTTTTTTTTTTTAATATTTTGACATCTCACGGCAAGCATCTTTTGCTATTATTAAGATTTTTTAAAAATTGTTTTACTTTTTAAAACAGTTTATGGTTAAATTTTAGTGCTTTAGTGACAATATTTTGATGTAATATTGCAAAAAATTGTTATTTTTTAAATTTTAATTATAAAATACGTTATTGATTAATACGCCGTACTTAACTATTTAAGTTATCCAGAAATGATTTAACATTTAAAAAAGTTCTACAACTTAACATAACATTTACCATATAACTTAATTTACTACTAAAATATTATAAATTTTTAATACTTTAAACCCTGTTTTTAATTAATTATTTATCAGTTCTGTTTAAGTATTCTTTCTTTTTTTTGTTACCGCCATCATTTATTTCATTGCTCTTCTCATTGCATTTCAGCAGTGTTCTATGTTTTGCTTAACTTTTCTACACATCTTATACATTTTTTTCTTTGTCCTACCAAAATTTGCACTTTTTTTTTTATTTCCACATCTGGCCATTTGTCATTCATTCATAATTTTTTTTTTAGTTTTATATTTTTAGGTACTTTGGTAGTTTATCAGATATAAAATGTTCATAATTTGTTATTTGTGTTCTTTGCTCTTGCACTTGTATATCTCGAATTCTTATCATAATTTTCTTCTGCATACTTTTATCTTTTCTTAATATTCTACTTCTTCACTAGTATATTTATTTTTGTTGAAATATTTTTTCACATGTTTTCATTTTTTTGCATTTTGCTTTTATCATTTCCATCAGGCACTCTTGTAATATTTTACATTAATTTCTTTCTCTTACTTTTTTTTATACCTCATTGCACGCTTTTCTGCTTCTACTTTTAGTTTATTCATTTTAACTTCTATTACAATGTATGCTGGAATCTCTTTGTTTTCCCCTAATACTATCTCCAGTATTTTGTTTGAATGGCTTTTAATTTTGTTTGCTTTTGCTATTCCCAAATTTTTGCTTTGTATAATAACATATTTCTTACTAAATTATCAAACAATATTCCGTTTCTTACAATAAATTTTTTGTTCACCGATTCTTTTCCATACTTTTTTTACCGATTTATATACTTTGAACCAGACGCTTAATCTGGACTAACCTATATTAAAAACATATTTTGCATTGTTATAGAAGTTTGTGTATTTTTAATAGAAATATTTAATAAATAGGCCAAAGTATCCTGCAGTTTATTTAATTTATTATCTACATGCATATTTACAAATGATAAAAGGAGTAAATTTTATAAAAGATAATAGTGAGTTGTTAACGTTATGCAATTTATTTGTCTGTTGAATCACTTTTTATTTACTTTTATTAACAGAAATTAAAAATCAAAATATCTACTTACAAATTTTTTTTTTATCTACCCTATATACATTTATCTGTATGATCATTATGAAATATCACATTACAACATACCACTTGTTATAGCATATTATATCTTATACTATGCTGTAATAGCAATGTTTGATAGTACTTTTAAAATGACAATATGATATTTATTATTTTTAGATATAGCAGACAATATTGTAAAATGTATCTAATATAAAACTAGTGTCTGTAATACGTTAAGATACATCAGATATTCCTAAGGTTCCAAAATGTAATGTATGTTTAATTTTATAAGATAATAATGCTGTTTTAAATATATTAAAATCTATAAATACGTGATTAGTCAAAACATGTATCATTCTATTTCAAAGAAATTATTCTGGCCTTCTGTTTTAATTTCTAATGATGTATTTTTAATGTTTGCGAAGTATGATTTATTATTATCATAATATTGTAGACAAAACGTTTATTAAGCACAAGATAACTATCTTTTATAGATTATATTTTATATAAGTTTTTTTGTAAATATATTAAAGTCAAAAGTTTTGTCATAATAATGATTTATTCTGACTGTTTTAATTTTGGAATACTCTGTTTTAGTTTTAGTCGTTGTACTGGTTGTAACTAGTTAAATTAAAATCTGTTTTTAGTTTTTTTTTAAATATTTTAAACATTTTTGTCTTATCTGAGTAGGAAAAATCTGTTGGTTTCTTATCAACACTAATTTTGCTATCAAGAAGACTTAGGTTACTAAAAAAAAGCATAGCTTTAGTTCAAAATGTTATTAAATTTTTTTTTAATTCAATTATTTAACGTTGGTCTATTTCTGCTGCCAAGGCTAATCACTGACGCCAGAGGTTAAGATTGGCACATCTGGAAATTTTGCCGTAAATTCTGGAATTCCAACATAAATTATTGGATTCTTTAACGTGCACCAACATCAAGGCAGTACACGGGACCTATTAAAGTTTCGTTTCTTATCCGAAATAAAGCGTACTCATCACAACACATTTTTTCTTAACCAGAAAAACTGACCTCTATCTGGAGGGGCTTGAAGCTCGAACCCAAGACTCCTCAATTAATCTATTGTGGAAGTTTACATTTTTTTTTCTCAGTTTGTTTAATATTGAATTGGTTTACATTATTGGGTATGCTTTTTTAAGTTAATTCAGAATGTGGGTTTATTGTTCGTTTGTTATGAAAATTATAGGAGAATTACAAAAACTTTTTGATAAATTTATTTTAATATTTTACGGGCACTATAGTTTTTAGTTTTATATGGATTTTAAATCTGTTTTTTTTTTGTAATTTAATTGTATTCTCTGCCCTATTATTCTAATAAAATCATACTTAAAATACTAAGGAAAAGCAAGTGTAAAACACTTTGCAATTACTTTACTTACCTATTTTTGTGTGTAATATGTTTTTGACATTAATGATGACAAGGGTTTGTGTTCTAAACCGCTATCCGATTTATTAAAACTATAATTTCTTTGTATTAAGATTTGAGTTTAAATTATAATTTTTTTTCTTTAAATTTATACTCAAAATGTTGTTCCAAATTTATTGAAACATTGAACCATTTAAAATCATTTTAAAATTATCCAATGATGTAATACTTATGCTATGACATTGTTGCGATACCAGTGCAAAGCATTCCGTTCAAAATTACAGGCAATTTAGTCAGTTTTTGATTATTTTAATAAACATGATAAGTTTTTTGAAAATAATGACTTTAAAGTAGTTTTTTAGATTGGTTAATTTAGAGTTTGGGGCATTTGGCTTTGGTTACCTATTGAACTAATGTAATTTTAGTGCGTGGTACGTATTTACTTTGTCCTGCTTTTCTTTCAAAAACTTTGATATTCAAATAAGACTTTTGAGGGTGGTAATTATACAGTTTGATGGTCATATCACTTTTTATATTGAGAGCGTGGGTTCGATTCTCATATACCGTGATATACTTTTTACTTTCTATACGTTCTTCCACTCTCCAAGCCGCCTTGCCAGCGTGGGGTTCGAAATCAACTTAAAACTGTAGGTCTCTTGTAATGTAAGTTGCCAGCATTACAAACGGAAAAGAAGCTAAGACTGTGTTAGAGTGTTCTTTTATCTAGCATAGTTTGATGTTATTTTGAAGGCAAAATGACATTTTAATATTAGCTTTGATGTAATCTTGGGCAGAAATTGCTGATTAGCTATCCTGTTAGAATTGGCACAATTTTACTAGATATTTTTGGGTTACTATTTTTATCACCCCAGAAATGCTTTTTGCTACTTTGGCATAAAGTATAATTGTATGCATTTCTAGGAAGACATTGAGACAACTATGTTTTGTGAGTAGTTTTCTGTTCTAGAACCAGAGAATATTTTAGAGCATTCAGTGCAGATTTGTAAGACATTATACTTATCTATGGTTTGCTGTTTTTGTTTTTATACATTGTAGTTTTTTTTTTTTAATATACAGTAGGGTAACATAGTAAGTTGCTTTCAGGTGAAAACTTGTTAGACCATGTGCAGCTGGGTTTTAGTCATCTTAAAATCACTGGCAGAGAATTTAATCAATCATTATAAAGTTAATTTTTAAATTTGTAAATAGAAAGAGTTTTTGTATTTTTTAATCTTAATTTGATTGTAATAAAATGGTGATACATACGAGGAGTCTTACTATGTGCTCGGTCGTATTTTCCATCCATTCCATTCTTTCTAATCTATTAATCATAAATGATATTCTTTTAAGCTGGTTACTTAATCTCAGACTTATTAGAGATAGACCCGTATACTCTGTTCTAAATAAATTAATGTTAATTGTTTAACCGTTTTTATTTTTATCACAAACAATTAAGATAAAATGATAAATAATTTAACTTGAACACCAAACTTGAGAATCAAAATTTGCAGTTTCTTTAATGAATTTTTGTAAATTAAAATTTTTAATTATATTTTTTTTGAGTATTACTATTAATTAAAGTAAATATGAATTGAATTAAGTTCTTACAAATTAAAAATAAAATATATATTTTAAAATGTTGTAAACTAAATATTGTCTAGCATATTTTAATTAAAGAAGCGTAATGATGTTTTTGACTACTGAGTATATAGTGTCGTAAAAGTAATTGTGTAAAGATTAACTAGCTTCAATATTGAAAACATAAACGATTTTCTTAATACGATTAGAATAATAAATGCACGTGAATGCAGGTTTATCGAATAACATAAATTGCGAAACTCTTCAAAGCAATAAAATTAAATCTAAATAAAATAGTCGATTTATGTAGGATTATTAAAATTTACATGCATGTAAAAGGTCTGTTTTGATAGCCTAGAATGTTAAGATGTGTGCGGAATTATATTTCAAGTAGTAACACTAGCATTTCATGTAGTGTAGCAAAATATATAACATTTCTCACGACCTGGTAACTTTATACACATATTTGAAGCACAATATGTGCACAAATAAATATAATTTACAGCTAATATTTGTATATACATACGGATTGAATGGTAATAAACATGAGCAAGAAACTCGGTTATAGTTTGAGTCATATTCTCATCTATTAGTAAATAAGGAAGTCTATTAATACAATCCTTATGTCAGTCAGACAGACGTGATTTAAACACAGACTTGTTGATGAACTCATTACTGCTTTAATTGCTCTGCTCTTAGGCTAGCCAAGTAACGGGTCTTATTATGACACTATGACAACATTACATTAGGTGAACGATAATGAAGAGCATCACGGGAAATAACCCATTGGCGGGTTACTAATTACAAAGCACCAAAATATATTTTTTTAATATTTTACTCTGATGGTTCTTAAAGTGTATAATTATGTGTGATCTCTTCATTAACAAATATGTATTAATTGTCTAAATAATATAGACTTAATTTGAAGTTGAAGTAATTGCAACATCATTAACTGAAATTCAAACGTCTATTGGTTCTTGCTGTGCGCCTCTGGAAACTAAAATATAGTGAATTGCGAAGATCCATTAATCACACTGATTAGGTTTGTCTGAAGATGACAAGAAGAGTTGTGAGAAGCAAGCACATGTCCCAATGATTGGTTAAAACTGTTTGTATATGCCAATACGTACCCTCCGAGTGCAGATTATTGATGGACCGGCACTGTACTTTATGTAACTTCAAATGAATCTGACTTTCCATGGGTGAACTTTAGTAATAATTTATTACTAATATAAATATTAATAGGTTCATGGAGATCAAATGTTATTTCTAGGATATAAAGGTTGAAGAACTTTTTTCTCCTTCAATCCGATCAATAATGCTAAATTGAATTTCTAATTCATCTTATTAATACATCTCTCGAATAAAAAAGAAACGTGATTTGATTTATTGCCGATACGCCTATGGTACTTATGCCATCTCTTAACTCAATATAACATTAAAAAAATTAATATAATTCATAATTTTAAAGATGTATAATTATTATTTTTGTTGACATATTAATTTATGGATGAGGTGGGTGTGAGGTGATAAACTCGGATTTTTCTTATCATAAATTAAGTTGTTTAATTAATTTAACCTACCTTCAACAAGATTTATAAATGGAGCTTATACATACATTTAATTTATTAATGCCATTGCAATGAAATTAAATAAAAAAAAGCTTAAGAGCTCTTTCGCAGTGAAAAAGCATTAATAGACATTATTATAAACACGGATTGCATCTAATATAAATTAAACATCAGTGACTGATGATTTATGCGCTTCCACGCAGTCAGGCGCCTATTTAATGAAGCATTTGTTAAAATTGCGATTAAAAAATTCATATCTCATATGACACATTTCTCAATAAAATATTGAACTTTTACTCGTTAAAATATTTTATAAATTTTACGAAAATACATAAATCACGTTTAATTATAAACAAATAATAGCACTTTTACCGAATCGAAAACGCTAAATATAATTTCTAATTTTTAATGATTACTATAAGATATAAAAGGTCGTGTAACGATTTTTACTTCTTTCATTTCTACCCTACCGGGTTTCTAGTGTCATGTCGAATCTACTGAAGAGGCACTTTTTGCATACCGGAAATAAATGTCATCTCTTATTATATAGTTTGTAAAATATTATCCTTTATTTTATTGCCCATAGGGGAATAATAATCCTTTATGGGAAAGAAAAGACATAAGAACCCCGTCTCAAACAATTAATTAAACAAATGCAATAAACTTTGAATATTTTTTTAGTTGACATAATTGCTAAATTAAAGTCCACAATACAAGTAACCGTTAATTAATTCTTATGATATTATATGCAAACCGAACGAACATATGGCATTTAAAATTTACTGCAAACATCCACTTAATTTATTAAGCGTTGCTTGGAATTATTGTTATTATTTAAATGGTATTTCAGGATATCTAATTCAAATCGACATTTATAAATAGTTATTTTCAATATTAACATTTACATTAAATTTTATTATATTATAAAAAGTCGTTAGTTTAACATTTATTTTTTATTGAAATGTTAAGTAATAAATAAGTAGCTTCATTCGATATTACAAGCGGCTTAGAGAATTTTAATTACTCAAATTAAAAGAAATATTATAAATCATATTTGATATTTTCATTAATTATTTATTGCTGTATTGAGTGTTGTGATGGATTGGGTGGCAAGTATGTTTGCATGAATACTTGACACTATTTGCGGAGAGTCTTCAGGTACTCATGAACTAGATAATAATTGAGTTTAAAGCGTAACAAAGGGTTTTGCACTATATTTCACTTGCAGGTATGGGGCGAAATAATGTCAAGAAAGGGTAACGAAACCGTACGTAAGTGGGCAATGAAGACGTCATAATTCATTCTTTATCCACACTTCGGCTCCGGAGTTAACCTTGAGGGCCCGATTCGCGTTATTAATGTATTCATAGCAGTAAATCTGGATCTGGGGTAGTTGTTTATGAATACAACTATTGTATATCGTGTCACACCAAGAGTTAATTATGCCAGTTGGGTTTTATTTGCTTTGCGGGTTGTAAGTGGAAGCGATTGTGTCGGCCTTTTGTGTACAGGATATTTGTAATGTGGATATATGGACCAAATATATTAATATATTCATGTATAAAATATGAAACCGCGACGGTAACGTTCCCGATGCATACAAAAACGTGTTTCAAAATAATATCACTATAAAATACAGTGTAATAAATACAGCAACAAACTCTTTTGTTGTGTTTTACTACGTCGATTATTTTGGTTTTATTGTGCCAGAAAAATTGGTTTTGAATGTTGTAATTTATCAACAATAAATTCGATTTAAAAAAATAGCGCTTATTAAAAAGGTATACATATATTACCATGTATAATACTCATAAAACTATTTTTTTAAGTTCATTTATAAGGTTGACTAGCAAAACAAGTTTGTCGTTATTTTATAAATGACAAATAAAATGCTGACATTTTAATGCAGGATTACAAAAATATTATTATCATAGATTCTTTTTTTAATCTGATAGTTTAATAAACAATTTTAGTTTTAAAATTAGTTAATAAGTTTTGATGCAACCGCTTCTTTTCTATGTATTTTGAAGTCTACATTGTCTTAAAAGAAATTTAGTTCGGTTAACGCCACTGTAGCTGGAATGATAACTACTTTATGTGATGTAACGCCATAGTGTCCTGAATTTCACATCATTTTTGTTTACATTAGGTTTTAGTAACTGTCAGGTAAACAAGATATGCATCATCCATATATCAATAAAATTGGTAAGAAACAAATCTCTTTTGGTTTTGAAAGTAAAAATAATAGTAGGTCAAAATTATATGAGCTACTTACAGGGTAGAAACCTAGTGACCAAGAAAGGAAGAATCAAACTTACAAGAGGGGTATCCCAGGGCTCAGCACTAGGACCAAAACTATGGAACTTTGTTTATAATGAGTTACTTTGAATGACTTTGCCGGAAGGCGTGGCAATAACGGTATTTGCGGACGACGTACCAATAGTAGGTAAAGACGTAGAAATGGAAGTACTAAAAAGAATACTAGAGCTGGCAATAGATATGGTACAGTTATGGATGAAAAATAATGGTGATAACCATAAGGAAAAATATTAAATAGCTTGAAGTGACACTTAAAGCAAAAGGATGAAAAGAACAGTAGAGGTGCTGCCCGCGGATATGATGGTTGAAGAAAGGATAGAAATTAAAAAATTAATAAAAGAAGGAACCAGTAAAAAGGAAGCAAAGTTGAGAGCAAGAGAAAAAACGATGAAAAGATGGCAGATACAGTAGAATAGAGGAGAAAAGGGAAAATGGACGAGAGATCCAGGCAATAATTTTTTTTAAATTAAAAAAGATAAAAGATGTATATTCTGTTAGGAAGATACACACGATAATGCAGAACACACTCACGGAACGTGTGAGGAAAATAAAAAGTATTAGAAAATATACTGGAAAGCAAAGTGGATAAAACAACAATCATTTAAAAGGTGTTTGACAAACACACAAAATAGAAACCATAGAATTGATAAGAGAGAAACATGAGAAGCAAAATGGAAACAAAAAACAAGGAAATAGATTAAAAAAAAAAATAAGAAAAGACAGGACAATTATGCATACCAAAAAATAGAAGAAAACAGAAGAACATTTACAGTGATTAACGTATTAAACAAAACTGCAGAGATAAAGAGAAAAAACAGTTGAAAGAATGCAGAATAACAGAAATAACAAGCTAATACTAACTGGTAGATATGCAATCTCGAGGTTGGCGGATAACGCAACTTTTGAGATGGTCAGAATATACCTGGCAAAGAGAGGACTCGAAAAAAAAGTAATCTTAGATAGAGATACAAGGATATCACTGGACGTAAAACTAACTAATCTGGGACTGCCAAAAGAAATACAACTAATGAAACTGCATAAACTATTTATGAAGGAGAGAGTATACGATGAAAAAGAAGTAAACAAAGACCTTAGATAACTGAGAACGTATCTAAGGAAAAACCAAATATCTAGAATAAATAATAAACGGATTGGAGAAAGAAAAGAATGTAGATAAATAAGATACAAAAAGGCAAAAAAGACAAAGAAAGATAGGGGGTATAAGGAAAGATGGGCCGGGGACAAAATGCGTGTCGCAGGCTCTAAGTGAAAATCCGAGAACCTTAATCAGCTTATCTCAAACTACTGCCAAATCTAGAATAGTATGACATAACAACAGGATTTACGCAGAGAAGAAAACCGAAAGGTATTGCCATGCGTAAGTTATTCTTAACGGCCACTTGTTGTGGCAAACTCAACAAGGAAGAATTTACAAACTTAACGAGTCAATTCAATTAAAAAAAAACACACATAATATTAATTTGTAACTGCAACTTTTTGAGGATATTTACAGGAATACTATTGATCAACGTTTTCAAAAACCACTTTAGATAAAAATCTAGAATGTTTAAATCAGGCAATTTTGTAGGCCCATATAACAGATTTGCCACGTCCTACTAGTGGCGGAGCTAGAATTTTTGGGCCCTACCTCAAAACATTGAAAAAAACCTATAAACATAAACAATTAAAAAAAAGTACCGTTTTGTCATTTTACATTAGGGGAGGGGGGGGGGGGGCTCAACGTTTTAAAATAACCATCAGAGGGCCTCCTATGCTTGTGGGCTCTTCCGCATTGCAGACCCTTGTTATAGGTAGCTCCGCCCCTGCTTTCTACCCATCTTCGTGAAAAAGTTTGATGTAAATGTTCACTAATGGCAATTAAAAATTGTAAGAGCACTATCATGCTGGAACCACATTTGTTGTCTTTGGTCAATAGTAATGTCGTCAAAAAGAGTATACATTGTGTTTTGCAGAAAGTTTAGGTAAGCAGCGCTTGTTAATTAGTTTGATAAATCAACAAGACCTAGAAACATGTTGCCTATAATACGCATTTAAACGTTTAATGAAAAACGTGTCTGATGTTTAGATTTCTTTAGAGCATAGGGATTTTTGTTGGTAAAACATGCGTATTGTAAAAACTAACAATTTACTTTTTTGTAAACCCGGCTTTATCCGTAAAAAAAATATTAGCAAGAAAACGGGGGTCTTCAGCATCATTGCTTAGAAACCAACGACAAAATATTATACATGCTTGATGATTAAGTAGATTTAAAGCCTGCACTCATTGTACATAATACGGATAAAGCAGCTGTTTGTGGTGGACTCTCCAAACAAGAAGAGCACTAATTTCTACCTCGGCTGGTATTTTCTGCACACTTGTTTTTGGATTATGCTATATACATGCTAGAATTTCTTCTTTTGCTCTAGGAATAAATACTGATCTTAGTTTTCCGGATAAATAGCACCGTTTGCTAAATGAACCTGTATTACGCAATCTTTGGTAAATTCTTATAAACACACTATGTAAAGGAATCTGGTAATTTGGATAAGATTCAATTCCATGAGCACTACCATACATAAAAAGCATGTCGGTTGGTTCAGCGTTAGAGTACAGCCATAGCAAACAACAGTCAAATACTAAATATTTATTTTACAATATAACTAGACTACAATACACGACATTCAATTATAGTTATAGTGAAGAAAACAAATAAAGTTGTGTAACGTTTATTAGCAATAAGTCAGCGGTTGTCTAGATTAATTAAACTATGCTTTAGAAATAAACATATTTATTAATTGCTTTAATTACAAAAGAGCAACCAGTTATTTATTTAATTTTAAAATTAAAAACAGATAGTAGGTAAAAGTTGTGGAATCATAGACGTGAGACAAATGACGGCAGATCTACTAAGCGATATAAAGGAATCAAGACACCGACAAAGTCATCTGTGGTCTTATCAACAAACTTAATGAAGCAATACTGACTTAAGCGTTTCAAAATACTACCGGTACGTTTTTAGCAAAAGGGTTTTGCAAGAAAACAGTAAAAGGAGTGTCTTCCTTTGAGGTTATGCGTTTTGGTGTAACATTTGCTGAAACACTTTTCCATATCCAAATGCAAAGCCGGTTTAGAGGTTTGTATTATTAAAAATTCTTAAAGGGTGTTTCCTAAATGCAATAAACCTCTGAACATTGCACCACAATACTATTTATTGTGGCGCAATGTCTGCGGATGTTTTTTTGCAACACTGCTGCTTGTGATACGGAGTAAGTTATTGTTTTGTTTCCGTCTTACTCATTAGACAATAGTCGCGTTTAGGAAACGAAATCTGTTGCTCACTGTTGCAAACACGTTTTCTAAGCAAATGCGTTGAATATACTTTGATAACCAACAGTTGACCATTTTATTCAGCGGTAAAGTTTTAGGTTGTTTAAATGAATGCTTGTTTGTATTCAACATATGCTTATCTACTATTTGGTGCTTTATACCAAATAGTAGATAAGCAGTGATGTAGAGTTTATTTACCTGTTTTAGGTTTTTTTATTTTTTCTGTTTTGCGCTAGTAGTTTGATTTATTTAAATGTCTTTTTATGTTTTTTTTAGGCTTTCTTCCTAGTTTTTGCGTGTTGTCTGTATTTTATAAACAAAATTAAATTCTATTTTTTTTTATACATATATGTCTAAACCATATCATCTGTCCCTTGTCTTATCATTTTTATTATATATCCAATTTATAAATTTTGTCTGTATGTCTCATTTCTTATTTTGTCTTATTTTTTGTTTTTTTTTTCAGAATACTTATGTTTATTGCATTTATCTTAACTTTGAGATTTTCTGCTATTGTTTATGTTTTAATGCTATATGTTATTGATGGTTTTATTGCCTTATCCACTAATTCCACTCGTATGTTATTTATTTTTTTTCAAAGTGTTTCTTTCATCATGTTAAACATTTGACTGTTTTTTTAAGTTTTTTGTTTGTTTTTAAGTCTATTTATTTGTTGTTTTTTACTACAAATTTAAAATACTTACTTGTTGTAGTTATTTAGTATTATTTTTGCGTTTTACCTTTTGTTTTGATTATGTGTATCTTTATAATAATTTTAATTTGTTTCTAATCTAGAGTTTATATAATATTGTGTTGTAGGTTTTTTTTTGTCTCTGCTACTAAGGCAAACATCGTTTGAGTAGCTTGTGTTACTACCATTTTTGTGTACCTCAATTTTAAAATCATTATATGTGGTTTTTAAATCTTAAGCTTAATGTGCAACCTTGTTTTAACTTTCTCTTTTTTTTTCTATCTTGCTTCAAATTTCGTTTATTTGTTTTATTGACTTTTTGGGGCTACACTGTAGATGTTACAAACTCCGTTTATGTAAGCTGTTAGGTAAAAAAGTAAATCTTTCTAAATGCCTACAGTTGCAACAGGTGTGACTGATTTGAGAAGACATTGAAATGTGGTACGTAGTATTTTTAAGAACACAGTTTTTTGAGATTATAGTACTTTCTCATTATCTTTCTCTTTTCTACGTACTAAGTAAGAGAAGCTTTTTACTTTTTTCCGATTTAAAGCAGTTAGAGTGTTTCTGTAGACCAGTCGATCATATTTTGTGTAGTTGGGCTTAAACATTTTTTTTTTAAGTTTATGGTGTGGTCGTCATAGTACTCAACCAGCATAGAGTCTTTCGTGGAATTTTTTGTTTTGGTGGTGATTTTGGTGTAATTTTTTCTTAGTATCTTTTTCTTTTTGACCAATTTCTATTTTCTTGATACCTTATAAAATCTAAGTAAATTTTTTTCATTTAATGGTAGTTTTGGGGTTAGTAAATGCACAATGCTTTTGTGAACTCTACGTGGATGTGTTTTTCTGATGCAATGTATATTTTTTCATTTTTTTTTTTTTTTAATATTAGGCCACATTTTGTGGTATGAGTATATAGGTGTGGCAATGCGCATGATTTTATCTATCTCTCTTTATACCGTGACGTCAAGTGGGTGATAAGCTAAGTTTTGAAAAGTGTGCCAACAAAGTGCTTTGGCAACAGACAATTGAATACATAATACGTTTGTTTATTTATTAAGTTCCAATTATCAGAAAAACTTTTAATTTATTTTTGTTTTTTTACTAATGAAAATAATTGGTTTAAACAAATTTTTATTTATTATGTAGAGCTTGAATAATAATTTTAAAAAGTATTTATTTTACCAGTTGATAGTTTATTTATTAACCTATCCTGTGTTGATTAAATTTTGTTGTTTTTTGCTTATTTTACTTGAAAAACTAACAAAAAAACCGGTCCGTGAGACCGTGACGACTACTAACGTTACAAGTTATAGCGCGACTACCGGAAGGTTAATGTGTAGTGATAGAAAAAGACACTGACTATAAAAAACGACTTTAACTTTTTCAGTAATTATTTGTAAATATCATGTCAGTTTTAATTTTATGAAAAAATTAAATACAAAAATTGAAAGTGTATCAAACATTCGCTAATAAACAAAGATAAATAAATAATTAAGTATTTCTGCATCATTTATTTATATCGCTTTGTATTTAATCAATAAATTGCGGATTAAGAGTCAAAATATCCTCTCTCTTATTGAGTTATTTCGCAATTTTTGTAGCGCCCTGTATAGAAAAACAATTTTTACTATTCTTCTATTTCTATTATATTATGTTTTAAAAGTAAAATTAGAAATATTACATAATTGTAATAAAGAGCTCAAGTTTTTGAATAAATTCAGTATTTAATAAAGTAAAACAAAAATCATTAAATGGTATTCATTCATAAATAATGATAAGATTATTTTATAATATTTATTTGAGGCTCTTTATATAATAACCAAAGTTATTAATGACATTATTCTTTATTAGTCCATGTAATCAAATATAATATTACGCAATTTTTGACAAAGCGATGTGTAATTCATACCATTTCAACGGAACATACTTTTTAGGTTATTTATGGCTTTAAAAACATTTTCACAGTATTTATCAAACGTTTAAAACGGCGCCCAACATTAGCGCTTAATTTTAACTTTTGGTAATTATCTTAGTCACAAATTCTCACAAAATATTAATGTAGTTTATACTGAATGCTTTATAATTACACACTAAAGAGCGTACTATTTTACAAATAACAAGAAAAAAATACAGATCGCTTTTGGTAATCTTGAAAGAAAACGTTAGATTGAACAATTAGGAACAAAAAACGCAATAAATCATACTACAATATAGATATAAATATTGTGTTATTGGCTGCTAATATGTTATACTAATATAAGATTAAGATCTTTATTAATTTCCATAAATTTAATTGCATTGCTAGTATTTTGTTTTCTTTTCATTTATATGCATCTTCTTAAGTGTTTTTTTTAAATTATTAATTATTAACGCCTTTACTCCCGACTACAATTGTAAAGAAATTAAATCAAATTTAATTCTATTGTTTTTTCAACTTATATATTCATTCGTGTGTTATGTAGCTTCCAAGGGGATAAACTGATAATAGGTTTATTTATATTTAGAATCTATTGTTCCACACAAGAACTTAGATGTTGAATTGAAGCAGTACCTAAATGCACTCACAGGTAAATACGGTTAACTCAAGCGCGCATATTGTCCCTTGTGTGATGTGTGAATCCTGAGACGGTTGCATCTTGTTAAATAGGATGATATGCACTGGATGATTAATTATCGTGCGGTTAGGCAAACAGATAGCTCGTAATGGACACACACCTTTCAGTTCAACACATGTGACTCCTTCTGCAGAGGGCTCCTTAACGATACATTCTCATTGTTACCGGAAGTATTAGAAAAAAAACTACTGAATGGGCCCAGTAAAGATTATTAATGATCTAGATCGGCTTATACTCTATATAAATACGTTTATATAAATACTGTCAATTTATATTGTATCATCATGGGGATCATTAATGCTGCACAGATATAATCACGTATTGAATTTATGCACCTCCGGCTCTATTAAATGCTAACTATAAAACGTTTTATATTTCTATTAATTGTCTTATATATGCAGAAGATAAATGAATGCCGTATTTCATGAGAACATCCGTCGGCATCGTTTGTCATTATAATATTTAATTAACAATACTATAACTTGACGCAATTAATGAAATTATAATTCAATATACCCTCAAGACAAAAGCAGTTTGTATATTTTTTATACTAAATATTTTAGTAGCTTCATCAAAGTGAAAACCTAATTATAATTTCACAATTATTTATGATAACTATAAAAAATCGCAAAATTGAAAGTTTTGTATATAAAATGTGAAAAATAGTTAAAAATGAAATTTAATTAGCAATATTGTCATTCTTACGTGTTTCTTGAAAATTAAAGTCACAAAATAAAGTATGTTTTAAAATATATGTTTACAAAAGATACGCATCTTTACGCTTAAAAAGTTCTTTGCGCTGCAAAGAGAGTTTGTTGAATGGATTATGGAACATCAATAAATGAATTTTTTGAACAAAATTTGAACATGATTTTGTTGAAGCTTATTTTTATCTTGATAGCTATATTAATCGTCAAAATTGTTATATTTGGTGTTCAAAAGATCGACGAGTAATTGTTCAGAAATAAAATGAATGTAAACAATGCGGCTGATCAAGCAAAAACACTTAATTGTGTTGCTATTGCAACATGATTATTCAGTTTTGCCTAAACTGCTAAACTGTTTCAACAAAACGGTGCCGCATGCTATACAGCTCAAACAATAATTCAATTACTGCATGAGTCTTTACCTGGTCCTGGAATTTTTAATTTTGGTGATTTGAATTGGCCGCTCATTTTATTCGATTTAACTCTGTTAGACTTTTGACTTTAGTGCTTTTTGAAGTCTAAGGTTAATGGCAATAGCACCTACGCTTTAAAGGAAAAAAACCAGCTACAATTTTGTAAAATGGTCATGGAACATTTTAGACCAAAGATTGCTTATGTGTCAACAAAGCAGTGGTTATTTACCCGATATTCTATTCTGTTCATAACCCTTCACTATACACTTTATGAATCAATAAAAAAAAAATACAATTTTCAATTAAAAACCTAAGTTCTAATAAAATTATTTTTTGAGTAAATTTTGGAACACTTTTTAAAATTTTTAGATTGTTTTTAAATTATGACTATAAGAAATACAAAAAACGTTACAAAAATTAAATTTAAAAACATGTTTGTTTACTGTAAAATTTACTATAAAAGTGAGTACTAATTAATTTTTTTTAGATTTAAAAGCAGTTGGACTTTTGTTTTTGGTATTTTTTTTAACTTGCAAGCAATATTCAGTTACATTTTTGCAAAAATGTCATAAAAATTTTAGACAAAAGAGTGTTATGTGTCAGCAAAGTAATAGAGGTTATTTACCCGATATTCTATTCTATACATAACTTTTTACGGTATACTTTATGAATCAATAAAAAAATATAATTTTATTAAAAAGTTCTGTCAAAATTTTTTTTTGCGTAAATTTTCGAAAACTTTGTATAAGTTGTCTTTAAATTATGACTATAATAATTACAAACATTGTTACAAAAATTAAATTTAGAAATTTTTCTGTAAAATTTACTACAAATTTGGGTATTAATTATATTTTTTTAGATTAAAAAAATAGTTTAGTTTAGAAGAACAAAAAAAAAAAAAATCTAAAAAAATGAAAAATTTTGTTATTACTAAAACAACTTGAAATGTATTACATGTTTAAAAAATATTACGTCATATAATTAATTTAGAAACAATTTTTTGTATGTTGCATTGAATTTTTAAATGATTTGAATAAAATTTACAGATTATTTTTTGATATTTTTTTGGGATCATTATTACCATTTCGACTTCTACCTTGATTTGCAGTATTATAAAGAGAACAGCAATTTTGGCAACCTTGCTAGCTACAAATAATTTAAAAATCTATTTATTTTTTACCGGTACATTTAGAAAGAATTAAACTATATTTTCTCAAAGTTGTTATTTTATTTTTATTTGCAAATAGCATTAAAATGTAAGAGATGTAAGTACCAAACACAAATAATTTAAAAATCTATTTATTTTTTACCGGTACATTTAGAAAGAATTAAACTATATTTTCTCAAAGTTGTTATTTTATTTTTATTTGCAAATAGCATTAAAATGTAAGAGATGTAAGTACCAAACACGCAAGCGCGAGATGCTGACCGCAGCGCTGCAGCGGTCAAAATACAAAACGGTACTTGTATGTTGGTTGATAGTGAAAATCTCTGAATTATATTATATTTTCAACATAATTTTTTTAATAAATAATCTTTGTTTACAGTTGTGGCCAGAGTTTGTTCTCTTTCCATTTTTTTCTATTTTTTACTCTTTATTTTGTTATTTTAAAGTCACATCTTCTTTTTTACATCAATCTTCTTATCAAAATAAGAAGATTGATTTTATTTGTGTCTTGGTCTTCCTCTTCTTTCTTTTGTGTTTTTTTTTCATTCTTTATACTATTTTTGCTGGTTTTGTACTTGCCACTCTTGTCATGAGTCCGTATTATCTGAATGCGCTTTTGCTCTTTTTTTTAATTACTTTTACTTCTAGTCATTTTCTTATTTTGATTTTGTCTATAATTTTGCTACATATGGCTATTTTAAGGCAAATATTGTGTTATTATTCTTTTTTGTTAAATACTTGCTTTTATTTATTAGCAGCTCATACTTTAAATTCTGAAACTTTTTTGTATAACTGTGGCTCTAATTTGCTCTAATAACTTGCTGTATCTCTTTAGTAAGGTGTTCAATTGTTTGTGGTTTGTTTGAAAAAAATCTATTATTTGCTTTGAGAAATGCGCAATAATTTGGTGTTGCTCAAGCACCTATTCAACGAATTCACGGCGCTACGCATGGTTTGGTGGTTTTGTACGCTTGCAAATGCTTTTCTTAAAAAATGTTGCAGAATGGGTCGGTAATGTTCAATTCTTGAACGCAATGCCGAGTGGAAGTGCCGGTACTCTCGGCCATACTTTTTCTCACTGCGGCCATGTCTTTGAGGGATCGACCACGGCGTGAATTTTAATTTTTCATTTATAATTTGATGTTTTCTCATGCTACGTTTTATGATTCTGTTAAAAAATTTTGTACGTTTTTATATTTTTATATGTTTTGCTTAAGATACTTCTGTTTGTTCTTGTAGAAATTGTTTCATGTTTGTTTTTGTTTTCTTTTATTAATTGTTTGATTTCTTTTGTCCATTATGGTGTGTTTTGTGTTTTTTATCATCTTGTATTGTTTTACAAATTTGTCTTATGTTCTGTATGTTTTTTTATTAAATGTTTTTTTTTTCTAATCTTGTTATTTTCAAGTTGTGAGTGTATATATTTTTTTTTTTTGGGTTTTGTATGTTTTCTTGTCGGTTTTTTTGTAATGTTATTTGCATTTTTAGAAAGTGATGGTTACTTCACTTTCTTATTTTTGTATTTTTTATTTTTTTCAATAACATATAAAAGGTTTTTCAATAAAAATCTTCTTTTTGAATAGCAGGCTATTTGGGCAGTTGTCAATTTTTAAGCTATTATCTTTTGAAATTTGACAAGTAAAAACTACGGCATTATTAAAAATGAAATGATACACGCTTCAACAACGCATTGAAATTATTAAAGTTTACTACAAAAAATTAAAAAAAAAAATCAGTCACAGGTTTCAAAACTAAAGCATTTTTTTGTCGTCGTAAAGCACCTTCTCGGCTTGGCAATAGTAAACCTGGTGGACAAATTTGAGCTGTTAGGACAAGTTTGTAATGTGAAGAATCGAAACCTTGTGCATCGCTTAAGAACACATAAGAATATTGCTGATGTGGTCCGTAGTGTTGAAGAAAACCCAGGTTTGTTGATCTTTAAAATTAAACATTTCACAAACAACATTACACCGTATTTTGCATAAAAACTTAAGTCTTAAGGCTTTTAAAGTTTAGTTAACTCAAAAGCAAAATCTTTGCTGTTGGGTCCTTCAAATGCTTTAAAACGATCCGAAATTTTATCGAAAAATCATCTTCTGTGATGAGGCCCATTTTCACTTCGGAGGCTACGTTAATAAGCAGAATTGTCGCATTTGGGGCTTAAAAAAACCAAGAATGATTGTCGAAAAGTTTTTGTATCCTTAACGTGTCATTGTTTGGTGCGGTTTTTGGGCTAACGATGTGATTGAACTCAACTTTTTTGAAAATGAAGCTGGTGCAACTATTACGGTGAATGGATGGCGCTACCGAGCTATGAATAATGAGATTTTATGGCCGGAATTGGAAGATATTGATATGGACGACGTTTATTTTCACAAGCAACAAAACCTGACCGTGTAATTTCTCAATAAGGTGATCACAATTGGTTACCGAGATTTTGTGATTTAACATCTTTAGACTTTTTTTTGGGGCCACGTAAAAGATAAGGTTTATGCTAATGCTCCACAATTGATTTAAGACTTTATAGATGGAATTCGTGAAGTTATCAAAGACATACAGCCGCAAACGTGCGAATTGGTCATGGAAAATTTCATGAAAAGAATGTGGTACTGCAACCGTAACTGTGAAGACCATTTGACTGATATCGTTTTCAAATGTTAATGCAATACCTTCCTCTTTACAATGAAATAAGCATTTATTGATTTTTCTTAAAAAATACTAATTTTATTTTAATATCAAAATGAAACTTCTTATTGGAAAACCCTATACAATACAATTGCCTAATCTATAATTGATTTTTTTTGTTTCTCTTTTTTTTACACTTTTACACTTTTGTACTTTTGTAGGTTCTTGTGTTTGAATTTGGTGTTTGCGATTGTTAATTTATATGTTATGCAGAGTTTCATTAGTTGTCTACCATTATTATTTAAAGTGTCTATATTGTTTTATTGTGGGTGAATATTTGCGTTTATGTTTATTAACATTATTGACACATTTTTTAACTTGATTTTAACTTTTTTATCTTTATTCAATCCGTATGCTGCTACGAAAGGTACTTTAATTTTAATTTATAGCTCTAAATCCATTTTAGTATTTGTAATTTCTAGTTTTGTTTTATTTCTTTCTATTTTATATGTATTAGTATTTTAAATTGATAGCTGCTTTTTTTTTACTTTTTACCGTTTTATATTGGTAAATGATTGTTTAGGAACCTTATATACAACTGACGCAACTAACGCTTATCCACTTATCCACTTATCCACCACACCGTGCGCTTACGTTGTGTATTAATTAGTTTACCACTTAATTATTTTAGAAAGGGCCAATGTTGTTAAATTACTGAAACTATTTTTTGTCCTGTTTTAAGTTGGTCTTGGCTTGCTGCGTTGCGCTCAAAGGTCAACTGGCCTATCTAATACAGTGTCAACATGCTTTTGGCTATTACGTTTAAGGCTTTATTGCTATATACAAAATTATAATACTTGAACTGCATTGTGTGAATAACAAAATTTTGTACAGCTCTACAAGCATGCTACAGTTGTCAGTACTTAAAGTTTCTATCAGCAAATATTATAACAATCTATAACTAGTTATCTACCATTAACACAACCAGATGCTTTATTTGCACGCAAATAACAATGCATAAGGTACATTAACTATTATAAACAATGCCAACAAATAACACTGTTTTAATTGTTACTGTTGTTTTGTCTGTTTTCTTTTTTTTGTTTTTAGGATTTTACTCTTTTTTTCTTTTTGTTTTTTTATAATTTGTTTTCTTTTTTAAATTTTTGTTTAGTTTATTTCTTGTTTTATGACTATGTGTTTGTATTTTATTTTTGATATTCTTGCCATTTATGTTTTATGTTAATTTCTATGTTCTCTAGGCTATCTCTTAACTGTTTAAACTTGCCACTTTTTTATTTTTTTATTTATTTGCCGTTTATTTTTAATTTTGTTTTTGCTTTCTGCAGTTTTATTTTTGTTTTTGCAAAATTTTCTTTTAATTCTTGGTGTTTTGTTTGCATTTCTTTATTTATTTTTGTTTTTATTTCTTTAAATTTTATTATAATAGCTTTTATATTGCATTTTTTTATCTACTCTTGTGTTTTTTTTTCTGGTTTCTGTTGTGTCTTGTTTTTTTTTTAGAATTAGCTTACGATATCAAAGGTACTAAAGAGATATACGAGGTTTGTTAAAGAGGTAGTGTGGGGGAACAAATGCAGCGTTGGATAGCTGGAAGTGTCTACTATTTCAAACACGTGTTTGTTGTTGTAGTAATTGTGCGATTGTTGTATAAGCATTTGTATAATTGCTGAAACTGTAAACGCCGATAAAAAACTGTCAGAAATATTTTACATGACAAGTTAAACATAAAGAAAGCCTGCGCAAAGTTGGTCCCAAAAAATTGACTTTTGACAAAAGGCTCGTCCGTCAACAGATCTGCTCAGATTTTTTTGAGAAGTTAGCTGAAGATCCTGAATTGATTGAAACCAAATTTTATAGCCATGTTAATTGTTTTTTTTTTATATTAACGTCAATTGGCGGAGCTCTTAAATGCTCTTACAAAAGAAGACTTCTAGCATTGTTTTGACCAATGGAAAAAACGAATGGAACTGTGTATGGCGAGGGGAGGAAAGTACTTTGAAGGGCAGCATTCAATTATAGAATAATTTTTGAAATAAAATTTGGTTTCTTAAACATTCTCCTTATTTAATAGCCAGACCTTGTATTAAAAGACTAACAAAGTATTTAAATTAAAAGTTTAAACAAAAACATGTACATCTTGTGTTAGATTTTCCAACTTTTGGATTAGTATATTGGGACCAATTCTTTGACTTTTATGTGTTAACGACGTAGGATCATGCTTTGAAACCTGTAAGTACTTCTTATACGCGGATGATGACATTAATTGTTAAAATTTAAAAAATGCACAACAAGCTTTAAGCAAAATACAGAAGGAAATCTGGCAGTTTCAACAATGAGCCCAGAACAAAGAACTCATAATAAACAGAGAAAAACTCAAGCTTGTCCACATAATATCCCCACATCAAACCAACCTAATCTTTTACGATGTTTAATCACCAGATAATTGAACTATCATGAGAACATATAAACTGTCTTTAAGCAAAATTATCTCGGAATGTGGGTGACTAGACAATAATTTTCAGCTGCAAACCGCATGTGAATGAAATAAGACACAAATTAAAACTATTTGCTAATAAATTATTTCAAGCAGTTTTCTGACAGAAAAAAACGATGATAACGATATACCGAGCGTTGCCTGAATCAATAATAATATATAGAATTACTGTGTAAAGACAAGCTTTTGATTATATTCTAAACAAATAAAAAAACACTCAAAATTATTATTAGAATTATTAAACATCAAGCAACTATTTAAACTGAGATATATTATAAACAACATAAAAAATAATGATAACTAGACAAAAATAAACTACAACAAAGTTACAAGAAATAATGTAGCGGCAAAATTTGTAGTGGAAAGATTTACATTAAATATGGAAAAAAAGTATTAATTAGAGCATTATTTAATAAAATCTCAGACGAGATAAAAAAAGCAAAATTAGCAAAACTTCTTAAACAAAAAATAAAAATTTTGATTAATACTTAATAGTAATTATATATTATTAATATTCTGTATTATATTGAGAGAGCGTGTCGCAGTGGTCTAGGCATCCGGCCGCTGTACCGAAGATCGTGAATTTGATATATATTTTTTTTTTATAAGAAAAGAAATCATACACTTTGTCCGTAATGTGATTTCCTTCGGCAGAAAAAAGTTCTTTAACACTGCATAAACTGTTTGTTTAAATTTTGCGTCTAATTTGCGCTTTCTGTTTTTATGGCCGTTACTGATTAATTTTGCAATCTTTGTATTTGATTTAATGTCACATTTTGTTGTATTTAATTTTTAGTGATTTTATTATTTTTTTATCCTGATGAGTTTTCTGCTAATAAATGTAACGGTTTTTGCTTTTGCCTTTATGTTCGCACCTAATCTAAACTCATGGACAGAATTAACGCACCACCACAAATATTTTGTGTTATTTCAAAATAATGATAATTTTTAGTTTTCTAGCTATATTACAAGTAGGTTGTGGACCTACTTGGACAGCTCAAGTAAATGCTGTCAACAAATGTTTTGTTTTAAAAGTACAAATGCAAATAATAGTTATTTGTTTTACTAGGCATAAAAGCACAAGATTTAATGCCGCGGCTGGTGTTTGAAACCAGCCAAGGCATTAAATCTGCTTTTCTGCCGTGTGAAACATATAATTTTTTCTTCAAATTTGTTCCAATTCCACGCAAAATCGACTTTTTTATATTAAAATTGCGTTTCATTATCAATATCCAAATAACTAAATTATTTTAACAAAGGTAACTGGACCCTGCGTTACTATGTTTACCGCTGATGATGTTTGTTGAATATGTTTGTTTACTGTTTACTTTGTCATTGTCAATTTTGAAAAGTTATCATGTTAGAAATGGATTTACTGCAAAGTGATGCAATTAACACCATCTGAGATAAAAGACCAGGCGCGAGATGTGGAATTTAATCTTTTACCGGAAAAATCAAGAACTGTATATGAACTCACATACAGCAGATTTATGGAATATTGACAGAAGAAAAATATAGGATCTTTCTCTGAAAATGTGCTGATTGTCTATTTTTCCGATCTTTTAAAGAAAGTGAAGCCTTCAACGTTATGGTCTACCTATTCGATGTTGAAAGCTACCCTGAACATAAAAAATAACATTGATTTAGCAAAATACATGAAGTTACGGGCTTTTTTGAAACGCCAGTCAGACGGATTCCATGCAAAATAATCCCGAGTTTTTCAAAGAGAAGAAATCGAGAAATTTTTATCAGATGCCCCAGATGAACTGTATTTGTGTACGAAGGTAGGAATATATTGAAAATGATCTTTTATGGATTAAAGAACTAATTTTCAATTTATATTTTAGGTTGTACTTATTGTTGCAGTCGCTGGGGCTTGTAGATGTGATGAGCTTTTGCAAATGAAAACAGATGATATAAATGATATGGGCGACAAATTGCTAATTATGCTACCAAATACTAAGACCAAAAGATCAAGATCTTTTGTAGTAACGGAATATTTAAGCGTTTACAGAAAATATGCAGCCTCCAGACCCTCGAATTTAAATAATCGGCGTCTTTTCTATAAATATGCGAACGGTAAAGCACTTCATCAATTCATTGGCATTCACAAATTCGGTAAAATGCCAGAAGAAATTGCTACTTTTCTGGGACTATCCCATGCGAAAGAGTATACCGGGCACTGCTTTTGCAGAACTTTAGCCACGTTGCTGGTGCATTCTGATGGGGACATAACAATGTTGAAGCAACATGGAGGATGGAAGTCTTCCGCTGTCGCGGAGGGTCATATTGAGGACTCGCTAGCCAATAAGTCGAACATCGGCAATAAAATATTTTCTGGCGTTTCCGGAGTATCAAGTGTGGATACTAAAGTTGTTAATTTTACTGGAAAGGAGGGAAGTGGACAGAGTTTAATTGTATTAAATAATTGTTCAAAATTCACCATAAATATATCTATTAAATAAAAATTTCGTGTTGTAGTTTGTAGTTTTAATGCAATAAAACCAGTTTATTATCATCAGCATCATTTTGAGTTTTCTTAATGTCATTGTCAATTTTAATAACCAGTTTGATTTAAATTATTACTTGAAAGGTTGCCTAGCAACGAACTTTTTCTGCCTAGGCAGTAAAAGTGGACTTTTTTTGCCTAGGCATTAAAAGTACAACTTCTAAGCCTGCCATGTGTCATTAAAAGGCCGCTTTTAATGTCATTTGGAGAAAAAAGCATTTAAAATCTTATCGAAAATTTTTGCGTATTAAGACTAATTGTCTTTAACCATCAAGTTTTGTATGTTATTGATAATGTCAGTGCAAGTGTATTACATTTTAGTAATAAATTCCAGAACAAATTGTTAGTGTAGAAAGCAGTAAGATCATTAAGGAATATTTGATGCGTCATGTTGCTAATGTGATAGAAAGAAATCATTCCAATATAAGTAGCTTGGTTACACGATTTAACGAGACAAGTTTTTACTAACGATGGCCAGGACAAGGGCAAATATGCTGTAATAATCCAATAAATAAGCGTTTTCTTAGACTATTAGCTCTAATAAACAAGAAAACTACTAGTAACATCCTAAAAAATGAGTTTGTAGCTGCTCACAATCTTCTTGTATCTTCCCGAACGATTAGAAAGCGCTTAAATGAAGTTGGATTGGACAGCAAAAAAACGGCCAAAAAACTTCTTCAAAATTTAAAGATTGCGTTTTGCGAGAAATCATCAAGATTAAATTCTTAATGATTGAAAGATGGTTTTATTTTCAGATGAAACAATGATTAGCCTTATACCTCTTAATGAACGTGAGTTTGTCTGGCAAAGGTCTGGAGAGAGATTTGCTAGTTGCAATATTTTTTCAAGAATCCCGTTTGGTGGTGGTTTTGTAATGTTTTGGGGAAGCATCTGTTTTGATGACCGCACAGAGTTGGTCCCTATACGTGTTAGGTCAATGAATGCGGAATATTATCTTGAATACATTATTGTTGCCTATGTAATGCTATCTGCTGGTTTTGTAGGGCACAATTTCTTTATTATGCAAGATAATGCTTGTCCTCATGTGGCTAGGCAAGTTACTTGCTACTTAAATGCTGTTGCTATTCCGTTTATAGAATGGCCTGCCAATAATCCTGACATGAACCCAATAAAGCATTTATAGAACAAAATAAAAAAAAAGGGTTTGGCATTGTACATCTCTACCTGCCAACTACAATCAACTGCAGCAATTCAAGATTGGGACAATACTCTTCAAGAAGTCATTGAAAATTTGATCTCTAGTATGCCAAGACGTATTAAAGCAGTAATTAGGAGTAGAGAAGGACATACACAATATTAGAATAGCTCTAATTCTCTAAACTTTATTGTTTTTGTTTGTTTTTTGTTTGCATGTTGTTTTCAAGAAAAAAAGTTTGATAAAAAAAAATTAGATGTAATTGTTTTTTAGATGTTTTGCTGATTTTATTTACAAACTTCTAGACAGTACCTAACAATAAGATTTTATGACCATTTTATTGCAATATTATTTTTAGTATTGTAATTATACAAGTTTAATTGAGTGGTGCGTTAATTTTGTCAATGAGTTTATATACAAATAATGTACTATGACAAATTACATTGCGAAAGTTAAACATCTACGTTTAAACTTAATTTTTTTAAATTAAATTGCACAAATTGATTTGAATTGATCTATTTTGCATTCTGTAAATAATACCTGTATTTAATGCTTCTTTAAGTAAATTAATCATTTTTAATTTTAATGGTTGTTTTAATTATAGAGACAAAACTAAATTATGTTTTTGTTTAAATATAAAATTAATGAAAACATAACTAACTAAAGAAGTAAATGCATTTTTCAATTTGTCATCTTTGACTTTTATAAAATTTGCAGATATGTACAAATTACACGTTTCATTAGATTTTTATAGATGTTTTGGGTATAATTTCTTACGATTATGTGATTGATACTAAAGTATTAAAAAATGTTGCACATAAAATAATTTTGGGATTATCTTAATTTATCAAACTTACATTTGTTGAGCATATTAACTACATGTGCCATAAAATAGGATACAGAAGTAGAAATAAGTTAAATATAACAACATAAAATGACTAAAGCACCACTAACTTACTATAAATAACATTTCAAATTAACGTATTATGAAAAGTATTAATCTGATTAACTGAATATGTTGGTATAAAAAGAAAATTGTAGTCATTGTTAACCGGACACACAAAAACATTGAATTATAGATTATTTTTTTTAATTATATATATATTTTTTTAAATTTGTTATTGCGGATAGTAAATACAAAAATATTGTACAAATTTTTTATCAAACTCTAGATTGTTTTTTCTAATATAATAAATGAAACAAACGATTGAAAATGTCAAATCTCTAATGAGAAATATTATTTATTATATTATTAGCAATTAGATAGTTTAAAGGAAGTAAGATTACATATTCAATAACATACAATACACACGTTAATAAAATTAAATGATAAC
The DNA here is from genome assembly GCA_963932245.1 of Tachinus rufipes. NCBI lineage: Eukaryota > Metazoa > Arthropoda > Insecta > Coleoptera > Staphylinidae > Tachinus > Tachinus rufipes. Next base: position 36,678,779 of record OZ010742.1, on the reverse strand, counting down.
GATTTTTATTTATAATATAATAACAGTTGCATTTATGAATTCCATTTCATTCATTTGAAACTTTTGTATGATGTGAATTTTATGGTTATTAGATCGTATTATTATCCTGCTATTGTACATATTATTTACATTCAAAATGCCGTGTCATTAAATCCGATGCCGGAAATATTATTATATATTTTTTTGCCGCCAAATAATCCACCTAGGGGGGTTGACAGTCATCACTTAACCTTACTCTTGTTTCCTTAAACGCCTCAGCTCACTGACGTTACATAATCCGGGTCTCGCTGATAATTAATCACCATGCTAAAACTAACTCGGTGCGGTTAGCACCCGTGACAAATAGTATGTCTCAAATGTGTCAACCCTGCTATTATAATAACCCCATTCACTATTGTAAGATGTTATCCAGGTCGGCAGGCACCCCGCATACATATTTTTTTTAATATAACGGGTCCTGGTGGATAAAAAAGTATTGTAAATTGTTGCATCGATTCGATACACATCCCCAATGTTATTGACATGGTTCAAGTGTTTATGCTATTTGCATTGCTGTTGTTTAATCTTGAGTGCAGGTATAAGATTCAACCCTATCACGATTTTTTTGGTAATTTATTATAGCACTAGAAATATGAACTTACAAGATTATATTATCTACTAACATAAATGCTCTTCTTTTTATATAAAGGAGGGTTCATTTTTGACACGTAATTAATATTGTTTGTAAATGGCAAAGTCAACGTATTTTGTGAGATTGATGGGTAATATCAAAAAATAATATTCTCAAATATTGTGAAAGTTATTTGAATAGAAAAGAAATAAAAAAATATAATAGCATAATAATAACAATTATACTTTTTGAAGTTTCCTTAAAAGTTATAAATTATTTAATAGTTGCTAAATCTAACTATAATGATCGCAATTATGTACAATACATTTCTTCCTTAATGTACTAGTACTTTATGTGTAGGTCAATCAATATGAAACAATGAAAACCCGTTGATGTACCAGCAATATTTAAATAATTTATTCAATGGGAATTCTCACTATAACTATAAAATAGATTAAAACTAAAAAAAACATAATTAATTGATAGGTGTCAATTGCATTTTATTTTGAGTGCAGGTATAGATGGCATCCCCTTGAAGACTATTTTTTATTATTGTATTTCTAGGCAATTTATTATGTCACTTTCAGTAGGAAATATGAACTCCTTTTGTATTACATTCACTATATGCTCTTCTAATAAAGAAAGGGTGCAATATGACAAGTAATTAATATTATTCTTAAATATCATTTGATATTGCCTTTCCCAAAACCTTTACTATTTCTGATTTATTACTAAATTTTATAGCCATAAATCTCAATAACAATTTAATAATGATATTAACTAAACAGTAAAAAATAAACTGATTCGGATTAAAATATTAATAAAAATTTTAATTTGCTTTGCAATATTCACGGTAAATTTTAATTATTATACAGTTTTTCAATTAATTTTACGCATTGTCATGATGAATATGTAATTAGCAAGATTCATGACTACACATGGGGTGTTTAATTAGTTGCAAAATTAATAATTATTATCAATGGACATGAAATTGGCTGTGAATACACGTAATGTGATTTAACTATTAAATAGATAAACATTTCAAAATATCAACGGCGTGTTTTTACGCAAATTAATCACTATCAATTAAGCAGGATGAGCCTCGTTACTTATGTATATTATTATCTGGGGTATCCGTAAAAGCTCTTTTTTACAAGAATACTCAATTTCATATCCACAGTATAAATTACGCATGGCGCAATTACAGAGAACGTCTATATAATAGATAATTACCGCATTTTGTAATAGGAAACTTGAGTAAAAATCAGGAGGCTTAATGAGAAATTTCATACGATTTCGCGCAGAAGTGGATATGGTAAAAAACCCTAATATTCCACAACCGCGGCGAGACATTATAAATTATTTTATAAAGAGTTTTAAATGCAGCATTTGCATACGCGAAATTTTAGTTATATAAGATGATAACACGAAACGCAATAAAGCGTAAATTAATAAAGGTTGTTAATTAAATTTTAATTCACAAGAAAATTAATCGTATGTAACGTCCGATTTTTTACTAATTACTTGTAATGAGATGTATTATTTGATTTTAATACTAACTAATGAGATTAGTTTAATTTAAAGTATTATGTTTTTAGAAATAAATTTTATTACGTAGAAATATATTCAATAATAAATTATTTTATTCATTTTATTTGTTTGGGATTTTTTCTTTGAAGCTATGTTTATATTTGCTTTTAAGTAAATTGATCAATTTATAATATAATTAATGCTTGAGCATTTACAGAATGATGCATTGTAATTTTTATTCTACAAAAAACATTACAAAATATGTATTATTACATTGTGGATTAACTAACCAGCAATCAAACCTCAATATTTTTGTTTTATATTTTACTCCTTTTAAATATATAGGATAGTAGTATTTTATAAAATAATTAAAGTCTACCAAGTATCTGATCGCCATCTAGCACTTTGTCAAAAATTTGAATTATTAAGAACATTTTTGACAAAACAACAATGCTAATAAATATTAATGTGAAAAAAAAGAAAGTAAAATTGTGACCTTGGAAATGAATTTTTTTTGTTAACAATTTCAGTAAAAATGAAAAAGAAATTGAAAATGTGATCATTATAACATTAAAAGATACTAAAGTTACCGCAAAAATAGACATACTCCTTTTTTTAGAGTGCGGTATCCACTTAACAAAGTTTGGCTATTATGTTGGCAACCATAACTCTATTTTTCTAAACAGTTACCTATTCTGTAATGCAGTCAAACTATTACCGGAAATTTTTTAGCCATGAAGTTCTGCGTCTTTCCACGCTTCCATGATTTTTTTATGATAAGTTACAAAATATTATATATATTTGGATGCCTCATAATATGAACAAGATACAAGAGCTTTCTTATCTTGATGGTCTTGATAATCTCTTTATTCATGTTTAGAGCCGATTTTGTCAGCGTCCACGTTTATATAAAACAGAGAAAACATAGCATCTTACCATTCTTATCAGCAGTTTAAGGTTTAATTCATGTTCTGTAAGTGCGGATAAAAGCAAATTTAATTGTTTACTTAAACTTGACTTTATATTAATTGGATGTCAATAAAAAGGTTAAACATGTTTTACACTTTCATGTGTACAATTTATTAGTGTTAAATAGTTGTTTAATATTTGTTAAAAAAAATGCAATTATGATGATATTTGAGAACAAAATTGCATTATATTATTATATATACTCTGTCAATACTCTACGTTTAAGCAAGAATAAAATACTCCGAAATATGATGGATAAAATGAGACAATATGATTAATGTGCATAAATTTGCTTTTTCTTGAATATTAGAGTGCTAACTGCTCAATACTATCAACATAAAAAATAATTTTTAAAATTAATAGTTAATTTTTTGTAATTAATAAAAAAAAAATTCAAATCATTAGTTTGTATTTGGAACTAATGAGCATTTTAACTTGCCAAGTACGATGATATATAAAACATTTTTATTTCCAAAAAATTAAAAAATCATCCTTTATTCGGATACGTGTAGAAGTCTAAACAAAAATGTGTAAGTAGCTGTTAAGTTTTTGACTGTTCTCTCTATAAACAAAAATTTGAATACAAATTCACAATGAACCTAAATTTTCTATTAACATGAATACCAGTGAAAAAAAAAACAACAAAAATGTTGTCTTTTTCTTCGTCTTTATCTAGGACTATGTCCAGATATTTACTTGATTTATTGCTTTATATTTCTTCTGGTGGCATCGTTTTGATAAACTTAATGTTTTGAGTTTTGTAGTCTTGACTAATTTTGATAGACGTTTGTCAATTTGTCAACGTAATCTTTTAATTCTCTTTTTCATTTCCTGATAAACCTCACTGCAACTTGGATTTTGCACTGCTTTTTCACGTCTTTGTTCTTCTTTCTGTTATGTAGTGTGTTTCCAGAAATTCTTCTAAGAATTCTAATTTTGGTTGTTTTTAGAGTCGTTTTGATTCTGCGTTTTTAGCTTTTGTTTTGCCCGCGTATGTAATTTTTAAGCCCGATGAACGTTTTGTATAACCTTGTTTGTGCTCTGATGTTTATTTATTTACTTCTGAACGTCACATCTCTTAGATATCCCAAGACTATAGCTGCTTTGATTAATTGCTTTTGTATTTCTACTTTTATGTTTCAGTTGCTAGTGATTATCCTGCCAAAGTAATTGAATTTTATGACTTGTTTAACGCTTTAATTGTAAAGTTAATTTACATTGCCTTGGCTCTTTAGCAATAATCCTTGATGCAGCTTTTTTTAATGAGATGACCATGTTGAATTAGCAATTAGTTTGAATTTGTACAGCATTTTCTGCAAGTCGTTTTTGTTTTCAGATATAATGACTACACTGTCTGTATAGCACACACTTTTGATATTTTTGTCCCATTCTGTGTCACTTGCCCCACTTGCTTTAATCTATTTTGTTCACAATCAGATTGAATAGAATTGGGCCAAGGCATTTTTTTTAAATAATTCTCTCCGTAATTGGGGCCATTTTTTGTCATTTTGCCGCCTGTTCTTATCCTTGTTGAATTATTTGTGTTATTAGGGGTCAACCTTTTCGTTTTTTAGTATTTTGAGTACATCTTTTAGCTTTACTATGTTTTATTGTATTGCTTAGTTTTTTCTGCTATTTGGAGTAGAGTGAATATTGCAACAATGCTAAATCTATTCTGGCAGAATCCTTGTTTTTCCCTGCTCATTCTTTTTTAGCTGTTTTAACAATTAAGTTAGTAGTTTCAAAGTTGCACTCAATAAGCAAATGCCACAATAATTGTTTGGATAGGCTTTTTCCCTCTTTTAAATATAAGTTTTGTCACGCATTCTTTCCGTTGGTTAGGTATTTGGCCAGTCGTTAAGATTTTGTTTTAAAATGTGGCAAGCTTATCAATTAGTGTTTCTACACTGTGCTTGGTCATTTTATTGTTTATATCATCAGGTCCAGGTAACATAATAATTTTAAATTTTTAACTGTTTTTTCTATTATCCTTTAATTATTTTAATTTCTAAAGCTGTTTTTGAAATTGTAGTTTAGATTAGGTTATGTTATATTCCTTGTGTGCGCTTTTGTAGAATTCTTTGAAATATGTTTCCAATTGTTCTGGTTTAATTGTGTTTATCAAAAAATTATTATTAATGATTTTTTTTTAGATTTTTTAGAACGCACCGTGCTTTAGACTTTTTTCTGCACTTTTGCTTGTTTTGTACAAAATCGAAACAACTGATCTTACTCTTCGACTATATTGCATCTCAGGTACTGGCCTGGATTCATAATAATAATTGTTTTTTTACTGTTTAGACCATAATCCTTATTATATATTTTGCCGGAATAGATGTTAAATATAAGTGGGGACAGTATACAGCTGTGTCTCTTTGTATGTTTTATCATTTTACTTTGACATTATCTGTTTGTAGCCAGTAGAATTTTGCTAATCTGGTTCTACATAAAACTTTACATCAATATACTCTGTTTATTTATTTATTAAATTAACATATTTTTATTATATTTTAAATTTTGATCATAAAACTAGACTCGTAACCAAAAATTATTATAATTTGAAACTTAGGTCTATAATTTTTTTTAACTTTAGATAACATTTAAAACGACTTATTGTACGTCTTTTTTTATTTTGTCAAACTTGAACCATTCTAATAGTGTTTTTTTTAAGTAAGGTAAAGGGTTTACTTTTAAAACTTCAAAGACAGTGCGACACGTGTTCTTTTGATTCTAAAAGGCTGAAATTTGGTATGACTTATTTTTTTTTGTACAAAGATCATTTTTTGAAGGTGCACACAAAAAAATACTACAACAAAAGTTTAAGAACTAGTCTAATATTCAGGGTAAGTCGGGAGGAACGGGCCAAACTCCAGGAATGCATTGTTCACTTGAAAATAATGTAAAAAAGCTTAAATGTTGTTATCCGAGTTATATTTGCTTTTAAGTTAGAGCGTAATTAAAATAAATAAAATTTCTACATTAACGATTTGGAAATCATAGCCTTTTTTATAATTAATGTTCAAAAATACCGTAATTTTTTTCTATACATTTTTTGCTTTGTCTACAGGGAAGGGAAATAGGTGCTCCCCTAATTGAGTTATGTTTTTGTTTAAGATCGGCTGCAACATTTCTAATGCGTTGAATTAGTGCATCTCGAGTGTCTACTTTTACGTTGTACGCTTCATCTTTGAATCAGCCTTATAAACAATAATTTAATGTTAAAAAGTTTAGAGATATTGGAGACCAACTAATAGGACCAGCGCAACCAATCCAACGCCCTGCCCCCAAATGAAAATCGGATAACTACATTTAAGTTTATTTACATTATTCTTACGTGTACAATGCACTTATAAAATTAAAAAATAATAATAATAAATATAAATATTATATGATAATATTAATAAATAATAATTAAAATATTCTATTAATCAATATTATCAATAATAGTCAGCTAATTTCTTTTTTTTTTGTAGACATTGCAAGCTTGAAAAAATAGTTTTTTGATGAAGGTGTTGGATGCTGGCGCTGAAAAATATTGATTATTTTTTTTTATATTTTTGTGGATCCGCTTGTATTCGGTCTTGGATTTGATTTTGTTTTTATTTGTAGGAGTTGGTTCCGGTATCCGGTTTCGGCCAAAAAGTGGATCCGGTGGCATCACTAGTAATAATGTAAGTTATTTATTTAATTCAAACATTTTAAAAAGGCAAAAAATTGTATGATTTAATTGTAAAACCTCAAACATTTTGACTTTTTTTTTACAATATTCTTAAACGTTGGTCTAATACAAAATGGCAAAAATTAATGCTGAAATGAGGTCATTCATGAATCTTAAGTGCATTTTTATCTTTAAGAGAACGTTTTTTAGATTTTTATAAATTTTGGTATAATGATCCCGTCAGGGTGTTAAGTTAAAAGTAAAGACCTATAAGAAATTATTGATGATACGCCTAATCGTTTATAAGAGTTTGTGATTAACTTTATTATAAAATTGAAATTTGTTTTTGGGTATTGTAAAAACTTAATAGTCTATCTCTAGTTAATCTAGCTTTTTTGTAAATAGCACACGTGAGAGAAATTAAGGGTTTTTATCACCCATCCTTATAATCTATTAAACTTTTCAGAAAAATATTGATTTTTGTAGAACGCGATCTGTTTGTCCGTTTTTTTAAATTCTCCTAAAAAAGCCAGAAAATTAATTAATTATTAGTAAAATATATAAAATCCAAAAAAAATTGCTTAAAAGTAATCCATTTTTAGCAATTATATGTTATATTTCACCCTAAGGCAAGCAAATCCAATTTTTTAATTTTTCCGATTAAAAGTTCTATGTTTCAGGAGTATCATATTTTCTTGCAAGAAATTTTAGAAAAGTAAAGACGAAATTGTGTTCTGCGGAAAATTTCCTACAAGATAAATCTTTTTGAATATGATTTTTGACTATTTTTTGTTTATTTACAGCACAAATACTGAAAGAAGACAAAATATTTAAAAAAAATTAAAATGGCCGCCGTTTACATCGTATTGCACTTAAACATGTGTACAAATTTGAACAAAATCGGAGATGTCAGTGTGGGAACTCTGTACTAAGTTTTTTTTTAACTGAACTACTATCCGCAACTATTTAAGGTACTATACCCAAATCTCATTTTTAATATGTAAGCTTATGCAAATGTGATTTAACTAAAAGATATTTACCGATGTGAAGACACCAACAAACCCCACCAACAAAACTAGGTTGACTAAAAATGCATTTGCTCGGTTATTAATGATAAAAAAAACAAAAGTCGCGCAAAATGATGATACGTCATAACTTGTTTAAAAACTGTGATCAGAAGCATTTTTTATTGAAAGTTGTTCTACATATCCTTATCCTATTTTGGTGTATTTATCAGTTTTCTCCGACGCACGGTTATCGAGTAATTAATTTTTGATTAGTTTTTGTAATCATTTTGAAATTAGCCGTAGTACGTACACAAGCTGTGGTCAGGCAAATTTTTTTACGTAGATCGGTTTTATTTGTTATAAGGTATATATTTACAAAAAATTAGCAATCTTGAAGTGTCGGTTTGCTAATTAGGTCTAATTAGGATTGTTAATTAAGCCATTCATTACGACATTTTTTTAACTACACATGTTATATATCACCGGATCAGAAATTTCAAGAGCTATCGAATGGTGTATTTATTTAATTATTTTGATCATTAATAACCGAGCAAATGCATTTTTAGTCAACCTAGTTTTGTTGGTGGGGATTTTCCACCAACAAAAGTCGCGCAAAATGATGATACGTCATAACTTGTTTAAAAACTGTGATCAGAAGCATTTTTTTATTGAAAGTTGTTCTACATATCCTTATCCTATTTTGGTGTATTTATCAGTTTTCTCCGACGCACGGTTATCGAGTAATTAATTTTTGATTAGTTTTTGTAATCATTTTGAAATTAGCCGTAGTACGTACACAAGCTGTGGTCAGGCAAATTTTTTTACGTAGATCGGTTTTATTTGTTATAAGGTATATTTTTACAAAAAATTAGCAATCTAGAAGTGTCGGTTTGCTAATTAGGTCTAATTAAGCTTGTTAATTAAGCCATTCATTACGAAATTTTTTTAGTTACACATGTTATGTATCACCGGATCAGAAATTTCAAGAGCTATCGAATGGTGTATTTATTTAATTATTTTGATCATTAATAACCGAGCAAATGCATTTTTAGTCAACCTAGTTTTGTTGGTGGGGATTGTCCACCAACAAAAGTCGCGCAAAATGATGATACGTCATAACTTGTTTAAAAACTGTGATCAGAAGCATTTTTTCATTGAAAGTTGTTCTACATATCCTTATCCTATTTTGGTGTAATTATCAGTTTTCTCCGACGCACGGTTATCGAGTAATTAATTTTTGATTAGTTTTTGTAATCATTTTGAAATTAGCCGTAGTACGTACACAAGCTGTGGTCAGGCAAATTTTTTTACGTAGATCGGTTTTATTTGTTATAAGGTATATTTTTACAAAAAATTAGCAATCTTGAAGTGTCGGTTTGCTAATTAGGTCTAATTAAGCTTGTTAATTAAGCCATTCATTACGATTTTTTTTTAACTACACATGTTATATATCACCGGATCAGAAATTTCAAGAGCTATCGAATGGTGTATTTATTTAATTATTTTGATCATTAATAACCGAGCAAATGCATTTTTAGTCAACCTAGTTTTGTTGGTGGGGATTTTCCACCAACAAAAGTCGCGCAAAATGATGATACGTCATAACTTGTTTAAAAACTGTGATCAGAAGCATTTTTTTATTGAAAGTTGTTCTACATATCCTTATCCTATTTTGGTGTATTTATCAGTTTTCTCCGACGCACGGTTATCGAGTAATTAATTTTTGATTAGTTTTTGTAATCATTTTGAAATTAGCCGTAGTACGTACACAAGCTGTGGTCAGGCAAATTTTTTTACGTAGATCGGTTTTATTTGTTATAAGGTATATTTTTACAAAAAATTAGCAATCTAGAAGTGTCGGTTTGCTAATTAAGTCTAATTAAGCTTGTTAATTAAGCCATTCATTACGAAATTTTTTTAGTTACACATGTTATGTATCACCGGATCAGAAATTTCAAGAGCTATCGAATGGTGTATTTATTTAATTATTTTGATCATTAATAACCGAGCAAATGCATTTTTAGTCAACCTAGTTTTGTTGGTGGGGATTGTCCACCAACAAAAGTCGCGCAAAATGATGATACGTCATAACTTGTTTAAAAACTGTGATCAGAAGCATTTTTTCATTGAAAGTTGTTCTACATATCCTTATCCTATTTTGGTGTAATTATCAGTTTTCTCCGACGCACGGTTATCGAGTAATTAATTTTTGATTAGTTTTTGTAATCATTTTGAAATTAGCCGTAGTACGTACACAAGCTGTGGTCAGGCAAATTTTTTTACGTAGATCGGTTTTATTTGTTATAAGGTATATTTTTACAAAAAATTAGCAATCTTGAAGTGTCGGTTTGCTAATTAGGTCTAATTAAGCTTGTTAATTAAGCCATTCATTACGATTTTTTTTTAACTACACATGTTATATATCACCGGATCAGAAATTTCAAGAGCTATCGAATGGTGTATTTATTTAATTATTTTGATCATTAATAACCGAGCAAATGCATTTTTAGTCAACCTAGTTTTGTTGGTGGGGATTTTCCACCAACAAAAGTCGCGCAAAATGATGATACGTCATAACTTGTTTAAAAACTGTGATCAGAAGCATTTTTTTATTGAAAGTTGTTCTACATATCCTTATCCTATTTTGGTGTATTTATCAGTTTTCTCCGACGCACGGTTATCGAGTAATTAATTTTTGATTAGTTTTTGTAATCATTTTGAAATTAGCCGTAGTACGTACACAAGCTGTGGTCAGGCAAATTTTTTTACGTAGATCGGTTTTATTTGTTATAAGGTATATTTTTACAAAAAATTAGCAATCTAGAAGTGTCGGTTTGCTAATTAGGTCTAATTAAGCTTGTTAATTAAGCCATTCATTACGAATTTTTTTTAGTTACACATGTTATGTATCACCGGATCAGAAATTTCAAGAGCTATCGAATGTTGTATTTATTTAATTATTTTGATCATTAATAACCAAGCAAATGCATTTTTAGTCAACCTAGTTTTGTTGGTGGAGATTTTCCACCAACAAAAGTCGCGCAAAATGATGATACGTCATAACTTGTTTAAAAACTGTGGTCAGAAGCATTTTTCTGTTGGAAGTTGTTTTACGTGCCAGTGTCCTATCACAAGTTTATTTATTTTTTTTTTTTTTAATTTATTTACACATGTTATATATCACCGGATCAGAAATTTCAAGAGCTATCGAATGGTGTATTTATTTAATTATTTTGATCATTAATAACCAAGCAAATGCATTTTTAGTCAACCTAGTTTTGTTGGTGGAGATTTTCCACCAACAAAAGTCGCGCAAAATGATGATACGTCATAACTTGTTTAAAAACTGTGATCAGAAGCATTTTTTTATTGAAAGTTGTTCTACATATCCTTATCCTATTTTGGTGTATTTATCAGTTTTCTCCGACGCACGGTTATCGAGTAATTAATTTTTGATTAGTTTTTGTAATCATTTTGAAATTAGCCGTAGTACGTACACAAGCTGTGGTCAGGCAAATTTTTTTACGTAGATCGGTTTTATTTGTTATAAGGTATATTTTTACAAAAAATTAGCAATCTAGAAGTGTCGGTTTGCTAATTAGGTCTAATTAAGCTTGTTAATTAAGCCATTCATTACGAAATTTTTTTAGTTACACATGTTATGTATCACCGGATCAGAAATTTCAAGAGCTATCGAATGGTGTATTTATTTAATTATTTTGATCATTAATAACCGAGCAAATGCACTTTTAGTCAACCTAGTTTTGTTGGTGGGGATTTTCCACCAACAAAAGTCGCGCAAAATGATGATACGTCATAACTTGTTTAAAAACTGTGATCAGAAGCATTTTTTTATTGAAAGTTGTTCTACATATCCTTATCCTATTTCGGTGTATTTATCAGTTTTCTCCGACGCACGGTTATCGAGTAATTAATTTTTGATTAGTTTTTGTAATCATTTTGAAATTAGCCGTAGTACGTACACAAGCTGTGGTCAAGCAAATTTTTTTACGTAGATCGGTTTTATTTGTTATAAGGAATATTTTTACAAAAAATTAGCAATCTTGAAGTGTTGGTTTGCTAATTAGGTCTAATTAAGCTTGTTAATTAAGCCATTCATTACGACATTTTTTTAACTACACATGTTATATATCACCGGATCAGAAATTTCAAGAGCTATCGAATAGTGTATTTATTTATTTATTTTGATCATTAATAACCAAGCAAATGCATTTTTAGTCAACCTAGTTTTGTTGGTGGAAATTTTCCACCAACAAAAGTCGCGCAAAATGATGATACGTCATAACTTGTTTAAAAACTGTGGTCAGAAGCATTTTTCTGTTGGAAGTTGTTTTACGTGCCAGTGTCCTATCACAAGTTTTTTTTTTTTTTTTTTTTTTAATTTATTTAAGTGCGCTATCACCACAATTGCAGTTAATTAGTTTTTTTATTTATATGCCTAACTAATTGATTTAAAAAAGGACATGTTATATATCACTAAACGCGGATTTCAATTTGCTATCTTTTGGTGTATTTATCAGTTTTCTCCGTCGCATGGTTATCGAGTAATTAATTTTTGATTAATTTTTTAATCATTTTGAAATTAGCCGTAGTACGTACACAAGCTGTGGTCAGGCAAATTTTTTTTCGTAGATCGTTTTTATTTGTTATAAGGTATATTTTTACAAAAAATTAGCAATCTTGAAGTGACCGTTTGCTAATTAGGCTTAATTAAGTTTGTTAATTGAGCTATTCATTACAATTTTTTTTTAATTAGACATGTCATATATCACCGGATCAGAAATTTCAAGAGCTATCGAATGGTGTATTTATTTATTTTTTTGATCATTAATAACCGAGCAAATGCATTTTTAGTCAACCTAGTTTGTTGGTGGGGTTTGTTGGTGTCTTCACATCGGTAAGATATTTTTATATTGTTATGAAAAACATAATTCAAAAATTTTGAAATATAAATAAGTTAATAAAATCTATTTTTTGCAGAAAAAGAAGAGCAAGAGTTGGGACAAACTTGCAGATGGCATAAACATTATAATTTGATCCGGCCAATCCCAACACATAAGTAATGTTAGTAAATTTGTTTTGCACGTTTTTTTGTAATAGTGGCTCTATCTGGCTTTGATTTTAAGTAGGTTTTTAAGAAAATTAATTTTTGTAAACACAAAAAGGTGGTCAAAAGGTATGTTTAAAGTTGATATTGATTTTGTGAGTTTGTTATGGTTGTCATGGTAATATTTTTTTATTATTATAAGTAGTTACTTGAATAATGATGTCCAACTAGTAAGTAGTGTGAGCTATTGGTTCTTTAAGTGTGTAAAGCTTTGGTTTTTATTGGTCTATATAGTTGCGTTGAAGTATTTAGTATTGGTGTTTTTTTCAGTTACAAGCGCCGATATTTTAGGGCATATGCTTATGTTATTACCTTACGGCGACCATTGAATATATACATGTAAATTAATTCCATCAGTTATATTACCGAGCCCGTTAATTAAGAAAATAGAAGCACTGTAGATACTAACGAGGCCTAGTATCTGGTTCACCCACACTCTCATATTAAATGTAAAGCCAGACACGAATAGAGTGGCCTCTATAATAGGCAACTTAGTATACACAAAAATTATGTTAAATGTGGTTAAACTTATGCCTTTGCTCGTTTTAGCATCTTTCAATCCCAGAACAACGTCGCCCATGGAATGTTTAAAATGTAAGCGCAAATAAAAAATGCTAAAACGGGCAAAAGCATTAGTTTAACCACATTTAACATAATTTTTGTGTATACTAAGTTGCCTATTATAGAAGCCACTCTATTCGTGTCTGGCTGTAATTATGGTTACATGCACACTAACTATGTATTAGATTAATGCCTTGAATTATGCTGGTGTTTAAAATCTAACTCTCCGGACATATGGCATCCGTAATTTTTTTTGTGCCTTATAGACTAAATACATAAATACATTTTCTGTCACTGGTTTTATTTTAGAATCTTCAGAAATCATAAAAGAGTTTTAAGGAATCAAATTCTTTTTCGGATAAAACATTTTTTCATCTTTTATCATATTACTAAATAAATTTATAAAAGATTAAATAAAGTAGAAAAATGCACAATAAAAAGAAGAAGAACTGCATTATTAATCAGTAAAATTTTTGATTTTTTTTAGTTATTTTTAATTGAATTCACAAACCAACTTTTTTGTTGGCTGATATTTTAATTAGTTGTTTGATGTCAACAAATAGATTGAAATCAAGTTTGTAGTTGATAAGAACAAAAACTTTACAGTTTATATTTATGATTATTTTAGTCAATTATAATCTTTATAATTTCATAATATTAAAATAGCGTGTGGCAAAAATATCTTTCTCAATAATTGATTCGTATGATGGTATTATTCAGAAATGGAAATATTATTGTACACTGCACAATTATCAATACTAAAATAGTGTATCTAATTAAACCAATTACAAAAGAATATTAACTCAGTAGTTACACGTTACCTTTAACGTAAATAAAAATAAATAATTGTGCAAAATATTACATCAGTTTGCATAATTTTCACATTAGTAATATGCATTGTAGATTGCATTTATTAATATGATATAAAAATATACATGAACAAGCAAATTAAAGCTTTTATCAGCATTCAAAGCTAAAAGTAATACGTCCTTGCGAATTCTCCTTGAATTATAAAATAATGTAAACTCCTTATTCATCATCGCATTCGTCTCGCTAGTTATATTAACAAAGTAGGATATCCAACCCGATAAATTATTTGTATAAAAAGAATGCAATGTAATTAAATGCATTGCAAATGATAACTCTGGAGAATGAACATAATAAAACATGTGTATAATCTGAAAGATCTATCAAACCTAATATGTTCCAGTAATTTGTACGGTGTTCAGTAATAATTTTCGACGTCTATACAAACTAATATGTCCTAATTGACGATATAATTCAAGGCATTAATATTCATATGGTGGGTATTCAATGTTGCCAACTCTGATAAATGACCTACTGGGGAGTTCTATTTAATCTTATAAATTGTAAATAGGAATTTATAGTAGTATTTCTGCAATTTATAGATGATAATATGTTGCAAGAAGCGCATACGTATGTTAGTGTGTGCAAGTGAATCTGAATACCTCAGCAAGTGGGAAACGCGTAAATTGTGCAACTATGTTGCATCTATCATATTATTATTTATATCGAGGATTCTAATAGCTCAATCAAATTCATTTATTTTTATTGGAATGATTTTACAATTCAACTTGTTATTTGCCTAGAATCAGGTTTATTTACGCACACAAAAATATGCGCAATATATTTACAAATTTGTAGTAAAAGTAAACAAATTTATGTTACATAATAAACATAATTAAGTTGTTAAAATTTGACTTTGCATAGCCATTGTAATGTAGAATAATTTGTTTTCATACACAATATAAGATTGGTATACTTAAATAACAATAAGGAATTACTACCAGTGATACCCATAATATATTTGTAAGAATATAATTTATATGTAACAAGATAAACTAATAGGAATTTACGGATTAATAGCTAAAAGTACGCTGAATGAGTGTTTCACATAATTATTACTCTGCCCAAATAGAATAAAAATAATAAAAAAGTTTAATTAAAGAACAATTTTATTATTGAGAGTTTTTTTCAAAAATGATCCACAATACACAATAGTATTTATCGGATTTGGGAATAGGATAAAAAAAATAGTTGAACATAATATTTGAATTATATGCAATATCAATAAGAATTTAACAAAATTGTGTCAAAGTTGTGAAAATACTTTTGGAAAAAAACATTTTTTAGGTGTTTACATTATGTTATTTACAATATTTAACATATAAGGTAAAAGCATTGTTATGAATTGTTTAAGTAAAGAAGACGTTTTGGATGAATTATATTCTGCAAAATATTATTATTATCATATAATCAAAGGAGATGCTAAAAGGTGGTTTAAAAGAACAAGAGTTTGGAGTAAAGGTAGAAGATAAACTAGGTGACCAAACAACACTTGAAAGAGTTGTTGTCTTTTATATGTTATCAACGTAGGATCATGCGATGAAATCTGTAAATACTTTTTATACGCGGCTGATAGACTAGTTGTTTCAATCCATAAAAATGCACAACAAGCACTAAATAAAATGCAAAACAAAATCTGGCAGATTTAACAATAAGCTCATGATAAACAGAGAAAAAAACAAGCTTGTCTACATAGAATCTCTACATCAACAAAATAAGAACAAACATGTTTCATGATTCAAAATGCTTGCACAATGTTCAAACACTAGATAATTGGAAGTTTCATGACCACATAAAAACTGTTTCCAAGCAAAAATAAAAATTTTGGAATGTAGATAGATAATAATTTCTGCTGGAAACATGTTTCCAGCAAAAATTATTATCTATCACACATCTATTATCACATGCTGTGGATGAAATAATGCACAAATTTAAACTACTTTCGAATAAATTCTATTATCTTAAGCAGTTTATGCCAGAAAAATTATAATGACAAAATACCGAGTATTGCCTGATTCAAAAATATATAAAGATCTATTATAAACAACATAAAAGATAAAAATTAACCACAACAAAGCTAAGAAATAATGTAGCGGACAAATTTGTAGTGGAGAGAACTAACAACAAATATGGAAAAAATATTAAACAGAATAAAATTCCAGTCGAGATACCTAAAGCAAAATTAGTAGAACTTTATGAACAAAAAATAAAATTTTAAATCAAAACTCAATAGTATATTAATTATATATTATTAACATTCTATATTATATAGTTTATTATTATACAATATTTTACTGACCAGACGACTTGACTTAGTGGCACTAAGATATAAATAAAATCATAATTGATGTCCAAGGGTTTTAAATAAGATTACGAACAAAGTGTAGGATTCCTTCACTTTGTCTGTAATGTGACTTTTTCTATCTTTGGGAGAAAAAAAACTGGCAGCACAGTTATACGGATATACCACGGAAGACCTTTAAATGTAATAATACTGTAATTTATGTTAAAATAAAAACTTTTACTAAAGTAAAAAAAAAATACTTATAATACTGCATGTGTTTGAAACAAGGTACTGAGTTTAGGTATAAGTCTTGAAAGCTTTTTTTTTTCTTTAAGATTTGCAAAGTGTTGGATTTACTCTCACGGGCGCCTACCGACTAAACTCATTCCCACTTTAACTGCTGGAAGTTCATCCCTACTGGGACATGGTCATCTTGACTGGTTGTATGCATCACGGGAATATTTACATAATGCACATATGTGCAAACCATATAGGTGTTGCCTAGAATCGATGGGATCTGGTTCCACTTCTAAGTCTGTGTTTTAGACTGACGGACCGGGTCTGAAAATATTAGACATTTTATTGTCTAATAGAGCTTTGGAAGCTAGTACTAGCTTGGTAAAGTCATCATTATTTGCGTGCAATAAGCAAAGTAACAGCTGATCTTTAGTTGATAGAAGAAGCCGATTACGCTTCTTAGGTAAAGGTTTTTTTCTTGATTGCATTGGGACCGCTTCGTAAAGGAGCATAAGACTGCTTACGGGGAGCAGATGTCTTACCGGTGGCCTGGCTGTTGCGACTAGTCTTTAGTTTCTGGTAAACCAGGCAGCCCTTATAACTTGCCGTGTGGGCTTCACCACACGCGACGCATTTGGTTTAATGGCCGCTCTTTTTAGTAAGAGTGCAATTACCGCTCGGATGAGCTCCAGCGCACTTGACGCACCGGTATGGTGCGTTGCACCGGAATTCCCCGTGGCCGTAACGTTGGCAACGGTGACATTGCGCTACTTCGAGACTTTTGCGATTGACCTCTGTAGTTACGCAAAGCCCGAGCAACTTAGTTAGAGATAAGATTTCTTTATTTTTGACTTTCTGGGGAAGCTGGACGTACATCATTGGGAAGGATTTTCCGTCATTACCCATGCGTGAATTTGATTTTAGGGAGTACCCCTGTGCGATGAGCTCAGCCTGCACTATTTCAACCTTAATGCAGGTGGGCACATCCCGAATAACACATTTTAGGGTTTTTTTGGACCCTAATTGGTAAGAGTGGTGAAAAGTGTTATGCTTTGTGCAATAATCAATCGCCGCTTTGAAATTATTCTTCGTTTAAGAGTGCAGGCGTATGCCATCAACCTTATTTACTGCGCGGTTGATGGTAATGTTTAGTGACTCGAATGTTGTTTTTAGCCCTAAGTACTTATCCTTATCATGAATGGTAATAGGAGGAGTGCGGCGTGCATCAGCTCTCTCTGTAGGCTCTGGCTGTGCTGAGTGGCTTAAGGTGCTAGTAGCCAAACCAGAGTTAGTCGGCTTTGCCTTAGAGGCGGGCCGGGTTGAAAACCCTTTGGTTTTGGTGGCTGATGGCTTTCATGGTGCTGAAGGCACCTGACGTGAGGGGCCGGTTAAAGGCTTTTTAGAGTAAGAAGGTTGAAAGGGATTACCTAGATTTTTTATCTTTTTTGACTTAGCTTTTTTTCTCTTCAGTATGTATTTGCCTTCTTTGGACGGTTTTTTTTTGGTGGAGGTCAACTTTGTTCTGCGTGGTTTCCATCTTTTCTTTTTTGGAAAAGATAGAATTGGGTGGTCTGGCGGCAGGTCTCTTGAGGGAGACTTGGGCCTGGGGGCCGTTGTCTTGCATGTTTCTGGTGCAGGTTTCTATCAGGGTTTTTGCGGTAGTGATCGAGGTTGGTGTTGTTGGAGTAGGTGGGAACTGGATGGGCAGCTCGGATTGAGTGGAATAGATAGAGGTTTCCATTTTACTAATAGCTTTTTGTCTCCTTAGCATTTTGTCAAATTGCTTTGACTTGGGCGTCTTACTCGGATTTCTTTTTTGTTTGGCATTTTATCATTGCCATGAGTTGGGATTTTAGCAAGTGAATCTTCTTTGTCTGGTTCTCGATGGTTATCTTTTTTTCTCTACCAGAGCATACATAAGCTTCAGTATTTTCTGGTTTGTTATCTTTCCGTCGGGGGTCATACTGGAATAAAAAAGTTTAATTAGTTAATAAAGTTAATAATTAATTAATTAAACAGTTGAGATTGGTAGTGAATGGCAGTTTCTTCCAACTGTTCATTCGCGCCTTGCTTGCAATAAAAATTTCATTTATCTTTAATCGGTTCCAATAGACGGTGCGTCTGTTGGCTTGTTTTTGGGGTGGACTGGTCTGCTGCTAACAGTCGATTCTATCTTGTAAGCTTTTATAGTTTTGTTCTATTAATCTGAATTATCAAAGTTTGGGTAATGTGTGATAGTCTTGTTAGGAATTGCGTTATGTGCTTCATTTTTTGATAGATTTTTTACCAGAATCCTAAAAGCAGGTAGTGCTGTTTGACTGATTAACATGATTGTTATTGGATTTTTGAATTTTGAACTTAGTCATGTTTTAACGCACTATTCCATGGCAGATATCTACGATTGTAAGACTAAGGTATGTGTTTGACGGTGGCTTCTGCTTTTGTATATTTTGATTATGGTGCAATTTTTAGCTTTATTTGTATACCAGATCGTTTTTTTTATTGCGCCCGGGTATTTTTTATTTGTATATTTGTTTGCAATAACTTCAAATAACTTCTGTATGCAATAATCTTATATGAAATCTGATTTTATCTTTAGTGTGTATTTTAATGTAACACATTTGTTTCCTGATCTGTGAACCTTAAGATTTAGTGTGTTCATTTGTTTGTACTTGTTACGCTGCTTGTCTGGTTTTTATGCAGTGGTAGTAGTAACAGCAAGATTTTCACAGCTGCTGTAGCAGTTATTTTTATTGCATTTGTTATCAGTAAGTATGCGTAGCTTTAAACTTTATTTGTCGTACTTTTCAGGATAATTTTTGTTACCATATACAAGAGTTTTGTATGCGACAATAGGTCATCTTAGGTGTTAATCTTCGTGTTGGTTTGACTATCGATTTGGTTGCAAACAGCACCCAGATATCTTTTTTAGTTTTATAATCCAGATGAATATGAAAGTTTAGTTTGGTATTATAGACGAGCAATTTTACTTTTTTGTCAAAGGGAATTGCTTTGTACATTTCCAGATTTTAAAATTTTTTTATCTTGTAAAAAGAATAATTACTATTTTGCTCGACTTTACTGATACTGTTTGTTCTTGCAATGCTTTTTATAGTGTTTAGTGCATTCTGCACTAAGTTAGATATATGTAGTTGGATATAGTTGTAAAATCTTTGATTACCAGAATGATAAAAACACCTAAAAATTTTATTTACGAGTTCCTACAAATCTACGAAAAACTGCGGATATTCATTTTCTATTAGTAAACATTTGGTGCAATGTTATTGAGCCGTTTATAATACAGATTTACAATTTTTCATTATTTACATTACAAAACTAGAAAATGTTTTAGATTATTTAAGTCGGAAAATGCCGATACAACAAGATAGCGCACCTTATCAGTACAATAAATTGTAACAATATTTCTTAATCAGCTTTGTCAAACTTATAGACAGAGCTCAAATGCATGACCAGCATGATTCTCTAGCCTAAATCTCCTTGATTATTTACTTTGGGCTATTTATACAGCTAAGATTATAAACGTTTCAGAAAATATTTGTGCTGACTGTGAAACTTTTAAGGTATCTATTTTTTTGGTATAAAGCCAAGCTCATGTATACAACAATTTGAAGGAAAATTTTATTTAATAATTATTAAAATTTAAAATTACTATAACTCAGCTATTATTATACTTTTAAACGTTTTAAATACATGCAGTTTCAAACCAAGTAACATATAATGATGAAGTTAAACAAAAGATATAGCCTTCAAATAATTCTAGTATACGCTCCATCAAATTCTTCAGAAGATGAAGCTGTAGAACAGTTATATGAAGATATAACAAACGCAAGAAATTCGAGAAACCATCATTTTCAATAACGCAAAAATAGGCAATAAAGCCAACGGCGACCCAGAGAATATTGGAACGTTTGGGCTGGGCTAGACACTAGAAACACCAGAGGAGAAATGCTACTTGACAACTTGCAACACGAAAACCATTACTGTATAAACACTTTCTTCAAAAAATTAGTACAAAAGAAGTGGACTTGGAAGAGCCCAAATGGACAATATAAGAATGAAATTGACTATATTCTTACGAGCAATCGAGAAATATGCACAGACATCTCAGTGCTAAATAGATTTGATACTGAAAGTAATCATTGCCTAGTACAAGCTACGATTAAAATAAACACAAGAGCAGATAGAAATAAACTAATACAAAAAAGCCAAAATCCAACACATAAAAAACTGCAGAAAAAAGAAATTGAATACCAAAATGTGCTTAAGACCAAATTAGTACCAAACCTACCTGCTCTAAAGAACATGGACCTTAATACGTAGCAAATACAATCACATCTAGCATGGAAGTGGCTACAAAAAAAAAAGTTTTAAAAGAGAAGCAAAACAATTAATTAGTTAATTAAAACACCCAAAAACTATTAGAACGCAGAAGAACACTAAACAGATCAGAAGCAGATTACGCCCAACTCAACAAAAGAATAAGTAAGGAGATTTGCAGAGACATAAGTACCTTCAACACCCAGACTATCCAAAACGTCATAACAAAAAACGCAAAAATACAAGTTCTTCTATAAAAAATGGCGAAGGAAAAAACAAAAAATCTACAAGCTAAAAGACAAACAAAGTAACATTACTATAGACAAAACCGAAATTGTGAACATAATCCAAAAGTTCTATCAAACCCTATACAACTTTAGTACACCAAATCCTAGTTTTAATATTACCAAAGGAGCTTATCAATAAACGTTTAATTGAAGGAAAGATCTCAGACACATGACAGATCGCAGAAGTCATTCTATTGTTTAAAAAAGGTGATAACACTAATCTTGAGAACTATCGCCCGATAAGCTTGCTTTTCTGCTCAACTTCTACCAGCCTGTAGATCAGGCAGGCTTCCGTCAAGGTTTTAGCACTACGGGTCATCTACAAACTATCCACACGTTTATTGAAAAAGGTACCAAACACAATATACCCATCCACTTGGCTTGACTACTACAAGGCATTCGACTCGATTGAGATCTGGGCAATTCTAAAATATGAAAATTCTTTGCTCTAGGTGAATATTGAAGACAATATGAAAACCAACAAAATACCAATACATAGAGACGTCCGCCAAGGTGATATGATTTTGCAAAGTTATTTACAGCAGTTATAGAGGACGTATTTAAAACGCTACCATGAAAGAAAAAAGGTATACGTGTTGATGGTATATACCTAAGCCACCTACGATTTGCAGACGACATTGTTATAATTAGCAGCAATATCGACAAACTACAGCAAATGCATAAAGTTTCAATACGGGTAGGTTTAAAAATGAATCTTAATAAAACAAAGATTATGACCAAAGGCGACCGTAATGTTACCGTAGGAACGACCACTATTGAAAAAGTGGATAAACACATATATCTCGGGCATAAATTCACAATAGGCAACAAAAATCAGGGAGCCAAATTAAGTAAAAGAGTTGAACTGAGCTGGGGTGCCATTAAGAAGTTAAGTTTTATACTACAAAACGAACACATACCAATTAATCTCAAGCGCAAAGTATAGGAGGCATGTGTCTTACCTGTAGCGACTTATGGTCTGGAAACCGCTACACTACTAAAGGGCGCGGCAAATCGACTAAAAACAGCGCAAAAGGCAATGAAAAGATCTATGTTAGGCATAAGCTTAAGACAAAGAGCGCGGAACAAAACTATACGACGACAAACTAGGGTGACATACGTCATGGATTGTGTATTACGACTTAAGTGGAGATGAGCCGGCCACATTGCAAGACAAGACCCAAACAAATGGACACACCAGATTGTAAATTGGTGCCCTATAGATACAACTCGGAGCATAGGAAGACACAAAAGTGATGGACATACAATATAAAATAACAGCGGGAAAAAATTGGAGGAGACCTATGTCCAGGAGTGGACGTTAATGGGCTCAGAAAGCAGAAGGAAAAACGTTTATTGCACATTTTTGACATAACATTGCATTGGCAATATATCTTTAAGCTTCTTCCGTCTTTTATAAAGTTTTAGACTAGACAAGATGTTGAAAGTTTGATAAAGAAATATTTAATTTTAATAAATAAGCAACTTGTAAGTCGTTTTGTTTGTTTTAGTTAGCTTAATTGTGAGAAGTTCACACTTTTGTTTGTGTTGATTTTGACATTAAAACGTTGACCGTTACTACGTGATAAATCATAATACAAGATTAAATAAAACAATTACTATGTTTTTATATTACCATTTATTTTGTCATACTGTGACTGCAATTTTGGCTAAACCTCAGCTTTCTTTAGACAATACATGTATTGTCTGAAGAAATCTTTAATCTTGTAAATATTTTTTTTGATTTTTTTTGTTTGTCTATCTAGATTCTATTTTTACACATATCTATACATTTCTACCATTTTTGTGCTACCCTTATTCATGCCAAACCTGCAAATTTCTATAAATTGTTGCTTTTTCTTATTTTAAGTTATTTCTTGCTATTTGTTTCTATGTTACTGCTAAATCACTTGGTTTTATCTGTTGTTGTTTTGCCTTGCGATATGACCAACAAGTTTTTATTTATGTTGTGTTATTTTTTGGCACACATTGATCACTTTTGTCGTTTTTTTTTAATTCAGGTGCACGGAAGGTAATATTTGTCTTTTTATAACTTGTTGTGTTGTTGTTACCTGGTTCTTTTTTATCTTGGTTGTGCTCTGTACGTTAGTACCAGTAATGCATAGTATTCAAACACTTTTGTTTTAAGGTGTTATGAAATATTTTTATTTTTGAGAACGTAGTTTAGTTTTTATCCTATCCCTATCCCAATTTTTTTCAACGTAGAACTTCTGTCTTTTGATTCTTTTTAATTATATTTGAGTATGTTTTACTCTATAGCCGTTTACCTCAATATTTAGGATATTTTTGTCGTTATCATGATTTTTGTTTTTGTCGTGGTTGTAATGTTTTAGCATCTTATTTAGATTATCTTGATTATCAGAAAAAATAACAATGTTGTTAGCGTATCTGACATGATTTAGCTTTGTTCCGTTGATGATGGTGTATTCCTATTTGCTATATTGAAAAGTTTGGGTAATATTGTCTTCGTATTGGTCTTTTTATTGAGCTTGACTATCAATGTGTTGTTTGTAAAAAAAAATTAAGAAAAAATGGTTTAAAATCTACTCAAAATAAGATAATTAAAATAAAACAGAGGTAAAAATTAAATGACTTAACTCAAATAAAGTTTAAATTGATCTTTATTTTAACAACCAAGTTTTGAATTTTCCAATGGACCTAGAAAGTTTGTGCTATGTATAACGGAATAATATGCAACATTTTTTAAATAAATAATATAATTTTGAAGTCAATTCATTTGAATTATATCTTTTTAATTCGTTAGTTTAAGTCAAATTATGTTCATTCTTCACTCTTTCAGAATATTAAAAATGTTGCAATATTTAAAATATATCTTCTATCATGATACTTTCTTGGTTTTTATAGTTATATTGTACAATTAGTAGTCGGTAAAATATTGGAAAGAAATTAAACTGATAATAGCAATAAAAAGTAAAAGTATTTAAAGTAATTGCAAAAATGTTTTTATTTTGGAATGAGTAAGAAAGCCTTTAAGTGATTACAAAAATTGCTTTGTTTAATTACGTAGCACGATACTTTATTTTAAGATCTTTGTTTTTTTCTACATTACCTACGTGGATGGTTAATTTATTGAGTTGCATTGAGTGTAAAAAGTTTGATATGTATAATAAGCAATGCAAGATTTTATTTAATTGTTTGTTAACTCATATCATCTGTTTTTGAAATATAGTATTATGTTATAGTAAACAATTTTAACAAAGATTTAGATACAAATAAAATTATGAAAGGTGAATCAAAATATTGGAATACCTACATGAAAAGTTAGTGAATTAGATACAAAGCCCATAGAGACATAATAAAATTGAAATACCTACTTTGTCCGGCGGTTAGAAGACATATTTTCACACAATCAAAAAATACCTACCCTCTGTTTAGACGACTCTTTGCGCATCACCGATTATCTTTAATGAAATTTATCATGTGTTACTCATTGTATTGTATACATTTTGTATGTGGAGACATCCCATTAAAACGCTGGGTTCGCAACACCTATGAGTACCAGGAAGAGATTTCCGTAACATTTAATATTTATGGCCCCCCCGTCCGTTAGATCTAGTTCAGTGGTATTAGGGGATGGCATGAAATGAAATATTGGTACAATCCACTCTCGGTAACGTGGCCTTGTTTTGTGTTTGTGCTCTCGAATTGTGTGGTGTTTGCAAGCAGATATCCAATCCTCGAATATCACAATAGCATTGTAAGCTAAAGTGTGGATTGACTTTGTATCTACTTACGCAGATTTATGTGCTGTTAATGCTATTGTAGATTATCGAATGCCCTTTGTGTTTATATTGGACACTGACAATATTAACTCGCTAGTTTCGTAATTTATGTGGATTTTTTCATATGATGAGTCGTTTCAACGGGCGGCTCACTCAATCGGAAATTATCTGATATTGAATATAGCATCTGTTCATCTTTAAGTGGTCAAGCGTATTTACTACGCTTAATCTATTTCACTTTAAAAAGTACTGCAATGGGTGCTACGGTTTTATTTGAAAAGCCCCTCTATGCAGAACTAATTTTACTCTAGTTATATTTAAAAGTAAATTAGGGAATGGTCAAAATATAGTTAAATTTATTACTTGCATAACAAATTGCAAATACTATAGTACTTATTAACAACGAATTAATATTTAAAATAGTATATAGGGTCGAAAACTCATATAAACATATAATTTTCTCATCAATATATTGATTTATGCGGTGACTGCTTAACTAGTAGTAAATGGTATAGGGTGGGAATTTATAAATTGCATTTGGCATTCTGGTATGCCTAATGCCCATACGTAGAGCACTAATTTACCAGTCAATATATTGATTTATGCTCAGCATATTTAACTAGTAGTAAATAGCATAGTATACTGTTATAGATTTCGCATATTATCACCGTCAATGAAATTCGAATTAATTTACATCAAAAATGCCGATATCAATTAATTATTTCCTAATTGTTGCGTATAAATTTATTACCGATAAAATAATAAAATTAATCTGAATAAAATTACACGGTAGTAAAATTAAAAACAAATTTATTTTATATAAATTGATTCTATAAAACATTCCGCTATCTCATAATATTAATTAAAGCTCATTTATCTTATCTAAAACATTTATTTTGCTCGCATTTCCTGAAATATTATAGTTATATAACTCACATCTAGTTCATTCCATATTAGATCTTTTATCTATAAACGTATGTTTTTTATTTATGTTACCTATTTTACCTAAAAATATGTTAATATTTCCTTGAGTTTATAAAATATAATTATTTGAAGAGTATGCTGGAATCAGTTTAATTAATCTGATTTTATATAAGGAAATTAAGATTAGTGGAATTCTTATGTTATGTTCTTTAAGAGTATATAAATATTATCGGTGCGTTTAGATAATAATTTATTTAATATATTTCCTTAACTTTATGTTATAGATATTTGCATAATATAAGAATAATCTTAGTGTGTGGTATCATTGAATTATATCAATGTTAAATATGTAGCATATTAAAACTTAAACATTTAAAGGTGCGTTATTGCTATAATTAAAAGTATCCGGTTGACAAAATATTATAA
Organism: Tachinus rufipes; assembly: GCA_963932245.1. NCBI lineage: Eukaryota > Metazoa > Arthropoda > Insecta > Coleoptera > Staphylinidae > Tachinus > Tachinus rufipes. Next base: position 36,652,189 of record OZ010742.1, on the reverse strand, counting down.
TTCCTCTAGTTTTATCTCTGAGTTAAATAAATTATTGATGATTTTATACTTATATATATTTACTACTTGAATCGATAATATATCCATTAGTTAGCAATATTGTTTGTTTTATTAATTAAAAAATATTAGAAAGAAGCGCAATAGGTGCTTTTATATGCAAAATATTAATTATTGTCTGACTAAAAAACATTTTTAGGAGCCTAAAAAAATATCAACTATACAAATGTGCAATTTTACATTAAATTTAAATTAAAAAAACATAAAACAGGAAAATAGTGTCCAGGTAGATAGAGATAGGTTTAAATAGACTTAAGAGAAATAAAGTGCCTAATAGGATGTCGACAACCACAGCTAAAATAAATGAAAACCTTATTGAGCCAATAGTAATAATAATAATCTAAGGAGCAATAGTGTCCAGAAGAAGATGCTGGAAATAATTGATGGAAACTATAGACGGTGATATTGAGGAAAACCGTACAAAATAGTGATGAACAAACTCGGGGGAATTGTCCAACAACAAAGCACCCGGTCCAGACGAAATAACAACAGAGATTGTTAAAGCAGCTCTAGACGGGAATGAGGTAGAAATAACTCAAATAATCAACAGATGCCTGAAAGACGGATTTTTTCCAGAATGTTGAAAAGAAGCCACCCTCGTACTGATTGAAAAAAAGAAAGAAGTAGGAAAAGCGACTTCATACAGGCCAATATGCTTAATAAACACACTAGCTAAAATAATGGAGAAAGTCATTGTACGGAAAATAGAACAAGAAATAGAAGAAAAAGGAGGATGGGAAAATGAACAATACGGATTTACCAAGGGAAGAACAACTTTAGGAGCTATAGACAATGTAAAAGTAATAGTAAAAGAAGCAAACAGTGTAATGATAGCGTTGGACATACAGAACGCGTTTAACAGCGTGTTATGGGAAGCAATTATAGAGGCGGCAAAGAAAAGAGAACTGAAGATGAAAACAATCAAGATCATATGGAGCTACTTACAGGGTAGAAACCTAGTGACCAAGAACAAAAGATTCAAACTTACGAAAGGGGTACCACAGGGCTCACCACTAGGACCAAAACTATGGAACCTTGTTTGTAATGAGTTACTTCGGATGAGGTTGCCGGAAGGCGTGACAATAACGGCATTTGCGGACAACATAGCACTAGTAGGTAGGGACGTAAAAATGGATATACTAGAAGGAAGACTAGAGCACTAGAGAAATATGGGTTTAAAATTAGCAACACAAAAAACAGAAGCGGCTTGGCTATCGACTAAGAGGACTAATAGAGGAACAGGTATGATACAGGTAGGAGACCAAGTGATAACCATAGGGAACAAAATCAAATGCCTTGGGGTGACACTTGAAGCAAAGAGATGGAATGAACAGGTTAAGGAAGCAGTCATGGGAACAAAAGACATGGAGAGAAAGCTTGGTAGACTCATATGCCAAACAACGGAGGTCTAGGAGAAGAAGACAGAAGGTTAATAGCAACAGCAACAAGAAGCAAATTGTTATACGCCGCAGAAACATGAGGAGAAGCCTTTAAGACAAAAAAAACAGAAATGAAATAAGAGGAGTTACAAGAGCCAGTTCGTTAAGGATCTGCGGGGCTTACAGAACGGTGTCACAAGAGGCAAGAAGTGATTGCGGCAACACCTCCCGCAAATATGATGTTAGAAGAAAGAATAGAAATAAAGAAACTAATAAAAGAAGGAACCAGTAAAAAGGAAGCTAAGTTACGAGCAAGAAAGAAGACAATAAAAAGATGGCGGAGACAGTGGAATAGAGGAGAAAGGGAGAATGGACAAGAGAACTAATCCTGGAGATAAAAGAGTGAGTAGAGAACAAATCCGAGACGTGCTATAATACAACACAAATACTGACCGGACATGGAGTCTTTGGAAAGTTCTTGCAAAAAATTTAAAAAATCAAGGAAAAAGAAAGATGTATATTCTGTCAGGAAGAAACACACGATAATGCAGAACACACCCTAGTAGAATGCGAAGCGTGGGAAGAAAATAGAAAAGAACTGGAAAAAATACTGGAAGCAAAGTGGATTAAACAACAATCATTAAGAAATGCCTAAGAGATGAAAATAATTGGAGGGCACTAAGAAACTTTACAACAAGAGTACTAACAAAAAAAATGAGGAATTTGACAATGGAAAAATATAGAAAGAAAACAAAAAAACAATGAAAATAAACACACAAAATAAAAACTATATAAGAGAAACAAGAGAAGCAAAATGGAAACAACAAAACAAAGAAAAAGATCAAACAGAAAGAAATAAGGAAGGTCAAGACAATTATGCATACTAAGAAATAGAATAAAATAGAAGAACATTTACAGAAACTACGATACCAAACAAAATTGCAGAAATAAGAAGTAGAAAAAATGAAATGCTGAAGGAATGCAGAATAACAAAAATAACGAGGCAAATACCAAATGGTAGGTACGCTATCTTGAGGTTGACGTATAACGAAACTTTGAGATGGTCAGAATATACCTGGCAACAAGAGGACACAAAGAAGTAATCCCAGATGGAGGTACAAGGATATCACTGGAGGTAAATCTAACAAATTTAGGACTGCCAAAAGGAATACAGCTAATGGAACTTTATAAACTGTTTATAAAGAAAAGAGGATACAATGAAGAAGAAGTGATCAAAGACCTAAGAAAACTAAGAACCAAATAATTAGAATAAATAACACACGGATTGGAGAAAGAAGAGAATGTAAAGCTGGATGTCAGTGCAGATAAAAATGATAAAAAAAAAGACAAAAGAGACAGAAAAAAGGTAGGGGCTTTAGGGAGAGAAAAGGGCCGGACAGCTTGCGTGCCACAGATTCTGAGTGAAAATCCGCGAGACAATAACCAGCCGACCTCAAACTACTGCCAAATCTAGACTAATTTGACAAGCACATATAACAACAGGATTTACGCTGAGAAGAAAACCGGAAAGTATTGATGCGTAAGTCATTCTTAAGGGCTATTTGTTGAAGCAATAGGAGCAATACTGTAGATCTAGGCAAACTTTGTAGCATTGAATTTAGTATTGAGCTAAGACTTTAGGTTTTTATAGACTAACAACAAAAAAGTAGGAGTATAAATGACTGGATAAGTTTAGAAAAACTTTCTGAATTACAACTACTCTGATTGTTGTGGCATAGTAAATGAAGTATCGTACTAGGTTATACAAGTAGTGCTGAAACTAGTTTTATAAAAAAGTAAACAAATATATAAAATATATAAAGAAGAGACGCAATGTCCTCAAATGAGACAGTTGTAAAAGCAATAATTTCGAATAAAGCCTAGTTAAATAGGTAAATTTATACGAATGCCACAACGACATATGTAGCGCTCGTTACTATTTGTTCAATCGGACAACCCAATAATAACATTAAAAAATTAAATTTATGAAAAAATATTCTAAACTAAAAACATCCATAGACGCGTTTCGAGGTTTACCTCTCATCAGTATGGCTTTATTTATTTAAACTTAATAATTGATTTTTAACTTACTTCGTCAACATTGTTCACCACCACAATTCAAAGTGAATATTTTAAAGGGTGTATTGACTATTTATACTAACTGACTTAATGACTTTATTTAATGGCTATGGTTAATAGCATTCTGAGAATGAACAAATAAATAATTATTTCGGGATATTAAGCTGATGGTAATGAAATGAAAGAATTAAAAAGGAAATTTGAAAATTAAAAATAGAATAAATTTTTTGCATTAATTATAATTACTATTATACAATTTCGTGTATATCAGAACATATATAAAATATATAAAGAAAAGACGCAATGTCCTCAAAATATTCACTTTGAATTGTGGTGGTGAACAATGTTGACGAAGTTAGTTAAAAATCAATTATTAAGTTTAAATAAATAAAGCCATACTGATGAGAGGTAAACCTCGAAATGCGTCTATGGATGTTTTTAGTTTAGAATATTTTTTCATAAATTTAATTTTTTAATGTAATCAAATATGTATTCTTGTTCTTACTTGTAACATAAGTGTTGTACAACTTCCAAAAAGCACAAAGAGCCAAAAGATTTTTAGATTTAGAATTATATCGTTTGGTTACTGTCAAACAGACACCAAGCCAAGGACATTACACAACGTCATTAACGCCAGACGTATAGACAAACGGATTCAAAGTATAAATTTTTGTGAAACACAAAAATATGTTTTTTTTGTCTTCTTAATGTTGGTCTTGGACCTGTAGTTACTGTTTCTTTTGATGTACTGACGACCAGCTTCTCGTCTCTTGAGATTCTAGGGAATCTGCTGCTGTCCATAGGTGTGATGTGATTGTTCTATTCTTTTTGGCGTTGTTGGTACCATCGGACTATGTCTTAAGTGTTGCATTCTTTTCTGATGTTGGTGCTTTGCATCCGATTGTGTAGTGTTCTGCCTGTGATTGTCCTTAGGATTTTCATCTTTGTTGTTCTGAGGGCTCCTTTTGTTTTTGCTGTGTCGGCCCTTGTTTTGACGGTGTACGTAAGTATTGGCCTATCACATGTTTTATATATGCGGAATTTACTTTCTGTTTTTATGAATTTGTTTTTTCTTATAAGCTGCCGCAAGCATCCCTTTATATTTGCAGCTTTGCGTGTTTGGGCTGTTGTTTCTCTTCTTAGGTTACCGTATTTGGCTACCTCTATGCTCAGGTAGTTAAAGGAAAGGTTGCATTGTAGGGGTTTTTTTGCAGTGGTTAGGCACTTTGTTTTTTTGACCGAGACTTTCAAATTGTAGTGTTTGGCGTCTAGGTTAAACGTATGGAGCATTCTTTGGAGGTCGGCTTTGTTCTCTGCTGTTAATACCGCGTTGTCCGCGTAGCATATTATTTTAACACTACGATGTTGAATAAGAGCGGGCTAAGGCTACCTCTTTGGGGAATCCTTGTTCTAATGGGTATTTCTTTGGTGAGGTCGCCATTACATCTTATTTTTGTGGTGTTTTGGGTGTTGATTTGTCTTACCAGATTTATGATGTTATTGAACACATTTTTTTCTCGCATGATGTTTATGACGTCTTTTCCGTTAGTTGTCAAATGATAAAGATAGCGTCCATTGTGAAACGGTTTGGTATTATGAGTAGTGTGATGCTTTTATAGTTGTCCGGGTTATTCTTCTCTCTTTTTTTAAAGATTGGTATGGTGACGCGCATTTTTCAGTTGTTTGGGATAGTTTGATTTTGTAAGATTTTTTTGAATAGTAACGTTATCTTTTTTCACTAAAGGTGCGCCTCCGTACTTGATGAATTTATTTGATGTCCTATTTGCTCCGGGGCTTTTTTGTTTTTTAGGCTCTTGGCTGCATGTTGCACCTGGTGTTAGTTGATTGTCTCTAAGTAGTCATCTTCTTCTACTGTTGTATTTAAGTCTCGGTCATCTTTTTCTTACTTGATTGGGTTGCCATATAATTTTTTGAAGTACCTGGTCCATTCAGATTTATTCACTGAAGCTCTCTCTGAGTATTCGCTTACAGTTTTTTTTGCGCTCCGAGCAGTCTCCATACTTTTTTTTTGGACTCCCAATATGTTGTAATAGGTAATTTTTTTCTTCCACAAAATTTTTATATAAGCTTTTACCTTAACATTCGGGTAAAAAAAACTAAAAACTAACCAGTCACGTCTTAGATAACTATGAAGTAATCCCATCCCAGACTTAAGTTTTAGCTACATATTAAACGTAGCAAATACTATGGAAAAATTTGGAAAACGTTTGATCAATGCCGACCACCAGCGGCTTTTAACTGTTTAATTATTAATTAAAATTTTATATGCCATTGTTGGAAATCAAACTTTGGAAATTACTGCGTTCTTTATAGGAGCTCAAGTCTAAATCTCAAAGTTTTAATATATCAACAAATTTCTCTGTGATATAGTTGGAAAGAATTTAATCCTATCTCACTGTCGGTAGAACATCTACCTAACTTATGAAAGTGTGACACTGTTGCAGTACAGAGTACGTCATCAATTAATGATATTAGAAACTATTACTACAATGATTGCAGTGAATAACCTGCAAACAAGATAAAAAAAAACGTTAAAACCATACATATGATGTTCTAAATGACGTTTTTACAACTGCCAAGCAAGACTTAGTCCAAACATTTTAAAAGAAGCAATAACAACTTTGTCAAATTCTTTTGTAGTTTTGCAACCTTACAACCTACTACAATAAAGCAATTTAAAAGGTTTTTGAGGTTTCAAGGAGCATACAAATCTTACGACAAAATCTTAAAAAGCTTTATATGTTACAAAAATAACGTTTGCAATCCATATCGCTGCTAAATAATATCTGGTAGAAAGCTTGCATATATTTTATTATACCTACAATTGACAGAAGCTGTGAGTTTTCTATAAATTTAACTAACGTTTAAAAGTATTTTAAATTTTAAATTTTTAAACTGAAAAAATCAAACTTATTACAAATCATCACCAGCTTAATTATTTTCAATCAATGGGACAAATAAGTGTCGGCAAGTCAGATTTCTGAAGTAATTTGATTTACATATTATTAGTTTTGTACAGAGGCAGCGATATATAAATTTAAATACGTAAATAATATCATATTGCATCACTAAAATGTCACTTCGTAGTTATTCTGACAAAATAACTACGAATTTTTGAACATTGTTTATTACATAGATCAAAATAAACTAAATCTATTTTTATTTAAAATGTTTGACCCTTGCATATTAAAATTAACTTCAAAAATATTTAAATTTTGAGTTTGGAAATGTTTGCCATAACAATGATGATTTGATACAATTCAATGCACAATGTATTAATAAAATAATTTTAGTACAGTAAATTATGTCAGGTACCGTCATCTATTCTCCAACCCTTGAAGCACCCAATATAAAGTGAAAATATGGTTGCAAACTGAAATAAATATATTTTTCTGTTTCAGAAATATTTTTTTAGAATTAGAATAATTATTTACTGTAGACTTGAAGCTCCGGTCTCGCAAAACAGTCGTTTTTTCAATTTATTAAAAAAAATACTTACACTTTATTTGCTAACTTTGAAAATACCATTCCTAATTATAAGGATAATTTTTGTGCTATTTAAAATTTAATTTTATTTAAATTATTATTATTATCTATATTAACAAAACTGAATACTGATACTATTATTGCTTTTTTTTAAATTAAAAATATACATTACATTCACTTACATTCATTTTATTTGTCTGTACGTTATTAAGACTGTTGAGATAGATTCTTAAAATTTTTCAATTTTAGATTACAAGTAAATAAGTGATAAATGGTGGTTAAGGTAATAAATTGAAAATTGTAATAAACTGTTTAATACACATGTATTTATGGAGAACACGTAAATATAGAAAAAGACGTTAAATAGATACTCACAGACAAGTACTTTGCAAGTTTTAGCAACTCCGTAGAAAACAATAAAAAAAGAAAGGGTTTTTGTCAGGTATCTAGAATTAACTTTTAGTGAAACAACCGAAAATGTTTAAGAACCTTACTCAGCCTTTCACTCAAAACTAGCATTAAGAAATAATATTGGCTTAAAAATAACACAACAACTCGGTGGAAATCATAGTGACACTGAATTGTGGCAGTATTTATTTGTTGAGTTAACTTTGGCGCAGCACAATATACATATGCAAAAACATCAAACCTAAAGGTGCCCTTAGACGATCAATATTATTATCAATAATATTGAACAATCTATTCCACAATATATTGCTACACGTTGCAATATAACTGCGCAAATTTTTATTAGTTTTGCAATCAACATGCTGAATAAAATAAAGTAAGTTAAGTGACCATTGTTTTAGTTATAAATTAAAAAAAAAAGAGAAAATAGCACAGATGAATAAAAAAATGATTCAAAAAGAAATAAATACTTTTAGATTAGATTATACAATAAAAATCAAACTATTTTTGATTTACTCAATATATCGTGCAATTTTTTTTATATAGTCTACAGACGGTAAATATGATTGTATAATACTAATTATTGTGCAATATATTGACTATAATAATAAAGTGTAATAGTGTAAAGTATATTCTAACTGTGAACAATGTGTATTAGATATTAAATAATAAGTACGCAGGAGCAACATGCTTTTATAGTAAAGCAAACTAACCTAAGTAAAGATAACAACAATATCTTTAAGGTTTATTTTTTTCTTTTCTTTTTTTTTATTTTAGGTACAACATATTATTTTTATTATAATAAACAATATTAAATATTAAGAATGAATATGATTTAAATCAAACACTTAAAAACATAATTACGTTATTTTTATTATTATTAACACTAACATATTTCAACATTTTTTTAGTAACGCTTCGCATAAAAAAAAATAATTTTCTAACATACAATTCTATGGCGTTTTTTAAGTTGTTATTCTATAAAAATCAACACCTTTTCAAGTGTTTTTTGAGTTTTGGAAAAACAGAATAGTCGTAGTAGGTAGGTATATGTTTGTAATTCTTTAAAAACTGCATTTGTTGACTATTTCTTGAATAAAATCAGTTTATTGAGCATAATTGTGTTTTTTTTTGTGTATAACCGCTTTTGAGTTTTTAATTCTGTTATTTGTAGATATTCTTTGTTATTGTAGTCTCTTTTGGCAATTATTTAATTAGGAAAATTTCTTCAGAGTCGCAGAAGACTGGGGCTCTAACTAGTTGCGCAAAAAAAAATTGGATAGTGTAGAACTCTCATGAACTTATTGCATAGAGTATAGACTCTTGTTTTGGGAAATAATCAATGTACCTTGTATAGATATTGTTTTTATCTTGGGATATAGTAGTCTAGTTCTCTTCGCAATTTTGTTGTCTACACAGTTTTTGTTTGGGACTGAGAAGATTGCAAATGTATTCGCCGCAACTTTCTTATCCTACAACTTTCATGCAGAATTTTAAAAACATTTATTTCTAATATTTTTATTTTTATAGCAATAACTGAAACTTTTATTCAGAGGTCAATCAAGATCAAATCTGATCAGTTTGTGATTTCAAAGGTCTTTGACACTTTGTGACATCATAAATAAATTAAATGCTTGCACCAATGATTGATTTGAAAATGGAACAGGCTATTGTTTCTATACATTACCACAACGTTCTTTCATAGACATTTGTTGGACAGCTAACTTTTTTCCATAAAAATTGAATGACTTTTTTGTGTTCAAGTTCTAAAATGACAAATGTTAAACGATTGAAAGCAATCTTGGAGATGACACATAAAATTTCACAGAAATTTGACATGCATATTATTGTGAGTAAGTGGTAATGGCAATAAACATCAAATAATCAAATGTCTTCTGCATATTAGTGCTTGCTACTAAATAACTAACGAGGTTCTGGCAACCAAGTTATGGCGTTAAACCCATTCTACTAAAAATTTAAAAAAGTGCATTTTTACACCTAGCGACCTAGCTAGCGTAGTAAAGTATATGATCAATATTTTTGGCCTTCAGTTTTTAGCAATTGAAGTCCGGTCAAGGTTTCGATTACAAGGTAACGACGGACAGAATGTGCTTAAAATTCCCGCAGTAGATTAGGTTACTATGAAAAAAAAACTGCATATATAATACACAAATACTATCAAGAGAAAAAAATGTATGTCCCACTACTAAGTCTACGTAAAGTTCAAGTAAAGTAAAAAGCAAATCACACTAAACCCAAGACACACACTGTATTGCTAAGATAAAGAAAACACTCTCCGTTTGTGTACATAAAAACGACTTGAAGGAAATACTCCAATTTGATAGCATAAGCTCAACATTATGCTATCTAGTCTTAAAATTAAGTCAAAGATACTGCTTAAAAGTTATTTAGGCATACGCACCAAGATTAACAAATCCTGATAAAAAAAAGGAAACATTCTACAAAGACGTACAACAAGAAGATATTGACATAAATAAGTCAGGACATACAGACAAACGACAACAAAATTTTAAAGATGTTGAGGAAATAAACTATGTTTTGGAGAATAACAAACTTACAAACTTGAAAAATTAGTCGGACACAGGAAAAAGCAAAAAAAAAGCAAAGACCATAACAAATCAGGTCAACCTGAAATGGGGGATCAATACATTCAAACCATTCAAGTTGCTTGAAGCCAATGGAATTTATCCCATCACGTTACAGAAAGGGTTTGCAGTGTTAAAAGAGCCTCTATGCGAAATCTTCAGAGCAAACCTAGTACTTTCGCAAATACCAAGCAGCTGGAGAGTGGTCAAGGTGGTATTTATACCAAAACCAGGGAGACCCACGTATGCTCTAGCTTACAGACCTATCAGCCTGACAACATTTTTGCAAAAACTATTAGAAAAAATAGTTGATAGGAACGGGGTGTTAAAGACTCGACCACTGCACCAGCATCAGTATTCTTACTAAACGGGTAAATCATGCAAACTAGCCATAACCAACAAGTCAGCAGTTGCAAAAACACTATCCAAAGCAAAGAAATAGCGTTGGGTGCTTTTCTGGACATTGAAGGGGTATTTGACAATACCACTTCCAAATCTATTGCAAAGGCAATGAAAAATTGAGGAGTAGACTTTTTTGTCCAACAATCGTTTAACTCTATGCTCAAGAACCGAACTGTAACCATAACATTATATGGAAAAACTGTAAAAGCCAAAGTTGCCGGCGGGTGCCCACAAGGAGGCGTACTCTCACCAATACCGTGGTCTTTAGTCATGGACGAATTACTAAAGATTATCAATAACATGGGCATTTTTGCCGTAGGTTATGCAGATGATCTTACAATCCTTGCATACGGAAAGTTTGGAGCAATCGTGTCAGACATAAAACAGAATGCGCTAAATACCGTAGAAAGATGGTGCAAAAAGGAGGGGTTATTAGTGAACTCAAGTAAAACAACGATTGTACCATTTACAAGACGGCAAAACGAACTATCTGATACACAGGTGGAACCTAAGAACAAAAAGGCACCGGAGCTGGAATTTACGAGGACAAATACCAAGAAAAGCAATTTTTTCTACCTGTGGGTAAATATGCCTTGACGTTTTAAGCAGAGGTGGCTGCCATTGAGTGGTGCGCCAGAGACATGATCGAGAAGGGACTAGAACCTGACAGAACAATAACCATCATGTCAAACTGTCAAGCGGCATTGCAGTCCCTGCAATTGCCAGTAATAAAATTTAAATTGGTTATGACTTGCATACATAGTCTGGAAACAGAAGCAACAACTGGCAAAGTTCACCTAGTATAAATACCCAAAGACCAGGAGATAAAAGGAAATCTTAAAGCAAATCATTTGGCTAAACAAGGAGCACAGGGGACAGTTACTGGACCAGAACTTGCTATTGGGATCCCATACGAAACCGGAAAAACACTAATCCGCAGCAAACTTGAGGCGGAGCACAACAACCTCTAGAAAAACTGTAAGAGATTGACACATTTAAGAATACTCCTAGCAGGACCATCGTATGATACCAAAACATTTGTTAATACAAATGAGTCGTATCAGACTCCAAAGGTTCACAGGACTGATAACTGGACACTGTAGACTCAACAAACATTTGTATAGAATGGGAATAAAAACGGGCCCTCTATGCCGCGGATGTACGGAAGAAGATGAGACTCCGATACATTTGCTGAATGAATGCAAAGCTTACAAACAGCAACGTATAACCATTTTTGGCAAACACAACCTAAACAAAGATTTGCTAAAAGCAACCAACTGGGTATAGGTACTGGACTTTATTGAAGAGACGGAGCTGCTCGAGGAGTAAAATACCAGAGGTGTACAACAGGTTTAATAGAACCGCAGTGCAAAGGGCGCCAAACAAACCACTTCAGGGTAAGGAACGTAAAAGGTGGGTTTTTTAGTCAATAAATACCTGACACTACTGGACAGCACGGGCTTACTAGAGTTAGCAAATTAATTATCAATAGAAAAATAAAACTATTTTAGCAAACGTTCAAATTAAAATGTATTAATATTCTGCAACGCAAAATCAACGCATCAATTGCTTTTGATTTTTTTTAAATTTTTATCTTATTTTATTGGATGCTTCTTTAAACTTTAATATTAATAGCTTATTTTTATAAACTGGCGTTTCATAAAACTTTTTCTTTTAGAGTTTCCCAAACATAAAAATTTGGTTTGGTCTTGCACGACCAATTTAACATTGTAGATAACTTGTATTAGCATGGTTAACTTTTAATTTAAAATATACCGGAGCACCATGGAGTTGAAACCAGATTGTATTTCTAACGCTCGTTTAATTTTGGAGACAAAATGAAACAACAACAACAAATAATATTATTTATTATACCAATCTAAATAATAACACTTAATTTATTAAAAAAAAAACCTGGTTGTGATTTGTGTAAATTTTTGTGACCAAACATTAAAATTGTGGTAATAAACAATTCCAGTTTTCTTGAATGTAGCTGTTTGTTAACAGAATATTATGCAAAAAATCTGGATGAGCTTCACAAAAAAAAAAATATTTTTTTTTTATCTTTAGAATGCAAAACTTGAACAGGTTGCAAATGTTAAGCTTTTTTAAATTTTTATGTGAAGTATATTAGTTTTTGATACTTCAAGTTCTTAAGCTGCCTTTTGAAAGCTGAGCCTAAGATTTAAATGAAAAAATCGAAGAAGGGGGTTATTATTTATCCTCTGTTTGGTTTAGTATTCCAATTTAAATCAAATTTACAAAAACGTCAGTGCACTTCAATAAATACTTGGACACTTAGGAGCTTTTTATTTTTAAAACGCTTTTCGTACTCACGCACAGAAGCTGCATCCATAAATAAAATAAAGGTATGCATTCTTTTCATAAAAGAACTGCTTTGGCATTTTCTCACTGACAACACAAATGTGTATTATTGACAGATGCGTTACTAATTTATTTTTTCACAGCTTAATTAAACAGTTAAACAAAAAAGCAATTTTGTTAGGAAACATTTAAAGATACATGTTTATAGGAACTTTTTTGTTTTCTTTGATGAGTTGAATACAGTGTTTAAAATTCCAACCCTGTATACAATAAATTCTATGTTTACTTACATTACATTAACATTTAACAAATTATTACGAAATGTAATTGCAAGTTAATAATTAAGAAATTAAACAATATTCCACATTTATTATTAATATATTTACTTTTTATAAATACTGGTTTATTTCAGGGTTAATGAAATCTTTGAATTGTCTATACAAACAAAAGATCGATAAAAGATTATTGAATTAAAATGTGTGCTTAGTTATTTTAGTTTAAAATGACATCATGTAGGCTAATCCGTGAGTTTAAAAAAATGACTTTGGATTTTAGCACTGTTATCTTTCATTGTCATTTTAAAATAAATTAAACATATCTTTTAGCCTGTAAAAGGTGCTGTTACGCATTAAACCATTGGTTAACACGTTTTTGATCAATAATGTTGTACTCAATCTAAAATCTAAAAATATTTATTAATTATATAATAAAACCAAATGGGTCATACGTGACCCTATTACGCTTGTTTGCATTTCTATTATGACGGCAGGAGGGTTAAAGGTATTATTGACACGAATAAACAATCAATTACCGTTAATTTAATGTAATCATGAAATAGCAAAAGAAAGTAATAAACCCGGTTTAATAAGTGCAGCAAAATTGCTGCAAGTAATGGGTTATTATCCTCAATTTAAATTAATTTTGTTTCTAGTTTTGAAAATTGTAATAAAGTATGTGTTATGATCGTGTGTACATCGTTAAAGAAATGATGGATATTAAATAATGACATTTCTTTTAACATGAACGAGGCACGACGTTGAAGTATATTATTAATTTAATCCATGCTAATGCATAAAAATCTGTCAGGAACACATTGAAAAGTTGAAATGTTCTCAAACTACTGACAAACTCTGACATATAAACTGAACTATAATATGAAACATGCCGCTAGGGAAAAGTGTTGAGATGTGGATGACTTAATGTGGAGAATGCAATTTTCAACACGAACTAAATGTGTTATTTAGTTTTCACACGACCATATGTCATGTTCTTTGTAAGATGCGATAGCACCATGCAAATTTGTGCACTAAATTCTGATACTGTGCCATTACACCATTAGTGAATTAACAAGGGTTTTATTTATAATATCACGCGAGAGATTATAAATTTCATACAACAAGCAACTCCAAATGTATAAAATATTACTTAACACTAGCATTATGTTGGAATAGTAATTCTTATAAAGGCAAATAGCTTTAATGGACTTTACAATCATTACTCTTGCATAAAACCTAATTTATCCGCAATCTATAATTATTTATAATATCCATTCGATTTAGATTCTAATCTGTTTTATAACAATCATGTGTAAAACAATAAACAATTGTAATTTATCAAAGAAGAGGCACTGTTAATATGACATAATTAACCTTGTTTTACAAGAAATAAGTCAATATGTACCTTTTATTGAATTAATAATTGGATTGTACTAAGGATGATCGTAATCTAACCTTGTAACATTTCAATCGGTACTAGAAAAATATATTTTTTACTATGAGAAACAATAATATTATAAATATTAAATATGTAAAGTGCAAGGGAATATTATTTAAATTAGACGGTTATATGATGGAATACCAATTGCACGGTTTTCATCACCTCATATTGAATAGCGCTTTATCGCAAAAAAATGTCTAATACGTGCAAGATTTATGGTCGAAAACGTGAGCTGCAATAATAAATCCTTAAAAGTATTAATATCATGCAAGGCTCAATGGTGTAATTAAATTATTTACACGTTCAATTTACATTTATTAAATTATCAAGTAATAATTATTTTAATTTTGGTTTGTATTGCTGTTCCGCAACTGTCAATGTGATTAGGCTTGGTTAGTTTGTATAATCAGATCCAAACGTCGTGTGCATATTAAGAATTTTTAATTAAGCAAAACAAACGTACACGTCCTGAAAAAAAATTGAAAGTCTGACACCTCAAACATGAATAATTTATGTTTCATCAAGATCAGATAAGTGCCCTGACATAAAGGTATCCGTAACTCCTGTTGATTTCTACAGAACCAGAGCAGACACTGTCTGTCATGCGTTCTATTTTGACTACGATATGACAATCAGATAATAATATTATATAAATGATGTTGGTTAGGAATTATAACCATAGCTATTTCAATTTACATAATTGCCCAATTAATAATATAAAGTTCATTTAATTAATAAATTAATTGAAATTTGCAATGATGCAAAATAAATTGCATTTCTTCACAATATATTTAGAAAATGTTATTCAGGCCATTTATTATAAACTGTATCAGAGGTCGTTAGTCATTGATTCATATAAAGTCTATTGAATCCATCCATTGGAGGCGATACACATGTATAATGATTGAAATCAAAGGAGATGAATGGATAGGAAAACATAAGGAACGCATTCACCGCGCCAGATGCATGATGCATTTATTCGAAAATAAAAATGTGTCTAATAACTCGGAAAATCAACTAGAGCGTATGAATAGCGAAATTAACATTTCCATTGTTGCTCGCACTTAATTTACTATTCAACGGAATGAAGTTCAGTGTGGCAGAATGGGTAATTAATTGTTACTCAATGCATATTAATTACTATAATTTTGTTATAGTGATAGTTTCCTGTTTACATTATATGTGGGTTAAATGATTATAATAAATCTAATACAATATTATTAGGTTATACGTACTGAGCACTTTTATTCAATATATTATAATAATTAAACAATACAGAGGTCGTATAATTTAGCTTTTATGTCAGAGCTTTTTGATTGGAATATTTATTAAAAAATATCTTGCGCCAAATGTCTACGTGTCAAACACTAATGTAAAAAAATAGTATTCAATTTAGAAAATTGTGAAGAAACTATTCTCAATTGCATTTATGCAGATGATTATATGCAAGTTTCCAACTAGAGGTTTGTTATACAATTTTTTTTTTTTAAATGTTAACTGTATATAGGTTACATTAAGAGCTCTGTTTACATTTAAGATACTAATTCAAGGATCTATCAAAAAATTTGACAAAAAAACTAATCAGAATAGATAAGGAATTATATGCAACAAAACTTGCAGATAATACGAAATTAAAAGCAGATTGTTCTAAAAATCTACAAAGATATTAATCTTTTGGTTTGGTAGTAGAAAACAGTGCACAAAACGAAAACATCAAAACAACTAAGGTTATGGTAATTAAAAAAAAAAAAACGACAGGAAAACTCATAATATTATAGTAAAGAATCTGAACACAATTGTTTATAAAAGCAAAAACCGCACAAAACAAATGTCAATAATTAGACAAACATTTTGATTGATGTCAACTTTTTTTTGAAAAGAGTAGCGTTTCTTGAGGTTTAATGTCTCTATAGTGCTTGCTTTTAGTCCTCTTATGCACATCTTGTTGTTACTCTAGTAGTTCTGTTTGTTTGCTAAAATTGAACATTTTTTTCAAAAGATTGGCTTGAGTTTTTAGTTAGCTTTTGTTTGCTAAAGAATGTTTTTTAATAAAAGTTAAATCCACGGCATAGAAATTTTTTTTGAATTGATAGTATATGCACGTATTGGTTCAAAGCATAATGTCTATTTAATGGATTGCAAACTTTTGCAGTTTTATTTAGTTTATCTGCATTTCTTTTAAATTTTAAAATGTGTTATTTACTAATTACATAATATGCTACAATAACATAAAATACCTTTGAATTTTAAGACCATGCCGACCGCTACCTTGATTTGTAGTATTTTAACAAAAACGGCAATTTCCCCTTCATCGCTGCTTCTACAAATAATTTGATAATCCATTTATTTTTTCACCAGTACATTTAGAAAGGATTAAACTATGATATGTCGAAGTGTTTTTTGTGAAATTATATTTGCAAATAGCAACAAAATGCATTCAAAAATACAGAAAAACGCATTTATTTCAATATTTGATGGTTTTTTTTCGGCTATATCCTAACTATTATTTGACTTAAATACTTCGACATTTCATAGTTTAATCCTTTCTAAATGTACTGGTAAAAAAATAAATCGATTATCAAATTATTTGTAGAAGCAGCGATGAAGGGGAAATTGCCGTTTTTGTTAAAATACTACAAATCAAGGTAGCGGTCGGTATGCTCTTAACGACTAAAACTATCACATTGAAGACTAGATTTAAGCAGTCTGTGAACATTGATTTTGAATAATTGTGGCTTAGAAGTCTCAGGAAATATTCAGATTGAAAATTTATTCCTATTGTCAATAGTACGGATAATTTTTTTTTAAGTTTTGGTTCTACATCTCTGAACTGTCAGTGAATATTTGCACTATTCATTGAATTATCTATAAAAATTGCAAAGATCTGCATCTGAACTGTAAAGTATCTAAGTTATTTGTCAATTTTGGATTGGCAATGATCCGAATAGCACATTTTTGAATAGAGTTTAGAAGAGATAGTGTAGTTTTGATGCTCCTCTCTTTACTTGAAACAATATTTAATAGAAAAACAAATATAAGTTTTATATATATCCAAAAGTTGAACAGAAGTAGAAAACTTTTTACAACTATTAAGAAATCCTAATTTTCTAGATACTTTTGAAGCAATGTCGACAACATGGTTGTTCCAGAATAGATTATGCAAGATTAAAAAACCTTGAAGACAAATTGAAGAAGATTTAAATATAATTTGTTGTTTAGTTTATTATTTGGTACTGATGATACCTCGGATTTGGGCTTTGAAACAGTCAGAAGTTGAATTTTTAGTGTTAAAATTGACAATGTCAGCAGTGCTCCATTCAGATATTGTGTTGAAGTCTTTGTTTAAAAATGATACAGATTCTAATCTAGATTTTTAAGACGTTTTGCCATATTTGTTAATATGGTCTTTGAAAAGTATGAAGTATAAAGGGTACTTTCATCTGCAGAACTATAAATAGGACTTTTGGTTATTTGAAGAAGTTTATTAATGTAAACCAAAAATAAAGTTAGGGAAAGAGCAGAACCTTGAGGAATACTATCATTTATGATTTTGGGGTCAGAGTTTTCTCAGTATAAGCTATTTATTGTCAAGACAACTATTGATGAGATTAAGTTTTATTGTCAAGACTTATACAATGGAGTTTGTTGACAAGATTAGGATGCCATACTCTATTCAACGCTTTGGTCTCAAACTACTTTAAAGTTTTCTTTTTGTTGGTTTAAAGTAGAATGTCATTTGTGACTAACATAAGTCAGACTATTGAGTATCTGAGTTGAAGTTATTTTATTCTAAGAACTTGACAATGTAAAAATTATTATATTTGAAGTTTTTTTTACAGTTTGGACAATAATACAATTGCTTTATAATTTGAAGAATCAGACTTTTATCTCTTTTTAGGAACAGGTTGAACATTTGCATTTTTTTAACAGTTTGGGAATGTTGCATTTTTGTATGTTAAGGCAAATGTTTTGGTCAAAATGGGAGTTAATTTATTTGCAAATGTTTTTGGAATTTTATCTATTCCTGATGTTTTTCTGGTAGTTAATTCAAGAAGATATTTGTTGACAACCTGTTGCTTAAAATGAATTGAACCCTTAATTTTTCTACTAGCCAGCATTGTAGGTACAGCAATAACAGGATTTATAATAGTAGAGTTAGATGCAAATTGGTTTGCAAAAATAACTGCTTTTTTTGGATTAGTAATTAGAGTGTTTTGATTTTCTGAAGGTTTTGTACTACCTTGCAATGAGTTTTTTGTTTTATAAATGATTTTTGTTGTTTATGGAAAGCTGAGAAATTTGATTAGCTGTGTTTCTGTCAATCCTATCTTTTTCAGATTGTATTAGAGCTAACTTATAATTCTTTTTGAGTGTGTTTGGAAAAATTAATAATGTGTTTTTTAAATGCATTTGGATGGAAAATATAGCGAAGTGGTGGGAAGATAT
Organism: Tachinus rufipes; assembly: GCA_963932245.1. Lineage (NCBI taxonomy): Eukaryota > Metazoa > Arthropoda > Insecta > Coleoptera > Staphylinidae > Tachinus > Tachinus rufipes. Next base: position 36,633,264 of record OZ010742.1, on the reverse strand, counting down.
AGGGAAAACAATAAGAACAGGAACGGAGGAAGAATTATAGAGTACTGTCTCCAGCAAGACCTAATAATATTAAATACGTTTTTTGAACATAAAGAAATACACAAATACACAAGAAAACAACATAGTAGAGCAGAAAAGTCAATAATAGATTATGTTATAGCAAAAAGATCAAGAAAAAATAAGATAAAAGTTGTAAGAGTAAAAAGAGGATTTGAAATTGGAAGTGACCATTACTTGCTTATAGCAAACATAGTTATAGAAGAAACAATTAGAAAGAAAGACGAAGATGAGAGAAAAACAAATGTCGAAGTAATAAAAGCATACAAATTAAAGGAAGTAGATATAGCAAAGAAATATGAAGAAGAAATAACAAAGGCAATAAAAGAGCTACCACAAGTGGACAATCAAAGCATAGACGAAGAGTGGGTAACGCTGAAGACAATTTTAACTGATGTTGCAAACAAGTATGTGGCACAAACAAACAAAGTAAGTACAAAAGGCAAACAGCGTGGTGGACAACTGAAATAAAAGAACAAATTAAGAAAATAAAATAAAAATGGCAGAAAAACCTATATATGAAAACGCAAGACAGCTACGAAGAATACAAGAAGGAGAGAGCAAAAGTTAAGAAAATAATCCTATCAGAAAAACAATAGACATGGGAAGAATTTCGGAGCCGAGTGAAAAAAAATGCAAAAGATAACCAGAAGATATTCTACAAGACAATAAAAAACGTAAGGATGGGGAAAAAAGACGAATATATAAGAATAAAAGATGATTCAGGAATACTACTAACGACAGAGGATGAGACAATGGAAAGATGGAAGACATTCTTCCACAAACTGTTGATGAAAGGATATGAACCAGATGAAGAAGAGAATAACCCAACAAATGAAGTTACCGAAACCAGCTTTGGTAAAATAAAAGAAGAAGAAATAGAAGAAACAATTAAAGATCTAAGAAATGGAAAATCTCCAGGAATTGATAAAATTACTTCTGAAATGATCAAATGCATGGGAACTGGCGGAGGAAATATGTTAAGAAGCTTATTTAATACAATATGGGAAGAAGAGATGATACCAAGGGAATAAGAAATAGGGATGATTGTGCCCATTTACAAATCAGGCCAGAAATCAGATTGCAAGAACTATAGAGGCATAACTCTAATTGGTACCACATCTAAAATGTAAGAAAAAATTTTAGAAAATAGAATAAGACAAGAAGTAGAAAAGAAAATATTGGAAGCACAAAGTGGTTTTAGACCAAGGAGGTGTGTACACGACCATATATTTACACTTAAGACGTTAATCAACAGAACATTAGAAAGACAAAAGACACTGTTCATAGCATATGTTGATTTAGAAAAAGCGTTTGACAAAGTACCACGGAGAAAAATTTGGGAAGGACTAAGAAAAATGGAAGTTGACAAGAAACTAGTTAGAAGTGTTTAAAGCATATATAAAGAGACGCAAAATGTAATAATATCTCAGAACAGAATGTCGAAAGAATTTAACACCAATCAAGGAGTGAGACAGGGGGGAAGTTTAAGCCCGCTATTATTTATAATGTACATGGACCAAATAATAAAAGAAATTAATAACGAAACGAGATTTGTAAACAAATACAGCATTGTGCTGTTGCCGATGACATTGCATTCATAGCAAAAAAACAAGAAGAATTACAAGAAAAACTGAATGTATGGAACAAAGTGTTCACAAAATACGAGATGAAGATGAATATTAAGAAATCAAAAGTGATGGCAATATCAGCAAACGCAGTAAAACTAAATATAAAAATAGAAAACAATACAATAGAACAAGTAGAACAATATAAATATTTAGGAGTAATTATACAAGACACAGGACAACAAGATGCTGACATCAACAACAGAATATGTAACACAAACAAACTTCACCACTCTCTAAGGAAACATATAATAGAGAAAAAGGAAATAAGTCAAAACACTAAGATTTGAGTGTAGATATCTATATACTGACCAGTACTAACATTTGGTAGTGAAACGTGGGTACTAAACAACAAACAAAAAAGTAGAGTGCAAGCAGTTGAAATGAAATATCTAAGAACATATGGAGTCACCTTACTTGACAAAGTGAAGAGTGAATAAATCAGACAAACGCTACAAGTAAAAAGTATGGGAGAATACATCGAAGAGAGGCAACTGGGATGGTAGGGACACTTACTAAGAATGGACAAGAATATTTAAACAAGGAAAGTTTGGGAATCCAAAATGCAAGGAAAGAGAAAAAGAGGTTGACCAAGAAAAAACTGGGAAGAAATAATCAGTGAAATACTAAGAAAGAAGGGAAACACTAAAGATAAAGCAATAAAAACAGCAAAAAATCGAAAGAAGTGAAAAGAATTTATAAGAAGATAATGGCAACTTAAAACCTTACACCCCGAGGGTAAAAAAGGTCATTGAATATATATATTAAATGCTTTTTGCTTTTTTAACAGCTTGTTTTGTTTAAATTTAAAAAAAAGTACTTTTATTTTGGAGTAATAACAGATAATTTTTTTGATAACATTTTAAATAATTTTTTCTGAGATTTTTGCTGCAATATGTAGAATATTAGAATATAAACAATGAGTACCAAAAATTAAATCATTAGAATTTTTTTTTTTAATTTTCACTATTGTTATCTTAGAATAATGATAAAAGATGCGCGGTTTAGATTTGGTAGTTATAGAAACAGAAGTAGTAAGTGAATGATCAGAATTTTTTTAAAACAGCTTTAACAGTAGTTGTTGTAATCTCTGAAATAGTTAAAAGATTTAAATCTACTAATCTTGGTTCACCAGAAGTTAGGTAAGATTATAAGAAGCAGCAAAAATCTTAACTTGTTGTCCGGATAGTGTTGTAGAAGATGACTTAACCATTCAGTATTATGTACATTAAAATTTCTTAACAAAATTATGTCAGCTTTTCTATGGTTGCCTTGAAAAAGCTTTTCAACACTTTCAAAATGGTCATTATAAAAGTTTATTTGGAGAACGCTATATGCCAATTACAAAAAATAGTTTTATCGGGAAGATTTAGTTTAAGCCTTAAATTTTGTCTGTCGTCAGTTTAGATTATGTTTGTTGTTTGTAGATAAAGCACAAACACGTTGTTGTTCAGCAAATGAATTGTGTTAAGGTTCTGTTAGGAATAACTGTGCGTGCTATGTTTTTTGACAAATTTTATACAGGTTATATTGCTTTGTTTTATGTTTACTATCTACAGATTATTTATTTTTTGGCCTTGTTTGAAAAACTAATAGCAAGTTTTCGTCCAATAAAAATTTTTGTGGTTTCTTTTTGGCGAACTGATCCGTTTTTAGGTTTTTTTATATTCTTTTTTCTTTTTGTATTTAGATTAGGCGTATCCAGTTGTTTTTGGTTAATGCTTCTAGACTTGTTATGCAATCTAGTTATGAATTTATTACTGACGAATAAAATGCTTTTAGTGCTCTTTGGCTGTCCAACATGATATTTATTGATCTGTTGAAGAGTTGTAAAATTTGATCATGTTTTTAGCGCACTACTCAATGCCAGCTCAACTTGAAAAAAGCATGTTTTTCCAAATATAACGTAATCAACGTCTCCCGGTTTAAGGTTTTATATATTTTGTTATTTTTAGTGTTTTTTCTTTATGTAACATCTTTGTCCGTTTGTACGTTTTCAATATGTGAGATTTACAGTTTGTTTATCTATCTGTAGACAATAGAACAAATATAAGAATTTGTTTTGGTTATGGTTTTGAGATTAACATAAAAAAAAATACTCAAATATAAGTTATGACTAGAGCTTGAATTTATATTTATTCACATGTTTTACTTGATTATATATATCAAGCTAGTAAATTGTATACATACGTTTTGTTCAGAAACAAACCCAAACAGTAAGTTTTATTGCGCATATAACCTATTATTTCAAGTTTTTGCCACATAAAAACTTATATAGTCAATATTTTTATTATAATAATTTATTATAGTAAAAAGTCAGTAAGAACAATAATTTAATAAAATACGTTATTGGAGGCTCGGACGCCACTGGCACATTGCAATGTACAAAAGCACGGGGATTCCCCGTCAATTACAAGAGCGTACTGAGAGTGGCAATGTTGAGGGGAACTATGCTGCTGTGCTGTGCAGTGTGCTGTGCATTGGCTTCGGCAATTCAAGAAGAACGCTCAATTTTTGTTTTTTTACGAAAACGTTCTTACCGATAAACAACATAGTTTCACTATGAAACAATAACCCTAACAAACAACAAATAATTTAATTTAATAAATTCAAGTTTTAAATTTTCTTGCTTTTTTAACTGCATATAAAATCAATATTTGAGAAACATTACCGCATATATTTACTTATTTTTGACGCATATAAAAAAAATATATTGAGGTTTTTTAGCGCATATAAATCCGAGGCCTAGTTATGACCTATGGTTTTTCAAAATATAAAATCATCTAAACTGAACAAAAATTAAGGAAATGTTAGAACTGCAAAATATGGGATTTTTAAATGCAAGGTTGGCAAGATTAAGTAATAAATCTACTCCTGTCGTCCAAGTAGATGACACTGGGATTTTTAGAAAAAATAGATCTGTTACGCATTGGAACATTAGAGCAAATTGAGAAAATTAAAAAATAAAAAGATATTAAACGCCTAGATATTTGTGCAGTTTAAATACAGCATTGTCTATATTTAAGGCTGTTATGAGGGTAATGTTGAAAACAAAACGGAATGTGAGGCAAGTGTTTCTTATAAAATAATGTCTCTATAAATGTCTGCGATTATGTAATCACTTTAAATATGCCGCCTTTTAAAAATGAGCACCAAACAATTTACTTTATTTCGACAGTTCAACTTTAGCTGTATTTACGCACACCTAATGTGAATTCAATATTTCACTAGAGTGGCACAATCGTACATTAGATGGTTACATAATTCCAAACTTTTATAATGACACTGTATAAGAGTAATAGCAAGTCATGTAGATTATTGCTTCTCCAATTAATTAGTTTGTATATTATAATAATTGGTGCAAAAATAGAATGACAAAACAAAAAGTAATGAGGCGTTGTTCTACTACGTGGCACTGGAAAAAATAATTACGAATTTCAGTGTCAGCTATCAAATTATAAACAAAAAAATTTTGATAATGCACTAGGGGAAACATGTTCATCTAGAATTAAAACATTGAATAAACGTTAAAAAAATACTATATATAAACTAGACAGTTCAAAATTATTATACTTATTAGGTATCAAAGCTTCCAGATTTAAGTCAAATGTATACTCTGGAACTCCAAGAATGCTATTGAGTACTTGCTAATTAGGTTTCACATAAAACTTTACATCAACATATTCTGTTTAATTTTATTTCAATTAACATATTTTTAATGAATTTTAAATTTTGAACATAAAATTAAATTAGTAAACAAAAATTATAAGAATTTGAGGGTTAGGTTTATAATTTTTTTTTTTAATTTAAATCACGTTATGTACGTATTTTTTTTTATTTTGTTAAGTTTGTAAATTTCAAATAATGTTTTTTTAAGTAAGGTAATGGGTTTACTTTTAAAACTTCAAAGGTAGTGCGACACAAGTTCTTTTGATTATTAATTAAAAGCTGGAATTTGGCATGGGTTACTTTTTTGCATAAAGTTCACTTTCTAAAGGTGCACCAAAGAAAATTCACATTTTTTTTTAAGAACCAGTCTAATATATACAGGGTGCTTGATAAGCATGGGCAAAACTTTAAGGGGTTATTCCTTGGCATTTTCTATGATATTTTGTTTTTATTATCAAAAAGTACATCTAAAATTGCTGAATCTACTATAAAATGACTTTATCTAAGCTGGATATAAGCATTCAATCTCAGCGTCATTGAGTGCCAAACTTTTTCAGGCACACCAGGGTTGTTTCTAATTGAGTTATACCCAGCAATTATCCGATTTTGCAAGATATCCAAATTTTCCAATGGAGTAGCGTAAACTCTCCAAATCCACCAATCTCTGTATGTTGCTGTTAAATAATCACAAGCAACTAAATTGAAATGTGGTGGAGCACCATTGTGCTTTAACTACATTGCAATTCTTGTTGCTAATAGTACATCATACAGAAACTGAGGTAGTATGTGTTTTAAAAAGTTGCGATACACCTTGCCGGTAAGTTTTCCTGGTAGCAATACTGGTCCAATTAGACAGTTGCCTACAATTCGAATCCAAACATTTAAGGAGAACTAATGTTAAAAACAATCTTCACATACCTGATATTTTTATCTGCCCACACATGCTTGTTATGAAAATTCCTTATTGCATTTATTGTAAAACTGTATCGGTGAAAAAAAATTGTGTCAGGAATTGAAGGATTAGAACTACTTCTTCAAAACAAAGAATTTTTAGAATATATCAGAGGACAAAATTTTTTGGAATAGGCCAAGGAATTTACCCAATATTTAACGTGAGATTATTGTCTTGGTTTAACTATTATAGAAAAGTAGTATTTTCAAAAGCTTATACAATATCTAAAAAGGCTTCTAAAGCAATTTCTTTTTAGTGCATAGTTTTTTGCATCTTGATAAATATACTTATAAATAGACAGTTTACAGGATTTTTGGTTAATATGCATACTGGTATCAGTGCTGAGACAAAGCTTTTAATTAAATAGTTTTAGTATAAAAGACGTAGGACTAAATGGTTTGTAAGATTTAACTAAGGCACGTACACGTTTCTCACCTGCACTAGTTTTTTAGATTTTACATAAAGGTTTTCTCAAAGGAACAAGCTGTTTTTGTAAACTGATTAAATATATTTTGTCAGCTTTATTCTAAGATGTTTTTATTTTGAATTAAATTAATAATTTATTCTAATTCAATCTAATGATCATAGCGTCCAAAGCACAAGCACATGTTTTAGTTCTACAAATCTCGTCTGTGTGCCTTGTATGACCACGGCATAGCATGGTAGCGAAAGACAAATTTGAACCAATATTTCTGTACTTATAAACATAATAATAATAACAATACTAATAATGTAAATAATCAAACAAACAACTGTGGCTCTTGCTAGTGTAATTTAATTCTAAATGTCCACATTAAATGGAATCTATTAGCACTTGTGCAATTGGCAGTTATTTTGCGGTGTTTAAACGATTTTAAATTGTCAATGAATTAATTATAAAATGAATTGATGATGTACTTAATCTAATTATTATAGCGGTTAAATAGTGGTTATAAAAAGCACACTGACAAGGTTTGCAGAATTGAAACAATTGTCTGAGGTTGACTTTTTGTTTGAAGTTTGAATAAATTATTAATTTATTTCATAATTATAATAAATTTCAAAATAAGCGGTCTTAATCGGAAGCAATTTATGTAAGAAAAACACAATTTCCTCACAGAGTAAGTTTTGCGCTGCACGAATCAAAATTCATCAGCTTTGCATTGGAAATTGTTTTCTTTTGGTTTAATCTATAAATTAAATTTTATTATTGTTTTAGATTAGTGGGAAAACTCAAACATCATCAGTAGTCTACGCAAAAGTAAAGAGTAGTACCAATAAATCCGATAAAAATTTATGAATCAACAGTAGAAGTATTGGGGAGTAAGCTATGAAGAGCAAAGAAAAGTCAAGAAGTAAAAAAAAAACAATATATAATATTATTTTATCTTGGTTTGGAGTGATAATAACCGTAAACACACTAATAAATTAGGTAAGTTACTGAATTTTATCTAAATTTAAATAAAATGTAAACTAATTGTTTTTATTATTGTCCGCAAAGCTTAAGAAAATAGGTAAAAAAAAGTTATTAAAACCGTAGATAACTGGAAACATCATACAATATATGGAAAAAATAGAGTGCACTATTCAAATGATGGAAACTCGTATCTGAGCTATAACTAGAAAGGAATGCAAAAAAAAAGAAATAAAATAACAAATTTGATTTTAAAATGCAAACAAAACTATTATATAATATTATTTCAAAAAAATAATAATAATAATGAAAAATACATGAAAACTACCTATGAAACGTTAGTAAGAAAAAGAAAAGAAGTAGCAGTTATAACATAGCAATTAAGCATTTGCAAAAACATTTTTACAACAGGTACAAGATACGCAGCATGATTGCAATTTAAAGTTACTTTTACTATACACATTGAATCATACAACTTCCATACATTTTTAAACGGCAACATATACTGATATGATCACATCATACAATCTATGGTAGAGTTTCTTACTCATTAGACTCAATCTAAGCATCTAAAAAAATTCTCGCGTTAGTAGACTTTTTAATGAGACGTTGTTTTACTTGCAGAAAAATAAGATCTAAAACTAACCAAAATGTTATATTTATCGTTTTAAACCTACCGCTAAGTTGGGATTAGTAGTTAGGAGTAGGTTTTATGAAAGATAAAATATGATAGTCCCGGGGCAAAGAGATTGGGTACGGAAGATTACCAATTCACAAAAGTTACATTTGGCGTTTAGAATAGGTAGAAATAAGGATGTTTGAACGTGGGACACGGGAGTTTGGGTACGCGAGGACACTATTCATGAAGAACTAGATCTGTCTAATCGAGACCAGAATCTCTGCGGTAAATGTCATAGTCATACTAAGCACAATGACAATGTTTTTAAAACCAAAACAATTGTCTGTGGTTGACTATTGGTGATCGTTGGACTAATTATTTTGTACACGCCTACTTGGAAGTCTAAGGAACTTTTTTATAAATTTTTGTCTAATTTTGGCAACAATTAAGCTCAACTCAAGCTTTAATTTTGCTACATACGCTCAAAGTCGTACAAGCATGTTTCAGTTAAGTTGTACGAATTGCATGAGTATATGCTTAAGGGTTATACTTAACAATTACATTTTAATAAATACTAATTACGGGTGCATACCCGGTGCATTAGTGTATGAGGCTCACACATAGTGGAGATGCAATTTGCAATAGCAAATTATTGATGAATTACTTTTTTTCTTATGCGAGACAAAACAATTAAAAAAATGTGTTACCTTGTTGTATAAAGAATTATCTATTTAATACGAGTTCTTTGAATGAACATATACATACATACAGTGCAGATTTATTTATGTAATAAAGAAAGTTGTGTTTCATTATATCTTTATAAATTTTAAATAGAAACGTTTTGGTTGCTTTGGAAAACGCTAATACATATAATAAACAGAGAAGCATTGCAAACTACAGAAAAGAAGCATTAAATTATAATATTTTAAAATATCAAAACATACACCAGCGTTCAATCTTTTATTTATATTGTTTTAACATAAGAGTATTTGTTTATTTACACTAAAAATTGCGAAATGATAAACAAATCAATACCTGCAGCAACTATCTTAATGTTGCAGCATATAATATAAAAATATGTTTGATATTGTTGCTATTGATGAAAATAAGTAACAATTTATTTTACTTAAATGAATAATCAGGATTAAAAGATTATTTATCAGTCTTTAATAATAAACTTAGAGAAGCATACATTCAACGTGTACATATTTTAGTTGCTATTATAATCTCCATCTAAGAAGATTGTGCAATTTTTAATCATTAAGATGATATTTAGCGGAATAATTGCTTGTAATATATAATTAAATATAGAGAATAAATATCTTCTCTAAATATTGAAGACGTTCTCTTTAAAGTTTACAAGTGTGAATGTATCTCACGGTGCTAAGTCATAACCTGCCTACGCAAACTTGCATATCTGTAATTCCTGTTCGTGACTTACGATGTTATTATTATTCATTTTTTAAACTCTATTCAATTAATGGAAAAAATGCGATACGAAAATAACGATGCTGAACGTGGAAGGGAGAAGAAGGAAGTGTTTGCTCGTTTCCACGCCGAGATTTAGTTTGCGATGTTAAGGATGTTTGTATTAATAGTAGGGATTAAGATGAGAAATTATAAAGGCCGCTTGAGATAGCAAATTGGAGAAATATGACAGGGCCGTGGGTTTAGATAAGTGTTAATAAAATAATTTAAATATTTTATAAGAGTAGAGAGTAGGCGGAAACAAGTGTTGAGATTGTTTAGTGTATATACAATATAACACTAACATAAAAGCCTATACCTACAAATAGCTTATATGTTTACAACTTTCCGCAATGTGTATGGGGAATAATACATATTTTACATGAGCATATTGGAGCTTAGCCGAGCACGAATATACAGTGGTAACATGTTAATATACACACACATGTAAAATGCAGATATTATTTAGATGCTTACATGTACTATTTATTAGGTCATTTAAATAGTCTCCGTATGTAAACCTCCAGGCATTTACATTCTATTTATTACGAACCCGGCACGCTGATATTCATGTCTTTATGCGCACATAGATACGAGTTATTAGTTCTAACTTAAGCTTAAGTAATTTCATGGTGAATTTTCTGAAATGATTTTATGAAATTATGCACTAAAAATGTATACTAAAAGCCTTCAGTGCGTATGCAATTCTAAATTCACTTAGCAATTATCCAAAATGAGTTATGGCCTTTTGCTAATTATACACATTACATTTTCGTAATAAAATTAGATCATTTACAACCAGTAATTATAATAGTGTAATTACATTAATTCTAATGCATGTAATATGAGAAGTGTATTTTAATTTAATGGTATAGTGAAAATTGTTGCAATTTGCATCCATTGTAAATTTCTTATGAACTATTCAAATTACTCTTTAATAGCTTGAATTTTCCGCAACATGAGAACATTTTAACTCAATCAATTTATTCTGTATTAACACAGGCTAATGATCAAAAAGTTAATTACATTTTTTGTGAATTGTATATAACGTTCTTTATCTTTAGCAAAACTACTTACTTTTTAGTAGATACAATTACACAATTTTTAAATCTGCCATTTGATGTTAGAGTACTTTCAATGTTGTACTTATGAAACAGTATGATTTATTTACTTGTGTGATTGTGGTAATTGAGTTGTTGGTATTGCAGGTTTTTATTATTGTTAGGTTAGATTAGGTTAGGTTAGGTTAGTAACTGATAACTTATTTAATTCTGTTCTATAGAATTGTGTATATAAAACATTAATAATGAAAGTGGACGACGACAGCTTTGTGTATGAGACAGTAGAAAGATAAAAATTTATAATAGTTAAAATAATTGAAGACGATTATGATTCCTGGATTTCAGCTGATTGTTGATTTTAAATTCTAGTGTAAACTCTTTTACTTCTGTTTTACATTTGCATATATATATATGGGTAATTCCATTACTTTTCGACTAATTTGAAAAAGTCGACTTCTTTAGTTTTGGTCAAATTTTCAGAGATCAAAATATAGATGAAAAAAATTAGATTCCTAAAATTTTGGACCTTAGAATATTGCCTGTTCAAAATGACACACATTTGAAGGTCAGAAATTTCACAATAAAACTTTTCTTTAGCTTATTTAGTATCTCAATTTTTGGGCTTCTGGAAGAAGATAAAAAGGTCCACAATAGCTCAAATTATTTTTTATTTTGTTTTATTGTGAAATTTCTGACCTTCAAATGTGTGTCTTTTTGAACAGGCAATAATCTAAAGTCCAAAATTTTGGGAATCTAAATTTTTTCATCTATATTTTGATCCCTGAAAATTTGAACAAAATCAAAGAGGTCGACTTTTTCAAATTAGTCGAAAAGTAATGGAGTTACCCATATATATATAAAAATTACTATGTTTTTTAAAGTTAAAAAAAAAAATTACTAAAAAAGTTATATTTATAATTATAAACAAAAGAAACAAAAAAATAGTCAAGATTAAATATATAACCGGCTTCGTTCTATGCACTTGTGTTGCTCATTACGCAGTTTTGTCATGTATTAGACCTATGTATAGGGCTGCACGTTAGACATTAGATTTTCACCAGTCTGAGTAGTTATTTGCTGATAACCTAGAGTTTTAATGCTCCCCTTCAATTACTAAAAACACTAGTTTGGAGCAGGTTGGTCCACCGAAAAGTCCATAACTTCTTAGGAGTCACTGACAACATATCGTTACATAGTGTTTGACTTTTTTCAATTAGAGAAAAGATCTCAAAATTGAAAACTTAATCTGCTTTTAAATAATCCTAGACATGGAATCTAACGACATTCTCCCCACTTTCTAATATAAGTTTTGACTAGGTTATTACAATTAAAGCACAGTGTTGAATATACCAACTTTTCATCTAACAACAACAAACGATACAATTTTTGGAAAGTTAATTATGTTGATCTATACAATGATATTGCTCTAACTGATTGGTCATTTCTTAAATCATGTGAAAATGTTAATTATGCTGTTGATAAATTTTTCAAATTTATTCTAGTTTTAATAAGTACGTTTTTCTTTATAAATGCTCTAAAAGTAACCAATTTCCACTATAAATTTAGAAATAATATCAAATTTAAGCTGCATTATTATTGTAAGTGGAAATCTACTTAATCTCTTTTTTACCAAAGCAAATTTCAGAGAATGCGAGCTTTAACTAAGTCAAAAATCAAAATAGCCTACAACACGTACATACAAGAAATCCAGACTAATGTTTAAGCAACCTAAAAAATCTTTGCAACTATGTACGTCTAAAAACCTCTAGCACTCGAATTTCTAGAAGAATGAGTGATAATAAGTCTAAATTTTCTTTTCCTCAAAGTTGATGCTTTTGTTGATACAATTTTTAAAGTTTATTTACCAAAAAGGTCTTCTATTATCCCAGATTTGCTTTCTAATCGACTACCGTTATACATTTTACTTATTAGTGAGTCTGATGTTATTGCTAGTGCCAAACGTTAAAAAATGCATTAAATTTGGGTGTTGACTGTATTCCTAGTTTCTTAGCTAAAGATTGTAATACTAGTTAAGAAAAATCGCTTTCTTTAATATTCAATTTGTTGCTTCAAATCGGTGTATTTCCTGACAAATGGAAAAGTTATTATAAATCCGGTGTTTAAAAAAGGTGATTTGACGTTACTAGGTAATTATCGGTCTATTGCAAATTTGCCAAGTTTTTCCAAAATATTTGATAATATTATTTATGATATTATAGATATAACATGTGCGGAAATATGTTTCTCCTCAATAACATGGGTTTCTACCAGGGCGCTCCACAGTAACTAATTTAACAGTTTTAACACAATTTTTGTGCAAAAAATATATAATAATATATAATAAATATTATGGATAATAATGTGCAAACTGATGTGATTTACAACAATTTTTCCCGTGCATGATACTTAATACTATTAATCACAATATCTTGCTGAACAAGCTTAGTACTTTTTGAGTTTTTCTCCTCTTATTTTGATAGTGGAACAAATATGATTTCTTACAATGGTTTTAAGTCGTGCAGTTTTATGTCTACTTCTAGTGTACCATAAGGTTCAAACTAGAACAAAAGTAAAGACCCTAGGTCTTTACTTTTGTTCTATTCATAGACGATTTAATTACTTTATTAGCATGTTCTGTTCTGGCATATGCTAAGGACTTAAAAATATATCAAACTATTAATTGTGTAAATGATACTAACTGTCTACAACAAAATCCTAATCTTATAGTTCAACGGTGCTGCAAACAAACTTAAATATAGGTAAATGTTACGTTGTCAGCTATATTCGAAAACCTGTTTCTATTTTAACAAATTATGATATTGATACTACTTCTTTAAAGAGACAACCTAAAATGAGGAATCTTGGACTATTATTTGACTACTAATTTACTTTCTCCAGTCATATAAATACAACTGTGTCGTCAGCTTTACTAGAGTTTCTAATACAATCAACTAAAGAATTTGTAGACTTAGATTTATTAAAAGTATTATACTTTGCCTTGGTTTGCAGCAAACTTGAGTATGCGTCTATCATCTGGTATCTTCTTTATGCAAATCTTTCTTTTGCTTTATAAAAAGATTAGAGGTTCTTCTTTAAATACTTATGGTTTAAAATTGAAAGAATATACCTTGTAAGATTTTGTGATTATAATGAACTGCTTGTAAAGCATAAATTTGTTTGGCTGTCATATTTATGTAGTGCAATATTTTTATATAAATTGCTTTATAATAACATTGATTGCCCCAAATTAGTTGCTAAAATACAGTTTTATGGACGACGGCTAGCATCACGCCATTTTAACATTTTTTTTGTTAAGACTGCAGGAACAAACATATTAAGCAAATCACCAATTTCACACATGTCGCGACATGGCATTTCCGTCTACGACTTACTCTACCGCCGCCGGCTCGCCTACGACAATCCAACGACGCACCAAGACCCATATTCGGCATCTAACAACTGCACAGAGGCTTGTCTCTATTCCCACGGCATTGCACCCCGCCAACGGGAAACATTCAGTACGGCTACTGTGGGTAGCTTTACGCTCCCTCACGTCGTACAACACAAAACTTATTGCCTAGGTCCTCCCGAGGACCGACAAATGGCGCTTAAGCATGGACATATCAAAGGCATGGTGCTTTTGGGTCTTCTTTGGCAAACTTGAACAATACAAAAGTCCACCAGGACGTAGACAAAGCTATTTAGAAAATCATACCCAACAAATTGCAAAGACGTCGCCGCCGCACGATTAAGGTAGAACACCGCATGCCCCAAGACCCAGAGCGATACAACAGCTGAGGTCCCAACAGAACTGCAACTGTCAACAACATACGAGTAGAGAACGAGAAAGTCGATGTCTGGTTTGCAGCAACCGACCACCTGGGCCAGCAGACCTATCTGGCCGAACACCCCGGTGTCACTACCCGTGGCTTTGGGAGCACTGTGAGCTATAAAACCGAAGGTGTCGTAATCATCAAACACCGCTGCTACCAGCACTTACAAGTCATGAACTATGTTGACCACAGCTCGACTGTGAACCAAGGCAGTCCTACACAATGCAAAATCACTATCGCAAAGCTCTGGAGAACCTCATCATGGAGAACACGCTCTTAACAGACATTACCAGCAAAGTTTGCAAACAGGTGATTGGTTTTACGGCTGCATAATGACCACAAACATTGACCAGGCTGACCCCGGCACGCTGGAATATTACCTCCAGGCAGCTATGGACATTCGAGACCAAATGCATTGGACAGGTTACTACTGCAACCCGGACGTGATTGAGAACGTAGATTGATACCCGCTATCAACAACGAAGACGCCGTCTCCCCAAGTGTTTCCGGCCGGAAATCTTGGGTCATGGACCAGCATAGGTAGCGCCCAATCTTTAACTATAGGACACATCGAAACAAATCTCGGCCTACCCCGTACCGCGCTGCAGTGTTTAGTGCGCCAAGTTTGCGTGTCGATAGACGCATCGGGAACGGTGCTCCTCCGAAGGAAAGACAGGCAGCAAAATCTCTACTGGATCCCGGGAAATAACAATCTCTGACAAACCCTTATTTAATTTTTAAATTTCTACAATAGTGATCATCAACCGGACCTCTAGTGCAAACTTGGATAACATCGCCGTCGGATAACGCAAACTCCGAATCTGAATCTTCTGAAAAAGGGGTAATTGTTACGGGTATATACATCCCGTAGCCAGGCCTCCGACGGAACGCGCGCAACCAATCACCTGCTAACCAAAGAGTATAAAATTCTGTTTGCAGTACCGCAGATCCTGAGATCACTCAAGGAGTCAACATCGAGCTTTGACGAATGAACCCCAGTGTCTGGAACGACTGGAACTCTAGACATAGCCAGATTGACAAAAAATTTAGTAATTTTAATTCTGATGTTTACCACTATCGTCAGACCAGACCAAAATCATCAATTGCTGTTGAATCTTTAATTTAGAGAATAGCTGCAATCACGCACCTTAATTGTCTTTAAGTCTGTTAAAACTTACTTTACGGTGGCTCGTTGATATATTCATAACAATAAAAAAATGTAACAATGTTAGTGTTCTTTAGCTGCGCCAGCACATCGTAACATTATCTAAAAAGTACTTTGATAACCTCTTGGTTTACCTCCACCCGGATCTAGCCAGACTTAATGAGCAAGACAAATTTGAATACTCCTATAAAAAACCGATCAATATTATTATTTTCTAAAGTGACTTGGCCCACAGCCTATAGATTACAATAGTATAATGCAAATGCGAAATACTGCGAGTCATGGCGCCCCTGACATATTGTGTCTCGAAGCGGCGCTTATCTTGCTTACCACCTAGCGCCGTCCCTAATTATTCTTAAGAATAGAGAAATATATTCAAAACTACACTATCTTTTCTAAACTTTATTGAAAAACAAGCTATTTGAATCATTGCTGATTCAAAATTGATTGATGACTGAGATACTTTACTAACACCGGCGTGATGTTGCAGATCTTTGCAACTTCTATAGAGATTTCCATTAACATTGTTCAAACATAGAGTAAAACAACCAAATACCAAAAGTATTTTTCAGTTTATGTTTGTACTTACTTATCCATAACACGTTGTGTACTGTTGTAATAGCTCTGTTTCTTGATAAAATCTAGCATCATATTCCAAAGAATTTCTTTTAGCTGTACTTTATTAGGTTGTCTTTGCCAACAACGGTTATGCGGTTTATAAGCTTTGCATTTACTTAGCAAATGTAGCAGAATTTTTTTTGAAACACCCGCAGTATAGATTATTAAAATAGCTATCAAAAGCATACAATAGAAAACCTTTTTCCAATATTTTTTTATTCAAATTAACTTTTTCTATAATTTTTGTACGTTGCAACTGGTTGTGGACAAGTATACTGATTTTGAAGCCATTTTTTTTAGTTTTATTGACAGACACAATATATGCTGCGGCAATTAGTCAACAGAAAAACATATTTTTTATCTTGTTAATTTACAAACAAAAATTGGTCTTTGAAACACATATTTTCTTTTTTTTCACTTTTTCTTTGTTACCACACAACGTACTCGACTAAAGTAAATATGCAACAAAAACCAGATAACTGCAATCATAAACACTATGCTAATGCATTAAAAAACTATATGGTACACATAAAAATCAAATATAACCTGATAAAATACTTTTAATCTTAACATAATAATGAGTGGCACATTTATGCACAAAAATCGCAAAAAGGTTAAATTCAATACTGCATTTAAAAACACGCATAAACAATTTGTACATTATGATCTACTTTTTAAATTATTTATTTTTTCTCTGTACATATATATGTTGACAGAGCCAGAAGATAACCAAATAAGTTTAAACATGTTGCTTAAATAAATTAAATAACATTATACATTTAACATCGCACCATTCCAAGTGTTCCAACTGTTAAAAAAAAATTAGATTAGGTTTTGAAAAAAATTTAAGAATTTTTATACTTTTATGCTTGTATATTGTTTAAATATTGTACAGTAGTTCTTTGTTTTTTAAAAAAGTTAACACTTTTAATTTATACATGATGATTAAATTATCATTAAATATAAATAATTATAAATAAACTAGTCTTAAATATTTTACATAAATTAATTTATACTTATTATAATTTGAATTCAATTACTTAAAAATGTTATTTTCCGAAATAGTCACTACATTTTTTGATTAGTTAATATATGCAAGATGTTAGTATTATTAATCGATTTTATCAAAAAAAGTTTGATAAATTAGAACATAGACCGATGGATTTTTAAAAACTTGTTTAAAAAAAAGTTTTAAAAGAATATCTAATCATTTTCAATTTTTTTTTAGCTTTTTGTTTTAATATTATAGAAAATTATATAATTCCAGAAAGCAATATACTTGTTACTAATTTTAGTTTTTTAGGTGTGATTCACATATTTATGATTATGATGATATTTTATTACGATTATGTTTAAAATTCAAAGAAGTCTATTTTTATATAGTTTGTGAATAATTTTGGTTTTTCGTGAATAGGATCTATTAGTAATCATTTCTGGGTATTAGAAAGTCGATTGATAATAAATATTTTTTTATAATAAACATATCTATAAATTGTGTCATTTTACTATTATGAGAAAATTATGAGTAATCTCAGAATGAATTTAATTGATTCTTGTTAAAATTGTGCTTATTTATAAAAAACAATCTAGAGAGTTTATATCAAAGGATGTCATTGCTGTTGATTATAATATGCAAATAAATGAACAGAGGACATTTATAAAGTGTATTTTTATGTTTCATTTGCAGCAAAAAGCAATAAGTTTTAGAATTGGCATAATTGAAAACATATAGTGTTATTTGTTTAATAAATATGGAAATTATTAATTGATTATTTTAAAATTGCACGACAATCTTCTATAAACTTGATGTTTTGGTAAAAATTAAAAAAAAGTTTATATTAACATATGGATTAAAATGTATTGTTACCAAGAGAATTTCTAAATACTAAGCACGGTTTAATGTAATTTAGATATCACACATATGTAAATGTATAGTAAAGTAAATAGGGATGACCTAAATGTGCTTTGAGAATACCGCAACTAATATAAAAAACGATAAATTAACAGCAGTGTTGTTACGTCTCTAAAGACATATTAGTGTAATTTTTCAAAATAATTTTAACTATTATCTTTGGTTTTCAAAACGAAATTAGAAACGAAAAATGTAAAATAGTAAATATGTTGGTAACAATACATTTTAAGGCCCATGTATAACCGTCCGGGTGGTGTAGTGCTTAGCGTACTCGACTGCTATACCAGGGGTCTTGGGTTCGAGCCTCAAGCCCCCTATCTGGAGGGTCAGTTTTTCTGGTTAAGAAAAAATGTGTTGTGATGAGTACGCTTTCTTTAGGATAAGAAGAGAAAATTTAGTAGGTCCCGTGTACTGCCTTGATGTTGCGTGCACGATAAAGAACCCAATAATTTAGGTTGGAAATTTTCAGATGTAGTAGTCTTAACTTCTGGCGTTGGTGATTAGACTTGGCATCAGAAATAGACAGACGTTAAATTATTAAAATTAAAAAAATTAAAAAAAGGCCGATGTACAAACTTTTTTTCTTATTTTTTTTTAAATAATAAGTTCATAAAATATTACCATAAAGTTTTGAAAGACCATGTATAGTAGCTTATTTTTATTTTTTAGTCTTTTTAATATTGTGCTGTCCAGTTATTTTTTTATATAAAGTTTGTTGTAGTCATTTATATTTTACTTTTTTTGTTTCCTTTCTGATTTATTTGTGTATTTTTTAATATTTTGCTTCATATTTGTCTTGGCTCTTGTAAAACGATCTCTTTCTTATCAGTTTTAATATATGGTCTGTCACTTATTTTTTTACAGTGGCGAAAATATGCGTCTTTTTGTGCTTTCACGATTTCTCTATGTTTTTATTGCTTTTTCTGTTAGTTGTCTTTATTTTGTTATTTATTTCAGTTGCTCCGTTTCTTCTTTTTACTGTGTCTTTGAGCATTGTTAGGTCAATTTTTGATGTTTTTTTTAAATTATTTTCTCTAACATTAGTCTAGCCGTAACAACCACAGAGTTGTGGTCTGAATGAATGTCGGCCCCAACGTACGTTTTTTGTGATAATGTGCTTGTTTTATATTAAGATAAAGTCTTTTTGATTTCTAATAATGTAGTCTTCTGATCCTTTTTAGGATTTCTACGTGTAAAGTCTTCTGTTAGTTTAAATAATGTGTTAGCTACTAAAAAAAATTGTTTTTGTTGCACTCTCCAATTTCATGTTTGTTAACTAATTTTTTTATCTCTTTATGCTTGATTTTGACAATGTTAACTTTGTGTTTATATACTGCTTTTATTACAGTGTCTATTTCATAGTAAAATAAATAAATTTTGTTAGGCTTTCGGATGGCGTATGCTTGAATAATGTTTATTTTAACAAAGTTGCTTTGTACTCGTACATGTAGGTGCATAACTCTGTTCGACACTAGTGTTGGAGTGTTTATAACATTCTACCTCAATTGTTATGCCGTGTAGTTTGTAAAAAAAATATTTTTTTGTTTTAATTTGTGATATTGTGTTTTTGGGTCACCTAATTTGTTTGTTTCTAAGATTTTTATCTTTAGTCTGTTTCTTTCTTGAATAACTTAGTAAATTTTACCGGTTGGTGGAGACTTTGAACGTTTCATGTTGTTTTACTTGTATTACTCTTTTTTTTTAATAAATTTTCTTAGTTAGGTAAGGTTAGGTTAGGTTAGGTTAGGTTAGGTTAGGTTAGGTCTCGGAAAACAAATCACCAGAAGAAGGGCTACCTTCGGTGATACCTCTAAGCCCCAAATTAATGACAACAACGCAACAAAAACTGACACGCATAACAAAACGGGCGAATAGGCAGGAAAGCTGATCTACGACAAAACTGGCGGGGGAGACCCTAAAAAAAGACAACGACACTGGCAATGACAATGGACAAAGAAAAAGGACGACGACGATAGGTGGCGACTCACTGAGCAGGCGTGGCTACGAAAACAGCTGATTGCATGTGAAAAGCAAATCGCAGAAATGAGAGAAATAGAAGAACTAAGGACAAATCCCGACGTAGAAGAGGTGGATGAATTGAAGTATGACACATGTCTAGGAAACACATACAAAACATACAAAAGAATAGTGAGAAAGAAATGGAAAAAAGAAATGTACTCCCAGACGGAAATAGTGAAAAAAGCCCAATGACGATAATAAAAAGTGACGTGGTTATCTAAACGGAGGAACGTAAACAAAAAGAAAAGACAAGCCTGCAGAAAAAGTTTACTCAAAAGTACCCGGAAATTGCAGAAACTACGGATGATGTTGGCCTGATCAAAATTATAACAAAGATATGGAAAGGAAATGACAAAAGTTATCAGGAAAAATGGGTTATGAGATTGAGGAGAGCCAAAGATGAAGAAGAAGACTTTAACAGGCTTACAAGAGCGGCAAAAGACATGGAAGAAGGAGGGCAAAACCTCGCTATACAATGCCCAAACTGGATGAGCCTGGACAAATATAGAAAAATGGCAAAATGTACCTTCTTAAACAAACAAATAAAAGTAAAAATATGCGCGTTAAGAAATGACACAATAAAAGAACAGTTTAAAGATAGCCAGGCACAAACCACAACTAACTCAGAATCCGGCAAAGGAGAATGGAAAAAGCAAGGAAGACAAAAAAGAAATAACATCAAGGAAACTATAACGATAAAGCCAAAGGAGGGAAAATCGTTTGCTGAGGTAGTTAGAAACTTCAAACAAAATGTAGATATAAACAAGACGGGAGCCAAAATAGAAAGGTTTTTTAAAACTAAAAATGGTAATATACAGCTTGTTGTATCGGACAAAAACAAAGGGGAAAACTTCAATTTAAGAGACGAGATTAAGAAGACAATGACCGACAAAAACGTTATGGCTACGCAAACGACAATATTTGTCAAAGACATCGACGAAAGTATTACGGAAAAAGAAGTCTCAAAAATATTGACAGAAACAACAGGACTAGAAAAGGCTGACATTAAAATCAAAATGTCTAAACCAAATACGAGAGGGATATGCTATGCAATAGCAACAATGCCGCGTCATATTGCACACACAATTATAAATAAAAAAAAAGATAGGAAATATATGGGGAGCATGGAGAGTGGAGGAAATGATTAATCTGCCAAAATGCTTCCTATGTCAAATGTCAAGATGAGACGCAGTCTGAAAAGAAATGCCACAAATGCGGAGAAGGGCACGAGGCAAAGGAATGCCCAAACCCTAACCAAGTCAAGTGCTATGTGTGCCAAACAGAGGGTCACCGAGCAGATAGCATCGCATCGCTCCCGGTCTATAACCAAACGGTTAAGGTCTATAGTAAGAAAAAAAAAGGGGAAAAAAAACTGAATTGGAATCAAAAAAGGGGATGTCTGGAACCAAAAATAGAAATAACAATCACGCAAACTAATGTGGGAAGAGCAGTGGCTGCTCACGACATGATGGAAGCCACCTCAAATATTAACAAAACACTACCCTAGAACAGGAGATTAGGCAGACTAATAAGAAGATGCTGATTGCAGGGGACTTCAACGCAAAATCGCCGGAGTGGGGCTCTATAGTGGAGGATAAAAGAGGGGAGTTACTTACCGAGTGGATGGCCGGGAACAACATTGTCATCGTAAATGATGGAAAGAAGCCCACCTTTGAAAGGAACGAACAGACTTCCTTCATTGACCTCACAATGTGTTTTGAGAATTTAATAAGTAGAATGCAGGAATGGCAAGTAATGGATCTTGAAACCTTAAGCCTACACAAGTACATCCAATATGAGATTTCGAGCGAGACACCAATTGCTAACAGAAACTGGGCCAAACAAGGCTGAAACATCCAAAAGCTGGATGAGACGAAATTCAAAAAGGTAATAAAACAACAAACAAAGGGAACAATAGACACATCTTCTAACACCCTAATAAGGATGATTACCGAGGCATGTGACGCGGCAATGCCCAAGTGGAACTGCGGTAACGGCAAAAAACAGGTTTTCTGGTGGAATGAGGAAGAGAAAAGGTAATGATGAGGAAACATTGCAAAATGAAGATTTATACAAAGAAGCTAAAAAAACCCTGAAGATACTTATTACAAAAGCCAAAAAAAAACAATGGAAAAGGCTAACAGACGAGCTAGAAGAAAATATATGGGGAGACGGCTCCAAAATTATTGCAAAAAAATGGAAACCTAGAGGGCTCAACATTGTGCAAGACCTGCAAACGCAAATCAGAGAAACGCTGTTCCCGGAGCAACCCAGTATAGCGTGGGATTGGAAGCTACCAGAAGATATTCTAACAACAAGAATAACAGTAGAGGAACTCAAACGAGCAGCGGGGAGGATGAAAAATAAGAAAGCTCCAGGGCCGGATGGGATCTTGACAGAGATCATTAAACTGTCTGTCGAAGAAATACCAACAACAATCCTTACAGTACTAAACTCTGCGTGGGAAAAAGGAGAGTTTCTAACTCCGTGGAAAAAAAACGGTTTTGATATTAATAAAAAAACAAATAAAGAAGACGAGGACCCGAAGGCATACCGCCTAATCTGCCTTATAGATACCATGGGCAATCTATACGAAAAGATTATAGTTGAAAGACTAAAGGCGGAGCTCAAAGAAGGAGAGAATCTATCAAACGCCCAGTTTGGGTTCAGAGAAGGGAGGTCAACCCTTGGACCTATTGAAGTAGTAAAGAACATCGCAAAAACGGAGATGAAGAAAACGCTAAAGACAAGAGGACTATGCGTCCTTATTACAATTGACGTGAAGAACGCTTTTAACACAGCAGCTTGGGATAAGACAATCAAGGTTCTTTAAAGAAAAAAAATATCCGATCATCTGGTGGAGGTAATCAAAAGTTACTTCACCGATCGGAAGATAATTGACGAAAAAGGGGAGGAGCCCCCATCTATGGAATGTGCTATACGACAACCTGCTCAGAATAGATACACCTAAACGGGTGACTCTACTGGCGTACGCCAATGACCTGGCAATGGTAGTAGTAGAAAAAACAGCCGATAAAATTGAAGAAACTGCAAACAATATTCTCCAAAAAATTAATTGCTGGATGACAGAGCACAAATTAGAACTGGCGTCGAAAAAAACCGAAGCAGTAATGATGATTGGTAGAAAGAAATGCCGGGGACTCAGCTTTAAACTGGGAAATGACACAATAGTGCCACAAAAAAAAATTAAATATCTGGGAGTTACAATAGATAAAAATCTGACTTTTGGCGAGCTTGTCAAATCAATGGCAGCAAAAGCAAAAAAGCAAGCGGCGGCTGTTGTCAGGATGATGCCTAGGTGCGGTGGAACTAGCAAAAGAAAGAGGAGAATTCTCGCATGGGTTGACGAGTCGGTCGTTCTATACGCAGCCCCAATATGGAAAGAGGCACTGCAGTTCAAAAAATACGTATGCATATTAAATAGTCTACAGCGGAACGTAGCCATAAGGGTCTGCAGGGCGTATAGAACGATTCCGACAATGAGCGCTATAGTGTTAGCGTGCATGGTTCCATACACATTGCTGGCCAAAGAAAGGAGCTACAAAATAGACAAAGGGAAACAAGAGAAAGATCTGGCAAGAAGAGGAACCATTGAGAAATGGCAGGAGATTTGGACGCAAGACAAAAAAGGAAAGTGGACTCATAAACTTCTCTTAGATATAAGGAGATGGGTTGTAAGGAAACATGGAAACATTTCCTTCCACATGACTCAATGTCTGACGGGCCATGGATGCTTCAAAAGCTACTTGGTAAAAATTTAAAAAAATGACACTGTTATCTGCACGTATTATGGCCAACCGGATACGGCAAAGCACACGCTGTTGGAGTGCAATAAGTGGGACACGGAGAGAGAGGATACCAAAAACGCCTTCAAAATTAAATTGAATATACCGAACTTTATTAAACTAATGCTAAAAAGCGAAGACAATTGGTGCCTAATAAACAGCATGGTAGACAAAATTATGTCAAGGAAGGAAGAGGACAAAAGAGCCCAAGAAAAAAATAAATAAAAAGAGAAGAGAACAGACTAAAAAAACAAAGTAGGTAGCAACAACAAAAACCTAGCTAAATGAAGAAATGCAAAAAGCGGATGCCATGAAGCTGGAGGAGATAAAAGAGAGGACGATTAGTGGGTAGGGTCCCTACTGAATTAGGGAAGCAGTCCCACACACCTCTGCATTGAAAAGACGGTGCATAAAGCATTACTCCTCTCTCTAAAGATAAAAGAAAAAAAAGATTAGGTTAGGTTAACGACCAAGAAAGCTCTGTTTTTGTACTTTTACCTCTGCTGTTTTTTGTTATTTAAGGACTATAATGAGTAGTTATAGTTTTAATTTTTGGTTTCTTGGTAGTCATGCAAATTTATTTTGGGATGCTGCTATGAGCAATTAATGCGGTGATCACTTGTTGTCTTGCGCATAATAATGCTGTTGAATTTTTTTAGTTTTAAGGAAATTTGTTCCTTTATTGACAATAGTGTGCACTTTCTCTAATTTGCTCATCTATCTTTGAAACTGTCAGCATTTTAAAGTGTTGTCAGTTATGTTAATACATTATGTTTCTGGAGTTAATTCTGTAATTAAAAAATAAGATTAATAAATAAAATAGTATTTTTGTAAAATGTTTGTAAACATGTTATTAAAATATTATATGCTTAATAATTTAAGCAATTTCAAATGTTTTATAACTAACAGTTTTTGACTGTAAACGATGCAAATGGAAATTTGTTAAAACAAAGTAGATTTTTTGCGTAAGTTAATTACAAGTCCAACAAGTTTTAAAATAATAAAATAATGCCAATAATCGTTGAATAAAATTGACTAGACTAAATTTTTGTTTATAAGTTAGAGATTATTATATGCACAAAAAAAATAAAAACTGAATTATTATTTTATTATAATCTTTACACTTATTGCACACTTAATCTGAGAAAATACCAATACTTTAATTTAATCATAATGTAGACATGTGGGAATTGGTGTGTGATAGCTCAGTTATAGAGCGTTAGCGTAGCACGCTAACAGTCTGTGATTTGATTCCCAAAATAATAACTTGCTTTTTATCCACCGGGGTGATTCGGAAGTTACCTAATAAGCCGTTGGTTCCATCAACCCTCCTCAAACAAATCGTAAGATTTCTGGGGCAATGTAAAATAGCTGTATAACGCAAAGTAATAATATATATATATGAAACACATCTGATAAATATTTTTTTTTGGTAGATTTGGCTTTTTTGACAAAATTTTTAATTTCTTTGGCATAACTTTTGCTGAATTTTAATAAACATAAAGTTTGGGTTGTCAATGGTTTGTTGACATACCTTTTTGAGTTCAAAATACTCTAAAGAAAGAAATTCAAAGACGTTAAGTTGACGACCAACGGGAGATTACGCAATAAAAGAATGATTTGTACAATCATGTTTATTGTTTCACGTGTGTGGCAAATGGCACAGTTTTTTTTAAATTACATTATACCTACTCAAAATCTATACAACCTATTTGATGCGTAAAAAACTTATTATTCTCCAATATGATTTGCCATTGACTCTTTGTGCATTCTTGACAGCGTTTTTGAAGAAAAATAGTTCAATGGTATATTTAACTCAATATCTACAACAAACAGTGGCTTTTGTCACTCTAAACGCGGCAATTTTGCTTATTTATGAAGTCATATTATGTTGATGAAGTAGAGTTTGTTTCTGAAAATAATTTTGTTGAAAAATTTTTCGGTTTACTTGTTGTTTAATGAACTAAATAATAAACTTTTTGGTGTATGGTATGTATGTAAGCTTGAGCTTCGTATGTTCCCAGAATCTCGGCTACATTCTGGCAAACAATCGTGATGTTTTCTGGTAAATGACTTGGGACAATGCAAGTTGTATTAAACAAAGGTTATATAAAAAATTAATTTTTAAATTGTGGAAACTAGTGGGATTTTGTTTTTGTAACAACTGTAATTAAATTGTCCTCTTGTTCAACGGTGGAGAAAAATCTGTAGTCGGCTTTTGCTATTACGGTTTACAGGCTTTATAATAGAAATAAAATTAATAGTAAAAGTTCTAATACTTCTAAAAATTAGGTTTTTAATGAAAAAGAATGAAATAGCCAATGAACCCGGGTAAAACTGTAAGTGCATTGTAGTCGTGTACAAAACTCGGCGTGGAAGTAAAGTGCTTTAAGCTTAAGTGCTTTGTGGTTACGCGTCAGTAAAGTGAGCAAAGGTAGTTTGTCGCCAGGCTAAGAAAAAAGCAATAGCGTTAGTTACAATTTCAGCAAAAAACCACACCAAAACAAGCAACGTATTCATGCAAGTTCTCGTGCAAAACATTAAACCTCAATAGAAAAAACCATTGTTTAAACAATTTTATAAAATTGACAAAAACCAGTAAGAAAATATTTGTTGAATTGCTTACAGATGCAAAATATGACACCCCAGAAGAAAGCCTACGCCAATACACATTTTTATATATTTTATCAAACGGTTCTGAAAAAATGTAAAAGTAAGCTCTAAAACTGTTATGCAAATTTTTGCTATATCAGCAACAAACTTTACAAGATAAAAAAATAAGTTGTTTAATTTATAAAGACGGGAGAGGACTTAATACCCAATTAATCAAGCATAAAGTCAAATTTACAGAGATCGATAAAATTCTTATTCAGGCTCACATTAATTATTTACCGTGGTATGAAAGTCATTACTCAAATGGTTTCAAGAGATGTACCTATAAAGCCTTATTATCTTCTTTACGACAAAATATTTTATGATTGTTTTCCAAAGCTAAAATTGATGGCTGTATATATAGACAGCAGGTTGTGTTTGTTCTTATGCTGAATTACATCACTATGTTTTATAGTAGGCAACTTTTTATCTACAAATTAGAT
This sequence comes from Tachinus rufipes, assembly GCA_963932245.1. Classification (NCBI taxonomy): domain Eukaryota; kingdom Metazoa; phylum Arthropoda; class Insecta; order Coleoptera; family Staphylinidae; genus Tachinus; species Tachinus rufipes. The sequence goes on along the minus strand of OZ010742.1, from coordinate 36,605,970 downwards.
ATTTATTTGTGAGACACAAGTTCATCGTTTATGTGTATGTGGTATAAGAGCATTGGAGGCAGTTGGGAAAATAAAATAGTTTTTTACTTTTAAAATTGCAGTTACTTTGGTATAATTTACTTGCAATAGACTGCTGGTGTGTTGTCTCAAAATAAAAAAAAAACATGATGTTCTTGATGGCTATTATCTATCTTGTTTGTAAACGATTTTACCGTTTGATTGAGGTCAAATATCTTATAAGTGAGCATAGTTATGTGGACTGTAATTTTGAAGTGATCTAAAAACACCGTAAAAAATGCAGCAATAGTTTTGCAGGATCTCGAAGAAGTTGAAGTTGTCCGTACTGCGCTAGGAAACAATCCATTTTTTATTTCAAGTTGTGCTCTTGAAGACGGAGAATTTCATAAACCTTGCACAATTTGCAAGTCAATACATTAACACTACAAATACGTAAAGGATTATGCATTTGTGTTTCTTACAAGAAATAAAAACTGCTACAAACTTTAGGTTTGAAGTCGTTGGTTCTCCTATGTGGACAAAATTAAACGTTTTCAAAAGGAACATGAATTTTGAAGTCATTTTTTGGTTTAGAAAAGCTGCTAAAGATTTAATTTGTGCGTAAGATTAGCACTGAGGTTAGTAAGAATCTACTGGGAATGTTAGATTTTATATGAAAAAACCTGAAGACAAACAGTTTTAACGAAACCTTTTTCACATGCTCTTTAGAAATTAAAATTAAATCCTTGATGAAGCAAATGTAGTCCTAACTGAAGTAAAATGTGCAAGAAGAAAATGTTGTTCTTGTTGACAAAGCAAATGCAGTTTTTTTTTTGAGGAAAATAAAAGTAGTTACTTATAAAGTAGTAAATGAAATTCCATCTGAAGTAAAAATGTAGCACAACCTATCATGAAAATGAAGGGAAAAAACTTGCGTTTGCAAGTAAGGATGTAGAAGTTTGTCTAAAATACAATTAATGTGCTTACTTGCATTTTTTTTAGATGCTAAATCTCCTTCTTTCATCTTCAAATATGCACATTTAAAATTATCTCTCTATATTTTACGTTTTAAAACAATATGATTATTTTTTTTGTATTTTTTTACTTTTTTAATGAAAATTAGTTAAACATTATGTATTTTTCAGTTTTTTAAAAACATGTATTATGGACTTTCATTCTTTTATAAAACATTTTTTGGTACTTACATCATCATCATCAAGTCAGATTGTTAGTTAGATTGTTAAAATTACGTAAGGTAATATCATGCAAGACGTAAATTTTTATTAATTTTTTTGCTAAATTAAGGAACAAAATTTTAAAAGATGTAACAAAAATAGATTATCGGGGCTATTCTCTATGCACAATGCTAGAAGTAAGCAAGATATATATTGCTAGTTAACAATATAAACTGTCATTTTAACAAAACTTGATTGCTAACAATATGAACTGCCACTTTAACAAAATAGATTTAGTTTGTCATTTTTGTTTAAATAATGGTTATGAAGAAGACCAAAGGATATGTTGCACCAAGTTTAGCTAGTTATGTACTAACATATTGTTTACATTTTGTATGAATGTTAACAATAAAAATTGCTTTATTACTATTTGTATTATTTCAGTACAATAATTATGTAAGTATGTTTATTTTATTTTGTTATATTGTAAAACCTTTAGTGTTTAAAATTAATAAATATTTTTCTAATTTTTATTAATTATATTAGAACAATTACTGGGCAGTTATCATGTAAAACAACCTCAACACATTCTAGAGAATATATTATACGATTAAGCAAAGTGAACTAAACATACAACTGTTGACGGTTTTTGATTAACTATTTTTTTTTTAGATTTCAATTAACTTCCATTAACCAATACCAGCGATGGCATGTAGAGTGGATACGGTAATAAGCTGCGTGTGAGCTCTGAGAGCTATGGAGCAAAGCTGCCTAGTTTGGGTATGTTTGCCAGAGACAGAATAAGTAATGAGACCATACTTTAAAAAACTGGTATAGTAGACATCAATAAATTTAAACTGGGCTACAAAGTCTTATTATTTTAAGGAGGTAGTTGGCGCACTTAACTAAAAAGAAGTGGTCTTGAACATGTATAATAATTATGAGTTATTCTCGTCGCATGTAGAGTAAAGTTAATTTATTATTATTATTAAATGTTGCATTAATTAATTAACTACTAATTTATTAAATAAATATATTATTTTAGAGCATTTTACTTTTAACTTATTAATTATAATCACAGTACTTTTAAAGAAACTTATTATGATTGGTGCAATCAAATTATGAGAGAAGGAATTAATAAAATTATTATAAAAAATTAATTGTTTCAAAAAGAAATTGATTTGTGCTTCGGGCACCGGAACTTTCTTATGAAAATAATAAGTGAAAATTGATTCTGATGTACCTCTTTGTCTCTATTCAATCAAGATAATGCACAATTGATTTTTATTGAAATCGATGCCGACAGTTCATTCGCAGGTTTTTATCAGATTATAATATATTTTTACTATTACCCAATACTACATATGCATTCACTCAATATTTTTCCTAAGTATCCAAGGCATTAATTATTCTTAATCATACATCTTCATAGTGGATGAAAATCTCATTGTTAGGAGTGTATGGGTATATTCTATATTTATTTGCAAGCGAAAACGTAAAAAAATCTTTCACAAAACGAAGCATATCCTTCCTGATCGTCACGTGTTATTATGTAGTGTACGCCCTTTTACGATGCGTGCCGATTATCTTAAGTAATAGGTGTAGAATTACGGGGATTTTACTAAATACTAGCTTGGGGCGAGCGGTAATGATCCTTATCGCAAATATTAGAACTCCATCTCGTGTTATTATACGAGTTTGATTGCGGTTATTGATCAGGGACGGACTTATTGCTTTCATATTGAATTAATGGGTTATAATTTTCCCTTTAAACTAAAAGATTATATGTATGAGATGTTGAGTCGAAATTAACACCTAATGCTGATTGATTGATTTCCTTGGAAACCCGACTGACAACCTGACAATGTATTACGTCTCTAATTGATGCGATAAAAAGATTGAAAGGTCCTTGGAAGCAATCTTTTGTAATGTTTATTTACACATATGACGTGATTTATTCCCCGTGCAAGATAGAAAAGATGAAAAAACAAGATGTACTAGAACCACTTTTTTCTGTATGAATATGTAAAGTTTATACTTCATTGGAAAGGAGATATAGTAAAAGCTTTTTCAAATACTACAAATTTATTCATACAAGAAAAAATATAATATATTCCACATACTCCTTCTAAACTCCTTATTTATAACATTTCAATGAATAAAAATTTACATAATAACACAAATTTTTCTTTTGCACTATCCACCGAATGCTTACATATTATCTGATTAAGATAAGATACATCAACTCTGGATAAATAATGACAATCAATTTTGTTTCCGAATCTTCAGGAATTATCGCTATTTAACATTTACATCAGTTTTATCTTTTATTACAACTCAAAAATCAAGATTATAATAACTCCCAAGAAGATTGATTTATTGTATTTGTATGCAATAATATAGTTGTGCAATCAATAATAATTAAATGTGCTAAATAATTTACTGCCGTTTCATATGCATTTAAATTATTTTTCTATTATTATAATAAATATTTATATGGTTGAATTCGCATTATTTATTTGTATAATAAATATTATAAATAATTTAATATGTATATATTTGCATACAATTTTTATGAAACTTTTCTAATTTATTACTAAATCCATTCACGGATTGGAATAGGCAGGCGTGTGCTACCACACAAATCATATGAAATACTTTTGAGCATTAAAAATGAACTTAAATAAACTAAACAGAATTCCTGCTATTTTGGGTAAATAAAAACTATACATATATTCCGGTTTAGTTCAAGTAGATTACAGTTGCAACGGAGATAGCTTCCTGCCATTACACATATGTATATTATATATTACTTAATATAATCGCTTCTAATACAAAAGATCTAGTGATGCAATTATATGAACAAACATGATGATATCATTAGTTCATCCTCACAGTCAAAGCGAAAAAAATCCAGTTATTAATACGTAAATACCATTAAGAATTTGCAATAAAATAAATATGCTAATAAAATGATATTTATAATATATTTTACAATATACTCATAATATTTATATTAATTTTTTTTATCAATACTCTATATAGTTGTTATTAATAACTATAATTGAATACATAATAGTAATTTAAATAATAATTGCATATTGTAAGATAAAATGAACTATACGGAAAAAATGTATATGCTAGGGAACTAGCAATAAAATATACGATTAATTTGACATTTACGATATGAAAATTTGCAATTTTAAAACAATTTGAAAAGGTGCATAGCGGAATATTTACGACCCCCATTATAGATAATTTCTCTAGCTATAACATATTATAGCCTATTTATTAATTAACTTCAATTTATTTCAGCCATTATGTTCGTTAAAACGTTACTAAATCGCACATAATTATATCAGGTATTGTAAAATAATACGTCACGTTCATCCTGCCTTGTTATAGTAAACTCTATCATAAAATGCATTATTAGTAAAATCATATTAACATATATAAAGAGCATTTATATGGAAAATTGAAAAGTAGCTAATTCTAAATTGTATTTGATACATTTTATTTACTATTATATTAGTGTATTGTTTAGTTTGCTATCTGCATACAAAAAATAATTTAAGTTGAAAATATATATTATACAATGCGTATTCTTAATACTTGTAATGGTTATAGAGAAGATTGTTTGTCGTTGCTGAGAGATTATTACTACAAGCGCTGGTTATATTTTTTTGCTTTTTCTCTCAGTTAATAGTTTAGTTGTTCTTTTTTTGTTAGATTGTTACACCTTTTCTATTTAAAAATCATTTTTTTAAATTACGGACATGACTGTTGGTTTGGTCTAAAAATACTCTCTAACACAAATGAATTAATTTTTAAAGCACACGGCACCTAAAATTTTTAGGGTATCTTTTGCACATACAAAAGCACGTTTTTATCTATATTTGAAAAAAAAAAAGAATATACCAGTCATCTTTTTCCTAAGAAAAATAAGTTTTCATAACCAAAAATTTGGTTATAAGTTTTTATAACCAAAAATTTGGTTATGAAATCTTATTCTTTAGATAATTTTGAAGAAAAAAGTTTTATACATTTTTTTCTTAAAAATGCAATCCTGAGAAGTTACAAATTATTAAAAAAGTAAAAAAACTTTAAAAAATTAATTTTTTAAAATTTTGATTGTTTATTAATTGAAAATAGCTCATTGCAAAAATCTAAAATAAAAATTAAAACATCAAGATTTATGTAGAGAAAGGCGTTTTTAGTGGTTTGAGCAAATTTTTGTTACTGTTGTACTGTGGTCTGGTTGCTATAGATACTTCTAAAAAACTGATTTGTCAAAATGTCAAAATTTATATATATATGAACAAGCTTATAAACGTTTCTAAGAATATTTAAAAATTAAACATGTGAGAAGCATTTCGAAAAATTGTTATTAGATACTTTTTCTAAAATGTCGATTCTAGAATCTGTTAACGTTGCCAAATAGTACTTGAAAATATCTATCAAACAAAAAAAATTATAAACATTTTTGAAAAACAGTTTTTAAGATTAAAAACTGTGAACTTGCCGACAAAAAAATAGTAGTTCTATAATCAACGTTTTTCTAATTAGGCATTCAATTGTCTAAAAAAAATATTGTAACTCAATAGGTAAACTACTCACTTTAGGAAATTACTAAAATGTCAACAAACAATTACGTTAAGTTTTTCTTTTATTTTAATAATAAATTTTGCAGTTTTTTGTGCCTGAGGAAACATGAAGTAAATTGAGTAGGAGTGGTTAAAGATGGCATAGTCAATTGTATCTTACACGTGTTTAATAAGTGATAGGTTTGGAGAACAAAAAAGTCATGAAAGTAAATAAACATTAGCTAGTTCCAAGAAACTAAGTTTAGTTGAAAAATGGAAATTTCCAACTTTCTTAAATAAAGCATTAACATTGGTTCTGAAACAGCGATATTATAGCAATTTGCGTAAAATTTTTTTAGAATAAACACCAGAAAAGACTAACTTACTACTAACTATCACCCTGCGTATAAGAGCTGTATTTTGTTTTATAGCAAACTGTATTTTTTGACGTCTAACTATCTTACAATTATTGTGGGAATACAAACAAAATCTGGATACGTCATTAAAAATAACTTTTTTTTATTGATTGACTTATTGTAGTTTTTTATTGCACCATTTTAGACGGCACTTCTTATAGTAAAATCTTAAGGGCAAACAAAGGAAAGAGAAAAGGCGATATAACTTGAGACTAAATATTTTAATTTTTTGGTGAACTGATCAAAAAGAGATTTATGTTAAACTTTTTTAGACTTTTTTAAATATTTTTGTTCTTTTGGTCTAGAGAGAGCTACGCGCCCCAAGACCCCATTTTTTAGATTTAATTGTTATTCTAAGACGTTCAAGTCATAATCTCTGCTAGCATCAAGTTATTGTACTTTTGTCTTAATTTGTTAAGCATTATGACAAATTGACAAACCTTCTTCTCTGAGCCCAATTACAGGAAAATTTTAGCTTTCTAAATATTGTTATATTATGTTAACAATATGGTCATTCAAGAAAAAATTATGTGAGATTGTAACTCTTAAAAGACAAATGGTCTATCGGTGTTACTTTTAAACTACATTTGTTTATTGCAAACTCATTTTTAACTTTGTCTATACAAGTTTTTTTTACCTTACTTATACATACGTTTGTGTTTTTCTTGGCATACCCTTGCTTTACATCCATACAGCAAAGTTGGCGTCAATACGTTTTATAAATTGGTATCTTTGCTCTCTTAAACCGCGATGGGTTTACTTGTTTCTTAATTTCTCTATCTAAACTACTATTTTTATTAAACATTTTTTTCAGATAAACAAAACTATTCACCTGTTTTATTTTTTAAACGTAGTGAGGTTTTGGTCTCAACAAGTGGCCCTTGAGAATAACTAACGCATTTCAATACCTTTTGGTTTTTTTCTCTGCGTAAGTCCTGCTGTTAATTTTTCTTAGTCATTGTCTCTAATGTGGTACTAGTTTTGGCTTTGCGGAATTCACGCAGTCTGCTGCGGCAACACGGCTGTCCCCGGCTCATCCCTCCGTATACTCTATTTTTTGCTTTACTTTCTACATTGGCATTCTTCTTTTTTTTCTCTCTTTCTTGTGTTATTTAGCCTAGATATTTGCTTTGTTTTTAGGTATTTTCTTAGTTTTTCTATATCTTCATTAACTTTTTCTTTGTCGTATCTTTTTTCTTTCATAAATATTTTGTGCAGCTCTATTAAATGCATCCTTTTTGGTAGTGCTACATTTGTCAGTTTAACTTCTAGTGAGATTCTTGAATCTCCATTTTGGATTAGTTTTTTTGTGTCTCTTTGTTGCTAGATATTCTCTGATCATTTCAAAATTTGCATTTTCTGTCAACCTTGAGATGGCGTATCTTCCGTTTGGAAATTGTTTAGTCAATTTCGTAAATTTTTCTTGTTTCTTTGTTTACCTTCTATTCCTTGGCAGGCATAGTTGTTTAGACCTTCTTTGTTTTTTTTTTCTTTATTATTTTTTTTATGTTTCTTTGCTTCCATTTAGTTTCTTGCTCTTCTTTCCTTTGTCTTCTGTGGCTTTTAATTTGTGTATTTTCTTCCATTTTGGCTTACCTAAATCTCAAAGCTTCAAACTTTTCTATCTTTTTCTTCAGTACTGTCGTTGCATAGTTTCTTAGTGCTTTCTTTTTGTTTTTGTCACTCAAGCATAATTTAATGAATGTAGATATGTCTACTTTGTTTTCCAATACTTTTTATAGAGTTTTTCTATCTTCCTCCCACGCTTCGTACTCTACTAGCTATGCTCTGCGTCGTCATGCGTGTCTTCTTGACAAAATATACATTTTTTTTTCTTTCTCTATCTTATTTATTTTTTGTAAGTACTTTTCAAAAGCATCATGTCATGTCATGTGAGTAGTTGACTTGTATAGTAACACGTCTCCGGTTTTTTCTCTACCTATTCTTTTATTTTTGGTATTAGTTCCTTTGTCTATTTTCCCTTTTCTTTTTTTTCCACTGTTTTTGCTATTTTTCTATCATATTTTCTTTTGCTTGTCTTTTTGTTTCTTGCTTATTAGTTTTTTCATGTACCATTTTTTTATACCTAATCTTTATTTACCACCAAATCTGCGGGTAGTGTTGCCGCAATTACTTCTAGTGCCTCCTGCGCCCTTTAGGCCCTGCCGATCCTTAAAGAACTTGCTCTCATAGCTTCTCTGTTTTTGTTTTGTTTTTAGAGCTTCTCTCCATGTTTTTGCGGCATACAATAGTTTACTTCTAGCCGCAGTTGCTATTAACCTTCTTGCCTCTTTTCTTGGTCTTCCCTTGTTTGGCATAAGCATTCCTTTCATTTTTTTTTAATCCTCTTACCGCTTTCTTAACCTGTTCATTCTATCTCTTTGATTCAAGTGTAACTACAAGGTATTTAATTTTTTTTATGGTTTATATTTGTTTACCTTCCTGTATTTTTTTTTCACTTGTTTTTAACGTTCACTATTTAAGCCAATACTACAATCACTGCCTACTTTGCTCTTATTAAAGACAATGATTTTAGTTTTTGCTACATTTCATTTGGTGCAACATTTAGTTGGTTTAGTGCATTCTGTAATTTATTTTTGTTTTCACACACTATCATAGCATTGTCAGCATACAACAGCATTTTTATATTTACATTATATGTCCGTACACCGTTAACGCCTGCATTGTATTTTTTTACGCATTTATAACTATATTAAACAACCACAGAGACATTACGCATTCCTGCCTGACATCAGGGTAATAATAGCATTTACCAAATACTCTTTAAAAACTTTTTTTTTTTAAATTTTGAAACATATCTTACTCGATCATATGTTTCTCGAGATTGACATACGCATACACTTTCCTCTTCACTGCCATAAATATTGTTGAAATGCTTTGGAAATGTCTAAAACTATTTAAGGGAGTAGAACTCTATTTGTAGCATATGTTAGAAGGTCTGGTTTGCTCTTGAAGGTTTTGAATAAAATCTATATAGTATCTATGTTTAAGTTATTTTGATTTTAAGAACAACAAGAGCAAGACCAAAAGGACAGCTGTTGAAATAGTCTAGACCGCACTAACTCTGACTTAATCATCACCTAGAGATGCAACTTTAAAAACCAGACAAGACCCCGATAAAGACAACAAAGAATATCCTTATAAGATGAAAAAAAAAACTAGAAATTTGGATTACCGTGTAGCACATTATAAGTAATGCTAGTTAATTGATTGAAATTTTTGTCTATTTTATAACATTGTTGAGAAAAAATATGAATATGTTAGCATTTTGGGGTTGTATCACTATTAAGTTTAACTTATTAGTACTACTAGAAATTGCACTATTTTAGAATTAGTGAAAGAGCAAATTTAACTGATGAAGGCAGAAACCTTAAAAAAGTCAAATAGTAGAAAAATGATTTATACCGTTTGCCAAAAAGTATTAAAATTTTCATGATGTAATTTATTATTTAGTGGTGCTCTTGTCACTCTTTTGCTTCTGGCAAGTGCCATGTTTTGAAATACCAGAAAAATCAAATTTAACAAACACAGTTGAAGCTAAAGAATTCCCAATTAAGAAGCCGCTAGTAGTATTGTTATGGACAGAAAAATATTATTAGCCATTACATATTAAAATTCTATTATATCTACGAGAATATCGGTGAACTTTTTAAAATTATTATTGGTTTTTATAGGAGAAAATTCTGAGTACTTCACGTTTAAACGATAAGTTTTTTAATTAACTGTTATTTTAAAATGTAAAGTGCATACAACCGCCTATACATTAATACTTTTGAACAAAAACTTAAAGTTAAATTTAACTAATTAAACCAAACAAAACTTCTAGGTTTTTAAAAACTAATTATATTAAAACTAATTGTCATAGAAAAATAAAAAAAGTATAAATAAAATTTTTCATAAATTCTCCAGGCTTAATATAATTTAATTTTTATAATTAATGTTTTTGCACAGTATTGATATTTTCTTATCAAATAGCAACTGGTTGTTATTGTAAACACCACAGTTGCCATAATTATTATTGTTGGTATACTATAACACTAAAGTATTTATAAGAACTCGCAGTTGCAGTCACTTAATTAATACAATATTTTTCTCAGTGTATATATAAATACAGCTGTAGTGCTTTTTGCATACAACCTTAAATACCAATGCACAGATTGCTGTCAACGACTGTTACGTGCAAAACATTATTGCCAAATGAGATGTAATACATATTAACCTTTACAGCCTAGTAAATGGTGTTTTTTAGAGGCGGAGAACTTTAGATTGAAATAAAACAAACACAAATATTTTAATATCTATGAAATTGGCTTTATTTGACAGATAATTTTATGGCATTAATGTTTAAATATGATTTTGGGCATGTGACCGCTGCGGCTGAAGCGTATATAGCGTAATCTGGAGTTCAATCTTTCACACAATGTTTGCAGTAATCTATGCTGTATTTTGGCAGTAATTCATCAAACGTTGACTTCTAAGTGCTCATTTGTATCTGGTTTATCGGTGTAGACATGAGACACAGGTGCCCGGAATTAAAAAAAGTTTGATGAAAATGACGACGCTGGAACTCATAGTTTCTGGTCAGGGTAGCTTCCGTAGATTACAAAATGCAAAATATTAAAATCGCATCTGCTCCTTCTTGGAAACTTTACCGCCCAAAAGTTATTAAAATTTATCGAAAAACTGGTCCTAAATCAAAATAATGCAAAAATTAAAATGACGACACTAAATCTCTTCGTTAATGATTGAGTAGCATGGAAAGATAAAAAAATACTGTATACAAAAATTGTATTTGTTCCTTCTTGGAAACAGTGGTGCCCAAAAGTTTGTAAACACTGAAAATGATTATTTTCCAAAAATTTCAAGTGTATTACTCAAAATAAATAAAATAGAATTTAATTAATTGACATGTATTTGAATTACAATATAAATATTATTAAGTTTGCAAAATTAAATGTGGCATGTATTAAAGTTGACAACCGCGTTTTTTAACCTCTCCGCATAACTTGGATCATCAATTATATTGATATAATAACGAGACCATACAGTTTTAAATTCATTATGAATAGTTTCACCAGCTTGTTCCGACCATTGACCCAATTCTGAATTTAAGTAATATAATGCATGTAGTAAATGGTATAAAATAATATGAAGTTTTAGCGTTTCGCTAAGGCCCGTTGCTTCAAAATATTTTCTCAAGTTAGCAATTTCTAAATTTAAGATTTTTTCATCCGGTTTTGGTGTAGAGAAACATAGATTTACAATTTTATCCATCGTTTTAAAACATGATACGTATGGAATAATTATCAGTGTGCTGATATTTCTTAGTATATTGTCACTAACAAAAATATCAAAGTTTTTCAACATTGTTCGGCAAGCATTTCCTTCAAAAATTTTGCCTGGTAATTTTTTGATATTATTTTTAATTTTTTTGGCCAAAGAAAAGCCTTTTCACGACCTAAAATTTTTACTAATCCGTTCCAGAACAAATTATTTACAAAACCTTGTAATAAATGAAGTTCAGAAACTATCCACTTTTCAATAACAGTTACATCATCGTCTTCATTAAAAATTGGAAGATTCACTACTGATTTACTTAACATAGCCAATTTCTTATTTATTATTCTTAAGTCTTCAGCCTAAGGCATTTGTTTTCTATTTTCAAATTTGCAATTTCTAACAAATAGTTTAAGAAATGTAAAATTAAATTCATTTAAACTGCAATCAAAACTTACCACTGTCATTGTTTTCTTCCTCGTCGCCATTTTCAGTGCCAACTATAAAATCATCATCATCGCTTACCTTTTCTTGCAAAATTACGTAGCAGTATGAGCTAGGATACTTTGCAAAAGCGGTTTGTTGACCGTTTACAATAAGATTTATTTTTAAATCGCCGATGAACTTGAATGAGAAATCATTCAAACTAATTTTGTTGAACATTAAATTTAGATTCCCATAAGTTTCCTTCACATCAGGAACAATACATAACAAAATAATCTTTTTTACACTTGCAGCTTTACCAAATTTTTCAAGTCTGCCACCATTCTTATACGTGGATCTTGACAATCTCTCATTTGTGTTATCTTCTAGCTCAGGTAATATGCTAAGAGATATTTTAAAAAAACCTCAACATTCTTTTTTTCTCCACGTTTATTAATCACCATATCATATATTTTAGAAACGTTACCTTACACTATTGGTCTTTTAATTGTTTTAGTTGAATTTCTATTACCAAACTCAAAATCTAGAAAATCAATTTTTAAAATGGAATTAAAGTCTGATTTCCTATTCTTCATTTTTTCAGAGAAATGTGCAGGAATACATTTGCGTTGACCAATTGATGACCAAAAAAAGTTAATCATTTTTTTTATATGTAACGCAGACACATTCATGCTAGATTTATAGTTCAATAGTTTCTCTGAATTGATCTGAATCTTTTCAATTTGTTTGGGATTGATAGCAATTCTTATCATTCTTCCTTTAGAGCGTAAAGTAAGTTCTGGCGTATTATAATTTCTTTGCTGTTGTATTATTAATAACGCAATTCTTAGCTGATCAAGATCAGACAGTTTCGCAACTATATTGTTTGTTATGTTACTGTTTGCTTTTCTTAGAGAACATTTGTGAGATTTTCCCTTTCCTATGGTCGAGAAACATTTTTACAGACAATTGTTGCAGTGTTGGATTTAGGAATCTTTTTTGTCATTTTCTGAACTGATTTTTCATAAATCACTGATGCTATCATACCAAATGTAATTTTTTTAGATACTTTTATGTGTCTTCTTTTTCTTGCAGCTTTACATATATAGCAATTAGAATCAATTTTATTTCGAGTTTCTTTAAGAAGAACATTTTTTTCAAAATCTGGCATTGTAGGTATGTTTCTTTTAGGATTATCCTTCTCTCTATCTTTTAGTGCTAAACTACAAGTGGTACATATAACTTTTGGAAATCGTAAATCTGGAATATTAAGTTTAGAAAAGATCCCCTTTTCTGTGTAAGAAAAACTAAATTTTTTTTTCCACAATACATATAATTAAAACTGACTATTATTAGTAATTCAAACTATTCTTACTATTCCATAATAAATTCTTCCTTTTCTCGATTTTCATTGTGGTCACACTTTAATTTTGTATGAGAAACCATTTTTACAAATTCTTTTTCACAAAAATCAACACTTTGAAAATATACTGACTAAAGTAGTATTTTGATTATAAATAGTTAATTTAAAAAAATCAAATTGTTAATATTTAAAACTATTCACGTCAGCCAAATCTTTCAGATTAATACGTACAACTTACTGCCTATGATAACAAGTAAAACTAAAATAAACAACAAAATTGTCATAGAAACAAATATATTTTTTTAATTTAAATTGCAGTCTACTTAGAGCAATAATCGTATTGTTGTTGAATTTTTTATTTATGCTAACTCAAGTCAGATATTTTGTAAAATTTCAGTGTTTATAAACTTTTGAATACCACTGTTTCCTAAAAAGAGCAAATACAATATTTGTATTCAGTATTTTTTTATCTTTGCATGCTACTCTAATCATTAACGAAGAGATTTAGTGTCGTCATTTTAATTTTTATATTATTTTGATACAGGTCTAATTTTTCGATAAATTTTAATATTTCTAAACTTTTGGGCGAAACTGTTTTCAAGAAGGAGCAGATACAATTTTAATATTTTGCATTTTGTAATCTACGGAAGCTACCCTGATCAGAAACGATGAGTTTTAGCATCGTCATTTTCATCAAACTTTTTTTCAATTCAGGACACCTGTGGAGACTTTACATATATCTAGAGAAAATAATCTAATGGCGTCAAATTGCACAAATAAGGTGGCCAGTTAACAGGTTCATTTCGTGAAATTAATCATTTGTGAAAGGTTTTTTTCAGTAAATTATTATTAATTAAATTGCGCACTGTGTGTGTGTCATGTGGTGCCGTCCTGCTGAAACCACATGTCTACACCATTAATGCTGAACAATTAATCATGTTTCTGTACCGTTCACCGTTGACTTGTAACGTTTCGAAAATCACAATTTTTGAAGACATATACCAATGATTCCACCGGCCCATAAAGCGCACCAAAAAAAAAATTTAATGGTGTTTTGACAATGGCTTGTGTTTTTCTGGGCTCATTTACCAAATGTACGGCGCAATTCCTGTACAAGTTGAATCTTGTAAGCTTGTAAACCAAGATCTTTTAGCAAAATTGGATGAACACAAATTTAATTGTTGAGCACAATGACGAATTGACACATTTGGATCATTATTAACACTACGCAGCACACTATTAATTGCTTCTTGGGTACGCACAGTACGACGTTGCATGGGATGCTTATTATTATTTAGATTAAACGTATTGCAAAAACGATGCACAGTTTCTCAAATTAATCGCTGTGATGGGTGATTATGAAAACCATATAATGCTAGTAATGCTCGATGAGTTTATCGAACTAAATTATGTTTTTCAAAATAAATTTAAACAATTTGCAAACATTGCTTTGGCGTGAGTTTATTTATGATAAATTGCTAAACCAAGCTAATTTCAAAACAACCAAAAATTGTCAAATCAGTTGTCACAGATAAGAGTAATGCCAATTTAAAGTTTTCCGCATCTAAAAAAAAACACCTTTTACAACCCCAAATAGGGCAGCGATCCTAGCCTGCCAGAGCTGTTAAGTACCTTGATGACATGAATGAAATTTGTTTTACATAGTACAAACAGACTAAGGTCTGTTTCACATGTATGCGGTTCTATTTGGTTTGGTTTGTTTTTGGTTGCTACTAAAGACGAATGAAACTTTTTCACACATACACGGTTCATATTAGGTTTTGTGTTTTTTCCGTACACAGGCTCAGTAGTAATCATAATAGAGAGAAATCTAGTTGTTGTCATGTTGTTTCTCTATAGAAGAATAAAAAAACAAAGATGGAATACTAGAATTTATTGGTAGCACCCTCTCATTACTTTACTAGGAAATATTTGGTGCTACACTGTTGAAAAAAAAAACGAAAACGAACCGAACCGCATACGTGTAAAACAAACGCAGTTTGGTGTATGTGTAAATAGTCTTGGCCAACTGTAAAGTACGCTCCATAATTTCATAAATCTCAATGTCAATGTACTTTCACATTTTTAAGACCTATTTGGTCTATGTGTGAATAACTTTAACTTACTCTCAGATATTTTTTATAGCATATATCTATTAATAGATGTTTGCGACTATCTACTGCATCATCATGTCCCGATTGTTCGATGTATAAGTCAATTTTGCAGCCATAAAATTTTGTCAGTCTTCTTTTAATAAGCTTGTACTTTAAGTTGCGTATTATGTTACTTAAGTAGAATGTGGTTTGTTTTTTTATTGTAGTTATCAGAGTTTGATGCGTAGTTATTATAGTTATTAGTAGTAAGACTTTCTCATTAGTTTTTCTTGCTGGCCCTGAATTTTTTAAAACTTTTAGGTTTTATCCTTTTGATCAATTTTATTTAATACTGAGCCTGTGTTCTTCATATCTTTTTACGTTTATTTTTTTGGGTATAGAGATAAATGTTGATGAGAGCCAATTGTGCAGGATAGAAACCAATGTCGTAACTTTTATTGAAGTTTTTGTACAAAACAAATCGACATTCTTTTGATAGGATCGGTTTACATTTTTTGTTACAGACATTGTTAACTTTATTTAATAATATTAATTATTTTGATTTGATAAACAAATTGTTATTCTGAATATGTTGCTTTTATATTATACCTCGTTTAGGTTATGGTGTGTATTAAATGTTACTACAATAAAGAAGTCAGTATCTATAAAATTTTATTCAATAAACTAATGTATACATTATATGTATTTTTATTGAGATTGAGAACATTACCTAAATATAGTAATTAGGTGCAATTATACACTGACAGTTTTTGACGCTCTTGGTGTGCGAAGCAAAATACTACGCCGGTAGCATACGACAAAAATTTGACAGACTGGTTTGGAGCATACGCTTCAAAAGCGTGAGAAAAAATCTCGAAACAAGTGTCCGTGTAAATGTACCTATTGTCTATTAATCAATATTTGTATTAAGTAATTTTATTTTATTGGTTTGCAATATACAAAAATCAATCTATTCTACTTTAGCCAAATATGGTAAAACTACTATTAAAACAAATACTACTAGCCTTTAACTCATTAAATTAATAATACTAAAACAAACATTTTATCAATATATCATCAAATAATATGAAATACTTAATTCTAATAAATTGTGAAGAAACTAATAATTACGTATTTAAAACGATAAATAACAAAGTTCTTAAACTTGTTTTCTACTCTACCATTAATAGACCTGCTTTATATACGCATCGAGTTAGATTTAATTTAATTTAGTTTTATGATGCAGTGAAATAAAATAAAGCAAAGCGAAGGATGTTGAAGCATCACACCTCTCACGTAGAGAGCTTGCGGGCAGCTTTAATTGATTTTGACACGGCACTGATGTGCTTTACTTTGATATTTGACTGACATATGTTTTATTTTTTTACATTAGAGCACGTTCCAGATCACGATATAATGTTCATTAGATTTCACATTATATTATAAATGTTGATGCTTCTTTCAACATTTCAACTCATTCCATTCAGACAGACCAGAGCGAGATAAACCAGTCAAAATATGCTTTTATGATGTATTTGTTTTAGTGGTTGATTTGATATTAATGTTTGAATCGATGTTGTAATAAAACTACCGTAAATGTTAACATAAAGCCATTTAGGGAAAGATATAATTAACATATAAATATATAATGAACTATAAAACATATTGTTATAGCGATTTAAATAACATTTGTATTAATGCGATAAATTTACTTTATGTTTAAATTGGATTTAGATGCAAATGCTGGTACGAATAAAAAACCTGCTTGGAGAACATTTTCATTAAAATTAAATTATATATAACAGAAAATCTGTAACACCCCTACCAATAAATTCATGGGAGTGGCGATAATATTCTAAATAGTTTTTGGTTTATTTTACCAACCGCATCGAAGGAACCATTTCGTTATTAATGAGTCTAAAGTGTAGGCTTCGAAATTAAATTAAAACACCAGCCCACAGCAAACATTTATGTAAAATTTATACTTTTACAAAAGCGGGACATAAATATTGTTTTTTATAGCTACAATTTTAAAACTTGTGTAGTTTAATTGCAATAATTACCAAGAGAAAATATGTTTATTAATCTTAAATAACTTCGTAAAGTTTTAATTTATTATTTATTGTTCAGTCATATCCTTGTAACAAAGATGAATAGCAAAATATTCTATTCAATATTACCTCGAACTAAAATTATTTATGAAATAATTATTGTAAATAAATTATTTATTATTCCAGCATGTAAGCAAGAGACGTCTGCGAACTATATGTAATTAAATTTAAAATAACATACATGTACTATTCAATAGAACTGTCAATAAAATAAAAGCCATTATTTATATGTGGATGTAATAAATGATGACCTCAAATTAGAACAACAATTAATCTTTTTAAATTGCTCATCCTTGGTGTTAAATATTTTTATTAAAATAATGCGCTACAGTAAAGAAAATTGCGCGCATATATATTTTTTTTTAAATATCAAGATCGCATTATCTGAATGTCATACCAACATTAATGATATAAATTAATTAAACTTTTTTATTATCCGCGCATCTATTTTCAATGTAGCACACCTTAAAAAATGTTCATAAATGTGCCGGATCCATCTTCAATTTATAAATTACTAGTTACCGCCTATATAATTTAATAACTAATAAAGTTATAAAAAAAGTATTATTAAACAAAATATATGGTATAAACATGGCTTAATTGTACAGTAATTATAGTTTTATTTTACCTCCACACTTTATCACAAATTATTAAGGATTATCTCATCACGATTAAGTCATACTAACGGTCGGATTTTCGAAAATTAATTAACTGTTTTGTGTTGCACCTTCGAAATGCAGAATGTTAATTCGAAGGTTATTTATTGCAACCGATATTTCCTCTTTTTATTGCGCTGAATGAAGTATTATCGTTGCATCTCGTATGTGTTTACAATTGATTGATTTAGTGCCGCATCTATGACATAATTCTCTAAAAATGGTACATACACGATGTATTGATGTGGAAGATTGTGACATCTCTGGATATTAAAACGTTATTTAGTTATTTTATAGATCATTGTTGTGATAAACGATTGTGTGTGGATTAATATTTATTATTTGTATTTAATATTAGCCCATTAACTAAACTTGAATGTGTGCCTAGGTTGAATTTGATTGAAAGAGTTGATATTTGATTATTTGTACCATTGTTTGGATTTTGAAATTCTATTGAACTCAATACCAATTTCTATAACGATTGGTAAATGGTATATTTTATCGCACAAAAGACTAATGCATTTAATTGCATTTTGTTTGTTTCAACTTACATTGCAAAAGATTTTCTTTTATAACACTTTTTTTACTAACTGCATATAGTTGGTTTCATTTATTTTCGTATAGAATAAGACACACTAAAGGTAGACAGCTTGGTTGCTATATTATAATAACAATAATAATAAAAAGGTTAACTTGCAATACTCGGCTGTTATATGAGAATAAAAAATAAGATTATATATATATATATATATATAATATTAAAATTACTTAAATATATAAATTATAATTAACTTAAAAAATATAATTTACTTGCAAAATGGTGTACAAATTAGAAGAAATATTGTTTTGAAATATTTTTACGAAAATTAAGAAAAATATTTAATTTAAGAATTTACCAGAAAAGCTTATGTAAAATCTGACAGAAAAAAAATTACAAACATGGTTGGTCAACTTAAAGTTTATTTTGATAGAAATTCTTTCAAAAATTCCAATAATGATTTCAAATTTTGAGTACGAGAGCAAAATGTTTACTGTATTTAAAGTCTTTCTACCTTTTCAAGTGTTAATTTTTTCTGTATTCTGATAATGACAAACTCGCAATTTTCTAACATATGTAGAAAGAGATGGGCACATACATGTTATATTATTAAACTGATTGTTTACAATTTTTTTTTGCAATTAACAGGGTTATTTTGTAACAGTTTTTTTAACGGAATATGTAGTTAGCTTCTTTGCAGTGATTTGGATTGTAATTAAGCGCAATGCTGTTTTTTGAATTTTTGCATATCAGCCTAAAAAGACAATTATAACTAATTTTTTCTTAAACGTATTGAAAATAATAATAAATAAATAAATAACAAAGATAAAATAAACTTTTACAAACTATTAAAAAGAATAGCAAAAATGACTGGTTAATTCTAACAATGTCTAGGGTGTAAAATATCCTAAACACTGATGAATTTTACAATACACAAACATTTATTATTAACAATAAATAAACAGTTATATCTACATACCCAGTTTGCTTCATAGATTAAATTTAAGCAGAGGATAGACATCAGCGATCTAATTGATCAAAACAATTGACAAACTGAGTAATAATGCTGGCAATCTAATAAGATATGACGCACAATTAATGAAACATTGCAGATACCACAAACTGAAGGCACCTAAAATGTCTACTAATGACTGTCAGTCCATCGACAGTGACCAATACAAAATCGCGTGAGGATAAACTTGTTTTTATGCACTGGTGTCTGCATAACAAACTCCGCAATGTAATAAGGCTTTT
This sequence comes from Tachinus rufipes, assembly GCA_963932245.1. Taxonomy (NCBI): domain Eukaryota; kingdom Metazoa; phylum Arthropoda; class Insecta; order Coleoptera; family Staphylinidae; genus Tachinus; species Tachinus rufipes. Next base: position 36,586,063 of record OZ010742.1, on the reverse strand, counting down.
AGTATATTGCGGTTTGTTGTTTTGAATAGCAAATCATTTTGTCCTCCAGACAACATCAATTGTTGAAAATTACAAATATTCTTAACACAAGCTGTGCCTGTAACATTATCAGCTGTTGTTATTCCTTGTTATTTGACAAACAAATCAATTTTGTTATTACTATTGATACCCACGTAACTGGAAATCTAGACAAAGTAAACAGTGACATTTATTTCAGACACCTAAAGCAAAATTAAATGAATTAAGTAAGTAATGATTAGGAAATTGGTCATCTATGGCTTTTAATGCACGAGTCTGTACATACAGTATCATTTCTGTTTTTGCTTTGTTGGATTTAGAAATGGAAAATAAACAGCTTCTAACATTTGGCAAGCCAAATGTAAACTGCAACTCAAATGCTAAATCAACTTTTTTACTTTTTCAGCTATCGTTAAAAAATTTATTGGCATTTACGTAGTTTGTTTAAATTTGTGCAAGATTAGTTTTGTTTTTAACTGGTAAAGTTGTTGTTTTGCTCATACTCATTAACTCAGTATTTAACCTTAATCGTTAAAACGTCTAAGGAGGATTGCGACAGTCGAACAATTGATAAACATCAAAAAGTTAGATATCTAGTTTCCGAAGTATACTGCAATTTTTTACAGCAATTCATAGATATACCTACTGGATACTTGACTCGCGTTTATAAAACGACGCAAAATATTTTACGGCGGCCTTTTTGTGAGTGACTTGATAATACTAAATATGCGTTTTAGTTTTTAAACATTTAAAACTTGCATAATATGCTACTAACATTGTAAACTAACTATTAAAATGTTCCGGACAACAATTGGTTAATTGGATTCAAAGTTAAGACCAATAATGCGTTTGTGATAAAAAATTAATATCTTCTAAACAAGTCTACCAACTTGAACTAAATTTTAAATCAACATTACTACACGTATTGCTGACGTTTAAGTATCATAGTTAAACTTTGTTTATACAAAGGTTTTTGCGGTACAGTAGTTAAAAAAAAACTTCAAAATTCTTTTGAAAAAAGAACACAAAAATTGGCAACAATCGTAAAGCATCTACAAACATAGGCCGTTTACGTAAAGCATTTAGATTTTATTTTTAAATTTTGTCATCTTCAATGGTAGTGATTTTTTATATGTTGAATAAACTGAATTAATTTTTCTAACGTAATTACTAATTAAAACAAATTTTAACATTGTATACATTATATGCATTATGTATATGATGATATCTTTAAAGTTTTGTAAAAGTTTCAAGAAAATTTGTTTGTAAATAAATCCGTGGCGTGCAAAAGATTAAAATAAGATTTAAATTTCAGAATAACAATTTTTGTTCTTTTGCACGTAACTGTTTTATTCGCAAAACAATTATTTTGAATTTTTTACAGAACTTCAACGTTATTACCATATACGTAATGCATATAATGTATATAACGTTAAAACTTATTTTAGTTGTTAAATACACTGGAGGAATTAATTCAGTATGCTGCTCATATAAAACATCAATTCCATTGCAGATGGCACGCGCAGAGAGTTTACAAATAAAAATCTAGTTACACAATGTAAATGGTTTATATTTTGTGTTCATTTACGATTGTTGCCGGTTTTTGTACTATTCCTCATAAAAAAGTTGTGCAGGTTTACATTATTTAAGAATTTTTAAATGTTTTTTTTTTTTTTTTAAACCACTGCATATACAAAGTTTGACTATGTTAATAAAACGTCAGTAATACGTGTAATAATGTTGTCTAAAAATTTGGCTTAAGTTAGTAAGTCAATTTAAATATATTAACTGTTTATTAAAAACATTTTTGTTTGTTTTAACTTTGGATCTAATTAACCAATTTTTGTTGGGATCATTTATATAGTTTTTTGTTACTGTTAGTGACATATAATGTATGTTTTAAATGTATAAAACTCTAAAATAATAAAATAACACATAAAATGGCCGCCGTAATATAATTTGCTTTACTATAGAAACGCATCAACATAGGGAGTCAGGTATCCAGTTATATATATATCCATGCTGCAATCAAGTTTTGTGAAAGTAATCTAATGTTGTATAGATTGTTGAGACCATTATTTTGCACAACAAAAAAGTCGAATGTAAGCGTTTTGCTTTTAGTTCAGATCTCACGCCAAAATAAAGTTTGATTGTGGTTTATCAGCTTGCACAAAACCGTTGCTAAACTTTTTTCTAAATGATGAACTGGATACACAATACGTAATGTGAATGAAGCTGCAAAGGTATGGATTATAGAGTCATAATCTAGTTTTGAACGCATCAAAACTTGACGCATAAGTAAAATTGTTTTCTAATTTGCTTTCTATTACTTTCTATTTTCACTTAATGATTTGAGCAAATTAGTGCTGGAACTTATCTTGATCTTAAATTTATAAAGAGGAATTGAAGTCAAAGCACAGTTAAATGTGCAAAAGAGAAATCGAACACTTTTCTGCACAGAAATAGGTTCTCTTCCAAAGTATAACAATGGGTTACTGTGTGAGGATTACCTTCTACAAAATAGATAAGCAACGTCTTAGTAGTAGAAAAAGTGAATCTATTGCTATTAGCTAAGTTCATAAGCTGTGGCTGATAATTAATTGAAGTTGACGCATAACTTAATCACTCAAAAACTAACTAACCTAGTATTACAAACTGTACGAGAATTGTAATGATTATGGTGGTTTTAACGACTCAACAACACACATGCTTTTGGATTTTGATCTGACGGACCGAGTCTAATTAGTTGACATAGTTAGCCTACTCAGTGTAAAGATGTGTTGGAACTAATAAGTCTCAATCTATATGCCAATTTGGACAAAATTATGCGTTGTGTAGTTTTTCTTTTTAATGTTATTTTAGATTTTTATTTTGAAATGTAAAAGTATGATCTTTGCAGTTTGATAACAGTCCTAATGTTTTAGTTGTGGAGTTTTTTCAGTTATTTTTGTGTCTGTAACACCGTATAATAGATTATTGCAATTTGATCTCCACTTGCTTTACTCGTGTTGGTTTCTAGTATCAGTCTCTGATATGCAGTCGTCCACATAAAAGTTTCTTTTAATTATAGCTTTGGCAAATGGAAACTTGTGACCTTCTTCTGTGGCTAATTGGTGTAAACATTTTGTTGCTAGAAATGAAGCGGATGCTGTTCCGTATGTCACCGTGTTTAGTTTGTAAGCAGACACTGGCTTGGATTTATAGTATTGCCAAAGAGTTTTTTGATATTGTTGGTCATTATCGTGTAGCAGCATTTGTCTATACATCTTTTTAATATTGCCGGTTAGCCTATATTTGTATTGGCAAAATCGTATAAGAATTGAGACTAGATTGTCTTGGATTGTAGCACCGATTTGAAAAGTGTAGTTTAGTGACACGTTTGTGAATGTTGGTTCAACTTGAAGGCCTTTGTTTTTTGCAAGTCTTTGGTTAAATAGGAATCTTACAATAAACTGACCATTTTTGTTTTGTTGCGTTGTTTTTGTAAAGTGCTTTTCACAAGCCACTTTTTATTTGTATGCTCCGAAAAATGTGTTTGTTGTTCTAATTTCCAAAACCGTTGCACTTGCTCATCTAATGTAGAAACTGCCAAGTTGCATATCGAATTCAGGAAAGCATTTGATAATTCACCCGATACTATTTAACCCAATCTTGCTTTTTGTAGAATCGGCTTAATTGAATGTCGGTTTGGCATGATTTGACCAATCAAAAGTAACTTGCAGAAGACGTCAGCACCTAGGAGCATATCAATATCTTCATGTTTCTAAATCTCCGGAATGATTAGAAACCTTAATTCTTGCTGGTGGGTTTTACTTAAGAAGTTAATTTTTGATGTTACTTGGTGTTTGATAGTTGTTAAAGAGTTTCCTATTCCGTTTAGTGGTAGATTTATCTTGGTTTTTTTCTAAATTTAATTTCTTAGCAAGTGTTTCCGTTACAAATCTTGATTGCAAACCATTGTCCAGTAATGTTTTGCGTTGATGAAACTGTCGTCGATGTGGTATATGACGTGCTGGCCATTTGAAAATTGTTTTGCTTTGATGTGGTTACCTCTGACTTTTTAAGGTGAATCGTTGTGTTATGTTTCCTGTGGCAACGTTTACAGCTTCCGGACTTCAATTTCTTAAATAATAATCTAGTAATAAGCAGCTTATGCAGAGCCTTAACCGTTTCACTTTTTCCAGTTTTTGATAAAGTGACAGTTGAAGTTATTCTTTGCAGTTATTTATTCTGTGAGAGCCTTTGCATTTAATGCATTTTGGTTTAGCAGTATTTGATACCAATACATGCGTTCGTTGAGGCTTGTGTTGTAGTGCACATTTTGTGTCATGTCTAGATTTTAAGACCTGACAACGCTCATGTAAAAAGTTTATCGTTTTTCAATTTGAAAGTTATATTACGAGACAGTTGAAATTTTTTCCACTTGTCATTGGTGTTCATGTCTAATCTTGATGTGGATAGATACATCAGATGTCCTTAGATAGATCCTGAATCGTTTTCAGGGATCTGACGTGTTTTGTGAATTTATTTACGTGTTGTCTGATGGAATATGCGGAGTCTGGTTTTACCTTTTTTAACGTAAATAGTTTATTTAAATGTTTTTTTACTATTAACTTCTTGTTCTTGAAGCGAGCATTGAGCAGCTCCAGTGCCACCCTATAGTTTGCTGCTGTCAATGCCACTGAATTGATTGTTTTAGCTGGTTGACTAATTAGACATGAACGAAGATAGTGAAACTTCTGAACATTACTTAGTCCGTCATTTTGATTCACCACAGATAAAAAAACTGTTATTAAAACTTTTACTGACAATTTTGACTCGGAAGAATGTTACTTTGAGCGGATGTTCTTGCTACTTGTTGGGCACGCTCAATAATAAGTTGTTTTAGCGTGCTTTTTTGCTTGAAGTAAACTGATTCCATATTTTCTTGATCTAGATTGCCGTACTCCTGATCATCTTTAAGCAATTTAAATTGAATAAGTTCAATTTTCTGTTGGAGTTTGTCATATTATTGACAGAGATCTTTCAAGTGCTCCAGCCAACATGTATCAAAACTCTCGGTAATTGTCGTAACAAAATTGACGGTTACTGTAATGGACCGTTTAATTATTGTATGTTTCCTTTTCAATGCAGTTATTTCAACCATAATTGACTGTGTGATTTGACCGATTCGTAAGTCACTCTTTTGCTTAGTTGAATTTCCTAAGAATCCGGTTCGAAGGAAAATGTGTTGAATAAGTTTTCTCAATTGTTGCTGTACAAAATACAATATATATATATATACACAAAATAGATGGCTAAATAAGTGGGGATGTTAATAGGATTAGAAACGGTACAAGCTGGATTGTGGGTGGTCTGCACATAAAATTACATATTGTTTGGGAATTTCAGAAAATAATCAAGTAATAAACTAATTTTATGAAAACTTTTTTTTTATATTAACCATCAATATAAAGCCCAAAACACGTGTGTGTGTGTGCGGATGATACCAAGCCAACTAAAGTTTTACGAAGCCCGTTTTGGGCTTCCTAAAAATGTTTATGTATAATGAACAGGTATGAAAAATGAAACTATCCTGTATTTTTTTAGCAAAATTTATTGGGCTTCCTGTCGGTATACTATTGCAAATTATACACTTATAGTTCATTATATGCAACTATAGAGGGCTTACGTTTTGAACTGCATATACAGTACATATGTTTTACGGATGTTAGGAGCCAATCATGTTTTATGAATTATATGAAGCCCTTAAGTTTGGCATCAGTGCTTTTCTATAAAACAGTCTATTACAATAAAAAGTTTGAAAAATTTAATTGATGGTTGTGACCTCTACTACGTGATAATTCATGTTTATGAAATAATAAAACAAGTTACTGTTTTTTTTTATCACAAATTTATTCATGCAAATACAATAATTGGCTCTACTAGAGCCTTCTACAGATGTAATAAGTTATATAACTATAAGTAGAGCCAAAACTAGTAATGTATTCGTAAGAATAAATTTGGGATAAAAAACATAGTAACTTGTATTATTGTTTCATGTTTGAAGAAGTAAATACACAATATATTATTATTATTTTTTAATTTGTTTTGTATGGTTATGTACTACGGTTAAATAATTGTTTTTTTTTTAATTTTACTATGTTAAATTTAATGCTTGCATTACTTTTTAAACTTATCAATCTCCTTCAAACAAGTTGTAAGACTCTAGCTAAGCAGTTTTTTAATATTTTTTAAATTTTTTATGGCATGTGCTTTTGAATTCAGTGCCGTAACTAGCTTCTGATGCGCTCAGTGCGAAAGCGTTATTTTGCGCCCTCTAAACTACAAAATTATAAGGTCTAGGTGGTTTTCTGCGTCACAACCAAGCTGCGCCCGGTGCGGGAGCACCGACGGCACCGCTCTAGTTACGGCAGTGATCAAATTGTCAATTTATAACAACATAATACTGTCCAAAGATTGCAATAGTTAGACTTAATATAATAAACAACTTGTTGCCTATTTGAGCTTAGTTGTGTTGCAAGTGGACTTGTTTGTAAAGAAATATAATATTAAGCAGGAATTCTTTAACAAAAGGTCGTTTATAATGCTTATTTTAGAATTCCAAACATTTTTCGTACATTGTTTCTCCTTAGATGGTTTTTAAAAGTTGATGCTGATGAGCTACGGTTATAATTTGGAAAAGTGACGTTTTGACCTTACTCCGTTGTCTTGGCATTTAACTGATGTATGCAACTACAACGCTTTGAATGGTCTCCCCTTTACTGGCCATGTCAAGCCAACAGCTTCCCAACATGGACTTTCTATCATATGAGAGAGGCGGGCATCTACATAGCGCCTGCTCGATCGTCTTGTCATTCATTTCACATTCTTTACATGTTGGATTATCTCCAATACTAATCGAGTGCATGTGTTTTCTTAGTTGGCAGTGTGACTGTCACAAATAGTAATCGGCTTTCTTAGCATTTGAGATAGTCATTGTTTCCTTTTCCTGTCTACATCCAGAAGTGTCATCCCAGCGTCTTTCCAGCGCGTTGTGTGTGTGTTAATTTTTAGGATGTTATTTAAACTTTTGAGTGTTAAAGAGGTTCATGGTTTAGGTTCACACGTCATAAGGGTTGACCCTTTACGCGCTAGCCCGTCGCCTCAATGTTACCTACTTTGTTGGAATGTCCTTATACTCAGAGCAGCTTGATGTTATTTCCACAGGCTGCTAAAGAAAGGACACGATGACATTCAAAAATTAGCTTCAATGTGATTTTAGGCTTGTTTATAGCAATTAAGGCCGCTCTACTGTCTGTTAGAGTTTAAGCATTCTTGCCAGATATTTTGCGAGTTACTTTTTTCATAACCCCATAAGTTGTACTACTTCTGATTAGAAGATAGATGTGTGCGTTACTAATGGTAAAAATGTTTTGAGATCCAGATTTTGCGAGAAAATTTTTGCTTTAGAACTTTTATTGGTTTTTGGACCATCTGTGTAGATTCTATTCGTATCATTGACCTTGTTCTGCTCATCTTTTTTATGTGTGCGTACGTTGTAAGGTTTTTGAAACACAAAGAAGGATGACATGTTATCTGTTTGTGCTTTTAACAGAGGTGTTTTTTTAACAGCCTCATCCAGAAGAGTTTAGCCCTCCCTGCAGTGTTTAAGTTTAACTGCATTTATAAGCAAAGCGTATTGGTTGAGTGGTGGCAAGCAGATTGTTGGCAGCAGGTGGCAATGGTTGCAGCGGTTGCAATAGATGATCGGGTTGGCGTCTGTGTAGGTAAAGTGTTTTATTTGTTGCAAGGTGTTTGTTTTTGTCTTCTCATTTTAAAATTAAGAAAACCTTTGGGTATATTTAACAAATTAGTATAAAAATAATTTATTAATTAAGTTTTCTAAATTTTTGCATAAAAATACAAAACTCCGAATTTTTTTGTTTCAAGATAGTTTCTGTGGGTTTAAACAAAAGGAGTTTTTTACAAAAAAATATTTAGATTTAACTCTAGTTAGTTGAAAAGAGCCCATATCTAAAACCATGTTGATGATTTGGCAATAGGTTTTTAACTTCCGAGTGATTTCTGATTTTGTCCAAGGTTATTTTGTGAAAAATGTCTCAAATTTTATTAGAATTTTTTATGAATACAAAAATGTGACGTTAGCATTCTACTTGTAATGTAAGTGGGGAACTTTACAACCTTGTAAGAAAATGCTTTCAAGCTTTGTTTAGGACCTGGTTCTAATTTTGGTTTGAAATGAGGAATCATATTTCTTACTTTAGACGTCCAAACCAATTTAAAAAGTCAAGCAGAATTAGTACGTTTTCTACAATATTTTATTTTTTTGTGGATTCTTTTTAAGTGGTCCAAATCTAAGTCTTTGTTGTAAAACGACGCGCATTAGAGTTGTTAGCAAATAATTTAGCCATGTATTTCAAAATATATTTAAAGCTTCTCTGTCATAAATTAATAGAAACGGTCTACGCTTATTTTTACACATTAGATTATCTTTGTTGGAGAAATTTAGAACGGATTTTCAGCACTGATTTTTGTACTTTTTTACTGCCTTCTTTATCTCACCATTAAGTTAGTTTAGATTTTTGGCTTATCAGCCTAAAAAATAACCTCATCATTGAACTGATTTAGTTTGTTTTGGTCGGTCAATTAGGTCATGAAATTTTGTTATTTAAAGTTAGATGAGCTGTCTGGTTTTTTATTGAAACCCAATCTATTTTAATTTGGCAAAACCTGTAGACTTTTTTATTGCTAGCGAGATGAGTCTAGTAAAGTCAAAGATAACGCTGTCAACTCTTTTAGTTGTTTGAATATTAAAAAGGGATGTGATGCTCTGTTCTAGAGTGTGAGAAAAACGTCTAATCGGTCTTATAGACCGACTCTTAACTTTCTGTTCATTCCTCCCATAAAGATTAAAGACTATTGGGCTATGGTCTGAGCTAATAAAATAGTAGTTTAAACTAAGAGGTTTTTGAGTAAAGCAATGTCACAAACATCTCCAAGGACCTTATTTTTTACTAAACAAATTATAAGTATTGACATTAATAACTAATCAAAAAGCTATACATACATTAATATATATTTTTTTTAAATATTAATATGTAATATTTAGAAATTTCTTTGTTGTCACAACAACAATTAGGTATTGTATAGATTTATTTTTTTTACAATGATCTATATATAGCATTAGAATACTAACATTATATTATTTATTTAAAACTATTATGTGATAAATTACTTACATTCAACAGCCACATTTCTTAAAATATTTGTCCGATTGATTTTCTTGTATTTTATACGGTTTAATAGCAAAAAAATTGGCAACACCGTTGGGCGTAAAATCAACCGTAGGCAATATAAACATATGCACTTAGGCTTCGCAATATCCGTGTTGTCTTGTAGGACTTGCATAACCTGACAAATTTATACAAAATAAATTTCTATATAAACTTACCCCTCGCATATCAGATATAATATTTAAGACCGGGCTTCTGGTGGCCTGTAGTGTATACTGGGCTTCGCATCATCCGCGAGGTACGTATATATATATATATATATATATGTATGTATAATTTAAAAAAAAAAAAAAAAAAAATTGATAGAAATTTTTAGTCAGTAAAAACTTTGCACTACTAGACTCAATTTTTTAATGATTTTTTTTTTCCTAAAAAAAAAAAGAAATAAACTTCTTACACTTTAAAAAAAAAAAAATAAAAATAAAAATGCATTATGTTAATTCTGATATTCCCGGAATACTAGTTTTGAATAACTCAAAAAACAAACAAAAAATACTTTTTAGTAAAACATTTTTCTAAACCATGTGAAACTGTTAAATGAAGCCATCATACAGAAGCGTTGTGCGCAGAAAACAAGCAAAAGAAAAGAACAACAGTTCTTAGCACGTGGAGTGTTTAGGGTATTTTGAAAAAGTTATTAAAGTGGTAAATAAAATAAAACATCTAATAGTTGACATTGTAGTTTTGAAGGAGAATATAAAATTAGTTCTACAATGGAGTCCTAAAGGAAAATAGAGCCAAGTAGAGAGTATTAATTGTCATACACAAAAGACTTAAAAAAAAGTTGAAAAAATGGATTTATCAATAGACAAACTCAAATAGTACGAACATGTACAGAGAATGGATTAAGATTGACTACAGAAGAAAGTACTACACTGAACACCACGAAGCGAAGGTATTGACGAAGCGATCCAGAAGAGAGAACTAGAGGATAAAACTGGAGACATAAAGACAAGTAGAAATTAGGAATTGGAAGACCAACAACGTTTTTGCATTTTCAATATATTATGTTGCTATAATTCATGCTACAATAAAAATTGAATATTTTGCTCTCATATTTGATACGGTATAGCATGAATTCATTTAACCTGTCTGAACAGTGTTTTTGTTGTACATAGAATAATAACAAACCAAAGTAAAGAAACATACTGACTGTACCATCTTTATACATTTTATGTTGTTTAAAAAAACATCTAATAATTACCCAACACATAATCATACTAACAACACATACACACACAAATAAATTTGAAATATTAAAATTCTCATTTGTTACGTTATGTATAATAATTTTTTCTTTCAATATTAACAATTGTATTATTTTCATATATTGTTTAATATTGTAAACATATCGTTTGAAAATGTTATACTTCCTTTCTAGACAAAACGGAAGTCATAAATATCCTACCATTTAGAACACACGTAGAATATAATAGAAGAAGATAAGGATTAATATTCCGTCAACTGAACAATATATTAAGCAAAGATATATAAAATGTCTTAACCGAAGATGTATTAGCGTACGTGAACATTTTATATTACAATTAAATAGAAAAGGCTTTCAAAAATATATTTGACGCATTAATAGAAAACTGTTATTGTTGTGATTTCTTAATGGTTTTGTTATTGTATGTTTTGTTTGTTGAAACTTCTATTGGTTGTTATATTTATTATCGCATAGAGCATAAATCTTAGACTGTAATTACAATATATAAAACAGGAGAATGTCTATTTAGTGCAAATAAATGCTTATTAAGACGCTCAAAGCATGAAGCATCCGGTGCATTCGATTGTTCTGCGATGATCCACATTGATTATAGCAATTAACACAAGGACGCGTTAAAGGTCATGTCATTCCTTTCATTGATACTTATTGCTGTAAAGAAGATGTGTTGAAATATTTACAATGTATACATAAATACTTGTTTGACTATTCTTACAGCCACAATAAGGATAATTTATTTATTATGCCGTTAAAAAATAATCCCGAAGTGCATTTTATTGCATATTATATAACGTCATTTGAATATTTGCTGGCAATCAAGTACTAAATACAAGTACCACTGATGTTCATTTATTATTACAACAAAGTAAGCGTAATGTGAATAACTGCAATTTTCAAAATACTAAAACAAATTATAGTAGCAATTAGCGATCACATTTTTTACTAACTAGTTAATAAGAATAGTGATTTGTAAATGTTAACAGGTTTCGCACCGTATGTGATAATATGAACGTGCTATGCTGATATCGTAACTATTAATTTAAAACACAACTAATATGTTAGCAGTCACCTTTAAAGAGAGACGACATTGAAAAGTTGTGCTTAACTGGTATTAATTTGTTATAAGAAAAAGCGATGTTTCTATTAACTTGCTTATAATCTAATTTATAGAAATTGCACCGCTAATAGTACTTACTAATTGACATCTGTGTTAACATAGTTATTTCGATCTCGACTACATTAAACTAGTTTAGCCGCTAAGCCTCAAGCATGTGCGTTTATGTCATAAACTATCTCGCATGGTAATTATTGAATAACATAGCCGGTTGTTAACATGAATTGTGCACTTTATATAACATTTAACAGGATTTACATTCTCAATGTCAGATGGACAAGATTCATTGTTGAAATATCTTTAGAAATTGCTGAGAAACCTTTAAATTAAATCCGGTTCAGAATTAAGATAGCTTACTTATTTAAATATTCACTAGCTCTTATTCCGTGAAATAATAAAAATACTTTAGATTACCAAAATGAATTTAGTTCCTAAACAAATACCAATTAAAACGCTCATTGTAACTTATATGAAAAGGAATGTTAAAAGCCTACAATCGGCGAAACGCTTTTTGTAATAGTTTTCAGTCGCAATTAAAAAACATAATGGCAATATGATATCTATCGATTTAATTAATTGTAACAGGAATTATAAATTAATTGTGTATATTGGGTTCATTTTATGCGGCGAAAGTGAGTGGTAATAATATTTAATTGATTGTATTATATTAATCTAAAGAACTAATTAAGAGCATATCATTTTTAAGACTACTAATTATTAATTCTATTACGCATTAACTTAATTAGTTTTATAATTAATTCATTGATAAATCACTCAAAAGTGTTTATTAAACAAATATTTAATGAATTAGTAATTAGTAATTACAACAAACTGTTCGTTGTTGACAACAGAAATACATTGATATTATTCTGAATATTTAACTGTTGTTGACTTACACAACGCTTTTTCCATTTTTTACTGCCGCATTTTATTAAAATGTATCTTTAATAAATTTCATATGTATGTTTAAAATTGATTTACGTAAAAAAGAATAAATATAACCCCTTCCAGTTTTTCAATCTAATTTCAGTTAGTATTAAGTCGACTATTTCTTAGTTTTTATTTCTTCAGTTTCTCTTTTTTATAATTTTTTTTTGCTTATCTTGATTTACGGTTACCAATTTAATGCAAACATAATCTGAAAATATAATAAACAAAAAATTTAAAAACTTGCTCCTTGTTAAAAAGGAAGACACAATTTTTTGTAAGAAGATACTTCAATTTTTGTAATAAAAGCAGAAATATTAGAACGGCATACTATTTTACAACAAATTCATCTAGTACGTAAGTTTTTGTCATAATATAACTATGCTTTTTATAATTTTGTTTATAACAACTTTTATTATGTGTATATTTTTACATTTCTACATTTTTACTGTTCTTTTTACAGCATTAGATTAAAGAAATTTTAATTTATTAATTAAATATTTATATTTTAATTGTACTTAGTATTAAGATTTTGTTTGACTTGTGTTTAATATAATAATGTTTTTCTCTAAAACATTTTAACTATTTTTAAATCAATCAAAATGTTAATTGTGAATAAGTGCGTCATTGTTTTGCATTGTCGCCACTTTAGTAATGACGGATCCTGGATGACAAACATTGTGTGGACAATTTGCTTATAATGAGTAATTCAGTTTGCGTTTCAAAATGAATGCATTAAAGAAATTTTTTACAAAGTCTGAATTTTTGTCGATTTATTACAATCACGTATGTTAAATAACATTGTTCAAATCATAACTCCTAAGACATGACGTAATCCGCTTCTAAAATTTTTGATAATATTGCGGCATAACGCAGGCTACTATGCGTCGATTTTTTAGTTATAAGCAGAGCTACGAACCGTTATTTTTTTTTGTTACGGTTTTGGTTCAACAAAAAAAATATTTTAGTTTAGTTCCGGATTTTGTTCCGCTAAAAATAACGGTTTTTTTCGGTTTTCGCTTCAGCTCCGAGTGACTAATTATTAAAATAAATAAATTAAATTCTTTAAATGTTTGTTTTGACACTTGTTAGTTACTTCTTACTTCACTTACTATGACGTCTTGAACCAAAATAAAAACCGATATTTTTTTCGGTTTGGTTTTGGTTTTTGTTCCGCCGAAAAAAAACGGTTTTTTCTGGATTTTGGTTTGGCTTTGGTTTGGAGCCCTGGTTTCAGGTTTGTAAAGATGTTTGGCTTGTTTCTGTAAACTCCAAAGAAGAAACAAAAAAAAAGAAGTGATATTGCATAAACTTGGCGGCCAATGTACTCTTTGAGATAACGCGACTTAGAAATTATATACGTAATTTCTGCTGATGATTAGTCACATAGACTAATATCATCGTTTTTGTTAAAACCAAAAATTTTCAATATGAATAATTTTTAACGGGTTTTATAAAAAAAATTGTAATTAATTGATTGTTACATAATATTCCGCATAGACATAAAAAAATATCGGTTCTGTTGTTTAGATAAAAATGAACCTCATCACAACAGTGATTTTTTTGCAAAAATTTGTTTTTTTGTTGATCTATCTTCGGCAATCACACAACAGTTTCAATTTTTGTGTTATTTGAATTTGTAAGAATATAAGTGTAAATCCTTGGTTAAAATTTGTTTCGTAATGGAATAAGTAATAATGATAATAATAGTAATAATAATAATTGCTTTTTATTGTTTTAATTACTGCAATTAATCACCAATTGAAGCACCTGGTTTCTATAGTTACACTTTGACAAACATTGACAATATTTTACACAGAGCGACGGCGACATTTTTTTAGATTTTTTAGTTCAGAGGTATGTGGGACTTGTTCCCTAGTTTAGTATGGTTCCTACCTACTAACCCATAATTTTTTCATCTTTCTCAGTTTTATGGTATTCGCTTGTTTTATTTCTTTACTCTATTAGGTTTTGTTCTGCTTCTTTGTGCTCTGTTATTGCTCCTATTCTTTCTCTTTTATTTTTTTCTTTTTTTTCTATTTTATAATCTGGTCATATCATTCTGTTGATGATATCTCAGTTTAGGCTTTGTCAACTCTAAGTTCTGTGCACAAGGCAGTCTCTGCTTTTCTTTTCTTTACTTTATATTTTAAGCAGGCCAGCAGCTTGTGTTGAGCTATATCTACATCCTTGCAGTATACGCATTTGTTGTTGTTTACTTTATTTTATTTTATTTTTTTATATAGGCTCTAAAGTAGTATTTTACTTGGCCGTGTTTTATTTTTTACTTAGGAGGCTATGTTAGGGATTAGGTCATTAATTTTTTGTCGGTTTTCTATTGTTTGCTATTTTAGTATTGTCTCCAATCTTGCTCGCGCTTTATCTTTCTATCCATGCGTATTTCTTCTGCCAAAGGCGTGTACGGAATAGTTCTGGCCAGAACCAACGCACTCATCATATAAATTTCTTATATGGTTTTCTAGAGAATTGAAAGACCTCGTATATACTAAATAAAATACACAAATCATATGTGATATCTCGTTCAGTAACTGACTACTACAAATTCAGTGCTACTTGTAATAAATGTAAGCAATTGGCTGATACGTGTTATTCTAATTACATTAAATAGGTGAAAAGTTTGATTAAATCTAATCGTAATGCTTTTTGGGGGTATGTCAAATCTAAACGTAGTAGCAATCAGATTCCTTCTACTTTTATGGATGGTGTTTTTTTTAATTAACACTAGTGATGGTATAGTAGATCTTTTTGCAATTTTTTTTTTTATTTGTTTATAGTCCGCTATGTACATTTACGGGTTTGCCCAATAATTATACCTCTCCACCTTTTTATACTCATAAAAATGAATTGCGTCTTGTTCTAAAAATATCTGATGTAGTTGATGAACTATCAGCATTGAAGTCCAAAAACTGTCCAGGGACTGATAGATTGACTGCTTCTTTCTTTAACAAGTGTGCATTTGCCTTAAGCCGACCTTTGTGGCTTTTTTTTTATTTATCTCTAACCCCTGGTACTTTTCCTTCTTGCTGGAAACAAGCTTTTATCACTCCAATACATAAATCTGGTGCCAAAAATGATGTTAAAAACTATAGGCCTATATCCATTTTATCGGTTGTGCCAAAAGTTTTTGAAAAGCTAGTTACAAGACACTTGTCTACCGCTCTGCAATCAAAAATTTCCTTTAACCAACACGGTTTTTAAACTGGTAAATTAACATCTTCCAACCTCTTATTGTATGAAGCTAATATTAGTGATGCGCTCAAAGACCGATCAGGTAGATTCAATTTTACTGACATTTCAAAAGCTTTTGATACCGTTGATCACAAAATACTAATTATTAAATTGCGTTGTATTGGCATTGATGGCATTCTATTTCAGTGGATTTAATCTTATTTATCGGACAGATTCCAACTTGTTTGCATTGGTCAATGCGTTTTGCGTAGTCTTGACGTTACGTCAGGGATTCTTCAGGGATCACACCTAGGACCTCTGCTGTTCAATATTTTTATTAACGATGTAGTGAACTGTTTTACAAATGCGCGCTGTTTATTGCTTTCTGACAACATACAAATATTTATGAGAATTCATACACTAGACAATGCTTCACTACTTGATAAGGAGGTGCAGACTTTTTCTAGTTGGTGTCAGACTAATTGTCTATCACTTAACTTGAATAAGTGCAAAGTAATGTCATTTTTTAGACGTAAATCTACGGTAGATTATAGTTATTCCCTGATGGATAAACCGCTGTCGAGGGTTAACATTATTTGTGATTTAGGCGTGACGTTTGACTCTAACTTATCATTTACTTTGCGTATCAATATTATTGTGGCTAAAGCATATCAGCTGTTAGGCTTTGTCAAGCGCAATTCCAAGAGTTTTGTGATCTCAAAACCATTGTTATTCTTTACGACGCTTTAGTACGCCAACACCTCGAATATTGCTCTAATGTATGTTCTTCATATACCTCAGTAGGTAAGGAAAAAAATGAACAGATTAAAAAAAAAAATGTTTGTTTTTTAACATATAAATGCAACATTGTTGGCAGCTACGAGGAATTGCTGTCTAATTTGACCAGTCTTGAGAAAAGACGTTATAACTTTGACGTAACGTTAGTTTTTAAAGTGCTTCATAGAATTATTGATTGTCCTGAATTGCTTAATTCAATTGGTATTTATGTTCCTGCTTGTATCTTACGCAGTGACCATTTATTTCATGTATAGACGTACTGATTATGCACAACATTCTGCGTCTACACGTATTTTGCGGCATGCTAATAAGATAAATGTAGATTTTTTTAGAGATTCTCTTAATACTCTGCGTCGTGCTCTTAACACACAATTGTGATCTTTTTTTTATATTAAATGTTTGTTTTAATTTTTAATTTTAGTTTTTATTAGTAATTTTATATGTTAATTATTGTATTTTTAAACTGTATATATTCATACTTATACTTATACTAATTGCCTCCGTTAAGTAATAAATAAATAAATCACTGGTATGGTCTTGTATGCTTGGCTGACCCTGATTGCAACGTTTAGTATGCCGACATACTTGCCGTATTTTAGGTCTTTTGTCCAAATTGGGGTTGCATACATGACGACAGATATAACCACTAATGCCAGGATTTTTTTTTTCTTTACTAATGCTTTTGCATCTTATCATCATTCTGCCCACGGACGAACCTATGTTGCTTTTGTGGTAACTTTTTGGAAAGTTATCGATAGTTATGCCTAAGTAAATTAAACTGCTTTTGGTTACAAACTTAGTTTGTTTGAACTTTTGGATTAAATTTCAAATTGTGAACTTGGATGGTCAATTTTGAACACTAAAATGTTTTGTTCTGCCTACCTAAAAGTTGTTTATGTTGCTAGGATACATAACATTAACACTTAATGCTTTGAAAATATTTATTTGTGTACATGCATCATCTTTTATAAATATTTAAGATATTTTTAAGTGAAGGAAAAAGAAAATGACAAAATCTTTAAAAGACACTTAGAAGTTTGTACTGTCTAGTAGTGTCAGGTTTTTACTGACTAAAAACTACTACCTTTCTCCTTCTTTTTTTGCGAGGCTGTTTGCTTGGCGCTTTTTGCACTGTTTGGGCTTTCTGCTTTTATTGTGTATATCTGACGTTTTAATTCTGTTTTTGTTTTTTTGATGACATTCTAAAGTTTTTGCTAAGTTCTTCTTAGGTTAGATTATGTTTGTAAAAAAAGCTGGGCATTGCTAATTATAAACTTTGCATATACTCAGCAAGTGTTGCAAAGTCTCTTCTATTTCTACACACCTGCGGCATAAGAGGCCCATTTTTTATTTAGTTCTATGCATGTGCTTGTTAAGACTACAGTGTTCAATTATCAGTAATGCAGTCTTTGCAGCTTGATTTAACTTATTTGTGTTAATAAAATGTTGGTATTATGTGATGGTCTTGTTACTATAATTATGTCCTTGGCGCACTACTTGAATTCAGAATATAGCTACCTCCGAATAGAAATTTAAAGCAGGTTTGCCCAAAAAGTACTAAAGTTAGCTATTCTTGGTTTTTGTTTGCGTAGATTTTTGTTCCGGTTTTATCATTATTTGAAGCCTTATACCACTGTACAAGTTTTTTTTTACTGTGTTCAGGTATCTTTTATTTATGTATTTGTTTTGCTGTGTTATTATCAGATTAAAAATCTTTTTAATGCAATAACTTTTTCTTGAGGGTGTTTTTTTCATTATACTTTTTTATGTTTTTTTTTTATTATCTGCTAAGACGACGTATGTCCAAAATTTAGAATGTTATCATTCTACAGTTGACAAAAAACTTAACTCTGTTGCACATCTCTTTTGATATTGCATTTTGTACAATAGCTGGCGTTAATAAACTATTTTTACGTTGTTTTTTAGTATTTATTAACAAAATTATTTGTCAGATCTTAATTTATTTGGTTATGACACCAAATATGAAGGGTATAGATGCAAAACTGACATTCTCCACAATTTTTTTAGGAAACACAAATTTTTAATAACTCTAGAACTAAACAAGATAGCTGTATGGTTTTTGGTATATTTTGAAGTGTACCAACTTTATATAATTTAAAATGCATGGAAATTTTAAGATATATTATAGAACTTGAGTATTGTAGTAATAAAAATTTGAGATTGCAGGTTTTGCACCTAACATGTGGAAATGGTTAGCTTTGCATATATCATTCTCTAGAAAGTTTCGGAATTAAATTTGATTTATGGAATTTTATTTATTTAAAAAACTTTAATACTACGACTTATTTAAAAAGGTTTGATTATTTGACTTTTTTGAATCATCCTTATAGATAAAGTTTTTAACTAGTTTTGTCAGTGATTCAACTCCGGACTGCTTGCATGATATGCAAAGGTTCAACCATTGAGTTACCACATCATCGATGCTTATCTTAAGATGCGGGAAGCAAACAAAACTTCGACTATCTCAAAAATTAATATTTCCAAGTATCGTTAGACAAACAAAGCAAAGAAATTACTGTTTTCACTTTCACATTTTTTTCCAATTTATAGTTATGCCGATTGAGATGCACTCTGCACCAGCAATATTTCAACGTCAACTAGATAAAATTATTGCTTATAATTGTCTGCAAAACGTTTGAGGAACATCTAGAAAATAAAAAAAAGAATTTTAACTTTTGAGAGTTGCCAACTTAAAATAAAACATGAAAAATTATAATTTTTGTAAGAGAAATAAAATACATAAACCATGTTGACTCTGGCAGTGGTAAAATCTAGATAAAATTTTAAAATTCCAAAAATTCCGGTTCTAACAAATCTAAAAAGTCTTATAGAATTAAAAAGCTAAATTTTTCCTAGCGTATCTTAACTTGCGCTAAAAACTGAAAACACGTTTTTAGCTTTGAACATTTACCCAAACACTTCTGACGTTGCCACATGCAAAGAGAAATTTTCCACACTGCATATAGTCTTGAAGATGGTTAGCCAACGATTACAACCTACAAAGAAAAGAGTGTGGGCCAAACATAAGAAATTTATGAAACAACAGATTATTATTTTCTGTACAGCAAATCACTTTTTGGTTAGTTAGTTCCAAAAGTTTCAGGACCTTATAAAAAATTTAAAACTTGTATTAGTTATATTATTGCTTACATTTACCAATTTTAGATTTTTTTAGATAATTTAGGCATATTTTTTATCTTTGCGCTTATCTTGCGCTCACACTATCATTATTTTCTTTTAATTTTTATCTAGGTTATTTTTCAATTTCAAATTATAATCTATTTTGTTCATTTATTATGAGAGTATGGGTGAACTCAATACTAGGCCTCGGCAGTATCTATTTTCTCAATTATTAAACTATGTAGTTTTTTTTAATGTTTTCAACCTTACATACGATTAGTATGCAAGCTGAAAAAATTTTATATTTCTGTATTATAATTGATTAAGTATTACATCAAGTGTTTTAATATGCCAATAATCTTTAATTGTGATTAATAAAAATATCATTTTAAAATAGAAAGGGAAATAGATGGATTACAAACATTAGAAAATTATACATGTAGACGGATGTAAATATGTGCATTAACTATAAACTACATATATAAGATTCTATTTTATACACTTAATTTGCTAAATAGGAAATTACTGATTTAATGGACCTTTTTATTGGTATATGTACAAGAACAATATCTTCTAGAGGGCATAACCCCAGATTAAAACGGTATTCAGTAATATAATAAACATAATCATTATTAAAGGATGGGTCAGTTGTTAAGTTTCTTCTTTCCCTATTTATGGAAATCGCATTTGATAGCACATATTTTATGAAATAGATGGATAATATAAAAATGTAATTAATTTTATAAAGTTAACAGTTGAATATAAGAGATAATATTAAGGGTAATGATATATCATTTTACATAAAAATTACGCATTGATTTACTGTTGCTTGGAGCAACTGGTTGTTAAAAATCTGCTTTATACATTCATGTGTGGTATTTTTTTTGTAAAAATTCCCGTTAATTAATTTTCTTTGAGTAAATTTGTTATAATCATAAAGCTCGAAGCAATATTTTGGTAAAATGAATATGTTATTATAAAGTGTGAGTTCCGTGCGTATCACAATTTTCGTAGCCTGTAATATGAACAAGTAATCTGCATGTGAAGCAGTATGCATGCAGTCTTGTTTTCACGGTGTAAATCGTATAACGTGTACATCATTAGGCAGTGGTCGTGTTATCCTTACCAGTAATATTTATAATATAGGTTTGTGGTGAGAATCCGTAGATTATCTGTTATAAAATCACGTTTCTAGCTGCTCTTTCTAATACAAATCACGATGGTTAATTGAAGATTGAAGCACAATGTCAGGTTGTGCGTGTAGGAGAGTTCTAACTCTTGCTAAATCGAATCGAAATTACATATAAAATATCAGTACACCCACGCCACGGTGTGCATCGCATAGAAGAAATAAATATTAATGCACACATATTAATAACCGTTTATCATTACAATGATCTACTAAAATATAACTAAAGAATATTTTTATAACAAAGATGTCACAATCTCCTCTACATCTGTATAGCGTATACCATTTTAAGAGAATTATGTCATAGTTACAGCACTAAATCTTCAATTGTAAACACAAATCAGATACGATGATAATATTTCTATTCAACGCTACTAATAAAAAGAGGAAATATTTGATGTAATAAATAACCTTCAAATTAGCATTTTGCAATTTTGTTCCGAAGGTGCAATAAAAACAATAATTTAATTTTTCCAAACTTTGATGGGTAATAATATATTACCTAATCGTGATTCAATTATCCTTCTGAGTGTAAGAAATATTCAATCATTATTTTTTGTAATATTTATTAAATATTTATTATAACACAATCGTGACATTTGAATTTGGTTTTTATAAATATTTTGTTGTGGGTTTTAATATTATAAATTAAAAAGTTTTAAAATAGTTTGATTTATTTTGATATTATCAATGATTAATTATTTTTTGTGTGTTTTTATTTTAGCTAAGTATAAAGAATTAACTTTTTAAAGACTGCACAAAAATAAATTATTTAAAAAAAATTAGTTTAAAACTTATAGCTAATCCAAGTGCTGCTTAATCCTTATTTTGATATTATTATTATTATTATTATTAGATACTAATCAGTTGCTGTTTTTCAAGAATTTTGCAAATAAATGGAATATAATTTGAATTTGGTTTTGATCAAAATAAAATAAAAATAATATGTAGTATTAAAATATATGAAGCAAAAACATTTTTTATGGGTTTGTATTCCAAATTTGCGGAAGTGCCAAATTTAATTTTAAAATAAAACAAACTCCAATAAATTAACTAGTTAGATACTTACATCTGACCGATACAAATCAGTTTATTTTAATTGTTGATAAAATATTTTTAATTATTCTAATTAATATTATCAATGAGACACAGTGTTTTGTTTTAAAGGTTGACAAAAAATGTGAATTATTGGAATAGATGGGGCTAGACCCAGTTCAAATTTTATTTGATTAGTTTATCTTTACCATTGAAATATTTTTTTGATAAATTTTGTTA
Organism: Tachinus rufipes; assembly: GCA_963932245.1. NCBI lineage: Eukaryota > Metazoa > Arthropoda > Insecta > Coleoptera > Staphylinidae > Tachinus > Tachinus rufipes. The sequence continues at coordinate 36,563,891 of OZ010742.1, read as the reverse complement.
CTTAATTTATGGTTTATTTCGTACTTAACCTAAAACTGTTGCTGTGCAAGTAACATTAACATAACCTCAGAAATTGGGAATGCAAAGAGCAAAGTTTTAACAGTCTTTTCAGAGAACGAACAAGCGAATAAGAAGTCCGGACACATTTTTGTCTTATGCGTTCAAATTACCCTTAAAAGCAAAAGAATTCTTGAGGATCAACAGTATAGAGATAGGGAATCTACTACATTAAAGACTTTATGATATTCCAAAAACAAGTACCTTTAAATGGCGGAAAAAACATGAATTTTTATAAATCTAGAAAAAAGTTCTAAAATTAGATTTGTAGCATGTAAATTAATAAGGTAAATAAATGAAATAAGAATGAGAACTGGAACGTCAAAATTCTTCTAAAAGAAGAAACATTAAAAAAACGTAAGACGTGATATTATAAAAATTAATCTGCTTATGGTAGGAGTCAGTGAAACAAGGTGAAAAAGACAAGGACAAAGGTACAAAGATTGTGAGACAGTAAAGTTTTATATTAGTAAAAAAAAAGAAAGGAAAAATTAGTGAAAGTGCTTGTAAGTAAAAACTATACAAGTGTGAGCAAAGTGATAAACGACTGTGATAGTTTATTATCAATAAAGATTAATGCAATACAAAAGAATATACTAATTATACAATTGTATATACCAACAATTAGTTATGAAGATAATGCGGTAGAAGAAAGAGTAAAAACATCTTAAGGAAAGAATGGCAATGTGGATAAAGCTAGTGTAAACGGAGTGGTGACAAGTACTGACTTAGACAAAAAAAAACTGAATAAATTTTGTAAACTGGTTGTTACAGAAACATGGATTACAAAACTACAACAAGAGACTGTATTTAATAATGAGAGTAAAAAGAATACTTAGATAAGGTGCGTAGGCACAATCTGATCTAATAGAAACAGAAAATAATAGAGTAGATGAAAAGAAAGTTCTCTATGAAACAAATGTAAAACTAGAAATGTAGAATGTAGAAAATAAAGAGCTTGTAAATAAAGACAATATAGGTTGAAAGCATATATAGGATATATTGAGCAAGTGATATTAGCTATGAAAGATATTAAGCTTGGAAAAGTTTTAAAAGTGGATGGAATATTGTTAGAGCTGTTAAAATGTTTGCATTCAGCAAAAATTTTGTTAAAAGCAATTAAAATAAAATTGTTAAAATTATAGAGCAAAATATATCAAAAGAACAATTAGAATAGGAGTTCTGTTATTTATCACCATTATATTCAATATATATGCCAACGAAATGGTAATGGAGTACTGGAAATAGAGTGAGGAAGTGAGTATAAAAAAAATGAAAATTGGAGAAGTAAAAGAAATTAACGTATATGCTAACAAAGATAAGTTAGAGCATGTGAAAAAGTATAAGTACCTTAGTACTGATATTATGGAAAAACAAAAAAAAAATTAAAAGGAATATTAATTTATAAAAAACGTATAAAAGCATTTGAAATGTGGCTCTAAAGTAGTCAAACAAAAATTAAAATAAAGTAGTAGGTACAATCATAAAAAAATAAGTATGGATAAAACACGACGTGATTGAAGAAATAGATAGTACAAATCTAAAAAAAAACATGCAAATTGATTAATATTTAAAGCAAAATTTAAAGATACAGTAAAATGAAGAAAATGACAGAGTTTCAAAAAAACTAGAGAAGAGACATGTAGTACTTGCAAAAAGCAGAACGCAAATGATGTTAATCTTAAAAAAAATGTTTGTATTTGATAGTGATGTAACAGTTGTTATATAGTTCAAACAAATATTTTATTATATGTTGATTTTTAATTTTTACATTTTATTTAAGGTTGAAAGTGTTACAGCAAACCTGATTGTCTCTACAGCGTTTGGGACGTAAACATAAGAAACCAGACAAATAAATTTGGAGAAATTAATTTTATTAATCGCAGGCTTCTTATAGATTTAAAACTTCTCAGGCGTCATCGTTACTGTTTGACTTTGTCAAAAATTACAATAGAAACTAATGAGAAAAAAAATAAAACCAAGTTTTATTTACAATTGAAAGACTATGGGAAAGACTAGGAGAACAAACTACAGAATGTTTTAGAGCCAGCTACTAAGAATGCTTAGTTATGGTTAATGCTAATTTTTTTTAACGCCATTGTTTTCAGAAATTTTTTGATAGTTGTTCGGTATGTTATTTTTTAAGGTTTTTTTGTTTTACATGATCCTATTGTTGGAGATCAATTTCTCTTAATATAATGCATGTTTAAACTAAGTTATTTTTGATATGGAGTGAGCGGCAGTAAATCCAAATTCCAAACTCATTGAACATGTTTGAAACATGCTTGGTTGAAGAATTCAAAGTTGTGTACTAGCTTCTTTGATTCTGATTAGTTGAAGCAAGCATTTTGAAAGGAATAGAAACTTATTTTGCAGAAAATGTTCACACTTAATTTGAGAGGTGCCTCAAAAAATGTAAGCATTTGTTCAAAGGTTATTGAAATTTTTGTTTTGTTTGTTGGCATAAGAATTGTTTATGTAGTTATTGTTTTACCTTTAGCTGCACCACTTCTATTTTGTAACATTGACACACTTGCGGGGCCATATAAAAAAAAAACAATACGAATTTAGGGATTTTTATTATTATTGCTGTTTAATGGTGTTTAATGAAGTTTGTCTTAACACTTGATACGACTATTCAATTCAATATTCAGAATATAAATTTAATATTATGCTATGAAGTTACAAAAACGCAGAAAAATGTTCATTATAATAAAAACTTCATTTTTTTTTTAATTTTTAATATAAAGACTTCAAAATACAGAATTTATCCAATTGTGTACTATATTTTGAGAAAATAATATATTTTTGACGGCACCAATCAAGCATTTTTCAACGTCTGCTGTCCGCGTATTATAGCAATATTTTATGAATTTTAATAAAAAATATTGTTTTTTTAAAGGATGGGGTCGTAAACGATCCCACAGGTGCAGCTAAGAGTTAAACGTCTTTTTACTACAAAACCAATATGTTGCTGTTTTTTATTTATTTTATTTGTTTGGCAAGCAGTTTTTTACTTGAAATTTTCAGTAAGTTATTTTTATATTAATTAAAACAAGTTGTTTTATTTGCTTTTAAACAATAGTTTACAGTCTTTGTCCGTCTAACTATGATCAAATTGTTATATCAGACAATTTATATATATACTATAGTTGTATGTTTTCTGTAGTTGTCAGTGAGTTGTTACAGTGGCATTCCGTACTGAAGCGCGCCGTATCATCAAGTAATTTTTTTTTTCTATAGCAAAACAAATTTTTAATAATAATCTAAAATATATTAATTATTAATTTTTAAATACGTCCTTAGTGACCCTAGTGGACTTTAGTAAAAAGATGATGACAAAGCTGAAGAAATTTACATAGATGATCATAACAGTTGATCAAAACAGTCTGGAGATTAAGATTTTTCGAATCAGGATTGCATTTAATAAACGTTGCCAGAGATAATCCATAATTATAAAAATGCTTTACAGGTGTAGCAAAAAATGTTGTTTATAACCATGGATTAAAAAAGGTAATTTAAAATGTCATAGAAAAAAGAACTGTATATTGACTTACTGTATTAAAATTGATGCTTTGTTTGGATAATTATTTTTAGTAGCAATAAAAATAATGTAAATGTTATAAAATTGCAATACAAAGACGCTACTTTTATGTATTTTTTTATTTACAAGATTTTTTTTTTATTAATTATTTTTGTTTTGGCAATATTACAATTAGAAAAGATTAAGAGATGATTGACAAGTTATATACCATCAGATTAACTTACACGTTTGTTGTCAATAATTGCATAGGAAATATAATAATAGTTTGAGAAAGTTTTCCACGAAGATAAAATACTCCTTTTTGAGATTGATAGAATTTTGTACAGTATATGCCACTAAATTAAAAAAAAAAACAATGTTTTTAGTAATAGCATGTATATCTAAAATTTTAAAGTATACTGTGAAACACAACTTAATGGACCCTTCAAGATGTCAAATAAGCTATTTGATATTGTACGGAAGTTAGTAAACTCTATCAAAAAATTTATACGAACTTGACTACAAATTACTTATAGCAAATATTATATTGCTTTAGCCAAATCGTCCAAACTATGGTTTATTAGCACAACAATGAAAAACAGAAGAGAAGGCAAGGTTGATCCTACTCTCGTTTTGTTTCAAGCTGATATAACTCTAATAATATAATAAAATACTTTTATTTTTTTATGAATATATAAAAAAGGGATCACATATTCAAATTGTAAAATAAGGGCATAGTTATAAACATGATTTTTGACAGGTAATATAGAGTTTGTATATAGAGTTTGTTATATACAAATACAATAACGTAAATGTTTTTGTGCTTTACCTCTATAATAAAAAACAGTTATTATTAATTGATTTTTTGTTTTGTTTTATAGTGTTGCTACGAGAACTGCCTACAGCAATAGATACCCACCGGATTCATAAACTCTCCAACAATCACCCCTTTCCGTCAACAAAACAGTCAACATTATTTTATATATTGTGAACCTTAATGATCCAAACATTTTTGCACTTTATATAGTTTAATTTTAATAATAAATTTAAAAACAGCAGATTTAAATTTATTATATTTTATTTATTTATTACGCAATAGTTGTATTTTTTCAGAAAACTTTTGTTTGTTCCTTCTAGCATAAGGTGATCACTTAAGAACTTTATATGTTGGCACAACTTACTAACATTTTTTTCCATATTAGTTATGACATGAGGTTTTATACTGTTATTTGATCTAAAAGAACGTAAATTGTTTTATTTTTATTTAGAATTAATTTACTTTATATTATTATACACCAGTATTTTATTTTGTTTGTTATATTTTATATTTTATGTCTAATTTACTATTATATTTTGCAGTTATAATATGATTACTGTCCTATGCGTAATTTTAAATATAATGCGTAGTATAGGACCTAATACTCTGTCTTGTACTAAAAAATTAAGAAAGAAAGTTTCTTTTTTTTATCTATTTATATTGTTTTTTTATGAAACTATGTATACAGGCTGTTAGGTAAACTTGCGGCAAACATTTAAGACGTTATTTCTAGGTCTATTCATAGAATATTTTGTCCTATGATGATTTCTTAAAAACCATTTTGTTATAAAGATACAGGGTAATTTACATTTTATTATCAAAAAGTTCATGTAAAGTTGCTGAATCTACAATAAAAGTTTGAAATTACTTTTTCCAGCCTGGATACAAGCATTCAATCTTTTTGTAATTGAGTGCCAAACTCGTTCAAACATACTAGGGTTGTTTCTAATTGAGTTACACCCAGCAGTTATTCTATTTTGCTAGTCGTCCAAATTCTCCACTGGAATAGCGTAAACTAATGATTTTAGATAGCCCTATAAGAAATAATCTAGGGGGTTTAAGTCTGGGGATTGAGCAAGTTATGCGTGTTAAATAATCTCGAGCAACTAAACTTAAATGTGGTGGTGCACCATTGTGCCTAAACCACATTGCAATTCTTGTTGCCAATGGTACATCATCCAGAAACTGAGGTAGCATGTGTTCCAAAAAGTTGCAATACACCTTGTTTGGCGTAATTGGCTTAGTTTGCTACATTAATATAATCATTAACTGTTTGGTGCTAGAGCTACAAAGACAAAGAATATTTATTGAAAATGTATAGTTTCATCAAGATAGAGCCAGGGCTCACAAACATAGAGAACTTCAATAACATTTTTAGAATCAAATTATTTCACGTTTTGGCGGTGTGCCGTAGCCAACTCGTTCTCCTGATCTAACGGCTTAGGATTTTTCAAGTAGTGCTTTTTGATTATTTGTGTCTATAAAAATAAGCTGAAATAATGAAAAAATTGAAAGATAATATTTGCCATAAATTGGAGAAAATTTGTTGATAACTGTTGGAAGAAGCAACTACAAACATTCAAACTAATTTTCATCTAAGAAGCAAGTTGTCGTTTAAGTGATGTTATTTTCTGCACTTAGTTAAATAAAATGGCATTCTATAACATACATTTTAATGTCAATAAATAAACAATACATGTAAAATTAACCAAGTACTCATTATTTTAAAATGTGCGGTTTTTTGAAATCACCTCGTATATATTTTTACTGAGCAAATTATGTTTGGTAAACAAATTTAGTAGTTGTTCTGTGATTAATCTTTTAAAAAGTTTTGATACTATTGTTAGTAAAGCAATGGGTTGGTAGTTGTTTAGTACCTGTTTTTTTGTTTGCAGATTGGCTTTAATACAAATACGGGTTATTTGTTCCAATCATACAACGTTTATACGCTCTCTCAGTTTTCAATCCGCCTTGTCAGCGAGGGCTTTAATGACTAAGATCTTTCTCAGGTCCGGAGTAGATTCATAATCTCTCCAGTGGTTTGGAATTGACTTAATACTGTAGGTCCACCTACAATGTTGCCAGCATTGCAAGCAGGGAAGAAGCTAATGCGATTGCATTGGCGTAAAAAAAAGGTGTTGATGATTTAAGTATATTAGAACAAATATTCTAACAAAGATAACACATGATAAAAAATTATAAATTTAAACATTCTTGACCTTACTCCAGCATTTCAATAATTTTACAAAAACCGACCATATTTGCAAAGAAATATACAAAAATTAATAATATGTACACAGAAAGATATAAAAATAGTGGTACAATAAATACCTAGTCATATTAGAATACTATGCAAGGAAAGATCAGTCAAAGCAGCTAAAAACGTAGAACGTTTAAAAAAAAATTATTTTTGCAATACGAATACAGACATCAAACTATCAAATAAAAGAAGAAATGAAAGAACATTGGCAACAGCAATATAAAGAATGAACAGGACATAAAATGATAATTACCCAATTTACATGAGGTGCAATCTACGTAAAACAACAGATCAACGCAGCAATAAGAAAAAACTTTTAATTAAGAAAAGAACAAAGAAATAACAGTAATAGATGCATTGAAGAAGTTAAAGAAAAACATCAACCTCACAATGTGGTTTATAGATCATCTTCCAATCATATAAATTAAGCAGAGATTTGTTTAGCACGATTACAAAGCATTTTGTTTTTTCATGTATATATAAATCATTTATTTTTGGTACAGAATAAATTAATAAATTAAATTAAAAACAAGTTTGTTAGAAAATATGTTCTGCTCTACTAAGTTGTTAATTATTTCTGTGAGTACGTTTGCAACTACATGAATTATATTTTGAGTTAATTTTTTTATTGAAGTTTTTGTGGTGTTACTGGTAACAAATAAAAGTAATTTGTGTTCTTATTTTTTTAGGTTGTATAAAGTCAAAGACATCCAAAACAAAACAAAAAATTACGTCAAACAAACAAGTCTAAAACTAAGAATCGAAAAACACTTAAAATAGACCAACAACAAAACTATGACTCTGAGTTAACCAAGGAGATAACCATGTTTTATCGGAAAATACTTGATGCTGAAAACATATCAAACGAGTGACGAACAAGTATAACAATTCCTATTTAAAAAAAAAAAGATCTAAAAACTATAGAAAAATATGTCTGCTATCTAATATCCTCAAAGTATTCACCAAAAATTAGCAACACAAAAATGAAGACAAGCTACAAAACTTTATATATTAAGACACCTACAAAATACCTCAGAAGAATTAATGCTAAGCAATACCAACGTACTTCAATATAAACAATAACTGTTATAAACAATGCTATCATATAACACCGTCAACAAAAGGTATTAGCAGTCATGATTTTAATTAAAATTTGTTTTGTTTTATTTACATTATCATTGCTACTTCCAAAATGCATTTATTTAAATTAAAGCAGAGTGATAGAATATAAAACTTTTTTTCAGAGTAGAACTGGTAAAACAACTGAATATAATAGTTTGTCTAATTTAAGATTAAAAAAATACTATCCAATTTTTTATTTTGACAAACTTTTTATTCAATTATATATATTTTCCGGTTATACCCTGTAATAAAGATTTATATTTTATGTATACTGTTTGAAATAAACCGTCCTAAACGCTTGCTTATTAAATATTTATTGAATTACTAATCCTAATTGATTCTAGTAAATCATTATCGATTAATTTCTATTAAACTCATGCATGTTCAATAGAAATATCATATGTAATTATAAGTATTTTATTGGTCAGTGTATAAAACATATGAAACGCGGTAATTGAATATTTCGCAATACCCTTACATGAGCTATCAGTTAATCGGAGTGGAGTTATAGACATTTCGTGACCGCGAACGTCACCAATGCGTGGCCGTTATTATAAAAGTCGCGATCGAGCTTATAAGCGGCGTTAGTGGCAAGTTTACAGCACTTCAGCGTGATTAATTTCAATTAAAACCTGTACCCCATATGCAAATAAACATATAGAGAAAATATTTTTCTTCATTAAAAAGCCGCCGTATCTGAAATACAAATCGAAATACAAATTATCATGTCTGAGATAAATTTATTATATTTACACTTACTTGCGTATTTAGCTTGATTAAGTTATATGTAAATTAATATAATGTCTTTATGTTAAAGCGTAAGTCGCTTATAAATTTTAGCGAATTAATCAGTGGTTTAATTAACAAACAAAAATAACATCTCTCTTGTCCTAAAAAGAACGTATCTCGCACCGATCAATTTCCCACACATACTAGTATGTTATTTCTTAATTTAAGAGATGTTACTTGTTAATAATAATGTGTTAATGCTATGCATAGATGTTGCAGAACAATAAATAATTTTTTTGAAATTAATATTTGATAATGGTACAACACTACTTTCTAAAATATTTTAGGCGCAATGCGACTTAAAAACCTGAGGTTAAAGGTGACTCTTATAAAAGTGAAAATTAGATTCTTCAAATTAATCAAATTGATACAATCACTTAAGGATGTTATTTTTTTATACATCTTAGCTTCAGAAAGTGCAACGATTAAGTATCTTTTTCATGTACAATTAAAATTTTGCTCTTAATGTTGCAAAACCGCACAAAAACAGCAACAAATGACTTTAATTATTTCTGTAAGTTTTTAGATGTTGAGATTATTGTAAGTGCGGATATTTCCCATACACCAAGCCATCATCATAACCGTGAAAGTGCATTAGTAACCTTGGTCTAGTTGCCTCTCATCCACCTGTAATCGACTGCACGCATCACTTCTTACAACAAATATACTGAAATTTATTTACATTATTGATTTACAAATATTATATTAAGGTTAAGTACTAGATGTTAGATAATTAATCCCCTCTAGTATTTATGGCAGCTATATGAAGAAACCGTAGGTACATTAAGAACTAAATAGATTCAGATATCTATACATTTTAAATTAAAACCAGACTTGATTAGATTTATAACCTAATTATATTTTAGTTAAAATTTTATTTTGAAAATTACAGTGACCTTTAAATTAGTTCCGGAAGCAACCACAATCATAACAGATTAGATGAGTTTGCAAAACTTTAACGCAATGAGTGATGCTCCATAAAATAATTGCATCAATTTTAATTTTTAAGTTTAGTAGTAAATACTAAGACATTACCTTGATTTTTTACTTAAATCTTTTGCAATTATTACCATTTTTTATGTAGAACAATTATGTTATAAAAAACGACATTGACATTTCTGTGAGACAAATTTAATAATAACAATATTAGTTCACATAATTGCTATTGTCAATTTTTCATTATATAAGCGTGTAAATTAATCATAATCTATTTAGGTTATAACTAAGCACGCGGTTCTTTTATTAACAATAAACACTTATTATGCACAATTAAGGTCTTAATATGCATAATTAAAAAATTAAAGCGTTGTAATTAACCACGCGATAAAGATTTCTGTACAAATCGTTGTGCAAATCCTCCATTTTTCTACACAATTGTTATTTTGATCGCTATAAACAACTGACTCATTTAAAGCTAATTTATTATGTAACGTTGTGGAAAAATAAACGGTGCATGTATATATTTGCGATAGTCCGACTGTGACGTTCCAAGGACGTCTCATATCACGTTTTTTGTGTTTCGATGCAACACCATAATTAGGAAATCTACTTTTAAAAAAGTCTATTACTAATTAGACATTAAACTATAATAATATATTATTTAATGCGATTTTGTATTAACCTTTTTGTGTGGGTTTTTAAGTGAATCCTGGTTTATTCTTGCATTACTAATGCTATTTGTTATGTTGAACTTGTTTGATGCAATTTAAACTTGATCAAATTATAATTAAGTTGCTGATTTATGTAATATTTTTTTATTATGAGTTTTGTTTATAAGTGTTTATTTAAATGAATAATTTGGTTTGATGAAAGGTTTTTTAAATTAATTATACATTATATAAAAACTAGTTTAATTATATTGGGACAAGAGGAGATTAAATAAATGCTAGACTTATTTAGATTTTTTAATAATATAGATGAATAATTGAAATATTTAATTAATAGTTTTTAAGTTTGGGTTGCAATTACTTAAGAATATGCAATTTGTGCACTTTTTAAAAGAACAATTTATTAACATAACTGAGAAATTAAAACAAACTGCATAACTTAAAAATAATTTTCAATTATTTAAGCCTGTGCATGCATAAACTAAATAAAATGCTAAAATTATTTGTTTTATTGTTTATTTGTGTTTGTTTTTTTGCATGTTAAAAATTACTATAGCACTAAATATTTAAGTTTGTAATTCTCAAGATGGCGAATAGGAATATTCCTATTATATGTGTTCTAGATGTAGGTGATACCGGAAAAATTAAATATCCGAGGTGCATCAAAACTAACAAGACGTAGGTCAGCAGCTACTGCATTAGTGGGTCTGAGCTATCAATAACTTATTTCTCTAAGGTCTCAATACCTTACAGTTGCAAGTTGACTACACCTAGATCTAACCGGCTGCAATATTGCGATAAGGAAGGCAACGGAAAACCACCTCAAAACAAAAAGATGGAACGTGAGAAGTTTGTTTTCAAATGGACGGAATGAACATTGAAATACTAGGTATTAGCGATACAAAATGGTTTGGATTAAGTTAATTCGTTCTTAGTTTTACAATTTATTTAGAACAAATTTTAATGTTACAACTGAAAAGTGACTCAGGTACAATTAATCTTATTTAAATATATATAATACGTTTATTTCTTGTTTTTTGGCCTTGAAAATTACATTTACAAATACATTTTTAACTTCCCAAAATTATAAAACTCAATCCTTATAAAATTAACACAACTAAAAGTATTTTCTTCTCTGTTCATCTACTTCTTTTCTTCGTTTTTTAATTGTCTTCATCCATTCTATCCCTCTTCTGAACTCTTTTAATATCTCATTTTTTCCCATCTGTTCTCTCATTCCGTTACATTCTTTCAACATATGTTTTATAGTTTTTTTAGTCTCTCCGCACATTCTGCACATTTTCAAATCTTTTTTTATCAAAAATTTTGTCACTCGCTCTTCATTACCACATCTGAATCTTGCAATCATTTTTTATCATTTTTACTATATTAATTGCTCTCTTGGTACATTGGCAGTTTGCTTTCAATAATATGTTCATAATTTGCGTTGTACCTAGACTCTTTCACTCGTATTCATCTTTCTTGCTTTTGTATAACTCTATCTCTTACTATAGTTTTGTACCATATCTCCCTCCCAGAATCTTTCATTTTTTCAATTTCTTGGCTAACATACCCATTTTTATTGTAATAATTTTCCCTAATTTCTCCTAGCTTTCTATTTCTTGCTTTCATTTTCTCTTTTATGCATTCTTGTAAGATTTTACATTTGTGTTTTTGTCTCATTCTTTCTTTATAATTCATTGCGCTTTTTCCTGCATCTACTTTTAACTTATCTTTTTTTAACTTCCTCCAGCACAATATATGCTGGAGTTTCCCTATTTAAACCTAGCACCCATCTCCAATATTTTACATGTATTGCTTCTAATTTTTCTTGTTCTTTCTATCCCCATATTTTTGACCCATACAATATTATACATTTAACTAAACTATCAAACATAAGTCCTTGTATTCTCATACATTTAAATTTTCTTTCCCTTATTCCCCATACTAGTCCCACTACTTTATTTGCTTTTCGAGCCATCTCTTTGATGTGTTCGCTCTTAGTATTGTTTGTGCAAAAAACATATCCCAAATATTTAAAAGATTTAACTTCCGTAATACCTTACTCATTCCATTTTCAGTCCTTAACTTTTTTTTCCCACCCCCCTTTCTGAACACCATAATTTTTGTTTTATCTACATTAACTTCTAAATTTTTTTTTCTAAAATATTTTTCTAAACTTTTAATCATTTTTTTCATTTTCTTCGCTTTTTTTGCCATATTTTTTCTCTACCGACTACTACCCCTCCTGCTTGAGCTAACCTCATTTTTTTTTCTACATCTGCTATGTAGGTTGCAAACAAAGTAGGACTCAATGGACATCCCTGTCTTACTCCTTTTGTGTTCCAAAATTTTTCTCTCATTTTCCCGTTCAACCACACTCTGCTTGCTGTCTCCTCATACACTTCTTCCATTCTTCTTACCAGGTGCTCGCTAATTTCTTTCTCTCTCATACAGTTTCAAAGTTTCTCTCTATCTACACTATCAAATGCCGCCTTTTATTCCAGGAATAACGCACATACTTTTGCCTTTTTTTCTGCTATTTCTTTTTCCACAATATGGTGTAAAATATATACGTTATTCATGGTACCTCTTTCCTTTCTAAAGCCGGCCTGCCCGTCTGGAATTATCTCATTTATACCCAGTTTCTCATTCAACTTTTTTTAATATTATTGCGTAGATCTTGTATGCCGTCTCATCCATACTTGGCGCTTTTTTTTTTTTATTTTTTTAATTTTCTTTTATATTGCTTTCTTTGAATTTTTTCCTGTTTGTAGGATTGACTCTTGTCTATCTAGTTTTTCTTTTTTTTGTCCTCCAAACAAACCCGAAAAGTGATCCTTCCACGCTTCTATTGGTATTGCCTCAATATCTCTTTGTTTTTTCTTAGTTCTTTTTATATGTTTTTCCATGCTTTTGCTTCTGTCATTATTTTTTTAATTTTTATTTATTTTTTTTTTTTATAAATTTGCTTCATCGAGATTTTTTCCGTTTTTTCTAATTTCTCTCAGATTTTGTTTGTACATTATTACACTTTCTTCCGTCCATATTATCCTTTCTTCACTTTTTTTTTATTTTCCCGTTTCTTCACAGTTTCTCTATTTAAGCTGAGTTCTAAAGGTTGGTGGTCTTCTATCTCTTCCCACGCCTCCTTATTTACAACTACGTAGTCTATTACCGATTGTGCATTTGTCCCTATATAAGTAAATTCTCCCTCTTTATCTCCTGTGATGTATCCATTTAAAATGTCCTAACCCCTCTCTTCTTTTATTTTTATCAGTTCCTTTTCTTCTCTATTTTCTGTAGTACCCTTTGATTCTCTGTTTCTCGTGTCATTTTGTTTAATTTTTCTTCCTTTTTTCCAATTCTTGCGTTGAAGTCCCCTTCTATAATCTATTTTCTTCTTTCAGTTTCTGGTTTTGCGTAGCGCTTTTCATGCCTCTGCTGTATACTGTTATTGCTTTATATTTTTCTCCTCCCCTTAAAAAGTTTTGTTTTTGTATTTCTTCATTTTCAATAAACTCTTCTTTTTTTTAATTATTTTTTTTATGCCGGTAATTATGCCTCTTTTGGTTCTATTTTTTTTTATATCTTTAATAACTGGTTGGCATTTCCAGATGTATTCGGCTGGCATGTTAAGCTTTAACTTTTCCCATTTCTTGTCATCTATCCACGTCTCTACCATTCCAATTATGTCAAAGGTTTTTATGTACTCCCAGAACTCGTGATCTTTGTTGTCGATCCTAGCTACGTTCCAAAACAAAACTCTGTTTGTCTGTTTTTTTTTACTGTCTTTGTTTTTTACTATTTTTTTTTCTATCTTGTGTATCTAAGTTATGTCTTTGGTCCTTGCATGCGTTTTCTACTTTTTTTGTGTTTATGCTACTAATTACTTTTTTCTTTGCGTTTGCTCTCTTTTGAAACTCCTTGATCTAGACCACTTCAGTTGTATACCTATCCATCTATTTCCAATTTTCTGTACCTTAATTCCTTCTGAACTCTTATTTCTTCCAATGTCAAGTTATTTTCAATGTATATGTTTGTGCCCCTCAGTTTGTTTTTGTTTCTCATAATATTTGTTTTTTGTACACATGACTCTGTTTCTACTATTATTGCTTGTTTTTCTTCATTTCCCACTGAATATGCAGAAATTATTTTAGTCTCTATTTTTAATTTTTTTTTAATCTTTTTTTTTATAGATTCTTTTTCTTTTCCTGTCTGTACCTCTATTCTTCTTATTACAAACTTGTTTCTTGTTTCTTCTTTTTTTTTTTGTTCTATCTTGTCTTTAACTGCTCTTGTTTTGCTTTTTAGTTTTTTTTCTTCTTTTTCCCATTTTTCTTCTCTATTTATCCATCTCCTCCTTTATATTTCTCATTTTCATTTTTATTTCTTCTGTGTTTTTTTTCATTTCCGCTATCATCTGTTTCATCATTTTTTTAATTTCCTCTATTTCATTATCTTCTGAACAACGTTTTTCTGGCTCGTTTCTTGTCACCTCTATTTTTTTTTGCTCCGGTGATCTGAGTACATTCTTGCTTCTTTGAAATATTTCTGATTTATCGCACTATCTCTATTTCTTTTTCCTTCTCTATCCATTTATTTTTATATTAAGTCTTATGTTTGTATATTATGTACTATTGTTTTATTTATTGTTATGCTCGTGTTGGTCGTGTTAGGCTAATGTTTGTTTGTGCACTTTAATGTTACTGCTTGTTTTTGATACTACACTTTTTCCGCAACTAAACAGCAACTTTCGCACACACACCACACTGTTTCCACCTTTTTCAACAAAAACTTTTCTATTAATAACATGTTTTCACCCGTAAATTAAGTTTAAATTATCCAATGTTTCTATCTCACTGCAACAAAGGCACCATATCACCATAATATAAATGAACGAAGAGGAGGCTTAGTACATCAAATACTAAACAATGAACAAGATTATTAGTAGACAAATAAATGAAGAAAAACTAGCCAAAAGAACAATGTGCAGAAACAGAGTAATATGAGAGAAGATATGATACATTCAAATGCACAGAAAAAAAAAAGAAAAAAACAAGTGTCCAAAATAAAAATTAAACAGGTGTGCTTAAAGATATTATATTAGTAAACATAAAAGGTAAGTTAAACAGATGTGGTGAATACATAATACAAACGATATAGAAAAATACTTGGACAAAACCAAACCAAGCATTTTGAGAAAAGAGGTGAAATACACAATACAAAATGTTAAAACAGAAATACAACATAAAGCTAATGGATAAAAAATCTTTCACTATATATATAGCACTGGCTTAATACCAGAACAATGGTTTTTGTCCACCTTTACTATGCTTTTTAAAAAAGCTTATGCAAAAAACTGTTCTGACCATCAAATAATATTTCTGATAAGTTACTTGTTAAGGATGTTTTTAAAAATATTAGTGATAATGGATTAAGGAAAGCATTAGGTATCAAAAAAGCAATATTAATCTTTAGCGTATTAACTCAAAGATGCATTGATAAAATTCATGTCTGTTTTATAAATTTTGAGAAGGCATTTTTACAGGTATTTTGGATAATGGGTCAATAGCTTTTGTAACCAAGGTCAAGAAATAAAAAGCTAAATTAAAATTGCCATGTCAACATTTAATAAATTGCAAAAAAATGAACAATTCTGTAAACCAATAAAGTGAATATTGAGGTTCTCTGGTAAATTAATTAGAAACAAGAACTCTTTCTCATGATCAAAAAGAAAAAAAACTAAAAGGCAAAAAACAGTGTCATAGTTGCAAAACTTAAAAAAGTAATTTGGCTGTAGCTCTAACAAACTTTTTAAATGTGCTGTCAACAGAATTAAATTAGCTATAATGATGTCCAATTTTTGATAGAAGTGGCACTAAAAGAAGAAGACATCGAAACAACGATATCAATTGTAATCAGGGCTCCAAATTACCCAGAAAACAAAAAATTACAAACTTTCATCCACATTTATAGATTTTACTCTGAAAAACACAAGCTTACGTACGTACTAAGCGATACAATCGATCGCCGAAGGAAAACTATATTTGTTTGACACGTTTTTGTAATAAAAATACACTAAAAAATCGCTATAAATTAGAAGGTGAACGGTTAGGAATATCAAAACGGCGATTCCGGAATTGTAATCAAGGGTCCAAATTACCCTAGTAACCAAAAAATTACCAACATTAGTCCACATTTGCAAGTTTTAGTGTGGTGACGTGAGTTTAGGTTAGGTTAGGTTAGGTTAGGTTAGGTTAAAACCAAAACTTTTGTCGATTGCCAAAGACAAACCCTTTGACCTACGGACTTTCCGTTTGGCAGGGATTGATTCAGATGGGTCTATTGGCTACCCTCAGGAGCAATTACGCCCTGCTTTTCACTTAGGTGTTATTTTTTATCTGCAGTTCAATCGTAGTTGCTTAAATAGAATTCAGAACTCCAAAAATAAACAAATTATATTCATTTTATATCGTACGCTAGGTTTAAGTTGAGTGGGACAAAAATAACATTTATTTGAAACCCTATAAAATAAAAATTCAAAAAGTTAAACCATTTAAAAATGACAGCCAATATCTAAAAAATAGTGTTGAAATTAAAAAAAAAAAATTAATCCGATTAATTTGAGATATTTTATCTTTCTGAAAATTATAGAGTTTGTCCAGTGTCTCTATTATTAACTGTTTTTGAGTTTTGATTTTTTAATTCAAAAAGTCTTAAAAGTTTGGTTTTTTTGATCTTTACCGATTTTAAAGAAAATTAGTGTACTGACTAATTTTGATGCCAGGAAACGAATCTGACGTTTAAAAATTAAAAAAAAAAATTATTTGTTTTTGTCTGGTAAAAAATACGATAAATCGGGTTTTGAGCAGTCAAATCATTGCAAATTGATGAAAATATTATACCCAGGACACCTACTCGATGTAAATTTTTCTGTAGAATCTAAATTTTGGTATTTTGAAAGCTATAAATGCTTTGCAGAGTTACAAATGCAGAAAAATATAGTATAAATGGCAAAAAAGTGAAAATTCAATTAATAATAGATGTAGATTTTTTAATTACTTTTGAAGTAAAAAATTATAATTCTATGCAATTGGAGGTTTGGATAACCTAAAATTAATTTCAACCCTTTTGGAATGTTTTTAAGGATTGTGAACAGAGTTTAAGTAGCTGAAAATTGTGTTTGAAAACTATTAAAAACCCTACTTTTATGAGTTTTTTTTTAATTTTTCATTCAATAGGTGCGGAGTAAAAAAGAAAAAAATGCTATTTTTGCTCCTTATAAAAAAGGGGGGGGGGGGGTATCTACATTTTAAAATGTTACCAAACATGTTTTTTTTTTATGCTAAAAAAGTAATTTTTGAGGTAATTTGGGTAATTGTTATGAGGGGCATTTTACCTGTGTTAACTGGGGCGACCCTTTAATACTTAAAAATATGTCTTGACAAAGACTACACATTTTAACCATGCAGCAAAGTCTTTAATAGACAAATAAATAAATCTATTTTTCTTCTAAAAGTTTTTAGTTAAAAGCGTACAGCCCGCTACCTTGATTTCCAGTATTGTAGTGAAAACAGCTATTTTGGCGTCATTTCTATTTCATATATAATTTGATAATCAATTAATTTTTTCACTAGTACATTCATATAAGATTAAACTATATTTGGATAAAGTGCATTCTTTATTGCTATGTATTTGAGGAACATTTAAAAAACTGAAACTGTTAAATCTAATACTTAAAGTTTAAAACAGTTATTTTGCTGGTTGATTTTAGTAGTGCGTTAATCTTATAGGTGTTGCTAAGAGTTTTCAGTTGGCAGATCCAATAAAGTTGCGTTTAGCAAACTAGCTAGTTTTAAAAAATGTATATCTGGTTTTTGGGCTAGGTTTAGGTTGACGTGTCTGCAACTATTTTGTGAAATTTGATTTGATCTTTTAGTGACAACATTTTGATGTTTTATTTTAGCAAGACATTGAAATTTTTTTCACAGTTTTACTTTAAAATACTTTGATCTGTGAGTGCTAGATAGGTAGATCTGGACTGGTTTAAATCAGTTAGCGTCGGATGATCATTGTGTACAATTTTTGCTTATTTAGTCGTTATATTTTAGTAACGGTGATAGGCATTTGGATGCTATTCTGGCTTTGTCTATTGTTTTCTAAACGTTAAGTTTAAAACACAAAAGTTTGTACAAACGTAGGACTAAATATTTTGTTTTTCCATGGTATTTTAGTATCATTCAAATAGACTGTTGTGTAATGTGTTTTTTATATACTTTTATTTTAAACAAACCAGAGCATAGGAGGGGGGGAGGGAGGATCATTAAAAAAATTGATTTAGTTTTTTTTTCAGATTCTATAACTTATTAGTAGTTTTTTGATCGGTTCATGAAGGTATAATTAATATAATTAAATAATTCTACAATTTTTTTTTAGTTTTTCTTTTGTTTTTTAACTTATTTGCATTTTTTGTTTAAAAATTTAATTTAAAATCAATCAGAATTTTTTTATAGAATCTAAATGTAGAGCTATTTTAAGTCTATACCTTGTATATAAGCCGCAAAAGCCATAAAATTATGTTTTTGTTCTTAGTGGGCTGGGCAAAAAGATGCATTTTTTAAATTTTTTTTAACCGCCAAAGTTGACGTATTTTGATGAAAATTAATTGGACAATATAAATTTGTTTTATGTATTTTGGTTTTAAGGGTTTAAAACTCGAAAAATCTAAAAAGTAGGCCTATTCTTCAACATAAACTCTTACAAATACACGTTTAGCCGCGCTCATTCGAGGAACAATACACCAAATACTATTAAAAATTTGAATTCTGGGGACAACTTTTCATGGAAAATAATCAGTGTTGTACTTATCAGTTTACAAAATTTCCAGGCAAAAAATGAATTAAAAATTAATGATTTCTTTATATTTAAAAAAAATTATTACAAACACACTAGGGTTTGATAAACGCCGTTTGAATGCCAAAAATAATAATATTTTCAAATTTTGGCGCCGATAGATCAAATCTAAATTTGTGCCGCAAGCGCAAAAACTATCAAATAAAGCTTAAAATTATCCAAAATTGGTTTAAGCAACAAAAGATGTTTATATTAAATTTCTGAATTGAGCTTAAAAAAATATAAGTCAAATATTATTTTAAAAAAAAATTTAAAAAAATACGTACAATTTTTTTTTTAGTTGGGCTTTTCTACGCACTACTATTTTTCATGTAAAATTGTTTGCAAAACTCAAATTTTTAATAATATTTGGTGTATAATTTTTCTGAACGATGCTAAATGTTTTTTTAAAAAATAGGCCTGATTTTGCAGTTTTTTTTAAGTTTTAGACTTCTAAAAACCAAATACAAAAAACAAATTTTTATTTTCTAATTAATTTACATCAAAATACGTCAATTTTTGCAGTTAATTTTTTTTAAATGCTCTTTTTTGCCTCGCTTACTGAAAACAAAAACATGGTTTTATAGCTTTTGCGGTTTATATACAGGGTATAGACTTGAAATAGCGCCAGATTTGGATTCTACGGAAAATTTCTGATTGATTTTACTAGTAATTTTTTTTTTTTAATTAAATTTTTAAACAAAAAATGTTAATTGCATAGATAAAAACTAAAAAAAATAATTACTGTCAACATAGACGATTGAGCCGCATTTTGTTTCTTTTATTGATGGTACTCTAAAGAGTGTTAGTTAATTTCTTTATGGAGGCGGTTGGTTTATTTTTATAAAGGCGGTTTTGCGGCATTGTTGACTTGGCCAATAATATGTTGTTCAAAGTTACGTTGATTAATGGTAACAGGAAATCAATAGTCAATATTAATAACAATGTTGGTTGACTCAGCAGCTTTCTTATTCAACTTCTCAAACTATAAATTTAAGAATTACTTACTTATAACAATTTATTTTGCTGAGATAACTGCAGAGTTTGTGGTGTTTTTAGTTGTTATGAATTACCGCAAACCTACTTTATAGCTAATTACAAAATTTTATCAGAATGGTTAAGTTACTGATGTAAAATTGCCAGTTTGTAAGACTTAAAGCCGGCTAATTATGAATAACGGCAAACTTTTGTTTTTGATTGTTGGAAATGCAGGCAGGAAATCAAGCGTTTTTAGAAAAATCATCTTTAGTGACAAAGACCATTTTTAGTTTAGTTGGTTTGTCAATAGACAGGACTGGGGTTCCAAAAGTTCAAAAACCTTTTTATCCCAAACGAGTTTTAAAAACCTTACCTTTTCTAGAACAACGACTGTAATGCGGATTGCTACCGTAGAATGCTAACGGACTTTTTTTGGCATGTATTGGATTATTTAGACAAAGACAATTTTTATTTTCAGCACGATGGCGCTACAAACCGTGAAACAATTATAGTGCTAAACCTGAAATTTTCTGGGAGTATTATTTTGCAAAATTTTAACATAAATTGGCTTCTCAGATTGTGCGATATAACACTAGAATTTTTTCTTCCTGGAGTATAAAAAAATGTCTACGCTAATGCCCTGCAAACAACTCTGTTAGCTGTTACTTGTTTATTGTCTTGCAACATTTTCTTAAATGAATAACTTTTCGCAGACAGAGTCCAGTTGGGTATTTACTAGGTACCATTGTCTACAAGTAATTACTGAATTGTACTTTGACTTTACAATTAAAAAAAAAATGTATTAATTAAAAAATAAATAAATGTTTCTCTTATAATTAAAATGAGACTTTTTATAGGACAATTTGTATAACGTTGGAGTATTTATTTATGAACTATGCTTTTTAAATTTAACTTGTTATTACTATTTTTTAGTAAAAAAAATGTTGTTAATACATTTAATTTTCAATAATAATTAGAGCACTTATTATATCATCTCTGATTATATCTTGTTTCTTAGTAAGTAAATTTGGAAGAACTAACCATATTATATTTAAATTAATGATCGCAATTTTTATTACTGCTGCATGCACCATTTACATTAATAAATAATAAAAAAATTGAGCAAGACTAATTTAATTCATCTCCCAAATTAAATTAATGCATTAAAAATGTTATAAAAACTTTGCAACAACAATCAACTGATCCAATTAAAATAAATTATATACGAACAATAACAAAAAAATATAATCTACTGCAAAAAGATGTTACATAAAATTGCAAATACAATTACAGGTGCTCAAGATTAAATAACATTAATGATTGAAACATGAAATAATTTATAAAATTGCAGTTGCAAGGATAAATTATTAGGAACTACTTGTCAGAAGGTTATATAATTTATATATAATAAAAAAAAAACATTTTTATTGGAACTATTTTGTAGGTGAAATAATAATGTAAATATATATTTAAAATTTATAAATACTATACATTCAAATAAATAAAATTTATATACACCTCTGGAAACTTTTGGAATCGAAAAAAATAGGTTAACCAAAATGTCATACATAAAAGACGTAGGTTATATTTTTTAAGTCGAGAACGCAGTTTCACTAAAGTATAAAATTCCAACCAAACTTGCAATTGTTTATATTTTGAGAATAACAATAGTTAATTTTTTTTTTAATTGTTACTGAACATTGTTATTTTCCTGGTTAATCTTTCTAAATAGCTTCTTTTATAGAATGGTTAAAACAAATAGATTTTTTTTCTGGAGAATATTGAAAGGATATCATTGTCAATACAAATTTATTCTTGGCGGTTTAAATTTATAGATAGGTCAGAAAAATTATGCTGATAGGAACGTCATCGGAAACCTTGGTTTTGAAAAAATAGATACAGACAATTTTTCCAAAATCAAAGTTTTTGCATTGCAGAAACTCAGCAGAATTGCAATTTGAATAGTTAAATGGTTACTTAAAATGAAATCAATTGAATCTCGACTAACAAAAAACATATTGCCCACGACGTTTTTGTCCTAAACCACAGAGTCATAATAAATAACGTAATAAAAATAAACAAAGAAAGTTTTAAACCAGAAAATGATTTGAAAACTATTGATAGTAAAAATGATTATCTTTTAAAAAATACTAACCTTGACTGCGCCTTATTTTGAAAGTGTTAAAAAAAGATAGCAAAAACACAAAAAAAAACAAAAAATAAGCAAAGTACACAAAATCTTATCCAAAACGTATAACCATTGACTGAGGTTTAATTATTTTGCTGTCTGCCTGTTGAATTTATGTTTTAGATTAGATTCACTAATGATATACAAATTTTAAGCTTTTCTAAAATAGTTTAGAGGTGCTAACTAATTTTACACCTTTCCGAGCGTCTCGGCGTCAGGTGTCAAAAATGACAAAACTGCTGACTGTAGGCTGGCTTTTTACTTTTTTATATATTTACTAGTCAACGGAAGCCATTACAAAATAAGTATATAATTACAATTTAAAAAACATAAACTAAACATAAAACAACTAATATTAGAAATAAAAATAAAACTTAAATACATTACAAAATATTAAAAAGGTTACGTATGGGTGACAAGTGCACGTCGCAGGGTGTTAAGAAAATTATTTATAAAATCTACTTTAAGTTTGTTGGCATGCCGCAAAATACGTGTAGGTGCAGAGTGCACCGCATAATCAGTGCGTTTGAACGGTATATGAAATAAATAGATATTGCGTAAAACTCAAGCTGAGACATAAATACCTATAGAACTGAGCAAGTCAGGACAGGACAGTCAATAATCCCATGAAGCAGGGAAAAGGTTAAAAACTAGTATCACGTCAAAATTATATCGTCTTTTTTTAAGACTGGTCATATTAAATGTATAAAGCAGTTCCGTATAGCTGCCTGCCTGCAATGTTGCATTTATACGCCAAAAAACGAACAAACTTTTTTTTTAATCTGTTCACTTTATTTTACTGACGGCGGTGTATGGTGACCACACATTTAAACAATACTCAAGATGGGGGCGTACTAGAGCGTTGTAAAGGATAATTTGAGTACGATGGTCACAAAACTCCTTAGAGTTACGCTTGACAAATTCTAAAAGTTGATAAGTTTTAACCACAACAGTATTAATATGTAGTATTAATGAAAGGCTTAAATCAAACGTAATGCCTAAATCACAAATAGTGTTATTAATTCTTAACAACATTACATTCATGAGAGAGTAATCATACATCACCGTAGACTGAACATGTTATCACTTTGCACATATTTAAATTAAGTAGTAAGTTATTAGTCTGACACCAACTAGAAATTTTTTTTATTTCTTCTTTAAGTACTACAGCATTATCCAAAAGACTGAATTTTCATAAAGATTTTTATATTGTCCACAAATAATAAACAACGCGCATTAGAAAAACAGTGTACCACATTATTAATAAAAATATTGAACAGTAGAGGTCTAAGATGTGACTCCTGTAGAACACCTGACGTAACATTAATATAACAAGAAACGCACTGACCGATGCGCACAAATTGAGATCTGTTAGACAAATTGGATTGAATCCACAGTAACAAGGTGCTATTAACTCTAATACCACGTAGTTTCATAATTAGTATCTTATAGTCCAACGGACTCAAAAGTTTTTGAAAAGACAGTGTAAACTAAATCTATCTGGATACTGTTTTTGAGCGCATCTGTTATATAAGATTCATACAACAAAAACTTGAATAATGTCGACTTGCTAGTTTGAAAATCTTGTTGATTGGGAGCAATTTCAGATTGCAGAATGGCAGTCAATTAACAGGTTACTGACAAGATGCGATTTATTTATATGAGTAGGAAGTGATGATGGAGAATATGTGCTGTGCTGTGTGAATAGGTGCCGTCAGCAAAAAAAATTACAATGCTATCATTTGTAAAAGTAGATGGTATCTGATTGCTGCTACGTTTACAAAAAGTTTTAGGATTAGATTTAATCAAATCTTCCACTTTCTTAATGTGATTTGAATAACACGTATTAGCCAAATGCTTACACTTATTAAGGAATAAACTAAATTTGTGGTAGTCAGCAGCTGATCTAGAGAACACATATGCTTTGTGTAACTTTTTTTAATAAACACACGGTCTTTTTGCTCTCTTGTAAACCATATTGAAAATTTATAAGTTTTTTCATAACATTTATTTATTTTGGGCACATAATGGTCAATTGTGTCAAAAACTGATGAATAAAAACGGTGACATGCTTTATCAATATTACAATCGACAAACATATTATCCCACTTGGTATTGAAGAAAGCATCATTTAAGGAAACATAATTAGCATTTTGTATCACGTTATCTTTGTCACACTATACGTTGTCAGGTGTATCCTGCAAAGAGTCAAATTTTAAAACTACATCTAAAGCAAGATGTTGAAGATTGCATGGTACAATAGGAAACAGCGATTCTGTAAGGCTCATGTTTGAAGAAAATGCCAAAGGCGCAAACAATAAATCTAGCAATACCAAATTTATGTTTAGTATGTAGTTAAATTGATGCGAATTAATATACCTAAACGTGTTAGCAACTAAAGTACCTTTAGGACAAGTGGATTCCGTTCTTACACCAAATTCATCATTAATCCACATTGTTTGTAGCAAGTTGTAATCGCTAATAATATAAACAGTGTTGCATTCACTAATTAATTCTACACTTTCACATTGGTAAGTAGAGTAGTCCGAACCAGGTAGAATATAAACAGTACCTAAAACTATTTTAATACTGCTGATATCAACACAAACATACAATTCCTTATAGACTGAGCAATGACAAAATATTTCATATGAATGGTACTTATTAGACACGCCAATAAATACGCTTCTTCTTTTAATATAGTTACGGTCACACCTGTACACTTTATAATTAAAAAATCCTAGTTCTAAGTCTGTAATAGAGCTTATGAACCACGTTTCACTAATTTCTATTAATGGTATATTGGCATTTAAAGTAAACAATTTTGTGCGTAGTCCGCGCATATTTTGATCAAATATTCTTACATTTTTTAACTCGGTAGCTAGAGGTCACATCTAAGGCACGTGCAGACAATGTCGATGAAGATAGACGTTGAGAAGACGCTACATCGATGTTGAAGGTTTGGATGTTGTTGTTGATAAAAAATAAGTTTTTGGCAGTTTATGTTGTTATGTATAATTGAAATAAAACTCAATTTTAAAATATCAAAAACTCTAGCATTTTTTTGACGCGAGCTCTTGGATTACTAAGAAATGATAAAATATTGACTGAAATGATTATGTTTAACAAATGTTCACAAGATGAGACCATACTCATTTTATTGCAAAATGCAAAAGCAATACTTTTATTCAAAAATAGAGAAGATAAAAAAAACTATTAGCTTCTTGTCACATTTTTGCAAACATTTTACCAAAATAATTACATATTCGTTTACAAACAAATTTGACTTCTATCAACTAGCGAAATAGGCAGGGGTTAGAAACAATTTCAACAATAAAACACTTTTAGACAGATACTGATTGAAAAATGAAACATATACAACAATAAATTGCACGACATTATACGCTTAAAAACCGGCGTGAACGACATTGTAGAGAGAGTGGCGGATATAAATAGGAATTGGGCTACTCATGTAGCTAAGCAACACACATTTAGACAAACAGAGTAGAATACTATCTTGGGTACAGAGAATATTAAATCAGAGTTTTGGCAGACCACCAATACAATAAAAGATAACATAACAACAAGAAGAAATTGTCAGAAATTGGCTTTTAATTTAATATGCCGCAGTTGAAAGAAAAAAAAACTGGCATTTGGCGTTTCAATAATATGGCAACAACCTAAAAATTACGCAGATAATTGCTATTTTTGTTTAACAAAAACTAGTGGTTACAACAAAAAAACTAGACAAAATATTACATACCCAAACCTAAAATCAGCAATGCGCTCAATACCCTATTCTGAAGAAGTACATGTGCCAGTGTTTAAAGAATTTCCATTACTTGAGAACGCGGGAGGTTTTGCAGATAAAATTGACGAACAGGATGTTGATATGGATTTTAAATGCGGTTTTTCTACACAATCTACACATCATAGATTTAACCAGGCCAAATTAATTAATTTACTAAGAGATTTAAATATTTCAAAACAAGCATCAGAATTACTAGCTTTTAGGCTTGAAAAAAACTTTGCTTAAGCCAGGTACTAAAATTTTGTTTCTCTAGTACGATAGGTACTAGAGAAACAAAATTTTTACAATATTTTAAAGTACACAGTGATTTAGTTTGTTGCCATGATGTGTCAGGCTTATTAAATTTTATAAATGTGACATTGTATGACCCAAGTGAGTGGCAATTGTTTTTGGACAGTTCGAAGAGAAGCTTGAAGTGCGTTTTGCTTCATAATGGAAATAAATACGGTTCAATTTCAATTGGGCATTCAGTACTTAAAAAAAAAAACTACGATACAATTAAAAAGATGATGGAGCTAATTAAGTATACAAATCAAGTGGATCATCTGCAAATATCTTAAAATAGTCAACTACTTACTTGTTTAACAAGGGGGATTCACGAAGTATCCATGTTTCTTTATGGGACAGCAAAGCCATGGACAATCAATGGATTCAGAAAGATTGACCGGCAAGAAGTGGTATAAATGTTGGGGACCCAAATGTAATACACCAACCATTAGTAGAGCGTTCAAAGATTATATTTCTTCCTCTTTACATAAAAGTGAGTCTAATAAAGCAGTTTGTTAGAGCATTAAAATTAGATGGTCAATGTTTTAAATACATATGCAATGATTTTTCCAAACTATGCTTTGATAAATTAAAAGCTGGCATTTTTGATGAGCCACAAATTAGAGTATTAGTCAACGATTCAATTTTTTTAAGTTCTATGAATGAGGTGGAATAAATAAATAAAATTCTTTCGTGGCGCCTATCAAAAATTTTCCAGAAAATAAAAAAGCAGACAATTATGCTGAGATTGTCTAAAAATGGTGCACTCAGAAAATCCTACAAACAAAAATTTATTCTTTAAAAATTTAAATTATTTGATTTTTTCACTTCGGACAACAAAAAAGTAAATTTTATCATTTCTTTTATATGACACTATCAATAAAATTTTATGAATATTTTTAAATTAATTAGTCTAATTTTTTCGTTATTTTTTAAGTTATTATAGCATTGGTTTATGAAATTAAACGATAAAAGCATAAAAAATGACTCAACATTACAATTTGTTGGGAACAAAACCATTGTGTGATAGGCAAAAAATGTTATCATTTTTAAAATCAGCACCCTAAAGTTAGTTAAATACAAGTATCAGATCTAAGTCATCAAAAATTGTGTTCCCCAGTAATGTAAGATTTAAAGATTTTGTAGTCTAACTAATAGGATCCTGCTGATAATACATTTGTATTTTGATGTACAGAATTTTGTAGTAGTAATAGTAATTTAATTTGTAACAAAAATAATGTTAAAATTTGGTTTTGATTAATGAGTAAATATTTTTGTTTAGCTATACATGGGAGTTCCAAATATTAATAACGCTTTTTCTGAAGAAGTTATTTTATCGGTTAAAAAATATCGACGATACAGTATGACAATTCTTACTTATCTAACGACAAAATTAAATACACTTAGCATAATTATCATCATCATTGTTCATTGTACCTGATGAAGCCACTATGTGGTGAATCAATTCTAGTATTACAGTAAATCTTTTTTGAACCACACTAGTGGTATATAATAAAATTGAGATTTTTTAATTTACACAAACAGCTATTTTTGTTCCATTATATAAAATTTGAAGGATATATTAATATTTGCATAAAATATTATAACAGTTTTAAAGGATAAATTGATAATTACTACGATTAATTTACTTTGTATTATAATAAAGATCCGTTTGCAATAATTTGTTCGTAAATGTAATATTATGCATGCAATGTTGCATTATTCATTTGTTTTAAAAGAGTGTTAATTAATTCTGCATTTATTAGCTTCCCCGCAAATATTTAAGTGAAATATTAGTAATTAATATGAATACCATCACATTATAACTTTTAATTAAAATGTATGAATCATACTTCGCGGTTTTTAATTCATTAGCGCAAGCTGCTCTCGAATATCCGGCTCAGATACTAAATTGTTCAACACTATTAATTATGTCTGATATCATTTTTTCGCAATTGAATTTTTAATATCCACATTATAATATACTAACGGTTAATTAATGGTTCGATTTTAAATCCTATTAATAAAAAAATAACAAGTATAGTGATCAATAAATAAATTACGTAATTTGGGATTTAAAGAATGTAATTTATACCATATATAAAAATTCTATAAAATAGTAGAAAAGCCGAATCGAGAAATGGTCTACCATAAATATTTTATGGAAGCGTAATAAAAAAGAAGCCACCAATAAAATTAGTAAAAGTCAGTTAGACAGTGTTTATAAAAAAATAACAATGGACCTATATCTTCCTTGTTGTTGTACCGTTATCCATATCCTAGATTCTCACGGCCGCGAGTCCTTGATCCGTTTCCGCAGTGCTGTTCTTACATAACCTCTCTTGCGGAATTACACTTTTACATGCTTATAGTTGTTGCCTTGGCTCTATATGATAACTCGCTACTTCTCATAATAAAATAAACTAAATGCATTTTAGATGGAATCGGCGTGCTACAAAATGAATTATCGTTTGTTTTTTATTATTACTAGCTCTACCTTTTAAAGAATAATATTGGGATAGATCAAGATCGGTAAATTATATGTTTCTGCATACATTTACTTGAGAACACGAAACTAAATTATACAACTATCAAAACCACATTTTGTTAATTTTTGTAAAATATTCTAGATTTACAATTCACTTCTTAAATGCCAATTAACTCAATGCCAGTTTTATATTACATTATCATTCACACTTACTAACCTATATTTTTCTAAATTGCATTTATTATTTAATATAAGTATCAAGAATTGAGTTCATAATTAAGTGGAGGTAAATGCATGTAGTCACGTTAATTTAGCACGATAGGTGAAATGATAAATGAAATTTCAGATTATAGTTGATTAAAATCTAATGTTATCAATTGTAATCAATTACCCTATTAAACTAGGATAATAATGTTGCACGTAACTCCTAAAACTGTGTATTATAACTAGAGAGCGGATTTATGCACACTAATAATACAGACATTAAAAATGAGCAACATTATAAAACATTTATATTATATCTTTAACTAAAATAAAAATTGTAGAAACGTATTTGTTACACATTTATATATTTATCATAATGTTGACTTATTTTTAGGTAAATTTTAGTATGCTAAGTAAGAAATATATCAAATTTAACCAACTCTAATTTATGTTAAAATAAAGCATATTTCGATATAATTCAGCTTATAATATAAATCAATTTTAGCAAATAGCGTAAGATATTCAAAAAAAAAATAAAACAGACAAATTTGAGTAAATCTCAAGTTGCAAAAAATATAAACTCAATTATGTTAACTGTTTTAAATTGTTTTATTGTCTTACATATATATCGGTAATTCCACGATAGTTGGACAAACATCCCCACATCAACATCTCCAATTTTGTTCAAATTTTGTACACATGTTTGGAGTAGCAAAATATACAGTGTAAATGGCGGCCATTTAAATTTTTTAGAAGTATTTTGTCTTGTTTCAGTTTTTCTGCTGTAAATAAGCAAAAAATAGCCAAAAATCATATTCAAAACAGTGTACCTTATACAATTTTTTTTGTAAAATACGATACCGCTCTTGGTTTTCCATTTTTTTTTTGCGGAAAATATGAAAAATACCATTTTATTAAAAATTTGATATCTTCGATTCCGCTACACCTGGAAACTTGAAATTTGAACATGATACTCTTGAAACATAGTACTTTTGATTGCAAAAATTATAAAAACTAGATTTGTTTGCCCTAGTGTAAAATATAACACAGAATTGCTAAAAATGGTTATTTTTAAAGGATTTTCTTTGGATTTTCCGACGGGACAGCACAAAAACTGAAAAAGGTCAAAATATTCCTAAAAAATTAAAATGGCTGCCAATTACACTGTATTGCAGCTACAGATTTAATTTCTTTAGGATTGTCCTATTTTGGTACTCCAAACATGTGTACAAAATTAGGGCAAAATCGGAGATTTCAATGTGGGGACGTTTTTCCAAACTATCGTGGAATTACCTATATTGAAAAAGTATTTTTTTAACTAGAAGTATAAAAACCGGTGCTTTTATATATAGTGTTAGAGGTAGTTTTTGTTAGCATTGCTTATAATTATTAATGTACTGTATGACATTATTTACGAACATGTATTGTCGGAAAACTTAAGGGTTAATCACACATAGTATAAGTGGGTCTTTAAGGTGTGAAAGTACATTGACAAGACGTCATTAAGGTACTTTACAACTGTTTGAAGTTATTCACACACAAGTTAAGCAAAAGTCTTGGAAAACAAAGTACATTGGCTTTGTGGACATTAAAATATTTGACAGTTGTAGCATACCAGGTACGCTTCCAAAGTTGGGGTTGTACTAGGCTGTAAAAGTCGGTTATTTATATACTGGTACGAGGCCTTGAAGTTGTATGTTAACACCGTATTTGGAATTGAGATCTTATACGTAACAGTCGTTGAGGGTATGCTTGTGCACTGGCAGTTAAATCCTTGGAGTTGCACAATAACTGCAAAAGATTGTTAAGCTTACACATGCCAGTTGGGTCATGAGGTTGTATGCAGGGCACAATACATTAGTAAGGAGCAGTTATAAACACACTGGTATTGATGTAATTGTAGAGATTGTGGTATGACTACCAGTCCTATGCTATAGAAAAATTATATGTTTGTTGAGTGCGCGGAACATATCAATAATTATGTGCAGCGCGGATGAGATAGACCAAGTTGGCACAAATGGAGTGGAGTAGGGTATAACAGCTTTTATATTGTAAACCGTTATTTAAAAAATTGTAGCTGTTTGACCTTTACGGTTTGCAAAATGAACCAATAATTCCAAAGTATTTTCAAAAAAATGTGCGTTTTTGTGCTTACAAAATTTAACTTACTCAAAACTTGAGGCTAAGTTTTCTAATATTAGGTTATACAAATGAACGGTGAGTTATCCAACAAAGTTTTTTTTAACGATAGTTGATAACTTCATAAATCAGCATAATTGCCGCATTTGTTTTATGAAAAGGATATGTATCTTAAACGTGCCACTGTTTAGTATGGATTTTGGGCTAAATTGACAAATTTAGTTAATGGCAAACGGTATTGGAGAATATTACACAGCAGTTTGTTCTTCAAATAGATTGTATGGATTTTGAAGGTATGTGATTTTATCAGAACGATAAGCAATGTCATTATTGTACAAGAATCTTTGTGTAATCTCTATTAGATTTTGCAATTTAACGCTTCTAAACATTTTTTTATTACTTTAGTTTTTCAAAGTCAAAATTTAATATCAACAAACCTACGGCACGTTTTATCACTAAAATACCACAGTTATGTCAAACCGTAATTGCAAATGTGGCTAAAAAACGCAAATGGTCAAGAAAGCATTTATAAAAACTGTTTTTCCGTATTTAATTTATGAATAAATCAAAATTTTAGTATTTTTTAAGAAAAAAACTAATATAAAATTTAATTTTTTTGTTTTTGTTGGGACACCAATTTAAAAGTAAGTTTTGTTAAAATATTCAACAGTAAACTGTTGCCGTGTGTATGGTATCTTTTTTAAAAATCAGTAACAGGTTTGAAAAAAGAAGTTATAAAGTATTGAAGTTTTAAACAAAAAAGCATGATTTTTAATAAATTGTTGTAATTATATTACTAATTTTGCCTACTAAGCTGATGGACAAGTGGCCCATTAGCTGTCACTGCCGGTCCCAAACCCAAGTAAAGTGCAGGGTTCTTTGGCTATGATAGCTTCCGGCCGAGGGTTAAAAAAAACAAAGCTTACAAAACCAACAACGAGCTTTAATAACGGACTGATCAACTAGCCATTTCTAAGAATTTGATAAAGGACAAGACAAAAACAAATCAAAACATTGAAAAAAAAATCTGGTAGGAAATATATATTTCTAACGGGCACAAAACTATAATTATAGGGGACATGAATGCAAGAACTGGCAACACAGCAATATCAAAGATAAAACAAAATCACAATAAACCGTATACCAACAACAACGAGAAAATACTCACAATATTTTTTTGCGCAAAACAAGCTCAGAATAAACAATAAACTATAAACTACAATACAAAGTAAGCTGGTCAAACACGCGCGGGCAAACTTCTATGATAGACTATATTATTACAAACAGGGCAGTCCACCCAACACAGATACTGGATGTACGCTCACTAACTTTTGCCAACATTAGTTCAAATCACAAAATAGTACTGGGGAAAATCCGACTAATCACGCAGCTGAAAGAAAATCATCCGTGTACCAGGAATAAGTCAATATAGAATCTATAAAGAACACAACTATAAAGAACTTTTACTAAAACCGACTAACTCAGAAATTTAGAGAACAGTAGCAGTAATGACGAGGTAGGAATAAAATTAGACACAGTATGAACATCGTTGCAAACAAAGCTTTTAAAAGGAAGAAAATAAATAAAACTAATTATAACCAAAAATATCACATATCTTAAGTTCCTTCAGAACAGAACACCTGAAAACCTCCAAATATATAAAAAATCAAGAATCAGAAGAAAGACTGGAATCTGAGAAATAAAAATCAAATATTAGACAACTTACACAGACGATATGAAACACGACAATACGGCGCACAAAAAAT
This sequence comes from Tachinus rufipes, assembly GCA_963932245.1. Lineage (NCBI taxonomy): Eukaryota > Metazoa > Arthropoda > Insecta > Coleoptera > Staphylinidae > Tachinus > Tachinus rufipes. Next base: position 36,530,980 of record OZ010742.1, on the reverse strand, counting down.
GAACTAAGGAAGTTATACTAACAAAAAAAAGTAAACAAAAACAGCAAAACACAAATTATTTCAAACTCGGCAATTGTATGACAACCAACAACAACTTTTTCGGAAAGAAGGACTGAATAAAATACACAAAATGTTTATAAAGTACTGAAACATAGAGCTAACTATACAATTTATCAAGTTTTTTTTTTGTGAAAAATTATTTTTTAGAGGCGGAGAATTAATAAAACAATAAAATTTTAATATCTATGAAATTGGCTTTATTTGACAGATAATTTTATGTTTGATAATTTCGGGCATGTGACCGCCGCAGCTGGAAGTCAAATTTTTAGACATTATTTGCAGTATTTAGGCTGTATTTTAGCAATAATGCGTCGAATGTTAGCTTTCAAGTGATTCTGGTTTATTAGTGTAGACATGGGATTTTACATATATCGAAAGAAAATAATCTAATGGCGTTAAACCGCACAAACAAGGCGGCCAGTTAACAGGTTTATTTTGTGAAATTAATCGTTTGTAAAATAATTCTTTTATTATTTGTATCTCGCGCTGTGTGGCATGTAACGCCGTTCTGCTAAAACATAAATGTTGTCCAATTGAGGCACAAAAAAGTTAGCGATTATGTCTCTATACCGCTCGACAATTTTGTTTGTTGACATAGTTATTTAACTAAACTTTGTTTTATCACTAATCAACATTTTTAAATAAAATTGTGGATCAATAGCTATGTTTTCATCGGCTTATTTACCAAATGTACGGTGTGAACAATGATTGCGTGGCTTCAATTCCTTTACAAGTTGAACCTTGTAAGCTCGTAAACCAAGATGTTTTTGCAATTTTTTTAAGTGGATGAACACAAGCTTAATTGTTAAGCACGATGACAAATTGACACATTTAGTACATCATTAACACTACGCTGCACACTATCAATTGCTTTTTGTGTGCGCACTGTACGACGTTGTACAGATGCTTATTATTGTTTAGATTAAACGTATTGTAAAAACAATGAACAGTTTCTTGAATTATTTGTTTTGGTGGACGATTATGAGCACGTAATGCCCGATGAGTTTCTTAAACTGAACCATGTTTATCAAAATAAATTTGAACAACTTGCAAATGTTGCTCCAGCGTTATTTATGATAATTGCCAAACCAAACTAATCTCAAAACAACCGAGAACTGTAAAATCAGCTTTTACAAATAAGAGTGTTGCCAATTTAAATCGCAGCTTAAAAAAAAAAAAACTTTTATTTGACAAAAGGAGAATTCTAGCTAATTTAAAGAAAAGCATCACAAAACTGTTATTTAAAAATAGGAAATCACAAACATCTTTTTAGAAAACATTCCACTGAATGAAAAACAATAAAAATAAAAAAAAAAAATTGTCTTACTACAGTAGACATATTTGTAAAATGACGGATTGCAAAAATTGAATTGTTAAAACAGGATACATGTGCATTATAGACTCAAACCCACAACTACCTAAAGCCCCTTTCTAGCAAAATACTAAAAACAAGTGCTTATAGACATTATAAATTCCTTTAACACCACCAAACACCTCATACATCAATGAGGTACCTCAAAATACTTTTATCCAACAAAGGTCCATAATTTGTTCAACAATGCCATGCAAAAGTAAAAAATTGTCTATAACACCACCGCAATAATACCCATAGGCAAACTCGGTATAATAATGCTCAAAAACTCAAAAAATACAACTTCCAAAACAGTGGGACAAACAAATCAACGTCACTACAAAAAAAAACCCAAATAAAATCCTGTCAGAACTAAAATGCCTCAACCAAAAAATTACCATACCAAAAAGGCTTAGTGAATAGACCTCAAGTCAATCATTACCACCGTAGGCTACAACTGTTTTGGATAAAAAACCACTCTCATTAAGTTTCAATCAAACTTCACTTAAATATCCTCCGGCCTGCATCAATCGCCGGACCTCCAACAACATCCAGGTAAATGCTTTTTCCAAACAAAAGTTTTTTTTGATTTTTTCACAGAAGAAAAAGAATGGAGCTTAAGGTTAAGCAGAAAAACTATATAAGAAGACAATTTTTGGGACATTATTTACCTTTACAACATAGTATAACTTAAGTACCATAAATTAATTAATTGGCTGAGTCAAGATTAACGACGTTATAGACATATTGCAAAAGGAAAACTTGAAGAAATAATCAAAGTAACAACATTTAAACCCACGACAAGCATAAAGCAGAGGAAGCCCGCTCCTATTTTACTTTATTATGAACTTACTGTGTTCATAATAAAGATATAGTTAAAAACTTAAGATTTAGATTTAAAACACATAAAAAAAATTTAATTCTGTGTTTTTTAGATGACCTAAAAACAAAGATCAACTGCAAAGGCTGCTACATCAGTTTTAACTATGTCTAAAAAATATCACATAACAATGCAAAAAACAAAGGCATTACTAACGGCAAAAGAACCTGCTAGATGCAAACTAGCCGTCAACAACGTAGGCGGAACAGGTACTGTCATTTATGTACTTTAGGGTAGAAGTATTAGCCAACCCAGACAGATCAATAAAACAAAAAACATTGCACAAATAAACAATATAAAAAAAGATAAGAAGACGCCGAGACATACAAAACATAATCCAATAGACAAGACAAAGGCACTAAACATGGAATGAACACGTATCTTGAATATCAGAAACCAGAATAGACCATCAAAGAAAAAATGAAAAGCCAAACTTTAGAAAGCCCTTGAACAATCTACCAAAACGATGAAAAGACTAGACTTTAGTATCACAAAACGCGTAAAGTTAGAAAAATATTCTGTGCTTAAACCAAGACAAAAACCTGCAATACTGCAAAGTTTGTATTTGGTGTATTTTAGACTATACATGTACAAATATTGTTTAGATTTAGTTTATTAGTTTACGACGATCTTAAAGGTAAAAGGAGACAGCAGAAGAAAAAGATAAAATAAATGTAGAAAGAAACAAATTTTGTTGTTCATAAAAATAAAATTTGGTTTTTTGTTATACATATATATATATATATATGGTCATTATTTGGTATTTGACTAAATGTTTTGTTGGTGCTATTTTCTCATACATTTAATAATTTAATTCTAAACACATATATTTATACTTAGTTACTGCTGAAAAGTGCTTCATTGTAGATAACTTTTAACAAATTCAAATTATTAGTTGCTTATAACTGTACTGAAATAGATATAAATAATTTGGTCATCACCTTTGAATTGCTTGAGTTGGTACGTAATGTGCGTCTTAAAAGTTTAATGAAAAAAAAAATGAAATAGTCTTCTTATGGGCTACGATGGTGTAATATCTGGTTCTAGTTAAAATGCGCTTTTAACCAAAATTTGTCATATAAATAAGTTTATTGGTGGACATTCTATTTTTCTTAAATTGCAGTTGGCTTGAAAGTAATGCAAACGAGTTCATCCGGTCTCCATTAAGTCAAGTTTGCTTGCTGTCAATTTTTTTTTGTTTTTCACACCGGGTACCGGGTATTTGATAACGTAGAAATCAGCACGCAGACAACTAGTGTCTTATAAAAAACAAACTCATCACACACCAAGCACACAACCCTACTCTCATTACTTTTTTCTACTTTTATTCTGTTTCTCTTTCTCTTTCTTTCTTTATTTCTTTATTTCTCTATTTACTACTCTGTAGGTTTAATGTTAAAAGACGTTGTGTCGCTGATGGATTTTAAAATACTGCTGGAGTCTTCTTGCTGTGAGGGTCTGCCGCCACACACTAGGTACACAATTTAACTTGTTATTTTTACTTTACTAGATACGGTTGGAGTGGCTTTATTTTGTGGTGTCTGCCAGTGGATGGGGTCTATTGGAGATGACTAATGCAGCTTTTTTGGATGTTGGTTGTCACAAACGCCAAATACATAATCCGATTTACTATTCCTCTTGCTAATTTTTCTCTGTGATATCGTAGATACATTAGATACACAATTTTTTTTTCTTTTCCTTTTTTTTTCTATATTTTTTTAATTATTTTTCAATTGCTTTCAATTCAAAAACTGATTTTTGTGATTTTTGTCCAAGTTGAGATGTGGTTGGCACTGGTAAACAGTCGCGTTTGGTGTTGCATCGTGTCAGTGCAGTAGACGTTTTTGACTTTTTGTTTTGTTTTTATTTCTATAGACGGATTATTTTTATAAATGGGTTTGACTTAAATGTTATACTAATAATAGTAATATTATGCCAATACACGCGTTCAATTTTCATAAGCGAATAACTCTCAAATTAGATTATTATGCAGATACACGCGTTTTAATTTTTGTTTTTATTATTCCCACACACAGTTTTAACTTGTGCATTGCAAGTTATACCTAACCTAACTTAACCTAACCTAACCTAACTGCAAAAGTATTTTGTGTACACTGCCATGGCTCTTTACTAGCTAATGTAAAATTACTTTTGTCTATAACTCTTAAAACTGTCAAGGTAGTCAAGGAGGTCTTACATAACATATTTATGGTTTTTTAGACATCATTTTTTTCTATTATCTATTAACAGTAATGCTATGAAAATATTACAGATTTGCTAACAGAAACCCAAATGCTAGGTCTTAATAATTGGTGATGCAAAGTAGTTGTAGCTCTATCATGTAGCTTCAAGCAAAGAATCGAAATCATCGATAAAACTTCAGTATCACAACTGGCAACCAAATTGCAATGTCTTAAGATAATGGAGCTACAACTATTTTGCACCACCTATTATTATCTAACTTGTGTTTAAGAGCACATAAGTTAATTATTCGAATTTATTCTTTACCATCAAGCGATGCCGTACCACCAAGATGCACTGATGAGGATTTGAGAAAACCGAAACAATTGTCTGTATTTGGTTGACCGCTTTGGAGTTGGATTGGGTTTGGGAAATTGATTTTAAACATTTGATATCTAAAATGCTGAATAACTTAGAATTTAAAATGTGTAAAAAATAATTGATAATAGAACTAAGCTTGTATGAACCAGAAGCTTGTTTTTTTAAGGCTGCAGCAAAGCTGTACTCACGTAATTTTTGTACCCTGCAGTTTGTATGACAAAATCAACTAACTTGAATTAATACTTTGTACATATTGATGATACAACTTAATGAGTTTGTTGTTATTTTATGTATAGTAAGTAGAATTATTAAATTTTGCAAACAGGTTTTTATTTGTATACTTGTCATTATACTAAAAATTTAAATTTTACCTAAGTTTGATAATTACATAGAAATCCGTTCTCTATGTGTGAGCAATCAATTGATATTAATCTAAAAGTATTAATACATAACATTAAACAATCATATATTTCAAAAGCGTAAATAATCATCGATTGGTAATTTTTGAAAATTATAAATAATTAAAAATAATATATTTAATGTCAGGGATTAGGATAGAAATTATAGTTATCCTATGGCTAGACAAAATAGAAAAAAACTGTTTTACATCCGTATGCATAATTTAAATAAACCTGTAACATATTAATTGCGATTTATTGCTCTTATAATTGAAGCCTGTTTAAAAATAACAATTTATATGCAAAATTAATATGGAATAAATAGCTTTAAATATAACAATGAGAAAACGTTCAGTGTATTCATTAAATAAATTCCCATATTTAATTTCATGATTGTAATTGTGGATGTCCTTTATCGTCAAAAGAAAGAGAAAGGATGCATTGTCTATTAGAGATTGAAAAAAGTGAATTTTATGTTAACTCGTGGGTGTAAGAACAAATAAAAGGGAAAAACTCAGCAAGTAACTTAGCGAGACACAGTTAATTTATAACCAAGGTCAGTTTCGTCTGCATTCATTTTTTTATTAACTTCACATTAGTCACGGAACAAAAATAAAAATTATATATTTTAAATCATAACGCTAATGGTATGATTGATAGTTATATTAATTACACATTAATCCTGCTAGAAAATAAGGCGCATGATTATTTCGGCACTTTTTTAGCTCGCATGAAATGATCCTTGAACATGTTTCGAACGCAACATGTAATTTTGGATTGTTTTTTTTTTTGTGGATACGTCCCGGTTCTAATCGTGTTCACCGGCAATCAAAATGGATCTCTGTAACCACCGGGAGAGTAAAAGGTAGTAGGAACAACTGAATATGTGCATATTTAGTAGAGCACTATCACGGTTTTCTGTCCCATAAGTTTGGCAAGCGTGTAACATCGATCTAAAAACGTTACAAAAGTCTCATTTATATGCCACCCCTTCAGAACAAAAGGCTGCTATCTTAGAAAAGATCGTTTTAACACTTACTTCCTTATTATATGCAAACATTTTATCGCGAATATACACTGATTAACATATTTTTAATCGTGACCAATAACTAACTATATACACTTTACATTCTATTTAGATATACCGTAAAATTAATACAACGTACCAATGCTTGTTTACATAGATAAAAATGTTTTGAAGATGTACCACTTAACATACGGAACGTATGAATAGATGCTAATTAGCAAAATATTTAAGAAAATATTTTCCATGTAAACACATGTACACGATTTGTATTGATGAAACAAACACATCGGAATCAATACCGGAAATATACCATTTTATTTGCTTATTTAGTTCATTAATATTCATAAGTATTATTATTAAGTAAATTAGTAATGTAGATAAGAGCGTTAAGCAGATGTTTATTGCTGGTACGTCTCAAATAGCAAGTCGCTACAAATTGTTGATACAAAATTTATTTCTTATATACTTTTGGATACAAAATTGTGTTTATATTGATAGCATCTTAACAGCTATTAAATTTAATAAAAAACGTCTCGTATTTAAACAAATATTATAAACTTTTATTGAACTAAAAATTAACAATAGAATTGATATTTTGTTTCACTAGTACTCATTTAATTGATTTGCTAGAATATTGTCTGAAGAACAGAGTAAACTGCAGTTTTGTCTTGATTATATTCAAAACATATTATATAATTGAATGGACTTGAAAATTTAATTGTTATATATTTCTCTTTAACTATAACGTTGTTGATTGATGAGTGATGGCTTTATTGTAAAATAAAATCCCACTAAACATTGCTTTGATTTATCGACATATATCTATTTTAATATGAAAAATGTAGTTTTTTTAAACAAATCTGTTAATCCTGGTAAAGTAAAACGTTTTTTTACTTTGACTATTTGCTTAGGAAGGGGAAAATCTTTATAAGTCAATGAGCAGCTCCGTACTTTTTAGTAGTGTCAGGAATGTACTAACTAAAAACTCCATCTTTCTTTTTTGTTTCTCTGAGCTGGTTTGCTTAGCGCCCTTTACACTGTTGGTCATGTTGTACATGTATGTTGTTTTACTTCTTTAGCAGCTCTGTGTTGTTGATAAAATTTATCATCTTTTGCCAAGAGATTACTTTCACCTTTGCTTTGGTAGGGTCGTGTTTGACAAAAGAGATAGTGCAATGCAGTTATAAGCTTTGCATTTCTCAGCAAGTGTATTGGAATTCCATCTTTTTCTATACTATTGCAAAATAAGGGAACATGTGTTTGTTGAAACTACAAACACTGGTTATCAGTGTTAACCTTTGCAATCTGATTTGACTCATTTCTGTTTATGCGATGGTCATGTTAGAAACATTTTTAAGTGTGCCGATCTGTTGCACTTATAATCCCTTCTGTTTTATGTTTGCTTCCAAATAATTTTTTCCTATACAAACGCTCTTTATATATATATATATATATATATATATATATATATATATATATATTAATGGTTCTTACTTCTATAGATATTTGGTCATATTAAGTATCAGTCTCTATGTGCGTTCGGCCATCATTTTGGTTGTATAAAACACCAGAGTAGCTTTTGTGGTTATAATAGTTAGGTGTGTGAAGAGGTTTAATCTAGAGTCAAGCGTAAATCCCAAGAATTTTGCTTTTTTTGTTATTGGGAGCGTAGCCGTCTTAAACGGTACAATCACTGTTTTGCTTGTGATTCCTGATAGCCCTTTTTTTTGTTCTACTTATCAATGGTATTTAGTACACTCTTTATTGTTTTTGACACAGTTGCCCCAAACTATTTGTGCACAAAGATGTCAAGATTATCGGCGTAGCCTAAGGCAAAGACGCCTATTATCCTATATTAATGAGTATTTGTAGCAGGTTGTCTATAACTAGGCATTATAGTAAGGGTAAAAGTACATCTTTTTGTGGGTACCCGCCGGCAACTTTAGTTTTTACTGTTTTTCTTTTTCAATTTCTTTTAATAGTTATTGTATGTGTGTCAAGTTGATTGATCTGTAAGATATAACCAAGGCATAAGCGGTTTTGATTTAAATACTACCTATTTTGACTGCTTTTTAAATGTTTGGTATGTGTGAAAGTGCTCATCTCAAAACTGCAAACTCTTTTTGTAGCATGATTAGATAAATTTTTTCGGTTTCTGGCGACTCGAATGGTTTGAATATGTTAATTCCTCATTTGTTGCGATTATTAATTATAGTTTTTGCATTATATTTCTTTTGTTTGGCTTTTATTGTTCAACAATTTTAGATCCTCTGAATCAGGAGCTTCTATCTGAAGCCGCTCTTGCATAGTGCACTCGTCAGTTTCTGTGTATTTTCCGTTTTTGATCTGCAAGGATCCAATGTTTCCAGTGTGATCTTAGCTTTAAGTTTTTTGAAAGCGGGAGCATGTGGGAGTATAGATTTTAGTTAATTTTTTTTGTTAAAAAAAAAACTTTTTTTCAGATATACTATTGAATTAAATGTATGCATAATTAGACAATAAGGGCTTGTCTAACCCGAACTACTTGATTTAAGGTTTGGTTAATGTAAAGTCAATAACTTTGCTACCCAACGCATTGTAAAATGTTTGCGCATTATTTTTGATTTTAATACTAGGATTATTATCTACTATAAAATCTAGAAGTTTTTTATCTTTTAGGTTTATATATTTGCTCCCTTAGGAAGTGGGCATTGGCGTTGCAACCAAGGATTAGCGTTGTGTCAACGCCGCTGCTCATTAAATGCTATAACTCTGCAGATGGTGCTAGTTTCTGCTGATTGTAGGAAAGGTGTCTAGATTTGAAAGATAACTTTTACTTGTTTTTTTCTCTACTATTGTTAAGTAGAGGTAATAACTTTGAAACTGTTTCTAAAGATCTTTTTTTTGTTTTTTTCACTGTTTTTGTTTTTTTTTTGCCGGTTGTTTTTGCTATTACGACTTTCTGTTGCTGGTTGATTTTTTTTGCGTACCTTATGTATCAGGAGTGTTAGAGACAAACTTAAATTGCAACCTACTTGTTGATATAAACACAGATAAAACTTGTGTTTTTTAGGTGACAACAGAAACTTCTTCATTGACTTTACGGACTGTAATAAACTTTAAAATGTAGTTAAGGTATTCTTGTGGGTCAATCAAAGTGTTGATTTTTCTAATTTTTTTTCTGTTGGTTAGTAAATATGAGTGTCTAACAACAGAAAACACTATTATTATTTTTCTCACGATAATTTTTCTATTTGATAACCTCTTACACAATAAACCAGCTACAGTCTGTTTTTGTTCAGACAAGGACAACCGTCGTAGAACAGTTTTTTTTTTTGCACATTTGCCACTTTACTTTTCTGGAGGTCATCATTATAATTTGATTATTGTTGAACATAAGCTTTTTGTAATTCAGTTTTTACGACTCTGTGTCGCGTTTGACCAGTTTGTATTAGTTTTCTTAATGTCTTTTGTTCTTTTTGTTGGAGTACGCTGTCTGCTTTTAAGAGCATTTTGAAGTGATCTCCATTTTAGAATCTTTTTGATGCACTTTTTCTTTTTTATTTTTAATGTTTTTTGTCTATCTTGTCGTAGGACGATGTCTGCTCTTAAGAGCGTTTTGGCGTGGTTTTCATTCTAGAATCTTTTTTGTGCACTTTTTATCTTTTATTTTTGCAACAAGCTTAGCTTTATTTAAATGATGTTATGTGCTCTATAAAGTCGATTACTCAAGATCTTTCTTTCAGCTTTGTATTTTGATTTTGTATCTGAGAGAAAGGCCCAACATTGTTTATTTTATTGTTTCTACTTTATAGGTAAGCACGGACAATAAGCATTAATTGTTAAGATCTTTTTTTTTTAGACAATTTGGTAAGTATAATTTTAAGACATTTCTTTGTTTTTTTAAATGTTGCTTATGTCAGCCTTATTTTGCGTGTTAACTCGGTGTTTGGATGCTTTTTCAAATACGTACTTAGATATTTATAAGCTTTACTTGTTTTAAAAAGTTTTCACCTGCGGTGATGTGTTTACTTGCTAGCTTTTTTGCTTTGCCAATACGATGTGCAACTACGTCTATGCCATCGCTAAATCTTAGATAATAAAATACTTTTCCATTGTTGTTAATACTCAAATTTCCAAAGTCTAGCTTTTTGAACAAATACTCCATAAACGCTTCTTTCTATATAAAAGTTTTTAATCGGGGAAAAAGAAAGTAAGAGAGAAATAAAAACATCGAGTCATTTATACTGAATTAACGTGTGAAAAAGAAAGCAAAGGAAAAAAAACAATGGTCAAAACGCGTGTATCGACTACAAACAGAAAAAGTTTAAATTGGCAAAAAACCAATAAAAAGAAGCAAAACAACAATGGCAATTCTGTTCTGGAACGTAACAGGACTTAGCAATAAAGAAAAAGATTTTTGGGATTACATTAAAACGTTTGACGTAATTAAAATGATAGAAACCTGGGTGGACAAAAAAAGTGAATAAAAAGGAAAGAAAATTTGCCAAACGAGTAAAGATGAATTTGTCAACCAGCAATCAACGCAATACGGAAAAAACATAACGCAGGAAAATTATAAAAAAGCAGATAATCGGAGCTATTCTCTATGTACATTGCTAGAATGTAAGCAAAATATATTGCTAACTAACAATATGAACTGTCATTTTAACAAATCTTGCTTGCTAACAAAATGACCTGTCATTTTAACAAATTATGATTACTAACAATATCAACTGTCACTTCAACAAAATTAATTTTTAATTACTTTATTATTATTTTATCTAGAGATTTGCCAAGCTTCCAGATCTGATGACCATTTATATTGTTAGTAAACAAGATTTGTTAACATGACAGTTTGTATTGTTAGCTAGCAAGATTTGTTAAAATGACATTTCATATTGTTAGTTAGCAATATATCTTGCTTACATTCTGGCAATATGCATAGAGAATAGCCCCGATTAACGGGTTATTACAACTAAACTTTTTGTTGGGAAAGAAAAACTTTAAGATGATCACATTGTATAGTAAAAGAATTAAAAATATTAAAAATGCTTTAAAAGAAACAATACAAGAAGCAAAAATTGGATCAAAAAAAGAAAGAGAAAATTTTGAAAACCATATCAGAAAAAGGGAATCAAGAGACAGTCAATAAAATAAAGAAAAAAAAAAACGTTAGAAATGATGGAAGAAAAAGGGTAGGATGTGTTAAATGGAAATAAGGCAGGAGATGAACAAGGGGAATATACATATATAGGAACAAACGGCCAATCAGAAATTTTATAGAAAACGACGTAGAATGCAAAATAGAAGAATTAGGAAAAATAATTCAAGGAACAACAGTGAAAAAGTTTTATGTACACACAAAAGAAAAGATATCTAGAAGCAGATGGTGAAAAAAAAAGACAAAAAGAGCTAGTTGAAAACTATAGAGGAATATCATTAGTTAATACGGCTTACAAGATAGACGCCATGACGCTAGACAAAAGATTAAATTTTAAATTACAAATGGACAGGCAGAGTTTAGAAAAGGAAAAAGATACTATAGACAACGTATATATACTTAATCATATAGTTGAAATAGAATTAGCTGTAAAAAAAAAAAAATATATGCATTGTTTGTGGACCTTAAGGCGGCTTTTGATAGTGTGGATATTGCACAAGCAAGTAGAGTTGTAGTGGGTAGAATGAAAATTAGGTTGTTAGCATACGCAGATGACATAGTTTGAAAAAAAAATTCAAAAAAAAGGGTTAAGAGTGAATGTTGATAAAACAAAAATTATGAAGTTTAGAAAAGGAAGAGGAAGACATAAGAAAGATGATTGGAAATTGGACGGAAAAAACATCAAAGAAGTAAAATCATTTAAATATTTAGGATACGTATTTAATTCAAATAACAGCAAAAACGAGCACATACAAGACTTAGCAAGAAAAGCAAACAAGGTGGTAGGACAAGTGTGGGGAATAGGTAAAAGAAAGTTTGAATGTAGGAAAATAGAGGAGACAATGTCTGAAAGTCTAGTTAAAAGTATGATGCTTTATGGGTCAGAAAATTAGGGCTAAAAAGAACAAAATAAATTAGAAGCAGTACAGGCAAAATGCTAAAGATGGGTACTGGGATTAAATAAGAAAACTCCAGCTTACATTGTGTTAGAGAAAGTAAAAAGAAATAAAATAAAATTAGAAGCAAAAAAAGAGAAGTAAGATATGAAGAAAGATTGAGAGAAAGATATGAATGCAAAATTTTGCAAGAATGTCTAAAGAAAAAAATGAATGAAAAATATGAAAAAATAGGAGTAGAGAGAAATAAATATTATAATAAAAAGGAATATGACTGCAAAGAAGTAGAAAGAATAACAAATAGTATTTGATTTGTATGGAAAGAAATAACAATACGTGATAGGGATATCGAAATACAAGAAAGAAAAACTTGAGTAAATAAATTAAGGTACAATGAGGAGTATGCAGTTATTATGGAAAATAATATCCCTAAATACCTTAATAATTCAAAGTATACAAAATCAAAAAAAAGATATTAGCAAAATTTAGATGTGAAAATGAAGAAAAAGTTTGTAAATTTTGGATGAATCTTTATTCAGCGAATTGTGTAGAATGTGTGGAAAAGCCAATAAAACAATAGAACATATGTTTAAAGAATGTGTTGAGATAAGAGAAAAACAAATGGAAAAAAGGATGTGCTAAAAGAAGATGGACGAGGAATAGTATGGATGAGAAACGTCATTAAAAGAGGATTTAAAATTGACAAAGATTGTATAGTGTAAATTGTAATTATATTATGTTGATTACGTAGTGTAAGTGTAGTTAGTTATAAATTATGATATGTTAAGTTTTATTGAATATTGATTTTGTTTAAGTTATGTATAAATTGTAAAACGTTAATACTTTTCAAGGCTAAATGGCAAGAAAATAAACTATTATTATACTAAAGTTTTTGTTATTTTCTTGAAATTTAAAGCTTGTTTTAACCTTTTTGTATATTTTTTTTTTAAATTGTAAATGGTTTACCGTTTACACAATCAAAAACTTAAAATAAATGGTCTGGTCTTGATAAAATAAAACACAATCAAAGTATGGGAACCAGGTAAACACTATTTAAAATAAACGTTACGTAAGTTAACTTTTGATAAAATTTAACACTTAAATTTGTTAGAGATACTAACAAAAAAATATTGACAGCAGAGATACATAATGTTTAACCTTTACTTGGCTTCAAATGTATTAAAATACGAGGGACACTGCAAAGTTTGCAAAAAATGTAAAGCAAAGCACAAATTACTATATGTAAATTGCTTTAATGCTTCTCAAAATATTCTCTTTTAAAATCTATATACTTTTGCATTTGATGAAATTAATCTTTAAATCAATTTTGCCACTCTGAGCGAGGTACCTCTAAAACAAGTGATTTAAATGCTTCAACGGCTTCTTCAGGCTATGAAAAACGCTCGTTACGCATTTTATTTTTGATATTTTAAAATAGGAAAAAGTCATTGAGCAATAAATCAGGCAAATATGAGCAGTAAGTCAATAATTGGATGTTGTTACCGGTTAAAAACTCTATAGTTTGTCGTGTTAAGTAAGCGCTTGCATTGTCATGATGAACAATGATTTGCCGGTTTATGTTGTTTCTTCTGATTTCAGCAATAACTTCCGGCAAACAAATTAAAGGATACCAGTCAGCAATAACTAACCATCATTCCTCTAATGCAACAGTTGCAACATGACCCGTTTTTCCAAAAAAACAAGCAATCATTCTTTTTGAAACGTTTTGTGAACGCACCTTTTTTGAGGGTTTAGGTTCATTTTGAAACACCTATACCGTCGATTGCTGTTTAGTTTCAAGCTCATATGAATATACCCAAGATTTGTCACCTGTTACGTTGTTATATACCAAGTTTGAACAATTCCCTTCAAATTTCTTTAACATTTCCTTGCACTACTTGACACGTGCCTGTTTTAGTTCTTCTTATAAATTGTGTGGGATCAAACGACTACAAAGCTTCTTGACATGCAAATGATTGTGCAAAATTGTATGTATTTGTTTTGCTGCAATGCCTAAGGATGCCTCTATCTCACTATAGGTCACATGCCAATCTGACAAAATCATTTCACGCACAGCATCAATATTTTTTGCGACAACAGAAGTGCATGGACAACCTTTGCAAAGATTGTCATCAAACGTTGGTCCTCTACGCTTGAATTCAAAATAGCTTTTAGGTTTTCTTACCAAGTAATCTTATTAAAGGTGCGTTTATCAATGCTGAAGCAGCTTTTTTTAAAAGCGGTTTTATTGGAGAACTTATATTTTGTATTATATATTTTAATTATTAAATTGTTAAAGCTAATACGTATTATAATTTTTTTATAATAAAACACAACAATGGTGTTTTATTATTGTCGATTATACTTGATAAAACTACTGTATGGTAAAACAATTGCAGTTTTACAATAAAACATTTTGAACCTTAACACTATATTTGTATTTTATTATAAAAAGTATAGATTTTAATTAATTTTCTGGTTTCTGTATTCCAAAAGAAGTGATTCTTTAAATTATTTAAATTATTGAATTGAATATGCATGATCAGACAAAAGAGGTTTGTCCGACTTGTACCACTTGTTTCATGGTTTGCTTAATGTAAGGTCAATAATTTTGCTACGCATTGTAAAATGTTTGCCCATTATTTTTGTTTATAATAGTATAAAATCTATATATTTGTTTAACCTTTTACCAGCGGTTTGTCAGTGCTGCTGCTTGTCAGCTGCAATAACTCTGAAGGTGGTTGTGGTCTCTGTTGATTGTAGGAAAGGTGTCCAGATCCGAGAGTTATTGTTTTCTGAGTTTCCTTTCTTACTGTTGCTTCCTTGGCAGTCACTAAGTTTTTGAAATTTTATAATGGCAATAAAGTAAGTACATATTTAGCAAGAATGTATGTATTGGGCTTGCATGAAGACTAAAGTGCTTGCATGCAGCTATCTGCTTGGTGTGCTTAACCTATTTTTTTTTTCTTTTGTAAATTTAAAGATTGGATAAGGGCAATACTATTGTTGTGTTTAACAATATACGCACTGAGGGCAGCAGAAGTTGACCTACAAAGATGTGTACTGATTTGCACGATGTTTATAATAGAACTTACCGTTACAGTTTCTCGCGCGACCGGTAATAAATTCTGGTCTATAACCTTTTGGTTTGTTTCTATCTTTTTTGGCCAATGTCAAAAAGAATTATTTTTGGTAATTCTAAGTACGTAGGGTATAAGTTAACTATTTTTTGCTTTTTTCAAAAGCTAATATTTATAAACAGAACGTGTTAGGTCTCTTTGATTTTTTAAATTGAGAACTTGCCAGGTCTTGGTTTGATGATGTTTTGCACCGTCAACCCATTTCTGTCTGGAGCGTTATAAAAAACAAGGTAACTTTACTTTTTTACAAGTCTTGCTGTATTACTTAATGCGTTAGTTGGTTTAGTTGCTTGAGCTCTATGTGGATCTTTTAACGCTTGTAGCTTACACCTGGCTTTTAAAAACTTAGGCTTTGCGGTTACGATTTTGGCTTCACTTGCCGTACTTGGGTTTTGTAAAAAGTATTTTATTGTTTTTAAGCTTGTTGTATCTATAGTAATTAATTTGCTTTTCACAAAATATGTGAAGCAGACTACTTGTCTTGTATAATTCCTTTGATTTATCCTTAATTTTAATTTTGTGTTTTTTTTAGTTTTAATGTCGTCATCGCAGTTCTAGTCCGGTCAGTTTTTATTTTACGCCTAGTATTTTAGACGCACCCGTAGTGGAACTGACAAACCCTAAAGATACTTTGACTAATAAGACTAATAAGATTAGGTTTTTGCTAAGATTTTTTTTTTTTTTTTTAAATTGGCATTGCGTTTAATGAAATTGGTAGTGATATTCTTGTATTATGTCCTACAGTTCAGTTCAATATAAATATTATTTTTAAAATCTACAAAAATAAAATTTTGAATTAATTCAAATGTTCCAATATTTTATTAAGCTGGAAAAAAAATGAATGCTTTAATATAGTTAATTACTAAAAAAAAAAACAAATTGAGCGATTATTGGAAATGCATAAAGTACCTCTGTAAACACTTATCGGTAATAAAGAAGCTTAACTGAATATTCCGTTCTGAATTATGAACTTTACAGGCAAAATGTAAATTGGCTCTAGAGATAATTGTTGAAAACTAGTTTTTAACACAATATTAAATACTATTGCTGATATAAACTTTTGTTTTCTAGGTGATTGTATTAAACTCTGAAAAACAGTAAAGGAATTCTTGTGATCAAAGTGTTGATTTTTCTAATTTTCTTATTGTCTACTAGTAAACATGAATGTCTTACAACAGGAAACATTATTGTTATCTTATTTACGCTAGTTTTTCTAATGATGACAACTTACACAACAAACTATTTTCTGTCTATTCTTGTTCTGATAAGGACAACCGTCGTAGAACAGTTTTATTTCTTGCATGTTTGTCAATTTATTTTTCTGGGTGACATTATTATTATCATTATTAGCTCTAATATTATTGATCACTGTTTTTCTTAATGTTGTTTATCTTGTTGGTAGACGGTTTTTGCTTTTAAGAGCGTTTTGGAGCAGTGTTTATTCCAGAATATTTTTTGTGCATTTTTCATCTTTTATCCTTTCTACAGGCCTAATTCTATTTAAATAATGTTATGTTCTTTATAACGTCGGTTACTCAAGACCTTTCTTGCAGTCTTGTATTTGGGATTCTGTATCTGAGAAAATGGCCTAACATTGTTCATTGCATAACTCTTTGTGCTACGCGTATATTATTTACGGTTTTTATGGTTAGGGTAAGTGTTTCAATTTTCTAGGTAAACGCAAACAATACGCATCAATCAAAGCTCTTTTTGAGATAATTTTTAAAGTCAGAATTTAGGACATTTTTTAGTTTTATTAGAAGCACAGTTTAAACTTTGTAGAAGCTTTTATGCCATGCTAATACGGTCTGAAATTAGGTTTATGTTATCAACAAACCTTAGTTAATGAAGTTTTTTTTTGTTAATGTTTATTCTCATATTTTCATCCTTTTGAACATATTCTTCAGAAACGCCTTTTTCTATACATATATTTGCTATTTTCTTAGAGTTTGGCGCTTGTAGTAGCCCTTTAGAGACTTTTTTTTTTAATTTGAGATGGTTTACAGTGTTGAGCACATAACAAAAAATTAAGTAAAATATCTGGTGCTTTGGATCACGGAATTAAGTCACTCCCTGAAGATCTTCCTAAAAGTAAAACATAATCGCATCTTGGTATAGGAACTAGGAATGTATTATTTAGAATAAACGTACTAAGACAAAGGTCATAAACCATAAAATGTATACCTGTTACATTGATTTTCAAAAAACTTTTGATAAAATCCAACACTTAAAGTTGTTAGAGATTCTAAATAGAAAAATATTGTCAGCAGAGGTACAAGAATAATGCTTAGCATCTACTTGGTAACAAACAATTAAAGTCAAAATCTGCGTGAAGAAATGAAAATATGTCGGGGAGGTAGACAAAGATGCGTACTGTTAGTTCTGCCATTTAATGTGTACAGTAAAAGTATAAAGTATCAAAAAACATTGTCAAAGAAAACGATTATTATCTTAAACGGAAAAACAATCAACAACATACGTTACGTAGACAATACTAACATCATAACTGACAGCTCAAAACATCTCTAACATTTAATTGAATAAGTTATCACCAACTGCCAAAGATATGGTTTTTATATAAACATAAAGAAAAGTCATACAAAAACCCAAATCAGAACAGACCACCTATACACATTAACAATGAAACTACAGAATGGCCATCTTCTTACAAATATATATGAACGTGAGGAACAAAAATTACAGAACACTAAAAAAAGATTAAAAATAGAATAGAGATAGCTAGCTGCGGCTTTACAAAAATGAGAAAAAAACTTCTGTAACCGTAATATGAAATTTCCGCTTGGAACTAGTGTATTGAAATGCAACATATTGTTATTTTATTATTATTGCAAGTGCTACAGAATGATGCTCAGAGTTTAATAGATTCATAGAGTCAAACAATATTAATGTACTGAATGGATAAAACTATAAAAGGCATTACTACAATATAGGATATATAAAAAGAAAACTAAAATACTTTGGTCACATACTGACAGGAGACAAATATAACATATATTATAAGAATACCATAGCAATACAAAGGATTGATTTGGACACACATCCGCTGAGTTAATTTTTCAAAGCTAAGTTGACAAATGCTTTATGTTAATTAAAGTATAGGTCGATACACATATGTTTTATAATAAATTAATTAATTTATTTTAATAATTTATTTTTTCTAATAATTAATTAATATTATTGTAATAAGTATGTAAATATAGTAAAACGAGTTTATTAAATATAAATAAAAATCATATCTTGTTTTTATTTTACCATGGAAAATTACAGGTATAAATAACATATTCTTCATGTGAATATAAAACAAAAAAGAAAAAAAAAACATTGTAATTAAATTAAATGTTTCATTTTTTTGTAATCGATTTAGAACCATGCTACACCTACAGCTATTGTTCAAATTGTGTGATACCATATATTTAACAATTTTATGTAATTACAATTTGAAATACTGAATAGGTGTTTTCACCTTCAAATTAATGATCAACATTGTAAAAAAGAGTAAAAGTAATGTATTATGTGCACTAGTTTGTTCATGAAAAAAAAACAAGTTAATAAATAAATAAAAAAATAACTAATAAATATTTACTTGTAGTTTGAAAGATGCTTCCTATTTACGTATTTATTATATTCTTATTATAAATTAATATAAGGTAAATGTTAATTATATGTATATAAAAAACATGCAATTAATCATAGTTAAACGATGTTGATTTTTTTATTAGCTTATAAGCAAGTAGTAAAATATCGTGATCTCGGTCTTATTTCGTACAATATGAATTGATTAATCAATTCATAGTGGTGCCGCTTTAGCCACAGACTACCTTCATCATTATTATTATTATTAGCACAGACAATTGCAAAATAGAGCTTGTTTAGATTCCGATATATCAAAGGAAGATTATTATACGTTGACATGCTCATACAATTATTGGGCGAACGCATGTGAATATAAATCATATACAAGTGTAAATTAAGATATGTGAGATAAATTATAATTGTTGACGTCAGCAAAATTTTAATAATAAAACACTTTTCAAATGTGTAATAATGAAATCAGTAAAAAAGAAACATAACTGTTATGAGGTATAGTTAGTGAACAATTAATCTTTCCAATTATATCACATGCTAATTTATCGGAATCATCGCGAGTGTACGTTGGGCAATGATGAGCTTAAAATGTTAAATTGGGAAGCCACTTTAAATTGCTATAATTATATTAATAGGTGTGTTAAATTTAATTCCGCATCAATGTATTATGCAAATCGTAATCTCTCAGTTTGATAATAAGCTATGTTATAAATTTATTATAACTACGTTACATTTCAATTTAAATCTTTACTGTCATTTTAGTAGAGAAAAGGTGCTAAATAAACTTACTTTCAATATTTTGCAATATATTTTCTTTAAGAAAAGCAAAGCATATTATTATAAATTTCATGTATTGGATGCAGTTTATGATAGCTAAAACTGTCTTCTTTGTTATTAGTTTTAAACTTATACATTATACCCCCTGATATAGTTTACAAGTTGCACAACTAATTTACTTTCTTTTGCTCGTCAGTTAAAAAAATTGTATTCTTTCACTGAAGAAATTAGAACGGATTCTAATTTTTTGATAAAATGTTACTGCATTGACACATAAATCTGTCAAGACAATTTGCATGCATTTAGTATGATGACTTCCAAAAATGTCTGAGAGTTTCCTATTCGTTTGATTGCTGCATTTTGAGTTGCGCAAGGTCAAAGGTCGCAAAAAATAACTTTTTGCAAATAACTCGAGGACGGCAAACTGTATTCAAAAAATGTAGAAAGCTAATTTGTAGCTGAGACAATTTGCTAAAAAAATGTTGGGTTGTGATATTTGTAGCGTTAAACAAGGAATAAAAACTTTGATTAAATGTTCAATAAAGCGATAGAAAAATGGATTATTTAAAATACAAACAATCTGTGACTGTTCATTGTGAACCCCGCAGCTCATCTAGCAGTCTACCTCGTGTTCAAACAAAGTCTAGCAACAACTACTTTTTATTTGAAATCTTATGTATATTTTGCGGAGAAAAAACTTCAGAAAAAAATAAACAAAAAATAAATCTTCAGGCTTGTTGTCCAATACGTCATGTAACGACATTATTGTTTTGGATTTGTGTTCTGAATTTTGCTAAAAAGCGTAGTGATAATTTAGCAAAAACTGTTACCAACCGCTTGGAAGTTTAGAAAAATTTAATTGACGCAAGTGCCATTCACCGCTTAGATTTATACCTCTAACCACTAACGGTCGCGTATACAGGTTGCTGATAGAAAAGCCTCTTCTGGCAACAGAATTGAATATTTTACATAAAAAGTGTCTTTTTAACCTACCATTTTTAATCAGTTTTCCGCATCATTAATCCTAATCTATAATAAAAAGAAAAAGCTATATTATTAAAAAATTATCATAAAAACACAAAACTAGAATAGTGGCCTTGAATACCCGGCGACTCTTAAATGAAATAATAGAAAAGTTCAGAAATATTACAAACAAACTGTTATAGGTGCTACTACTTAGAAACATTAAATAACATACAGCAACATGAAGTTAATATAATATTAAAAAGATTTTGTAAAAAAATTTGATCTCATATCAGACAGAGTAAAAATTATGCAATTAATGGCCTTGCTAATAAACATCATTTAAGTATACAGACGCAAAAATAAAAGCATTCTATCAACATATCTTAAACGGCATTACGTTGAACAAAAAAAACATAAAACAAACATCATTATAGGCAACCTTAATGCAAAACTTAAGAAGACGAGTAATGTCACAGACAATTATGGTCTTAAAAACAAAAATGGCAAAGGTAACTGTTCTGTAGAATCTACTAAGAACATGGCTTAGTTATAATAAACATTTAAACTCATAAATTGATACACGTGAAAAGATTATCAAGTCGGACAGCAAGAAAAAATCATACAAAATTAAATTGATTTTTTATAGTTAATTACCATTTTTGCAACTCAAGTCCGTAAAAAAGCCATACAACAGGTCAAAAATAATTAAACACCCAGCCCCGATATGTTCTCTACAAACTAATTAAACCTTTGGATGATAGAAGCATTACAATTCTAACAGCATTTTTATTTAAAATATACTTTAACTGCTGTATACCAGATAAATGGGCAATCTCCATGTTTATGCCACTACAAAATGAAAATACACCAAACAAATGCAATGATTTTAGACTCATAAGTTTTATGTTCCACAGCATGAAACTTTTATTGAAGATTATACCAAACTGTCAATACAATCTAAGTCAAGACCAAAAACTTTTTTTTGCACAAACATATAAGCATATATGCAGCCAGTTTATATAAAATACATACGTATGTTTTATAGGTTTAAATTCAAGGCGTTTGACAGCATGATCTTTTGCTTTATAAATTACAACATAGGACTAGACAATCAAAACATTAGCCTTATACTATAATCAACTTACAAAGGTTGGGTTACGTTAGGTTAGATATAAATATACCTTACAATAAACAACATAATCTCAATAAAACCCGGGGTTAAACAAATATGTTTAGTCGCCTGTTTTATTTAATTTGTTATTCAGAGCTTATTTTAGAAGATTTAGAAAGTTTTGAGTATAAAGATAAGGGGAAAAAACTTTAGCTGCATCAGGTATACAAATGATACGACATTGTATGCATAGAATTTTAAATATCTACAAAACCTGCTCAATGCTATTAATATCTCATGTAAACGCATTGGGCTAAAAATTATTGTCAATAAAACAAAATGGTTAATGGCTAGGAAAATCAAGGTAGATCCAGCTTACCTAATACTGGCAAATGTTGTTAAAAAAAGTGACCTAGTATAAATACCTTAGCTGGGTGAATAGTGAAAGTAGCTGAATAAGTAATTACTTGCATAGAAATGTCCAAAAGTTATATTATTAGTATAACAATAAGACTTTAAGTTCTTTGATGCTACGTATTGTTGCTGTTACTCTATGGGAGCATAACCTGGATCTTGACGATAAAACTATTGATCAAACTGGAAGTTTAAATTAGAGTGCTGTCGCAAAATGCTAAAAAATGTGTTCATTGCCCACCAGCAACTACAAAGTATTTTCCTGATGCATAATCATAAAAAAGATTTAACACCGTATGTTAGAGGTAGTTTCTGTTAGCATTGCTTATAATGTAATAGTTAAGTGGTAGATCAGCAATATGCTGAACTTTGATAAATAAATAAATAAATAAATCATAAATGTACTGTATATGATAATATTTACAAACATGTACTGTCTGAGAACCTGATAGTTATTCACACATAGATTATGTGGGTAAAAAGTACATTGACAAAAGGTCATTGAGGTATTTCACAACTGTCTGAGGTCATTTACACATAGGCTGAGAAAAGTCTTAGAGGTGTGTAAAACAATGTACATTGAAGTCATTGAGGTACTTGACAGTTGTAGTTGTAGGTGATTGATGTAATTGTAGAGATTGCGGTATGACTACCAGTCCTATGCTACAAAGAAATTATATGTTTGTTGAGTGCGCGGAACATATCAATAATTATGTGCAGGTTAAATTTAAAGAAAAGCAGCGCGGGAACAATTGCTGAGGATGAGATGGACCGAGCCAGCACGAATAGAGTCAAATAATTTGACGACATGGCCGCTTCTTCATTATTATAGATATTATTGGGAAATAGTGTTAAGTTAATTAATATACATCGTTTAAAGACGGAAGTGGTGGTTGGAAGGATTAGCGTTCGTCGCGTCAGTTATATAAAAAAACAATTTATATAACTTTGTTTTACCCGTAAATAAAAAAAACTTTTTTAGCCACATCATATGTAGACCAAGATACCACATGCTTTGTCAAATATTGCAAAGCAAAGTCAAATGGTAAATTGGCCAATAAAAACTTCATAGGTTTAGTAATATACGAAAATAAAATTTTATTTAAATTATAGAAGAAAAAAATGCTTGTAATATGGCAGCAGTACCGCCATCTATTTGTAGGGATTTCCGGGTTCTGGTATTGGAAATTTATTTAGTTATCCTGTGATGTTGTGATGTGTATTGGTTTTATATTTTAATTTTTATATTTGTTTTTTTATTAAATATTGTTTTAATTTGATTTTAAGTTTGTTTATACCTACTTGTGGAATAGGTATTCAGGATTGCAGCAGACCGCTCCGCATTTTAACTAAATGTTGTAAAAATGTTAACATCTAACATCTGAAGACAGATATGGCGTCAGAAAAAAAAGTGTCAGGTTTTACTTTTAATGTTAGATTTGTGTTATGCAATTCTTTACAAAAGGTAAGAAAAGCTATCATTGTCATCAAAAATATAGTCTTCTATATTGAAAATACTGAGAATTGTCAATTCACTATCAATGAGTTGAAAGGTACGTGTTAGAACAAACCACTAACAGATTAAAGGGTTAAAAGTAAATTGAAGAAAATATGGCACTTTTATTATAACTATAGAAAACAGATGAAATTCTGCCATTATTGGTTTTAATGATAAACAGCAGAATATACATAATATAATTTTGAGCAAGATCTGGTACAACTATCAGAAACAAAATGAGAGCAAAGAGCGCTTACAAGTAGATAAAGCAGCGGTGTTATCCTCGTCTAAATCAAATGTTCAATAATATAAATAATAAAATTCTACATTCTATAATTTATTTTTTAAAGAAACTAAGTTTGTTTTGAGTAATTTACTAATTATGTATTTGTTTTGACTTTAAGAAAAAATGTTTCTAATAAAAGTGATCTAAAGTGCATTTTAATACTACACATAATTTTTCTGAGTTTAATTAAACAAGTTTTTTTTTTAATTATCTTATTGAAAAATTAATTATTCAGTTGGTTGTGACGGTAAGAAAATTTAGAATCGAAATAATAATTGGAAAACCCAAAACTTAAAAAATGTATCCAATCATTAAGAAAAACCATTACAACCATTTTAGTTATTTAATGACTAACCATATCAAATGCTTTGGAGATATAAACCTTAATCTATTGGAAGAGGGGCAGAAGAAGGTGTACAAAATAGCCTCATCCCATATATGATACAATCTAGATAAACCATTTCAAAACATTATACAACAAACTTTTAGATGCACTGTACAACCCAAATCAGATAAAAGACAAAAAGCATATAAAAATGAGGATAACATAATAGACGTAAATGAAGACATGGTAGAAAAGGCAATAAAAAAACTGAAAAACAAAACAAACAAAAAAATAAAAATTCTTTTTAAAACAATACTTAGTATAGGGACAATTCTTATCAGTAGAAAATCAGTATATATAGTATATGTCTATATTTAAGGTTAAAGACTGGCTCTAACAATTACCAAGGATTATGCCTAGCAACTACAATAAAAGTATTTACCAAGTTGCTTGCAGACAAGATTGTTAAGCAAGTTGAAATAGCCAAGAGTTTTAGAAAAATAGATTTACAATCTATGCAAAATGTTAAATATAATAAACCAGCGTTTGTATGCTTCATAAACATCACACAAGCATTTGATAGAATTAAATTACATGATGTCAAAAATATTCTTAAAACAAGAGATATTAACTTCAAAACCATTAAAATAATTAAAGTTTTGAATATAATCAACAAAACAAAGTTTATAATAAATTGAAGACCAATTCAAGAAATACCGGCCGGTAAAAGTATTAGTTTAAGGAATAGACTCGAGTCCAACACTCTAACACAATAATGAACAAAATCATTGAAGCTACCATAAATATTGACTTACAATTGGCAAAAACAAAATCAGTGTTATATGCTACGCGGACGACGCAATAGTCTTGGCAGAAAACATGGATGACGCTGTAAGATTGCTTTATAAGTTTAGCATAATAGCAAAACAATTTAAAATGCAGATTTTTATAAAAAAAACTACGTCAATGGTGCTCTTAAAGAAGCAAATCAGACTCATACAATAATGTTCGACAACAATTAAACAAAGCATCAAATTTTTTTGGGTGCCTTAATAGACAAACAAACTGGTGCAGATAGACAGCAAAGTGCAGATATTTAAAACTTGCGTTAGACCTATTATGACTTATGCAGTCAAAACCAGAGCAGACACTTACAAACAACAGAAATGAAGACCTTCAGAGCCAGATCTAGTCTTGCTTTATAGAACAAAATACAAAGCGAGAAAACTCTAAAAAAATGTGGAGTCACAGATATTGTGCGCTAGACAATATCAAAGCGCCGCGAATGTTATTATCACGTGATACAAATGAATGATAACAAACAAGCAAAAGAAGCTTTAACAGCAAACCCAAATACTAAAAAGATCTTTGGACGCCTACCCAAGTGATGGACGGACAGCTTGACATTTGCAACTCAAAGAAAGCTCAGTAGTTGTAATATAACGGGATTTGTCCTACAATAAGAAGAAGAAATAAAGAAAAAAAAAAATGCTTTGGTTAAATAAAAAAATAACGATATTTTTTTAAAATTTTAATATTATAGGTTAGGCTCAAAATGCTGTATTTAATAATTTTCTCTAAAGTTTGATTCAAAGTGTTGTATGTTTAAAATATATTTTTTGTTTGTTGTTACAAGTTCAACAATTTTTTATTAAACATTAAAATTTTGCTGTTTTTTATGAAAGCATATTACTTTAGTTATTTTAAATGCACTCGGAATCTGTGCATGGTAAAACATTTATTAATTACATACTGTACAAATTTGCTAAAAAAGTTTATACATTTTTTGATTATTTTTATCAAATTTTGTTTAAGCCACAGGATAGCTTATAAACATTCAATATGCTTTAGAAGTTTGCTATAAAAGTTCAAACATGATTGAATTATTTTTATTAAATTTGTTTAATTTAACACATGAGTGCGCATTTAAATTTTTTATTAAATATAAAATAAATTTTCAAAAACTTCAAAAAACCCGCACAACTAAAATAATTCTTAAAACTGATTTTTGTGCGTTTTGAGTTATTTACAAAACATTTGTTAACATTGTTATAAATTTAAATAAATTTGATGAATAAACTATCAAAATAAACCAAATTACAGGTTGCATAATATCTTTTTAAATTGAATCTTCCCAAAATCTTTTCTTAAGTAAAAACTAAACTAAAAAAATTAATAAACAAAACTCAATTTTATTGTATTTTTTGTATTGTATAAAAAAAATTAGTATTACGTTGTAGAGTGCGTAATTTGCTACAAAATGTCATCACTAACTCAATAATTTCAAAAAGTGGAGATTGTACCTTTTAAAACTACACCTCTCATTTATTGTTTTATAGTTTGATTTAAAAAGATAGAATTTCATTGCTAATAGGTTAACATTGTGGCAATATATTTATGCTTGTTATTTTTTTATTAGCCTATTTACCGCTGTAACTAAAAAAGTTTAAAAATTTTTTAAAATAGTTAAGTGTTTATTTTAACGTAAGCATGTTTGGGTGATATTAGCAATAATTCTACGAATAACATTAATTGATAAAAAGATAACTGCTATTGAAGTGTATCATAGTTTTATTAAAATACGGCTTTTATGAAAAGCTTAAACAGTTTATAAAATGTTTGCAGATACTGTAAAATTATATAGGTAATGCCATTTATGTCTGTTTTACTCAATTTAATTTATTTTAAACTGGCCTTACTTAACCTAGCCTTAGTTTATGGTAATTTATTTTAACATATATAATTAAATTTATATTATGAAATTTTAGGCAAAAAGCTGCTATTTTTCACTATAAACTTACATTTATTGTTCTATATTTTCATCAAAATTTTGCTGATTATTTGAGTGTTTGACAGAGTTAAGTAATGTACATATTTTTACTATATTTAAATGTTTATTGAAAACACTGTACGATATATACAAAAATAAGTTCGTTTGCTGTGTTGCATTTAGAATGTGGTTAAGTATATAATTACAACATTCTAGTTTTAAGTCACAAGTAACTACTGACTTAATTTAAAATAAACCTAGCAATTAATATTTTATTATAAATATGAATGAATTCACTGTTTCATGTATTCACTCAATACTCCTTATACATGTAGTGCTATTATCAAAAGTACATCGTAGAAACATCAATTTAAATTGTAAATTAAATATACTAATATTTTTCACATTATATTAGTAATGAATTTATGTTTACTCAATATATATGTATATAGCCAGAGGCAAAATTTCGATTTACAGCTATATTTTTTTCTTAACATTGTGCAGATATAATTATTCAATTCTGTTTTGCTTTTGACGTCAAACAGTTTTGATATGTGCAAACGTACAATGAGAGTAAGAGTGGTATTATCTTGTCAGTTGCGGATATAGAATGTGTAGCAACCGAGTATAGCATTAACTAAACGGTGTTAATAGCTGATATATAATTTTAATTTCACTTGCATTTAAAGGCTGTCACTTTAAGCAGTTAACACCGCATTGTTGCTGAGTTTCATGATAATGGCATGATTTAGTATTGTATAACCATTCTTATTGTCGCGTGAGAAATGTCATTATTATTATCGTGATACAATAAAACAACTTGCCCACTTTTTTGTGTTCCTGAACTAATACACATATGGGAAGGTTAAAGTTAATTTTTATGAATCTCGTCTGGCAAAAATTTAATTAGCGGTTATTATGATATCACTTATGCACGTATGTTACGAAACAATAATTGTATTTTACGTTTTGAATGTAAACAATTAGTATTATATCCTAATTTCTTTAGAACCTTGACGGATTTATTTTAGTCCACTTGCTGATTATTCCAGTTGTGATGCAAAACGACATTGAAATATTTGAATAGAACAATAAATTAAATGTATGGGCACAAATCTAATTCTCACACTGCATGCTTTTAATTAGCAGCATATGTAATTGTTATTATATCGTAATTACACCGAGCAATTAATTTGGATTGGATATCGCAAATCTTGCAATAGTACAAATGCAGCGTGCTGTTTAATTAAGTTAATATTTATGAAACCAGATTTGAAATTATTATGTTTTGTAACTATAGAGTTATTAGAGAAAAATTATATATTATATTCATTGTCGTGCATAAAAGCATGAGACACAAATAATATACACATATAGAAAATATAAAGTTGTCATTGAGTACAATACACGATGTGCAGAGTTCTCTAATCGCATAATAACTTATTATCTTACGCAACAATCAATACACAATACTACATAATATCACATGTCAAATTTCTATTATTGCTTTTCTTTTGCTATTGAAATGGATGGCCTTTTCAAATTGTTTGCGGTATCGGCTTGTTAATAATTAATTAAACTGTCCTTTTTGTGCAACTTTTTTTTATTATTTACGATTCGTTAGACAATCGCTGCTTTTAGATCTGCAATTTTGATTAATTGTTTTACTGCAGCAGTTTTTTTATGCAAACCTTGGTTTTACATTTTTCTTAATAATATCACCATATTTGTTTAAATTGAATTTAACCTTCTAGACACAAACAATTTGTTGAAAATTAGGTGCAAATTTGAATAGGAATAAAAGGTTTTACTCGTCTAATAAATTAAATAAAAGCCAGTTATCCTCGAGTTGGGATCAACTCGTGGTGATTTAATCCAACCGTAACTCATCATCGTAATATTTAATCGCTCCTTCTTTATTTCAACCCATAGCGCGCATCATTACTCATAAATAAGAGTGAACTGTAACCTTAATCATCAATGCCATCCTTTTTATGCGGATATGATATGAAATTTATTTGAAAAATGCTAATTTATTGCTATAAATATTCAATATAAAAAATTATATAAACCTATGGTATTTACCAGTTCACGTTATTTATTGGTAAATATAATCTGCAGGGGTCAACATTTAACTACAAGCATGAAATCCGAATTATACATGATTTTTATTTAATTATAAGATAATTCACATAAATTTACTTGTAGATCGGATTTCACTACACAATTCAAGCGAACTGTATTGCATATCGGAACACATTTCATGCTTTATATTTTATTATCTTTATATTGCAATTCTTTATTCTGGCGCAACCTTGTTTATAAAACCATGCAAAATGCATCCAAGGATATCTCAATATGATTTTTATTTGTAATTAGAGTATTTTATCAGCTTACCTTTTTATATTTATAATTATCTTTGATTCATTAAAATTGTAATTACTTTATTTATTTTATCCTTTCATTTTTTATACCATGTTTATGATCAATTTTAATAAGAATAATAAACTTTCAAACATTACAGTTGTACGAAACTTTAATTTTTATGACAACTATAATATAATAATAATTTATTTTTCTAAAGTAAAAGTAAACAAAGTGTTCCGTTTACATTCAGTGGAGTTGACAAGGGGCCACCACAAAAAAGTATTAAACAAGAAAATTAATAATGAAGCCTACTTAACTAAAGTGAAAAAGCACAAATGGTTTTCTAAATAGTCTAAATTTATAAATTGTTTTTGTATATTTTTTAAGCAATAAATTAAGTAATTAACAACTATTACCCGTTGGGAAATTAGTTTAATTATTTAGTATCTGAAATGTTTTTTTTTTTTAATTTTTATGTTTGCTTTAGTAACAATAATTATAATAATATATTTTTATCTTTATATGTAGTATTACAAAAGACAGTTTAAAAGTCACAATAAAAACGTATACATTAAAATGCAAAGTTCATTGCAATACTTATGTACTTAGTTAGTTTAGATTTATGGCATATCAGCCTAAAAAAACTATACTAAGAAATAAAAATAAATAAATAACAAAGTGTAAAAGGTCCTAAAAACTGCTGGATTTTACGATACACAAACATTAATCACTATAAATAAATAATCATACCCATATACTCAGTCTGCTCTGTCAAAAATTTGAGAAAACAATCAACACCACCGATTTGATCGCTCAAGACAATCTATATACTCGGTGTTAATTCAGACGCAACTCTTAGTTCTGAAAACTACCGACAATCCAATAAGATATGACGTACAGTTAATGAGACAAATATCATAAACTGAGGGCACTTTAGATGCCCACAAATTTCTGTAAGTCCATTGACAGTGAACAATGCAAAGTCGCGTGGGAATAACTTCTTCTCTACATTTTGGCCTACATGACGAACTACGGTGTAAGAACGCTTTTAGTACATTGCAGCTTGTTGTCTTAAATAGCAAACTAGGCAATTTTTCAGCTAGTCAACATCTTTTAATGCAGAACATTACAAATACCCCTAACTTAAAACATAATTTATTGCCAACTTGGCAAGCGCATCAGCTTTTTTGTTGCCACTGATACGTGACTGGGAATCTAGACAAAGTAAACAGTGACATTTACATCTGAAGCATAATTGAATGAGTTTGCCGCAACAAGTAATGATCAGGATGTTGGTCCTCTATGGCGTTTAATACACTCAACGATCTTGTACATATCACATAATTTGTACCAGCGCTTAGTTGTATGTAGAGAAGAGCATACAGTTCTGCAGTATAAACGTTGCTAACACTTGGCATGCCAAATGTAAGCTGCAGCTCATCTACAAAAAAAAAAACAACCTACAGTGTCGTTGCTATTTAAACCATCAGTATAAATCCAAGCGGCATTTTTATGCCTTGCAAAAAAAAATTAAAATTCAGTTTAATATTCAACTGGTAAGGTTAAAATTTTATTCATTCTTAATAATGCAGTATTTAACCTTAAACGTAGAAAAGCCCAAAAAAGATGGCAACAGTAAAACTGATAATATACATCAGAAAGTTGGAAATCTAGTTTCCAAAGTATAATGCAATTTCTTACAGCAACCAGTTTTGTGACTGTATCCTGATGTTGTGCAGATTGTCGAAACCATTATTGTACACGACAGAAAATGTTAAATGTTTTGCATTGTACAATCAAGATTTTACGCCAAAAATGGAGTAATAACTCATACAAAACACTAGTAATAAAGCTAGAGCAAACTGCACTAGTTTCTAAACAAATCGCTGTATAGTGAGCAGGATCAACAATACGTATTGTGGATGGAGCTGCGGAAACATGGATTATTGAACCATAATTTAGTTTTGAACGCACAATAGCGCGATGCAAAAGTACAATTGTTTTCCGACTTGCTTTCCATGTCTTTCCACTTAACGACCTAAGCAAGTTTAATGCCGGAACACATCTTGATTTCAATTATTATTAAATGGAGACGCCAAGTCAACGCACGGTCAAATGTGACACCGATTAATCGTACACATTCCTGTACAGGAATTAGTTCTTTCTTGAGATATAATGAAGAGTCACCGTGTGGGGTTTGCTTTCAACAAAAACGGATAAACAATGTTTAATTAGTAGATAAAGTAAATTTATTGTTATTAGCCCAGTTTAAAATGTGGTTGGTTGTTAACTGAAGTTGACGTTCTAATGTTGGCATCTTTCTTAAAGCACAATAGATAGCTACGTCATTAACATACATACATCCGCTTACCGTATGCTTGGTGAATTGATATATGTCGTTAATTGCTATTATAAATAGTGTTACGCTAAAAATAGACTTTTGAGGAATACCATTCTGTTGCTGACGTATGCCCAATACGCTGTCACCTTCACTTACTTTAAATGAACAAAATGTTAAAAAACTTTGTATAAACAATGCCATGTTTCCGTAAATACCTCAAAAATAGAGCGTTTGTAGAACATTGTACTTCCACGTCATGTAATATGCTTTTGCAATGTCAAAAAATACAGCAACAAGATGTTGATTTTTTACAAAAGCATTTTTAATTGTGTAATTAAGCCGAACAAGGTGATAAATTGTAGAACGGTGACGCATTGAACCACTTTGTATATCAGCAATTAGACTTCTTGAATCTAATAACCAAGTAAGACGCTTATTAATTATTCTCTCTAGTAACTTGCATAAGCAGCTAGTTAGAGAGATAGGCCTATAGTTTGTTGAGAGCTTTTTATCTTTAGGTTTTAGTACTGTTACTATGAAAGCCCGCTTCCATGACTTAAACAGGACCCAGATTGTGTATCAAAGTGGCACCTGGAATAGTATTGTGCGTTTTAGATAATGCCAAATCAAATTCCCAAACAATGAACGGTGCATTATATATTTTGTATTTGTCGAAAACGATGATTTTTTTTCTATGTTAGTTTAATTTTCATTGTAATTTTTATCACTGGAAACGTCAAATAAACGTTGGCTAGAATACTTGAGACATTGAGAGGGTCGGTAATAATTTGATCACGGTTTGGCCAGAAATTTCTCTGATTTTTTTCAACACTTTTTTAATAAGAGTTTTTATATTGATACGTGTAACGTATTCTGACCATGATTTTCTTTTAGTTTTTTGCAAGCTCTTTGCGGAACAGTTTTGTACTTTAAATAAGCTAACAGGTACTTTTCAATTGGAAAGTGATTAAACCTTTAAGAAGATCAACGTTTGTTAAGCTTTCTGCGTTTCCTTGAAGACAGGGAATACTCGCATGAGCTGCTTTTATGATGGAATTACTAGAAATTTTAACATTTTTGTCAATAGTGGCATGAACACTGTCATCATAATCAAACAGTTGTACAAAGTTATCTTAATCAGCATCTATTATTTTTCAATTTTGATAATGGTTCATAGATTTATGACCAAGCACGCAAATAAATATTGGAAAATGGTCACTATGTTAAAGATAATTTGAGTGTTTTTAATCTTATAATGTTGCAATATTTGAGAAACAAATTGTAAGGTCAATAACCGAAAACGATTTATTGGCCACGGAAAAGCCGTTATTTTTACTTTTATTTAAGATAACTAAATCTTAATTTTTTTTGAAAATATATTGGCCAAGTTACGACCTTACACATTGTTTTGACTTAAGCTCTATTCAAGTGTTCTGAGCATTAAAATAAGGAGAAGTGGGGACAAACATTTTTTAAGTGAATGATCAATCAAACCAATGTTGAAATTGACATTCGGCGAAAAATAAATTGAACAAACTGTCAGCGAGAAAAAGAGTTGTAATTGAACGGTAACTGGTTCTAATATAGTGTTAACACTAAGTTTTTATTGAAAATCATATCATGAATCAATAAGGCCGCTCTACCCTGAGCACGATCAACATTATACTGTCTTTCTGATAAATAGTATAACCACGAAGATTAACCTCTTAAATTTTGTTTCTTTTAAGAAAATTAAGCTAATAAAATTCAAAAAATGTGCATTAAATCCATTACAGTTCTATTGTATGATGGTTGGAGCCATTTTTAAAGCTACGCTGAAACCGTAATTTTAACATTTTGTTTTATTAGAGTTTTTTTTTTTTTTTAATTATTATTAATTAATTAAAATTTTTAATAAGTACAAGCAACAATTATGTAGATTTTAATTTTTGCTAATACAATTAATAGTGCTGTACACAGTTTTTTGAATAGTTAATACATTTTTTGTTGCCGTGATAAACTCAAAGTACTATTTAACTTGTTTCATTTTTTTTTCTAATTTTAAATAACTTATTTGTTAATTTTTTTTGTCGTTTTTGTCATCAGGAAATTGTTTGGCTACTTTTGGTTTTTATATACAGTGTGTCTACGGATGGACTTTACTAAACATTTTTATTGACATTTTTTTGAAAAAAAAAAGTCATTTTTAATAATGCCTTTTGCTTGTCATAATAATACGTATTACGTTGAGAAACTCCGATTTTATCGCTTAAAAATATAAAAATGCAATATTGAAAAACTAAAGTTTTCAATCAAATGTTACGGTATTGAAGAGTTATCTTAAATACGCAAATGAAGTTTTCCACTGGAAATTTTCCGGTGTGCAATTATCTGTATCTGCTTTAAGAAGTTTGGTACATAAATTTGATGTTTATAGTGATGTTAAAAACGTGACGTATTTTGTCCACAAATAAATTTTACGCGTTTAAACCAACCTTTATTCATAAACTTCAAAAAGGCGACTAGAATTCTCTTTATAAATGAGTAAACAATTACTTGAACGCTTTTATTTTTACAATTATATCATACTCAGTGACGAATACGTTCACCACAAATGGGATTCTCTTTAGTCAAAATTGTCGCTTTTGGGCAAAAGAAAATCCACACTTTAGTATTTGTACGAACAGTCAGAAATTTAAGAAAGTTAACGAATAGTGTGCGTTAACCTATAATAAAATGATTGATTTATTTTTCTTCAAAAAAAGACTAAACGCAAATTATTATTTGAAAATTTTTAGTAACTATTTGGATTCAATTGATTGAAGAAAATTTGAAATTTAAAAAATATGGTATTCCAGCAAGATGGCTTAAAACTTTGCAGGTTGTTATTTAGCCTACATCTTCATTTATTTTTTAATTTTATCATAGTATTTATTATCTCCTATGTAGAGAATGCAATACCGGAATTCCGGTATACTGTAAACCGGGATTCCGCACAAAATGTATCCGATATACAATACCAGTATTAAACATAAAAATACCGGTTTTTCGGTATTTATATTTTTATTGATAGGTTGGCATTGCCAAGTTTATTTTACAAAAAATTTAATAGAGGTTGGGGTAGGGTGTCTATCTCCAAAAAGTGTAGAATTAGAACAAGCATTTTTAATATTAAAAAAAAAATATATATTAAAAACGCACATAGTTAATATAAATAAAATTTAAAAAACAAAACGCGGGGCAAAAAACTAGCAAGTTATAATGCAAGTGAAGTTATCAAAAAGTGACTTGTCAGTTACATTTTTTTCTTTCTGACTACGTATATATTCAATTCAATTTTGATTCTAAAGAAACGCTTCAAAAATTTTAGAAAAACTAACTGGGATTTATATAAATAGTACTAATTGGGGATTTCCTGAAGCACAAGTTACAAGCTGGAGAAAAAACTGGCAAAAACTAACAAACAAACTATCAACAAAAGTATTTAGTAGAATACGGAATTTAACAAAGCATGAGAAAACTAGAAAACAATTTAACAATTCCAAAAGAAACGGTAACTGAACTTTACATAAGACAAGTTTTACAACTTAACTACAATATAAAAAAGCAAAAAGGAAGAGATACTGTGATGGAATACAAAGAAACACATATATTTCCGCACTGCACTTATTGTATTCTTGCTGACATAAGAAGATTACTCAATATAGGTTAATTAAGTTTTGCAATTGCAAACACACTTCCCAGATTCTACGCTAGCAAAACCTTTCTACTAAGAAAACCCTAAAGTTGCTGGCAGATGCCTAATAAGTGCTATCATTTCTATTATTATATAATATAATAATAATTTTAGCTTACTAAGATTAACCAACGACTAACATTTGATATAGATAGATAATTATACACTTTAGTGATCAGATCCATAATCACGCCTTTGTGAAAAAACTAACTTTGAAGTATCAAATTAGATAGAGAAAAATCTGATATGTCTGACGGTAACAATAGAAATAAAAACAATTTAACGGCAGCTTTAAAAACATTGTCATTATCATTGCAAATCTGTTTGACGTACCGATTATAGGTAAATAAACGCACTGCAAATTTTGGTTGGACTTTATAAAAAGTTATTACATACAAAATCAATTAATGTAATAATACCATTGCAATACAAATAAACAAAATAATAAAAAATAAAAAAAAATAATCATATAGTATACATATGGGGTCAATGACCTAAACGACAGCAAAGTTGAAATATATAAAAAACAAAAACTTGGGCTATTTTTGTGCAAACTTGCATTAATTTAACTAGGAGAAAAAAAATTAAATAGTTTGCTAGAAACATGATCAAGTTGGGTTTATTTTGATTTTCTGAAGTTAATCGGTGCTACAGGCAATAAGCTTGCTATATAATCCAAGCTAATGAGGAACTGCATAACCAGCTTAGATGCATTTTCTCAACATTTTATTGGCAAAAAGTTATAAATTTTATGGAAGGAACAGTAATACTAGAAGAAGCGCTAAGCAACTAACATCAATCAAATAAAAACTTGTTAATCATTAAATTAAAAAAAATTGTCACTTAGACTTTGATCGATTTATATTTAAATATATAAAACTATTTGTTAGTTTTCAAAATTATATTATAATGTTCTAGTGCATTTTGTTTTTAATTAAGTGTATGCTAAATATATACTAGAATAAAACTATAAAAAATGTTAATTGTATTTTATTGCAAACTTACAAAGAAACCGCCATAAATTTATAACCAAAAAATTATGCATAAAAAAAATTATGAACCTCATCTCTTTATAAAAATATTCTGAAAATTTGTTTTCAAAAAGCTCCAGCAATTTTCACATCTTCATCGACAAGATAATATCTACTTCAAAGTTTTTTTTTTGTAAAACAGGAGTAAGTTGCTAGTGGCAAAGTTTAGAATGTTTTCTTAACAAACAGTTTTTTGAAAACCGCATTCTTGTATGGCAAGTTAAGCCACTTCAACGGTGTGCACAGGTGTGTTGTTGTGCAACAACCTGACTTTTTTAGTTAAATTTTTTTGACGTTTTGCTCAAGTATTTTCTTTTAACCTATGTAATAAAGTAACATAAATAAATGATTATGGTCATGATCCTTTTTGTTGACGGAGATACTCTGACTCTTCTTGATGGTAATTTACCTGCGTGCTAGTATTCCATGAATTTCTTCTTGAACAAAGGATCATAATATAAGACTTTATTTTCATGACTCGTAACAACATATTGCAGAACTTCTTCTTGTTCCCCCTTACAAAGCTTCAAAACAGATCGAGCACAATCAACTCAATGATGTTTTTAACATCAGACAGAAGTTTTGGGACCTATCTTGCACTCATTTTATTCATACCCAAATGGTCATAGAGTATTCGGCAATTCTATGGACATTGCTAGTCATTTGCTCACTTTTAGTCAGTAATCACTTTGGACCAGTTTTTTAATAAAAGCGATCAACTCATTTTTGATTAACTGATCGACTAGAACGTGAATCATCTTCTAAAAACTCCTGTCTATCTTAAACTTTTGGCCAATCTATATACTAAATAATTATTTTGACTGTTTTCAGATATCTATTCTTTAGCCATACGTTTTGCTGTAGTATGCAGTAGTCTTTCATCAAATTTGATTTTATCACTAAAGTTTCTTTTTCATTCAACACATTTGATATGTTAGGTTTGTGGGTTTCAAAGTTTGTATAGTGTTTATTTATTTGCAGTTTGTATGCTGCTTGTCTTGCTTTTGCAAATAACATCAGGTGAAGTGGCGGTAACAATAGTAGTATTTTTAAAGCTGCTGTGAGCTATGGTGATCAAAGGGGCGTTGTCCTTGCTGCTCGTCAGCTGAAGTAGTTCTGCAGGTAGTGGTGGTCCTTGCTGGTTGTAGGAAAGGTATTAAAATCCAATTTTTTATTTTTTTAGATTTTTTTCCTTTTCTACTATCATCACAATGGCTGTCACTAAGTCTTTGAAACATCTCATACAGATAATAATGGCATTAGATTAAGTACATGTTTGCTAAGATGCTATTTGCCCGGTATGCTTAACCTCTTTATCACTCCTTGATAAATCCAAGCTTCTTGGATAAAGGCGATGTCAATATCGTGTTTGACAATATACGCACTAAGGGCCTACAAAGTTGCACTGCAGTAATGTAATATGATTTCGGCAATGTTTAACATTGAACTTACCGCTATTGTTTTTAAGCGATTGGCGGTGAGTCTTGATCCACGGCCTTTTAGATGGTCTGTGCATTTTTTGGTTTTCTTCCATCCTTTTAGAACAGGGCCAAAGCCCAAAAAGTTATCTTGAAGAAACTTAAGAAAAAACTGTCCCTTTGTTTGCCACCTTCTCCCAAGCGTTTTTATTCATAAGCAGGATCTGTTGGGTCTCTTTAGGTTTTGGTTTAGAGTTAACCACTTGTCAGGTCTTGATGTTAATAGTGTTTTGCACCGGTAACCTTTTTAGGAAAGTGGCTGGTTTAAACTGTAATCTTGGAACCCATGTCATCACCTTTATCAATTGAAGTAAGTCCTTCAGATCCATAATTTAAAGTTTTTTGCCTTTCAATAGTTTTTTTACCGATGTGCTGAAGAGCCATTGTTTGGTTGGCTCATCTATACATTTAATTTTTAGTAATCTCCTTTTAAAGGAGCATTTGTGACAACAAAGTGATGCCTGCTTATTTTTTATTTTATCAACTAAAGTGAAGTTTACTTTACTGTCTTTGCTTCCTTAGAGTTGATATAAAATTTGAAAACCTTTTTGGAGTTATTGCTAGTGCAATGTCTTTGAGAGTTTCCCTAAAAGTCCTCTTAGAAGTTTTCTTTCTCAACTCTATTCATTTTCAGCCTCCAGGCAGGCAAGCCGGAAAAAGCTTATTGATTCTCACGGAACGCACACATTATTATCATAAAAGTCTCTTAAATATATTTTTTTTATAAAACAAAGTGCGGCGTAGCTAAGCATATTTTATCAATCATAACAGATTGTTTCTTATAAAGCTAAAGTACTACAAAAAAGCATTTCATAGTATTTTAAACTTAAGTTTAATGTGAATCTGAGACAGTCATGAACAATAGTACGGTAAAACTCATAACTGATAAATAAACATCATAAAATGCTAAAAGAATTCATATACATATTGAGATATAAAGAAAAAAATAAGGTATTGTACAAATTTATATTAATATGCTTTATTTGATGATATATCTCGTTACGTTTATATTGAATACATCA
The DNA here is from genome assembly GCA_963932245.1 of Tachinus rufipes. Taxonomy (NCBI): domain Eukaryota; kingdom Metazoa; phylum Arthropoda; class Insecta; order Coleoptera; family Staphylinidae; genus Tachinus; species Tachinus rufipes. Next base: position 36,491,816 of record OZ010742.1, on the reverse strand, counting down.
CAGATGATAATATTAATAAAATTGATAAAGCATTGAAAAAGTTTTTGTTCCTGTAATAACACTTCATATATGTTAAATGTCTGTAAACTATAAATGTATTCTTAAATAAAAAAAAAACGACTTGTTGATTTTAAATTCTTATTAGTCACTTAACCGATATAAACAAAATTTTACAGATGGCTAAAAATTAATTCATATCTAAATAAGTTAAATAATTGGAAATAATTAGATTGTCCTTTATTTGATGATAATTGTAATACTATTGGATTTAATTGAACAATTTTTTTTTAATAAATTATTTTATAATATATTTAATTATGTTACTCCAAAAAAAAACTTTATTTATTTATGTCTTAAATCTGTTGAGAGTTGTTCTTAATAACTTTTTATAAATTTAACATCATATGACAAATGATTAAATAAAAGTTTTTGTGTGTATTATTACAATTATCAAGTTAATTAAGTCTGTTATATAACTATAGCATTTCATTTAATACAGTTTCATATTCTACAACAATCCACGTGCTAACAATTAATTTAATAGAGTATTAAATTATGCTATTTGTTATTGAATTAAATTGTTTTATAGTGTATTATTTATTATTATTTTATTATCTCACAAACCTATAATAAATCAATCTCCACTCAATAATATTAATTATTAAATATTCACAGTTTTATTTGTTTGTGTGTTTTTCTATCAAGTTAATTGAAATTTTGATAAATTAATTAGTTGTGTAAATGAAATTGTGTAATTAGTAATCATATTCTGTCGTTGCATATTTAATTAGATTTATTAATTTAATAATTATAAATTTAATATTCATGTACAGAATATGCAAATTGAATAGGAAACAATTTAAGCTTATCATACGATTAAATTTATATCATATATGCATTAGTAAAAGTGCGGGTTAAACTTCGCCTAATTTTATGCAAACAGGGAGTGTAGCACATGGTATATTGCACGCTTATATTCAAATCAGGTTATAAATAACTTCTTAATGTGTATTGTCATTTATTATAGTCATATTCTTATGTTTTCGACAACATAAATTATAATAATATATTCACATTGAAGTATTTAAAATGCATGTTACCAAAATAAAATAAATTTAATGTTAATCGGAAGGAAGGAAGCTGATGTACAATCTAAGGCTGCGTTTCATGTATATTTATGAACACTTAAAGAAATTTGTCGTGTCGTTTATAAAATGTGCATTTTTATGTGTAAACCTACCTCGCTTTTTGCATTTTAATTGTTGGCGCAATGGTGTAAGCAGCCATCCAATATCGCACGCGCCTTAAACGTAACTGCATAAATAATGTTCACATATAAATAATACTTATTTATTTATATTTGCGCGTTTCTGCATACTCTTTACAAAAATGCATACTTGTTTATCAAGAACAAGTCATAATTTATTCAGTAGATATTTATAGTTATTTCTGAAATTGTCAACTTGGTGCATTCTAGCAGGTATTTTGTAAAAGTAATTACTTGCGGGACGTCATAGGTCAAATAAGAACCTGCCTCCTTCATTAGCAAATGACGGAATGATGTTAACTCATTAATATAGCAACATTTAACCTTACAATAATTCATTATTTGCGATTTTTTTGTAAATCACGAAACCGCACAATGGAGTTTAATTGCAACAAACGCAACAAAAACTGATCAAATTTCATAATGAAGATATTAATGGTTCTAACATAATTTAGTACCGCGCGCTATTAATAGATAGACTGCATGTTATGATATCATTAATTTAAATTTTAAAAAGAAGTTGGCTGTCTTCCTAAAGCATATATTATGCAAATTGCTTATTTGGTTTATAAATAATTATAATTGCATGTAGACTTATTTTATCTCAGAACCTTGACTTTAGGCTGTCATGAATTCAAACACCCACAATACCCACACTGAATCCAGATCACCTTGTTATGTAACGTAATTTTCTATATAACAATACACGATTATATGCAATTAACAAAAAAATCCTCTTAAAATGAGATCTATTAGTCATAGGAAACAACATTTTGACCTTACGGATTTTGTTTACAATCATTATCAAGATTGTAAATAAAATTGTATAAAAAAAATCTGAATGAGTCGATGAAAGTTCTAATAGAAGTGCACTTTAGATTTCCGATCGACAATAGGTTTTATTATTCGTTCGGTCGGTGAGTGATGATTTTTCAGATGTTTGTTGAATACAGTGGCCGTACAGATATGATCAAGTAGATTAAGTCCGACACTGTGTGCTTTGTTTCAGTAACATCTTTGATAGCATATAATGGTCTTATTTTCACTGTTCTTGGCGCTCCCAACTGAACTGTATAGACAATAACTCATTATGGTTATGTTTAAGAAGATTTCAAATGGGAGGCGTTTGATCTTAAAGTACTTCCTATGTCTTAAAATATCAAGATCCCATTACGCTTAGTATAAGTTGTTTTAAGCTGAACTATCATTATTCAAACTATATTTTTTTATGAGAATGACTTTGCAAGACTATTATGTTCTTATTATTGCTGAACGAATATCAAGCATTACATAACAATAGTTAAGTACTATTATAAAAATGTATTTACATACTACAAATTGTAACTTACAACCACTTAAGATTTAAAAGCATTTAATTATAAATATTATTTATTGTTAATATGTAACAACCAATAAAAAAAAGCTGTATGTTGTTAATTTTTTTATAGCTTTACTTGTCACTTCACAATATAAAAAACAAATAAATTTTAAAGAAAGAAAAATAGAATTGATAAAACTATCACACTGAAGACATAGGGTCCCACCGGTTAAAATAGGTGAAATGCCTTCCATCACAAATATCTAAATAACTTCAAAAATCACTTTCCTAGCATAAAAAAAACATATTTGGTAAGATTTTAAAATTGGTTCAACCCTTTTCCATAAGTGGCAAAAAATAGCATTTTTTCGTTTTTATATTTTTTTTCGCACCTATTGAAAAAGAAATTCTAAAAAAATCATGGAAATAGGGTTTTGGGTAGTCTTTAAATACAATATTTTTCAGCCTCTCAAACTCTGTATACAACCCATAAAAAAATTCCAGCAGGGTTTAAATTTACTTTTGGTTATCTAAACCTTCGATTGCATGGAATTTTATTTTTTAACTTTATAAATAATTTAAAAATCTATAGTCATGATTTTTTTGAAATTTTGCGATTGCACCGCTACAATTGAAAATCGATTTTTTCATTTTTTTGCCAGTTAAACTGTTTTTTTTTCTGCTTTTGTGACTTTGTAAAGCATTTATAGCTTTCAAAATACCAAACTTGAATTTTTCGAAAAATTTTACATTAAGTAGGTATACTAGGTATAATATTTTCATCAATTTTCAATCATTTGACTGCTCAAAACACGATTCATCGTATTTTTTACCAAACAAAAAACAAATAAAGTTTTTTTTTCAAATTTTAAACTGTCGTATTTGTATTTCTGGCATCAAAACTAGTCAGTAAACAAATTTTTATCAAAATTAATAAAGGTAAAAAAATTACCATTATTAAACTTTTTTTACAACTTTAAGACTTTTTGCACTAAAAAATCAAAACTCAAGAAGGTTAGTAATAAGAAACACTGGACAAACTCCACCATCTTCAGAAGGATGAAATCTATCAAATTATAATCGGTATAATTTTTTTTTAATTCAACTCTGGGCTGCAAAAAATTGTGTTTGAAGTCCACCCAAAACTCTACTTTTATATTTTTTTTTTAAATTTTTTATTCAATAGGTACGGAGAAAAAAAAATAAATACGAGAAAATGCTATTTTTGCCCCTCATGAGAAAGAAAATTGCAATACCCCTCGCAATTCTAAAAACCTACCAAACATGATTTTTTTATGCTAGGAAAGTAATTTTTGAGGTAATTTGGTTATTCGTAATGCGGGGCATTTCACCAATGTTAACCGGGGGGACCCTTTAAACCGTAGACATTGACTATGAATATTTGATGATTATTATTTTCATAAAATATCTTATTTACAAAGTAATTTTATTTGAAAAAATTAATTGTTTAACATTTAGTTTAAATAAAACAATTTCTAACGCTGTATTCAAATATAAACCAAGCTTTTTACAAAAAGAAAATGTGGTTTTCTCAGAACCTTGTACTGATTCTTGTTCCAAACTTTTTTGGCAACACAATTTTCAAATAAAAAATAACAGTGGGATTTGCAAGTGCCTAATTTTGTTATAGACTGACGTGCATTGGACTTCAATGCTGTCAGCAAATGCGTTGCTTTCTAAAATGTATTAAAGGTTTTTTTGCCAAGAATGAAACAAACCAGCGTTTGCTTGTTTTAAAGTGTTATCCTTCACATCAAATTTTAATCTTAATTGGAGAACTTGATAGCGGATTTTTAACATTGATTTGTGTGTTCCCTGATTGCTTTCTTTAACTCATTATTGCGCAGGTTTAACTTAGTTTGGTTTATTGGGTCATGTGGCGCAATTTTGAGGTTGGATTCCTGTAGTCGTTTTGATATTAGGTAGTGATCTGAGGTTTTTTTCTAGATTATGTGAAAACAAAGATCAGTCAGTTTTGTAAACTCTTTCCTTACACTTTCCATAGTAATCTAAGACTACTGAACTGTGTTCTGAGCGTAGGTCGTTAATGACTGTTAATGTCGTTTGAGCTTATGTCAAGTACATCTCAAAAAACTTTTGATAACTGTGATGAGTTGGTATGTCTGGTCATTGTACGGTATAACCCTATTTGCTCTGAGAGACACTGCTATTGCAAGTGAGAAAACATTAAATTTGTCGATTTTTTTCAAATTATTTTTAGGTACGCTGCAATCAAACCAAAGTTGGTACTTTTGGTCTGTACATAGCTTTAGTGCAGTACAATATTACAAATCACGTCCTAACTAGTGGCTTGAAGTTTAGTTTATATCTAGACACATCTTAAAATGTTGACCAAATATTTTAATTTTATAAGTACATATAACAGCGGTAGTCTAATAGCAAAGTTATCGACCTCAGCAAGTGGAAAAAGCAATAAAGTAAACGAGTAGTGCGTGTCGGAATGTTGTAATCTGATCTTTCATATATCTGGTTTAGTATTTAATCTGAATCTTTTAAAAAACAGAAATTTTAGAAAACTAACTGGAGTTTATATAACAAAATACTTGTTAGTTAAATTTAATTGGGGTCTGTCCAAAAGTAGCAAACACGTCACATGAGTTAGAAATAATGAGAGATTCAATTGTTAATTTTATAAAAACCGAGACGAAGTATTAAAGGCTTGGTTACTGCATTAATACTACGCTTACTAATCGGAAAAATTCTGCAAACTGTCAAAAAACCATCTATTGCAAGAAGATTGCTGTGGGTGCTTTTTTTAACCTAAAAGAGCATTTGATAATACATACTATTTTTAAATCTAATTCTTTGACAATAGAGATTTGAGGAAAAAAAGAACTTTTTGTCTTACATCCAACATTAGGTCAATTCTGTTTAAGAATCGGACTGTAAATGCAAAAACTGTAAAATTAGTAATTGTTCCATTTACAAGTTGGCAAAACACCTTGGTTACAAAAGAAGTAAAATACTTAGGACTCTATTAAATTATTTAATGTTAATTCTTTTAATTTTTAATATAATTAATAATAAATAATACTCAAAGATCATTAACCAGCCCGTTCCGTCCACTGTTTCACATAGGCCTCTTTCATAACAACCATTACACTCCATTGTCTACTGTCTTGAGTTTTGTGGATCCAATTGTTTGCGATCATTTTTAAGTCATTGGTCCAACGAAGAGTAGTCTTTCTCTGCTACGTTTATCGGCTCTTGGTCTCCACTCTAGTATTTTCTTCGTCCATCTTTTGTCTTTCAATCAACCTACGTGGCCAGCACATAGGCTAATATGTCGTCGACGAGTAAACACGGTCGTGCGTTATCTGAAAGCGAACTGAACACAACGTTAGTTGATTTAAATTCTGTTTGTGCAAGTTGTAATAAGTCTATATTTGAGTGTATCTTTAAGTGTTGTATTTGTGAACTTTCTTATCATGAAGAGTGTAATAAGTCGGAAGATAAGCTTGGAGTAGGAGCATGCAGTAAATGTGATGGAAATGGAGTTCAGCGAACTACTCTTAAACTACTGATATCATTGAAAAGGGAAATTAACGAACTGAAGACTGAAGTTGCAAATAAGGATATTTTAATCAATAATTTATGTAAAAAGGTAGATAAATTATGCACAAATAATAAAACCGCTAAAAAAACTGACATTCCAAGTAAAGTTTCAAAACAATCCGATTCTATAATATTACAGCGTTCTGTTAGTGAAGATTTAAACACAGAAACTAGCAACAAAACTAATAGCGCAAGTATAATCAATCCCGCACATATAGATGGCTCTGCTTTAAGTCAAAACAGTACTTATGCAAATGCTCTAGCGGCTAACTCGGAGAAGGCACCGGCAACCGAGGTAAATAACTGGAAAACTGTAACTTATAAACAGAAACAGAAAAAGAAAACTAGCTATGAGGGATCGGCGACATCTACCGAACTTCCAACAGCATCATCAAGCAAACGTAAATGGCTATTTATATCAAGACTTGCTGATAATTGTACCGTAGATCAGATTAAGGATTTTCTTCATAATAAAACATCAATGCAGTGCATAGTGGAGCAGTTGAAAACAAAGCACACAGGGTACAGTTCATTTAAAATTGGAATTCCTCTTGAAGTAATGGATCAAGTTAATAACACATCTTTCTGGCCCAAGGGCATATTTATCAACAATTTTTTCCGGAGCACTACATCAAATCAACCGCCGGATCTACAGAGAAAACAAACAACATAAATAATAGTAAATATTTTAAACTTCTTCATCATAATGTGCAGAGCCTAAGCACCTGCATAAATGCATTAGAATCACTTGTACAAGGTATTGGAAATGTATATGTTATATGTATTACAGAACACTGGCAATCAGAATCACAGCTGAATGTTTATAAAATTTCAAATTATAATCTTATATCAAGTTTCTGTAGAGGCGAAAAAGAGCATGGAGGCGCTGCGATTTACTGTAGAGCCGACACTGTATCAATAAGCTTAAATTATATTAACAATCTAACATTGCCTAGACATTTTGAATGTGCCGGTGCAGAAATTAAATTTAATAATAAAACCTTGTACAATATAGCTTGTATATATAGGCCATATCTCGGCGATGTCAATTTATTTCTAACACAGTTAGATCTTTTACTGGATTATCTCTGCTCCAAAGATAAACCATTTTTTATTGCTGGAGATTTTAATATTAATGTATTAATAAATGACAAGGATTGTAGAGATTTGAAAAACCTATTAGATTCTTATAATGTTAACTGGACAATAACAACTGCTACACGATTTAACATTAATACTAATTATAAATCTTGTATTGATAACATTATAACAAATATAAAGTCAAATTATGAAACATCTGTCATACAAACAGGAATATCTGACCATACAGGACAATTACTTACTCATAGTATTTCTATTCCCACTACAAATAATTTTTCATTTAGAAGAGTCTTTTCAGTTTCCAGTATAGATGCATTTTGTCTGGACCTAGATAGCGAGCTCTTTGAAGATATATATGCTATATTAGATGTTAATAGTAAATATTCTAAATTTATAAATATTTTTCATATTTACCTTAACAAACATTTTCCTAATAAAAAAATTAAAATGTACAGCAATCACTTCAGTTTTAACACACCAGAAATTATTCACTACAAAAAACAAATTGATATTTATTTAACACTTTCCAAGTTTGTTCCAGAATTTAAAACTATCTTAAAAGAAACTAAATCTAAATACAATGCTTTATTAAAAACTGAAAAGGATAAGTACTATGAACATCAACTTAATACATCCACAAATAAGTCTAAAACATCATGGCAAATAATATCAAAAATAGTTAATACAACAGGTAAAAATGCAGCCATTTTACCGACAAATTTAAACAGTTTACAACATCAAGCAAATTGTATTAATAAATATTTTAACAGCGTAGCTCCTCTACATTTAGTTCAACACAATTTACATTTAAATGCTCCATATATATGTAATATTCAAAAGTGCGATAACATATTTATTATAGAACCAGTCACTAGTACAGAACTACTACATACAATCTGTAAAATGGAAAATAAAAGAAGTGCTGGATATGATGAAATTCCGATATTTTTAATAAAAAGATGCTTTAATCAAATATTAAAACCATTACTACATATTATTAATATTTCATTTAATGATGGAATATTTCCAGATAAGTTGAAATATGCGCTTATTACGCCCATATTTAAAAAAGGAGATCTAAATGAAATATGCAACTATCGCCCTATCAGTATTCTTAATACTTTTTCTAAAATTATAGAGAATCTCATGTCAAAACGTTTACTACTTCACTTCAAAAAAAATAACTTGTTTGGTGACTTTCAACACGGCTTTCTGATAGGAAGAAGCATAGATACGGCTATTTTTGATTTTTTAAATATATTAAATTCAGCGTTAGATGACGGTGACTTGGCATGTGGTATACTGCTAGATTTGTCTAGAGCATTTGACACCATTGATTACAACATACTGTTGATTAAATTACATCGCTATGGAATACAAAATACTGCGCATAGATGGATATCATCTTATTTAAATTTAAGATCACACTCTGTGAAAATTACTGATCCAAATAATGGTTGTGATGTGGTGTCACCTGCTCTGAATATGTACATGGGGGTTCCACAAGGAAGTATTTTGGGTCCTCTTTTATTTGTTATTTATATTAATGATATATATTTGAGTGTTTCTGATGACACTAAACTATTAAACTATGCAGATGATACAAATCTTCTTGTAAGAGGTTCAAATTACATAGATATCATTAGAAAAGGAAATAATATTATGCAAAATTTGGAAAAATGGTTTGCTCAAAACAAAATGATATTAAATTCTGGAAAAACGAGTTGTGTTTTATTTAAAACAGGTAGTTATTTCGAATTACCACAAAATATTCTTTTAAATAATACAACCTATCAATTTAGTTGTAGTGCAAAATTTTTAGGCATTATCATAGATGATAAATTAGTTTTCAGTGATCACATTGAATATGTTTCTAAAAAACTAAGTACTGTTTGTTATGGACTTAGAATTTTATCAAAAAATACTAACCGTAACATTGTAATCATGTTTTACTATTCAAACTTTTATTCTTTACTTAAATTTGGTGTCATGTTTTGGGGTAATAGCTCGCATATAGATGCAGTTTTTATTATTCAAAAAAGGGCTATAAGAATTATTTATCAAATGAAACAACGCGATAGTTGTAGAGGAATATTTAAAAAAAATAATATTTTAACAATTACTGCAGTTTATATATTAGAATGTATCAAATTTATATGGAAACATAGGAATAAATTTGCTAATGAGTTATTGTCAAGTAATTACAACACAAGACATGGTCAGGAATACCGAATTCCTTCTCATAATCTAAAACTGTTTGAAAAGAATGCACATTACAGCTGTATAAAGTTGTTTAATCACTTGCCTAAATCAATTAAAGAAGCAAGTACATATAATATTATGAAGAGAAAATTGATACGTTTTTTAAACTCCTGCGAACCTTATAATCTAATTGAATTTTATAATTTTAAGGAATCAATTAATTGATTTTAAGATTACTGCTATTATTGTTTGTTTTGTATTTTCTTTCTTTATGTTTTTTTATTCTGACTATTTTTCATGTGCGTGCTGTATGTATATTATGTGTATTACTGTACAAACACTGAAAATAAATTTATTATTATTATTATTATTATTATTATTATTATTTCCATTTAAGTTTATTTATACTTGGGTGCAAGGTCTAAAATGCGTTTTAATTTTTTTTTACTTTCTCTCAAACCTCAATTTCTTCTTGACGTAGTGCATCTTGTTAGTACTAGCAACGCAATGGTGACCAAAAGACGACAAGATAAAAAATCATTTTTCTACTCAGTGCTAATGGTCTCTTTGAAGAACGGATGAGCAAATAAAGTCTTAGCACTTTTTTGCCCTAGGAATTTACTTTAAAAACCAATTGAATCTTTTGTGATTAACGGGTATAGAGATAAAAAAGACTAGAGAAATCTACTCCGTTAAGAACCTCATAGTATTCAAAGAACAAGTATTTAGGAAAAGCAGAGAAAAACATGAATTTTTCTAAAACTAAACTCAATATTGGAGTTAATAGAGGTCCTCAATTGGTTCTCTGCAAAGTCAGTAATAGAAGAATTGTGAAATTAGACAAAAAATTAAAAAAACCACAATGATAAATTTATATTTTTGATATATTTAATAATAAATAATACTCAAGGATCATCAACCAGACCGTTCCGTCCTTTGCCTTCTTCATAACTTTTCATCGTCTTCTGTCTTGAGTTTTGTGGATCCAGTTGTTTGCGATCTTTTTTAGGTCGTCGGTCCAACACGAAGGTAGTCTTCATCTGCTACGTTTATTGAATCATGGTCTCCACTCTAGTATTTTCTTTGTCTATCTTTTGTCCGTCTTTCGACCCACGTGGCCAGCTCATCTCTATTTGAGTTTAGTTATACGCTTGGATGCGTCTAAAATGCGTTTTAAATTTTTTTTAGTATCTTTCTCTTAAACCTTAATCTCTCCTTGACTTAGTGCATCTTGTTACTACTAGTAACGCAATGGCGACCGAGAGACGACAGGATAAGAAGTCATTTTTCTACTGAGTGCTAACGGTCTCCTTGGAGAGCGGACAAGCAAGTTACTAGTCTTAAAACTTTTTTGCTCTAAGAAATTACTTTAAAAACTAAATGAATCTTTTGTAATTTACTGTATGAAGATGACTAGGGAAAAGGACCTCATAGTAGTCAAAGAACAAGTGGAGAAGCGGAGAAAACATGAATTTTTTGTTCTTAATTGGATTTCTGCAAGGCCAGTATTAAAAGAAGGCCTGTAAAGTTAGATAGAAAATAGAAGGAATCTCAATGAAAACTCAAATTTTTAGCGTCAGAACTTTAATAAAAAAAAAAATGTGTTTAAGATGTGAAATGTTGAAAAATAAATTAGACATGATAGAAGTCAGTAAAACAAGGTGGAATAGACAAGGAAAAAAAATGTAAGAAGGCAAAGCTCTATTTTAATTAAGAGTAAATAACATTTTAAAGAAAGAAAGCCAAAGATGCTGCAATATTGTGATTGGAGACTGGAATGCCAGTGTGGGTAAAAGTAGTGTAAGAAGAGTAGTAGGCAAGTATAAACGTGTATAGAAAAATAAATCAAACTTTAAAACATGACTGTATTCTTACAAAGCACCTGAAAACAGATACAGAAAGCAAATAGATCATAATTAAAAAAACGCTTAGAAATAGAGTAAATGAGCATGTTAAGTTAGATATAAAGCTATAAAGAGTGAAGAAAGCACCATTAATAAGATATTGGGTTTAAACAAAAATTAATAAACATAGAAGCGTTAGAAAAACATTAAAAAATCAAGATAAGTAAACTTAAGATAGCACAAGATAGCAAAGAAAGAAAAAAGTGAAAACAATATAAATTAAAATTAAGAATTAAGAGAAAAAAATATTAGGCATAAGAAAACGCAAAAAAGACAAAAAATAATAACTAATATGAACAAAAAAAAAACACACAAGAAAAAAGAAAAAAATTGTTATGATAAGGAAAGAAAAAAATAGTAAAAACCAAACAAAATCAATCAAATTTGATAATAAGTGTAAAATATTAGAAAAATTAGATAGGTTGGATAAACACAATCTGCTGTATAACAAAATCAATCAAATGAACTAAAAAAAAAATCAAATTAAAACAGCATAAAAATAGAGAACAAGCAAGAGAAAATATTAAAATTAAAAAAAATTTAAAAAGATGAAAGAAAATTTTTATAAAGCAAATAAAAAACTAGAAGAGTTAGATGTAAAAAGGAAGGAACTTATGAATAAAAATAATATAGGTAAAATCAGTATGATAGAGAAAGTAATGTCAGCTATAAAATAGGTAAAGAATAAAAAAGTTTTAGGGGTAAATAAATAATCTGTTAAAATTAAAAGAGTTAATATTGTATAATAATATATATGAAAACAATTTTTTGAAAGCAGAAATGATCTTGTTAAAGGTAATAAATGAAAGACTTATAATAATAATATAATAAAAAAACAATTTAGTTTCAGATTAAAGAATAAAAATAAACATTTTAAAAGTAGAAAGAGCAGATTGGAACCATAGAAAATTGAGTACTTTGTAAATTAGACAACTAATTGTTTAATAAGTATGCAGAAAAGATGGTAGCAAAATGCTGAAAAGGGAACAATGGAGTAAACATAGCAGGATGAAGAATAAATTTATTTGATTTGCCAATGATATGATTGTGTTTGCTCAGAACACACAAAAATTAAAGATTTTGGTTAAAAAACTTGAAAAAATAAAAATAATTTATTGACTAAGTAAAAAAAAAAAACAAGACAATAGTTATAAGAATGAAGAGGCGGAAAAAGTGAACGGAGACAAATTTTGAGCAAATGGAAAGATAAGTAGTAATGGGACAAATAAGCCTGAAAACATTATAAGAATTCAGAACTTTTTAAAGTTTTTTTTGACAAATGTGGCCAATTTAAAAACGAATAGGTAGATGCTTGGATGGATAATTAAATAAATGAATAAATAAATAAATAAACTTATTTATCCATCTATTCAAACAACTATATACTTTTTATATTAATAGCATTTAAAAAAAAAATATTGTTTTTAAAATTTTACTAGACTTAATTGTTTTATTACGTACCAAAGTATAAGTACTTTAGTACTGAAATTACAAAACATTGGAGAAGCAAAAAAGAAATAAGAGTACATATCTAAATAACAAACAAAAATTTAGAAGAAAAAGCAATATTTTAAGTTACAAGTTAGATATATACTTACAAGAAAGAATTGTAAAATATCTTGTATTGAGTTTTGTTCTTATACAAATGTAAAACTTGGACGTTTGCAAGAAAGTTAAAAATGTATAAAAGCATTCAAAATGTGGCCTTAGAAAAGACAAATGTGCATTAAGTGGTAAGATAAGGTCTGAAAATGTTAAAAAAGTAGGAAAAGAAAGAGCACAATTATTAAAAAAAAGTTGGAAAGAATTTTTTTTAATGACTTGGTTAATAGAATGGTGAATACAAATTTAAAAAGAAAATATAAGACTATTGATGATTGATGTTCTAAGGAAAGAAGAAAAGTGAAATAAATAAAAAAGATAAAAAATCAAGAAAACTGGAAAAGAAACACGTAGAACTTGCAAAAAGCAGAGCATTATAATAATAGACTTTACTTTGTTTTTACATTGTTTACAACATGGTTTCCATATGTGTTTCAATTTCTTAACTAAAATTTTTACTAATTTGTGGTGCAATGTAGTTGTAGCTCCATCAAGTGGCAACCAAATTGCAATGTCTAAAGAGGCACACAATTAAATATTGTTTTAAAAAAATAACAGTTTAAAATTGCAATGTCTAAAGAGGTACACAATCAAATATAGTTAAAAAAAATAATAAAAGTTTAAAATCAATTACTCAAACCCAATCTAACAGACAATTGTTTTGGTTGATAGTGAAGGATGAATTCGAATAACAGATTTACGTGTTTTTAACACAAGTTAGATAATAACTGGTGGTGCAAAGTTATTGTAGCTCCATTATATTGCTTCAGCTGAAGAAACCAAATATTATTGATAAAACTTTAATACCACAACTAGCAACAAAATTGAAATGTCTAAAGAAATATACAACTAAATATAGTTTAATGAAAACAAAAGTTTAAAAACTCCAAATTGGCCAACTAAATACAGACAATTGTTTTTGCTTTCACAAATCCTCATCAGTGCATCTTGGTGGTATGGCTTGATGGAGAAAGATAATTTCGAATAACTGATTTATGTGCTCTTAACACTAGTCAATGATATTTTGGATTCTATAATTTGTAGCTGAAAAAAACGGAAATGAATTTAAAAGAAATTTTTGCACAATCTTAATACACAAAAAAAACAGTTATTAACTAGTTTATAAACAAGCATATACGTTCGATAGATCCAAATATTTCTTGGTACTATTTGCCACTACCAAGAATCATATTTTAATCTCTTTTTTAAATTTTCTCGGTTTTGAGGCATTACCAATATACATTAGATATTATTTTTTTATATAATTAAGACTTTTTTATATAAATAGACATCAATGTTCTTTTTAGTTGTCTCAATTCATTTATTTTAAAAACTTTGTTTTGGTTGCTATATTTTTTTTTTCATCATGTGTGTCACTAATACCTCTTATACAATTCCTAAAGATATATTATCTTATTATAACGTGTACGTATTACGTATCAGTCAAATGCATCTTCCACATTCGGAAGATTTGTGATCTAAATCTTATGTTTGTTTCAAATTTTTTTTAATAAATTTTTTATTTAATACCAATTGTATTCTTCTTTATTGTGCATTTTTACAGCTACTTTACATCGCCCAAGAAGTCTTACAACTTGTTTGAAGGAGGTTGATGGGACCAACGGCTTATTAAGTGACTTCTGAATTGCCCTGGTAGAAAAAGAGCTAAAAGTTATTATTCATATTCGGGGATCGATTAATTGTAAATAACTTTACACTATCCACGTACTTTAACAAAAAAAATTACCATAACTTTTTCATTTTTTTTAAATAACATAAGGATTTAAATTAAAATTGCTTATATTTGCTTTTGAAACACATTAAAACTTTATTATTGATTAAGTAACAGGACACAATCATAATTAACAAATAATCAGTCCAATGTCTAACCTCTCTTTAATTGGGTTTATTTTTAGTAGTAGAATGCAGTTATTTTATTAAATTGTAATGTCTATATAATTGTTAAAAATTGATAATATCATAGCCTTTCCAACTAATTGACTAATAATAACACACTGTAATGCGCTAACATTTTGTCTAAAGTCTCTATTTGAATTAAAATTTCTGACTCTTATTTATCTTAATATACTGCAGTCAGTAACAAGTAAATCAGATCAAGTATTTTAACATTAATTTATTAGTATGTGCATTTGGTGTATGCCAAAAATGAAATTAAATGTCAAATAATAAAACATCGATTTTAATTTGTATATGTTTATTAATATAAACAACAGTACAAACAAATGTTTAATATTTATAAAAAGTAATTTAGATCAATATAGTATAGACGGCTCTATACATAACTATAGTACACAATATAGACCACTAAACTAAAAACGTCTAAAGAGATAGAATTAATTATCATTTTTTTATGATTTATAATAATTTATTTTATTATGTAAAAGGTTTTTAGTTAAAAAACGCATTTTATTGTATTAACAAATAATTTCAATTTAATTTTGGTTATTATATTTATGTAATTTTAATAAATATTATAATTAGTATTATAGTTTAGGTTTTTAATCTAATGACTTATTTATTAATTAATTAACAAACAATACAACAATCCTTCAAATACAGTATATTATCATATGTTAATTAAGGATTCGATTGCAAGAGTGCAATTAAAGTAAAACATTTACGTAAACTGCGAGCACAATTTACAGAGTTAAAATCTGCACATGAACAAACAATGCCGGGTGATAATTATACATGAACCATATCGCATGACAGAGCAACACGAAACAATTGTTATAGGCGCGTGTCGCATGGTTAAGTTTGGCTCAAGGTCCACCTTGTTCCAATTCCACCAGGAATGAGAACAGCAGGATTCCCATGTTGTTAATTATTGAAAATAAATTGTGTTTTTTTCCTTGTTCATCTAACCGCCCTCGTATATTCTTTTCTCTATCGTGCATGATCTTCTTACATAATACGTTATATGGAACGAAGTGAATCTTACATAATAAAAAGCATAAATACGTATTAGTTAGGTCGCCACTTTTCATTGTTTACTTAATCATTGTTACTGTTTAAGAATAAAATTATGCAAATTTATGTAGAATTGCAGTTTCCGTTAATTTGTAATTGTTTAAATGCTAAAATCCGGGTTTTAATTAAAGTATCACCTTCAATTTCGTTCATTGTTTTTAAATGTGCCAGTGAGCAAACGATTTAATCCTATATAATAATTTAACAAAAAAGTTTACATTGCTTATCTAATTTTTGTTATAAAAATCTTATTTGTAAACTAAAACAAAACATACTAATATATAATAATAATAATAATACCATTTTTACGGTTTAAACAAAATTTACATCTACATCTATTAAGTACTTAATGATGAATTACAAGCAATAATAAACCAATGTAAAAATATAAAATCTTTAAAATGTAATAATAAATAAACAAATATTTATATTTGTTTAAATTGTTTATTATTTCTAAAGTCGATTATTGCATTAAAGGAATGTATAGACTTTCTAAACAATGGTTTAGCGTTTATTATTTGATATCTGAAAGAGAAAATTTAAATACTTTGAGTAATTAATTTCAGACATTACAATTAAAAAAAAAAAAAAAAACGGAATTGGCTTACAATGAGGTCTTGAAAGAACTTTGGATGACACAATAACAGGTTGCAATAAAAAGTTATAAATATATTATAAATAATATAAAATTAACTTATACTAAGCATAATTTTCCAAAAAGTTTGAGAACCACGCAATCACACAACCAAAAAAAGCCCAAAGTTTAGCAAAAAAAAATTGTCTTTGAACGTTTGGTTTAACATGTGTTAACTTTTACTTTTGATTCAAGACCATATAATGATTTAATTTATGTTGCTATTTTAATTAAATAAAAAATAAAAGCAAAATCAAATTATAGAAAGATCCTAAAAACACTATTGGAAACAACGATAAGTTGCAATAAAAGTTAAAAAAATTGACATATTTAGTAAATTTGGAATAAGACAATTACCATAGTATTTTAAAAACTTAAAAGAGCTTAGTAGAGTAACTTATAAAAACCTAAACTGCTGTTTTACTAGAATGTTTTTGCTCATTTTGTATTAAAATAAATTATTTATGGAGAGTAAAAACACAATGAGATTTTGGAGAAAAGTGGACTCCGAACCACTGGAGAGAATTCATCACTCCATCAGAGAAGGTTTTAGCCGTAAAACCCCACGCTGGAAAGGCGGCTTGGTGAGTGGCAGAGCGTATTGAAAGTAAAAAGTATATCATGGTATATAGAAATCGAACCCACGACCTTCGGTACAGCGGCCGGATGCCTAGACCACTGCGCCACGCTCTCTCTTTTGTTAAATATTAAGATGAAACTCTATCTCTTTTTCTTCTTTATTTTCTGACGTCCACTCTTGGACATAGGTCTCTCCAAATATTTTCTACATTTGGCGATCTTGAGTCTTTTGAAACCAGTCTCTGCCGATGGCCGACTTGACATCGTCCAACCATCTTCTTTGTGGCCTGCTTCTGCTTTTTTTTGTTTTTTTTGACCGCCAATGAGTGACTTTGACTGTTCATCTGTCAATGTTTTGTCTAGCGACGTGTCTTACCCAGCACCATGTTAACTGAGCTATGCGTTCAATAATATTAGTCACCCTTGATCTCTCTCTAATTACATCATTCCTGATTTGATCTTTTAACAAGGTCCCAAGCATAGAGCTTTCTATCGCTTGCTGTGTTGTTCTTAGTTGGTTTGAGCTTTTTTTTTAAGACTTATTGTTTCTAAACCATATGTAGCTACTGGCAGTATGCATGCGCCGTAAACTTTTTTTTTTAAATTTTATTGGTATGTCATTGTTTGCTAATATATATCGTAATTTTCCAAACGTCGCCCACGTTAGATTTATTCGTCTTGTGACTTCAGCTGTTTGATTCACCTTTCCAAATTTAATGACGTGATCAAGGTATGTTTAATTGTCTACACGTTCAATTTCTACGTCGTCTAGCAAGATGTGGGGATTATCTGGACTCATTATTTTTGTTTTCCCTATGTTCATTTTTACCTTTATATTTTTGGATGCTGCAATTAGTTGTTGTAGCATCTCTTCTAGCTCTCCAGAATTGTTTGATATTAGGACTATATCATCCGCAAAACAGAGGTGATTGAGGTACGTTCCATCAATCTTAAATCCTTTTTGCTAAGCTTAAGGTGAATAGCTTTGGTGAGATACTACCCTCTGACGCATTTCTTTTTCTATGTTTATTTTATTGGTGGTTAATTCTTCTTCAATCTTGACGTGTTATGTAGCACTTTTATAAATATTTTCAATTATGGCAGCATATTTTAAGTCTATTCTTGCATTTCTCATAGATTTTAGGATTGCCCACGTTTCTACCAAGTCAAAGGCTATGTGAAAATTGATAAATGCCAGGTGAAGTAATACCTTTCTCTATTCCGGTGCGTAGTGTTTGTAAGTGGTCAATTGTACTGAATCCACTCCAGAAGCCTGCTTGTTCTACTGGCTGATAAATGTTTAATTTTTTTGTAAGCCTGTTGCATATGATTTTATTTAATAGTTTGATAGTTGCAATAGTCAACTGATAGGACAATAGTTTTCAATGTTTGTTGTGTTCTCTTTCTTAAAAAGGATAATGACATTTGCATTATTCCATTTTTTGGGTATTACACAATCTTTCAAGCATTTATTCAACAAGGTTTGTATCAATTTTTTTACCGTGTTTCCACCCAGCTTTAGCATCTCGGTTGTAATACGATCTTTTCCAGAACATTTGCCATCTTGCGTCTTACTTAGAGCAGTTCTAATTTCTTGTATTAATATTTTTGGCATATTTTTTGATCCCACGTTCAATACTATTTGGAATATTTGTTTTGAGTTTGAGATTACAATTCCTTGCTTGTTCTTGAGCTTGGTTATTCGTGTTCTTCCAGCTGAAAGTTTTGATTTTAGGAATTTCATATTAGAGTTATTTTTGATTGTTGTTTGAATTGTTTTGGTTTTATATCTTTGTATATCTTGCCATATGTTTTTTTTATTTGTCTGTTTGGTGCCTTATACTCTACTGTTCCACTTTTTATGTGTCTTTTTTCTTCCATCATTTCCACGGTGTTTGCGCTTAGTTTAAGATCTACTGGACGTTTTGCTCTTGAGCATGTTTTTTTTGTTGTTGTTTAAATACTGGTTTTTTTCTCTCGGCCAGCTGATCTACATTCATATCTGTTCATATCTATTATATCCTTCGATTTTAGGTATTTCGCTACATTTCTCTGGTAATTTTTCTTGCTTGCTTCTAACACGTTGACGGTTGGAAATCTGCAGATTTTATCAGTTTATTTCTTTCCGGTCTTAAATTAATCCGTATCGAACCGGCTTAGGACGTTCTTGCATATTTTCCGACTATTTGCTAGAATGAAGTTGATTTTGTTTTTTACCGAATTGTCTAGGCTTCTCCATGTCCATTTGCGTTAAAGTGGTTTCTTAAAAAAACGTGTTTAAGCAATATAGGTTTTCTTTTTCTAATAAGTTTTCTTTCTCTAATAAGTTTACAAGCAGTTGTTTCTTACTCGTAGTTCATAGTTCCCAACATATTCCGTGTTTGTATTAGACTTCCAATTTTTGCGTTAAAGTTACCTATAACTATTTTGAAATGTGATTTTTCCAATTCTTTTGCTTTTAAAACGCCGCGCTTGCCTGCGAGTAGGTGAATTCTGTTTTCAAGTTTAAAATCAGCCGCCCATTCTGGGTACAGACGCTGTCTGCAGCCGCTTAATCTGAAACAGATGGATTATCTTAGCTTCCACTTTCCCCTTTGACCTTACCAGCATGGGCGGCCTTACCAGGAGCATGTGTTCCGGCTGGCTTTACTCTCAGGATTACTGAACGTACTACGTCAAGGTGATAACCCCCAAAAAGAAACGACTTTCATAAAACCTATGCTGCTGTCCTGAACTTTAGATTTTTGTTGGAAGGTTAACCAAAGTTTACTGCACGTAGGCATTTGTTGTCTAGGCATTCAACCACTCTATGTGACTGATGTATGCAAGTACAACGCTTAGAAGAATCTTGTTTATGCTGGCTATGTTAAAACAGCAACTCTCTAACATAGACTATCTATTGTATAAAAAGGCCGGGTATGTACATAGCACGTACTTAATCGTCATGTCATCAATTTTACATCTTCTACACGTTGGATTGTTTTTAATAACAATCGTGTGCATAAAACTATAACCCTACTTT
Organism: Tachinus rufipes; assembly: GCA_963932245.1. NCBI lineage: Eukaryota > Metazoa > Arthropoda > Insecta > Coleoptera > Staphylinidae > Tachinus > Tachinus rufipes. Next base: position 36,471,599 of record OZ010742.1, on the reverse strand, counting down.
GTATTACAAAGATTAAGTGTAGGAAAATTCACCGTTCACTTACGTAAAACATTTTAGTAGAAAATGAAGAATAACAAGAATAAAAAAATGTATAAAAAACTATTAAAACTGTTTTAATAAAACATGTATAAAGTGGTACAACAATAAATGAATAGAATGATAGGACATATTTTCAGAAAGTAAAGCAAAAGAAATAAGATGAAAAAAAAAAACAACATTAGATTATACAAGACAAGACTTTAACCCAGAACATGACAGAATGGCGTGTTATTTCTAACAAATCTATGTTATTGATGATTCAAAAAGAAGATTCATTTGATTTTCTTTTACTTATTTTGAAATTTATATCAAAGTTTATTATTGACTATGTTAAAATATGATTAATTATTTGCCTGATGATGCCACTGTGTGGTGAAACATGTAGCAGTTTTTCAAATAAATCTTTGAAACATAAAACCATCTGTGTTTTAATTATAAAATACATAGTTTCATCTTGTATTCGCCGCATCAATTCAATATGATGAAACTGACAAATCCAATCTTAAAAACTATGTGTTTAGAATATATAGAGATTATAGCAGCAGTTTATGTTGTGTTGTTTATATTTTTTATATTCTGTAATCATCAGTCAACTAACTAATTAGTTATATATGCAGCTTTTTTGGTTTATACTAGTAATTTTGTAGCCTTAGTTATAAAAAGTCACAAACATACTTGATATAGTGGCGGAGTTGAAATTGCAATTAGAATCATTTACCAACGCAAATTACAAAAACCTGACAAGAAGAGTACTATTCTGGAGATTGAGAATATTAAATCTTAGTCTCGGCAGACTACCAAAACGGTGAACGAATGACGTCCACCAAGTCAGCAAGAAGAAATTGGCACAAGACAGACATAAATGGAAGGGTATGGAGGCTTACGTCCAGAAGTGGACTGACAAAGGCTGATAAGAAGAAGAAGGTAAATGCACTGATTTTATGTAAAATATATATTTTCGTATAAAATTTAACTTTTTAAATCTTATAACTCATAATAATGCTTGATTTTTAAAATCTAATAATCTACAGTTTTATATATTGGAATGGATGATGTTGTTATGGCTTTTTCATATGAATTTGTTTTTCATGAATAGCGTAATATAGTTTTCAATAAATCCACAAACAATTTGTGGCTAGATAGGGTTTCAATTAAGAGGAACCATAACAACAAGTATAAAACTAAAAATTAACATTTTACTACATACTTTACTGCGGTAAATAAAATATAAATCTTTTATGCTACTAAAAATAAACAATAATCAATAATTAATACAATTACATTTAATAGACCTAGTTGACAACAAAAACAAATTAAAACAGACAACCTTTAAATAGATTACATTCACGCATCAACCTTGACAATGATTGTGAAAAAATAATGTAGTTTGCATTTTGTTAAATTTAAAATCTAACTTTACACAACAAATTAGTTTATAACATATTTTAAGTTTCTAATTGAAAATTGCTTGTATATTTACCATTTAAGTTTGAAAATAATTGTCATTTAGATTTTGTTTTAATTGATATTAATTTTAGTTTTTCTGCTTTCTTTACATTCTTAATATTTTTAATTGGTTCGAAATTTGTACTTTTATATAAAACAAGTTTTTAACTACTATTTAAGTTATATATTATAAATATAATTCATATTATTTATTAAACGGCATACCGTATGTAGTAAATATTAATTTATAATTTATTGTTATAATTAACTGCATTAAACTGATATTCCGTTCAAATCATTTTTTAACAGAATTCTGAAGTTGAACAATAATGTGGTAACAGTGTTTATGTTTACATAAAATTTTAATATTCATCGGAAGATTATTATAAGCGTTTATAGATATTGGATGAGTGGCTGGCGCCTTGGTGGTTTATTAACTATTATTATAAGCTTCCGCGTTTTCAATAAGTGAAAATGGTCTTTTCATAAACAATCTAAACCATAACAATACTTTGCATCATAAAAGGATCAACGGATCCTTTTTATGTCAATTTATTAAATTTATATAAAAAATTGTTTGCATATATTGTACTAAGTGCTCGCAATGGCAACTATAGCCTTCTCGCAACAAAAGCTCCTCAATCAAGATTCAATTGAATGTGTATTATTGAAAGTATTATTTATTTGTTCCTACTCTAACTATATGCTTATCGAGATGACAGCTCGAGAGCATGTGCTTCTCATTAATTTCAATTAATATGTATGTTTGGTTATAAACTAGCGATTACTCATTGATATATTTCAATACTCCGATCCACAATATGCGGATTATTATTTTTTTATTCGGAATTAAATAAAATGACTCAGGTTATGTTATTTAATATATAATAAGAACAGTGGCGGTACGCGATTCTACCAGACATCAAATAATTCAGGTGTATAATTTATTATTCTTATTGAAATTAGTTCAGATCATCTATAACATCTGTTAAATAAAGGATTACTATAATTGGTTAGAAATTGATGAGGTAATGACCGCAAGTTTTGTGGTATTGGAGCATTAAAAATTAGAAATGTTTTTTTATGAAATGAAATTATTGGCCTAAATATTGATGTTTAAAATCATGTAAGTATATAAGATGACTATCAATATACGTGATAATTTACAACAAGAAGCAAACATGGCAATTCATAGTAAATATAATTTTCTAAGTAAAAACGAAAAATAATTTGCATACTAATTAGATATGATTTTAGATAAAGATAATCAATGTTTTTTTTAAGGAGATAATAATATTGATGATAGTAAGGTTTTTAATATCAAGCTTGTTATCAAAAATCTATTGCTAATGAAAAGTATTTTTGTCACTGTAACATAGAACAAAGTAATATTTCAAATAAAAAAAATTATTTTTTATAATATTTATTAATTAGTTTTACAAAAAACTATTTTTCTTGATCATTTGCAAATAATTAATTAAATTGTTTATTAATTATTTTGAAATTTTAAATAAACTTAAAGATAAATCAAGACATAAATACTATAGATAAACACACAATACATAGACAACTTCTATTTAATTTAAAATTCAACTTTACAAATTTAATTACTCACCATTGTTTAACTTAAAATTAAATGAACACATTATTAATTTAGAAATCATTACTAACAAATCTATCTTTGTATTCTTCATTTTTTTAAAACGCATTTTATCTACGTAGTTTTATTGTCACCTTTTTTTAAGTGTGAAATTAAAGCAATCTAACATTATATTTTATTTAACATAATTTATTTTTTTACTTTTTGTATTATTTCTATTTTTTTTTAATTTAGCTTGCTAAATTTTTTTTACAAATCTTATTGCTTTCTTTTGAAACATTTTATGTTTTTTGTCTTAAACTGTCTTTGTTATAGCGCTGGCAATTTGCAGAGAATACGTGCGGATTGTCAGTAAACATGGAGTGGTCGAACATACAACGTGCCTTCATGGTAGAGTCGTTTTTTAAAGTGAACGATTCCTATGTAGTGGCTATTCGACGTTTTTGCAACCATTAGAATATTCGGCGTGTACGTGATGCTCCGTCGACAAATTTAGTAAAATCGTGGGTTCAAAGATTTTGACAATCAGATTTCGTGGCAAATCAGAAGCACCCAGGTCAACAGAAGTCCATCAGAACGCCATCCTTACAAAATTCAATTAGTGCAGTTTCTGAAGCCTACAGACCAAGAAATTAGAACAAATTATTGTGAGACCATAATGAATATGTTTTAAGATGAAAGAGGCTTGGACAACATTTTATTCAGTGATGAGGCTCACTTCCACCTGGAGGGGTACGTAAACAAGCAAAACTGTCGGTATTGGGCCCCCGAGAACCCAAAAGAAAAGCACCAAAAACAATTGCATTCCAAGAAGGTAACAGTTTGGTGTGCCATGTTGTTTTTTGGAATAATTGGGCCCTACTTTTTTGAGGATGCCCTTGGCCGTTCTGTTACTGTGACAAGCCAACGGTACACTGCAATGTTCCACCAATTTTTGACTCCAGCTCTTCAAAACGTTCCTGGTTATGACCCAAACTGGACCTGGTTTCAACAGGATGGGGTGACGGCACACACTGCAGCAGCATCATTGGACACTGTACGTAAATTGTTTTCAGGAACTGTTATTTCGAGATTTGGGGATATCTCTTAGCCGCCAAGATCACCAGATCTTACGCCCCTTGACAACTTTTTGTGGGGATATTTAAAGAGTGTCGTCTACACCGATCCTCTAGCCACTACGGAGCAGTTAAAAAACAACATTCAAGAGGCCATTAACAATATTCCTATTAAAATGTGTCGGCGGGTATTTAAACATTGAAGAGCAGTATTGGAGGAGTGCTATGAGAAAGATAACCGACATTTGGAAAACATTGTGTTTAAAAAATAAAATCCGCATCTCTGTACTTTTTTAATTCAATATTAAAATTATTCTAACACTTTTTATACTGTTAATATAACGTGTTAAAAACTGAAATCTTCTCTGAGTCACCTTGATTTTAAAAAATAGTAGTATAAACCAAAATGAGCAAAAAGGCTTTATAAACTTGAGTCCGCAAAGTAACGGTTTTGAAGATATGGAATGTTGTTTTCTACCCTTAGAACAAAAGAAAAAAAAAAGATTTATTTTCAATCCATAATGCAAGCTAAAGACATTCGTTTTTTTTTATTATTCCGTTTACAATCAGCCTTGATTGTTTTTTTTAAGGATTGCCTCTAAATACAAATTGATTAGCATCGGAGACAAAATGCACCCTTGCTTAACGCCTCTCTTAACATTAATGTTTTTGGTTTTCAGGAATATTACTAATGGATTATGCTGGACTTTGTCGAAATCATTCTTGTTGTCTATAAAGTATGTATGTATCATTACGTTCACATCTATACATCATTGTGTCAATACGTTAATGCTAAATTGCGCCATTTCTGAATCCGAACTGCGTATCACTAATATCTTCTTCTAATTAGTTGTATAGTTTTTTGTGTATTATTTTTAAAAATAAGGCGTGGTTTTTGAGGCTTATAGTTTGGCTGTCGCTACACTCTTTGGCATTTGGTTTCTTTGGTATTGTAATAAATCTTGACCTTAGCCACTTGTCTGGCAATATTTCTGTTTTATATATGGTGATGTACAGGTTTGTAATGACATCAATTTGTTATTGGTACTTTACCTGGGCCAACCACTTTGCCGCCTTTCATGTTCTTGATGACGTGTATCTTTGGTATCCTTAAAGTTGAGTTTTTCTATGTATTCTTTTTATCTTAAGAACTTTTGTGCGTAGTTTGTTATAATTTTTTCCTTTTTAGTTTTTTTAATTGAGAGTGCATTTCTTTTCTTAATTTCCGTTAGTTTTTTTACTTTTTTGTAAAGATTGAAATTGTCCTAATATTTTTGAAACTTTTCAATTTCTTTGCACAGATACTCTCCTTTTGCTTCTCGAATTATTCTTTTGATTTTTTTATTAATCTCCATGTATTTTGTGTGCTTGTTTTTGCTTTTCCGCTTTTTTTCCATAAGTTGTAACATTTCATTCCAGGTCTTAATAAAATTTAAACTGGGTAGTGTAAGCTTGACAATCTTTTGCACTTTCAAGGGTTAAACTGCCAGTGCACAATTAATTTTTGGATGATATGTATAAAGTATTACTGCCAGATACAGTGGTATTACACAATAAATGTGTGAATAACAATATTTTATAGCTTTTCAAGCATGATACAGCTGTCAGTACCTTGATGACTTTACTGACTTTATATTACACTTATTTTGGTATATGTGTATAACTTTTAACATCTGAATTACTGCTATTGTGTAATTAAATCTATTTTTTTAGAATTAGTAAACTAAAAATTTTAATCTTGAAAAACGAACTAATCGTTGGGCTTGTGCATACGCGTCTTACAAAGACGAAAACAAGTTACTTAGAAAATAAAACTGTTGCATAGTCTAGATATTAATTGATTTCCAATTCATTTTTTCCTTTATCTATAATTTATTTTCAAAATACTTCTTTTTAGTTTAATTTTAATTTTATTATTATTATTATTTTTTTTTTAAATTTTAACCACATTTTTCAATTTTATTTTTTCAATGTTGCAGTATTAGTAGTACTAACTGTAATGTGCAAGTTACTTTTATTTTCTAAGTAACTTGTTTTCGTCTTTGTAAGACGCGTATGCACAAGCCCAACGATTAGTTCGTTTTTCAAGATTAATATTTAATCACTTGTGTCATGTATTAATGGACATTTGTTCTAATGTTTTAACTAAAAATTTATTAATAGTTTTTATCAACAAATATTATAACAATCTATAACTCTATAAGTCCATTACTTATCTATTTTTAAGACAGCCTCAATCGCTATATATGCATATAAATAGCAAAGTAGTACATTAACTAATATAAATAATAATAACAAATAACACTGTTAGGCCCAATAAATGTCCATAAAGAGTTGATGATTTGCTTTGGAGGTTTTTCCATACTCTTGTTCTTTGGTACCCAAAACATTTGTACTCTATTATTGCCAATGATTGCAGATTGTTTATACAAGCTATAACCAGTTTAGATGTTATTACTGGTAAACGCAATGTGTTTGCCGTTATATGAGCCGTTAAAAACCAGAGTGGATTCAAATTGTTTATATTAAAATTTGCTTTCTGACAAAGTTTAAAAATATTTTTTTGTATTTGGCTAGGTTGTTTGCTAATTCAGTACAGTACCGAGGTATTAGTATTGTTGAAAGGCAGAGTGGTACATGTGTGACTTAGACCACTCTGGGGTAAAGTGTTATTTGTTTACGTTGTATTGCGGTGCTATACTTTGTTTAAAATGAGTTTTAGTGAATCTGAAAATAAGTCATTCAGTGCTAGTGAAAGCAAGTACAAGCCAATAGAGTTTGAAGATTTGGATTCATAATTTGCTGGTAACAATTGAGTAGGGTTTTGTGATTTAAAAAGAAAACATAACCTCAATTTTTTATAAGAAAATCAACTAGTCTAATCTGACTAAACTAATACCGATCAGGCAAAAGATCAAGAAAAATGCTGATCAAACTAGGGTTGTTATTAAATCATAACGTGCAAAAAGAAAGCGTGTTAGAAAATCTGAAAAACACATTAAGGCAATTTATAAAAAGTCTAGAAAAATAAAATTGACTCGCAAAAACTTTTAATAATATAAATTGCAATTGCAGAAAATATGCTTTGCAAGAATAAGTGACGTAAATAGATAAACTGCCATTAGCCAATTTTTGGAAAATGAGTGAATTTTTTAAGAAAATGCTTTTATGTCTGGTTTAGTTAAACATAATAAAACTAAATGTCATTGCCTAAGAAACAAATTTAGAAATATAAAAAAGTTCAACAAACTAATTTTATTTAAACATTGGATATAATTTAGAAAAAAACCTTTCAAGTGTCAAATAGACGACTACAAAGAGCCTCTAAGCGTGCCCGTGTTTCTTCTTCAGGCAAAGATTTGCAAAGAAGACATAAACCAGCAAACAAGATACTACAGGAAAAGATATACGCAATCACATAAACAGTTTTCCGTATCAGAAGCTATCTACAGAAAAGTATTTCATAAAGATTTCTATTTCTATTTTCACGTTCTATTAAAAACACATGCGTAAAAAGTGCAAAACTGATGAACAGAATAACAAATATTAAACACACAGCTCACAAAGCACTTAAAATAAGTTTGACAAACGATAGGTTTTTGTCAATATTGAATAAAGAAAAAAAATATGGATTTACAATTGATTTGGAAAAAGCATCATTTCCTACATTAACGTGCTCAGTTGCTTATTACAAATAAAATATGTATGTTTACAACTTAGGCTAAAACTGAAGCATTACGAGGATCACATGAAATAGCATACGTAAGCATATCTTAGAAAATGCAAAAAATCCCAATCACATCATTGCTTATAGCGATGCATGTGGCGGACAAAACCAAAATTTTAAGCAATGTATGCTTTGACTTAAGCTCTTAGCGGATACGAATACACAGATAATAGATCATAAATTTATTTTATTCATTTTTGGACATTTCTTCTTACCAAACGACCGGCATATTTGACACATAGAGCAATATGCCAAAAACAAATTAAAATATATATCTGAAGACTGGTGCGCAATAATAAAAAATGTAAGTCTAGAAACCCATTTGTTTGCATAATAGAAAAAAGTTATTTTTATACCACAAACTTATTGGGGGTGTCTGTAACACCTGTGTAAGTGATGAAACCACAACCCAAATGACAACCTCACCTGCACGCGGTGCACCCTGCTGGAGAACCAACAAAGCTCTGTCAACCGAGTATCTGCCGGAATAAACTGATTCATCTTGCTGGTCAACTGCTACGGGCAGACAAACCAGCAAAAGTAAAGGCAATTACTTGTTCAAGGAATGAGAAATCATTCCTAAAGGCGGACAAACTAAATGCAGACAGAAAAGGAAAACTACTGCATTAAAAACCAGAAAGGTATCTTTAGTACAATCATCATAGTACATCAAACAAACACAGCAATTATGACAATATTTAATACAAATTACTTTAGAGCTAAAAGTCTCCTAATTGGATTTCCGGGGGGGGACAGTAGCAAACAAAATCATAAAAGTACCAACAAATATTATGAAGATCGGAACGTAGAATGCAAGAAGCCTCTTTGCAGCAGAATAACTCAGTAACATAGTAAAATAAATGAAAAAACTAAATGTAAGTATATTAAGAGTAAGTGACGTTAGGTAGCCAGAAAATGGCAGTTGCACAACAAGCAACTGCACGTTTTATTATTTAGGAAACAACGACCCAAAACATTTATATGTAGTTGGGGTAATTGTAGATAAAAATATTACTGGGTCAGTTCTGAGTTTTACACCAAACACAGACAGAGTGATGTTGCTTCAACTAAAAACACACTTAGGAAATATTAATATTATAGAAACATATGCATCAACAGCAGAGAAAGAAGAAAACGAAGTTGAAGAATTTTATGCAGAACTAGACGACATTTATAGAAACATAAAAACCAACGAGATTACACTAGTGAAAAAAGTTTTTAATGCTAAAGTAAGCAAGATCAAGGTAAAAGCACACACAAAGTTTTGGACTGGGACAGAGGGGATCAACTGATTGAGTTTTGTCAAGACTACATTCCGGTGATAGCAAAACTCAATATAAAATTAAAGAATATAGCAAGACGCCAAAAAAACTATATTGATTGTAAGTTTCCTAAAATTCAGAATACAGTAAAGCAACAGGTAAACGAATGCATAAGAAACATTGGTATACTTGACAAAGCTAATGTGGATGAAAAGTGGAAACAAATACAAACAAATTTGGAAACAATAGCTAAAGACTATCTAATCAGCAAGAGAACCAAGACAAAACCCTGAATAACAACATGAATCCTGGATCTTATAGAAAAGAGTAAAAAGAACAAAAGAAAAAAGGATAGTTATAAGACACTACATAAAGCGGTACAAAGAAAAGTTAAAGAAACCATAGAAAATTATTTAGCCGCTTAATGTATAGAGATAAAAAATTTAGAAATGAAATTTAACTGCTTTAACATGCACAAAAAAAAAGGAAATGACTGAATGCAACAAAAATAAATCTGTTGGGAATATAATCAAGGACACAGACGGACGTATAATAACCGACGTGAAGGACAAACTAAAGAATTAGAAAAAATACCTGTTGCAACTCTTTGATGTCAAACAACTTCTGAAACCTGCATTACATTCAGACAACGTTAGACTAAAAATATTAAGACCGGAAATAAAACATGTATTGGAAACTATAAATCCCGTGAAAGCTGTTGGTCCGGACCAAATACCTATAGAATTTATTAAACTTTTGATAACAATGTAATTGAAATTCTCTAAGACCTTTTCAATAACATCTACAAAAAAGGGAAAATTCTTAAAAGCAATGGCTATTATCTACTTTTGTTCTTATACCAAATAAAGCAAATCTACACTTTAAAGTTATTCTTAAAAATCATTTACAAAAAGATATATAAAAGACTTGAAGAAAGCATAAGCAGTACTCAATTTGGATTTTGCAAAGGACTAAGCACAAGAGAGGCGTTTTTTGGCATTAACGTTCATTTCCTGCGTTGTATAGATATGAATAAGGTGAAACATAATAAGATACATCAATTACTCATCAGTAAAGGCATTGACTGGGATGACGATAAAATAATCATCAATCTATATTAGGGCCAAATGGTTAGTGCTAATGTTAAAAACCAATACACGGAGGAAATAGAGATCCGTTGTGGCGTAAAGCAAGGGTGCATTCTATTGTCACTACTATTCAACTTTTATAGTGAAAAAATTTTCACCAAAACCTTAGAGGAAAAAACATTAGGTATAGTTATAAATGAAAAAGTGGTGAATAACATGAGATATGCCAATGCCACCGCCCTACTTACAAGCAATTTTAATAACTTTCAACATCTTCTACAAAAACTAAATGATCGATGTAACGAGTACGTTCTTAAAATAAATCCTTATAAAACTAAGCTAATAATAATTACAAAGTTTCCACATAATCATAATCATATAAATCTAAAAATAGGGAACACCGTTGTAGAAAATGTACATACTTATAGACACTTAGAAACATGAATAAAGAAATTGGATGATCAAACAAAGGAGATACGAGCACAAATCAAAATTGCCAGGCTAACATTTATAAAAATGAAAAAGCTATTTACTAGTAGGAACATTAATATAGAACTTAGGATAAGGATGCTGCGGTGCTATGTATTTTCTACACTGATGTATAGAAGTGAAACATGGACTCTCAAAATAACCACATATACAAAATTCAAGCATTTGAAATGTGGTGCTACCGCAGAATGTGGCGTATCCTCTGAACAGATAAAATCATTAACATTGAAGTGCTAACCAGAATGAAGAAAGGAGCAGAGGTTATTAATACTATAGAAAAGAGGAAGCTTTGCGCACTAAAAGAAAAAGTAACACGTCAAAAGATAAATGAAAACAATTTTACTGTAGCCTAGTTGCAAATTTAGTGGTTACTTTTTAAGAAATTAACCAAATAAAATGTTCTATAAAAAAATGCTGAATAAAGATTTTATATTTAAAATGATTAATTTGCAACCAAACAAAGAGCATTTTGACATTTTAAGAATTTTGTTTTGCAATTACTGTACAAATCTTCCCTGCTAATCAATGACAAAAAAAAAAGAATATGGAAGAACTTTTTTAGTATCTTTAGAGATTCACCAGTAATTTTTTACAAAAATTATTGGCGGTAAAAATGTTGAAGACATCGGTCCTCTTGAGCAGGAATCGGCAAACTTATTTTGAAACGGGCCAGAACGTAAAAATTTTAAGAGTTAAATAAGGTCATTTCTTTTGTACTTTCAACAAAATCCAAAATAAACGTTGTAGTAACTGTAGTTTTACTTTAGTAATTATATACGCTGCAATTTGTTTGGAATTGAGTGCTTTGCAGGCCAAAAAAAATGGCGGGCAGAAATGACCCGCGGGCCTTAGTTTGCTGACTCCTACTCTTGATGAACAAAAAAACTAACTTAAAAAAAAAATTATTTAATAATATTGTATGTTTAAATACTTTATAAATAGCAATAATATTATAGTTTTAATATAGTTTTTTAAATTTAACAAATAAGAATTATTTTTTCTTAAAATTTACGTTAGTCTTATTTAAACACAAATTTTGCAACAATGTTTTTATTTTTTGTTTCACAATTTTCCAGAAACGTTTGAATTTTAGCTTTTTTTACCTCAAAACAAAGTTTTTTGACTTAGCCCACTCTAATTTTCAACGGCTTATATATGCCACCTCTGGTGTCACTTTGGTACTTGGTTTTATTTGTATTTGTCTTGCTACTGTTTAAATGTATTAAATAATTTTTGGATGCAATAATTTTTTTATAAATTTGGTTTTATTATTAGACTTCTTCTTTGTCTATTATATATTTATTTGTTGTTTTTGGTATGTGTTTCTATTTAAGTGTGCAGCTATTACAAGTGTAAAAACAAGTTTAGAAAAGTTTAAACACAAATTTATTGTTTATTTCAATATTTTATACTCTTGTTACTTTTTAAGTTTTGACTGAAATAATTCTAATAGGGATTTTTTTTAAATTAGAATTGACGTTGTTGGAAAAAATTTGTGACTTAGGTATATTGTTAAAAGTTTTATTTTTAATTTTGTTAGGTAAACATAATATGTGAAAAACCCTGTTGTCGAACGATTTGATCAAAATCCGTATTGAGTATCTGTGATAAAATTATTCTGTTCTAAAAATATTACAATGTAAAAATTAATATATTTAAATTTATCTTCATTTTAAAGTTAAGTTTAAGTAAACATTTTTTTGAATATTTTGGAAATGTTTTCTATATGTTAAAGCAAATATTTTGATCAGAATGGGAGCTAATTTATTTGTAAATGTTTTTAATAGAGTAAGTGAAACTTTATCTATACCATGCCATTTAGTATTTAATTTAAAAAGATATATTTTGACAACTTGTCGTTTAAATTTTTTTTTTATTAATAACTAGATAACTAGATAATTTTGATCACTTTGAACAGAAAGTACTTACAATTTTGAATTATTTTTTAATAAATTCAATGTTTTGTAGAAGAATTTGTAATTTTTTAAATTAAAATTATTAAAGCTTTTATAACAAATTATATTCATACAAATTTATATATACATATATAAGTTAACAAATTGAAATTTTGTATTGGAATTATTATTGCATATTAATTAATTCATAATATTATTTATGCAATTTATGTTTAATTATGTATAATTTTCAATTGGTATGGAAAATAATTGGCTGTTGGAATGATAGATGTTTATCTGTTTATAATTGATTAAACATAAGATAAAATTCATTTAGATTTTAACCCATAAATATATGTAAAATATTAATAACATTCCAACTGAATATGTCCAAACACTGCTGGGATGAGAAAAAAGCTCATATTTCTCAAACCAATATTTGTCAATTAAGTTGATGGAGTGTAATAGCTCGTCTAATTCCCGATTCTATTATAATAATAATTTTATTGGCAATAATATAAAAATACAGTTTACGATGTAAACGAAGGCGTCTGTATATTTAATAAAACCATTAAAACTGCGGGTTTATGCTCACACTTCAACGTAAATGAACATTCCATGCAAAAGCATATGTTTACGATATTAAATGCAGTTATTAATGTATTAGAAATACTTATAAATTTTCTTGTATTTAGTGTGGAGCTGCTATGGGACAGCTTGAGATCGAATGACCACACACACAGATGCGGTTTGGATTACAACTTTAAAGCGTCAGGACGAAATAAAACGGGAATTTACGGGGGCGATAAATAGCGATTATATTTATACAAGAACGGCGGGCGCTCTCCGCATCAAAATAAAATAAAATTACAAGGTAATAAAAGAGGACGCCGAGGTGGATTTTATATTCGGCACAATTTTATTTTATTTTATGACTCATATTGCTACTAATGTAGATCTCATTAATTGCTATTTCAAATATACGAACTTATAAATAATAAAAGAAATTCAATAAAATTTCAATTTTATACTCTATTAACCCTGCTGTTTTCTTCCCGATCATTATACACTTGTGTCTCTCAGGTTGTAGTCCCCAATATTTATTGTATAAAATAATTTTAATCTTTAAAATTACCTTTAATTTTATACGATTATTGAAGCGCCTATCAATGTGTATAATCTTCCAATTTGACTATGCCTTATAAAATACGATTTTGAGAGGTTTTCAGAAGTGTGCATTTTGCGCCAGCTTTGTAGGCGTTGATTAAGTGGGGTGGCGGTTGAAGAACCACGAGTTTTCCTTATACAGCAAGCATCTTGATAAGTCTTTTGTACTGAAAAGATTGTTTGTCTTATTCCGCAACACAAGCTAACTCATGATCAGAGTGATTTTGATTTTTTCAAAGAAATTTATTGCTAATACCAACATGTGATCCCTGATCGGAACAATTCCTGCATCAGTTTTTAGTTGTGTATTTTGTTCGTAGTAAGGTGCTTTGAGATTCCTTCTCAATGTCTTATTTTGAACCATTTTTTTTCTTTTTAAGATAGAACGATGCAGCCATTCCATTCCATTCATGCTGGACATAGCATATGTTAATATTGGACAAAAAGTTTGTTTTAAATAATTGCAACTTGTTTGTAGAGATCATGTTGCTGTTCTTGATTAAAAGTGGAGTCAACATTACTTGCCATTTTGTTCTTATCCAAGATGGTTTTAATATGTAATCTAAGAATTAGTCTACGATCAAGCTCTACTCTTAGATATTTTGCAGTATACATCTATGGAATTGGACCGTTGTTGAGATAAACGTTCTCATGAGAAGTTTGTGATATTTAGTAAAAATATTAGTATTTAGTAAAAATATAGCCTTGCTTTTTTTGGATTGATTTTTAATTTCCTGTACCAAAACCAATTTTTAAGTGCCTCACATGCCGCTTGAAACCATAGCGTGATGACTTTCAGACTCTTTGAAATGTACATCAGTGCCGTGTCGTCTGTATACTGCAATTTTTAGACGTTGAATGATGCATGGTATGTCAGCTACATACGACTAAAAAGCATCGGTGATAGAACCAAACCTTGAGAAACCCCTGCCTTGATAGAACAAAGGGTAGACACATGTTCAAACAGCTTTACGGCTAGTGTCCTGCCTGTCAGATAGGAAGCAATAAGTTTAATCAATCTAGAATTGAAACGATGCATTTATGCAAATAAATATAATAAATATTAAATTGCGCTTGCTGGCGCTAGCAGTCGTTTTTTAAACTATTTATATATACTATAGATTTTAAGTTTCAATTACCGTCATGCAAAAAAATGCGTTTGGCATCCCAGGACGTAGTTTAAATTTGTTATAATATTTTTGGATTTTGCAACGTTGCCCAAACCCAACAAAAAATAATGAACAGCATAATAAAAGCTTGGTTTAACCCGATTGTGTTTGTCTACTTAGATTATCTGTACTCCAATTTTTATAAAATATTTTGAGATATTAATCTTAGTTCTGGATCAAATTAAAAATGGCAATTTATCAATGAATGTTGAGAAATGAAAATTCTGTAAGTCTGCTTTTAAATATTTAAGATTTGCAGTTGGTCGTTATGAGATTTGAACTGACCCAAAAAAAGCAAAGACAATGTTAGAATATCTTTCTCTAAAACATTTACTAAAATAAAACAATTTAATTGCAGGTGCAGATATTACCAACCACTACTTGTTAATATAATTTTACAAAAAAAAAATCTATTGAACATTAGCACGTTAGTCCATAATACTTTGTTATTCCCGATGCGTTGTCTAAAGCACTTCTTGTTAAAATTGGTTTTACTGATGTTGATGCTACAGCATGCTCAAATAACGCTTAGTATCAGAAAACGCTGAAAAATGTTTTAAAACTGCAAAAAAATCTGAATTGGCTTGCCAAATTTTTATCTGTTATTTAAACATTTTTTGCCCAAAGTAAGAACTGAAAACAATGCACCAGACTGATGTAGTCTCAGAAAACTCCAAGCTGCCGTTTTGACAGAATTCTATGTTTTGTCTTTGTTGTTCTATCTTTGTATTTTTAAAACTTTTTGCAGATTTAGAAAGGACTTACATGTGTTTCTTTTGCAAAAACAACGTGGCTTAATAAAAAGTAAAGTTAAACAATTTCTTTCAAACATCTGCTGCTACTTAACATATTTATACCGGTTATATTATCAAACAATTAGACAACAAATTTAATCTAGCAGACTGGGAATAAAAAGTTGTTAAAAACCTTTTTATAGCTTATTTAGACTCTAATTACTCTATTACTACTTGCCCTAGTTATACTGTTGAAAGCAATTCTAAAGTCAACAAAAATATAAATACACTTGATTTTTTAGAAGAAGTCATTTTCACCAAAATCTAAAAGTTAACAAAAAAGAAGTAGAAAAAAAATTATTGATTTTACAAATTTTGAACAAATTTGAAATATGCTTACTTGGAAAACTACGTCAAAAAAACGAGTGAAACAAAAAAGAGTGCATTTTATAGAAAAATTACTTTACTGATAATTAAAAAAAAAGTAAAAATACCTTTTTTGTAGTAAATTGTCTAATCTACATATTTTGTTACACTTATTTTGCTATGAAAACATTAATTTACTAAATTTTTGCAAAAAACTCTTTTTGTAACTTTTTGACATCGAAAATTTTTAGCAGGAGTCGACTATTATACGTGCATGAAAACAACAATGCAAAAATCCATACAAAAATTTAATTTGTTTGAAGTTTTTCCTTTGTAAAGAGAACAATTTTATCAAAATCTGTTTAACATTAAATCTTGCTGTAACCGCTACAGTTGCCAAATGCATTTAATATCTATCAAATTATAATACTGTCTTGATAAAAATATAAAATAACTAGTGCGTATTAAAACTGCTTCAAAAAATTTTGTATAACTATTAAAATATGCAGTTTTCGGTTAGCAATAAACTTAATCAATAAAAACTCTCAATAAAAAGAAAGTGTTTTCCCATACAGAATGAAATATGTATAGATTAATAAAAGTAAAAAAGCACGAGAGAATTCATTATAAATGAACTGTATAAAATTTAAGTGTACATTATTGTTTCGGTCTATAGTGAATAATCGGTTTAAATATTAGGGTTCGTTAGTAAAGGTGTGTCTATTCCTAACAATATCGTGAACCCCGATATTCGTGATCATAATCTGCACGCGCATCGGTTCTCTATATCGATACATATAGATTAATATCGCACTAATCGCGGGCCTCTGATTAATGTGGCCGATCGCGGCTGATTTCGAACCGATAAAGGATCAGAGGCGCCGCTCGCGTGTGAACTTGTAGATATTCTAAGATTCTCTCCACAATAATATATTCTTTATCCTTATCGCGCCTGTTACATTTAAATTAGTTGAAGTGAAATATACGCCGCGCTCGAGATGGTTTTATTGAAATATTATTATATCCCTCCGCTTCTTTAACAATACAATGCCATGGAACTATTTCTCTCATATATCTTAACATTTTTATTGATACCGTGCAATCATTTCAGATCAAATATAATAAAAGGATAATTATTTTATATAAGTGCTTATTACTATAATTAGATACAACTAATTATTAAAGAAATAAAACTAAGAAAGAGCTTATGATAAAATTAATCATATTTTTGAAAACATTAAATATTTAAAATAATTTAAAAGAAGGAATTTGTTGTATATTTAACCTTTAACTGGCAACGTAAAATATTGTTACACTAACGATAAAGGTGCCATATGTGCGATTGCCATTTTAAAACCTTAAAAAATACAACATTTTGATCAAATATCTAAATTTTATTGGTTAATTTAGTTTAAACATGTATTTGACATTACTAAAACAGTAAAAAAAATTTACTTAATAAAAAATAAAGCAGGTTACAAAAAACGCGGGTTTACGCATGATAGTACAAAAATGCAAAAGAATTAACAATATTTGAAAAAAAACATTTTTGTTCATTTTTACATCAAAATTTTGATATTATCGTTTATCTCTTTTATTTAACTTTAATTTTTCAGATAATATACTTGCTTACATAATAATAATTATAATATTAACAGTTAGGCAGACTTAAAATTGCAGGGGTAGATAGAATGCCAATAGTGATCAACATTGCAAAGGAACTTTAATAAAAAAAAATTAGAAAAGATGGAGGAACAATTTAAATTTAAAAAACTGAATGAGGAGGAGAGTCATAATTGGTATATTGCTATGAAAATTCAAGAGTGGTAGCTATAAATGAAAGTTTAAAATTGTATTGTAGGTAGAATAAAAGCTGGAAAAAACTGTTGAATATTTTTAAAAACAAATGAGTAGATAGGTTAAATGAAAAAGTATCAGATTCTTTTAAGATTGTTAAAAAATTAAAATAAACTATTGTTTAACTTTAACTAGCAAAACAAATAATAACGTAATGCTAGAAAAAGAATAAAGAAATTGAATAAAACGTGGTTGATGAACTCTATTAGAACTAGGGTTTTTTTCTATTATAAAGTATATAGGTGTGACCGTACCCATATTGCAACATCAAAATTATTTGTCGGTGTCGTACAAGGTGCCGTACCATTTATAAAAAATATTTAGTCAATTCTCTAAAGATGTCTAATGTACTCAACAATTTATCAAAATCAAAACCTGACTTTTCTTAACAAATTGGGTTTGCTTTTTGCCGGTCTTAATAGTTTATATTCAATCTATCTTTGGTTATAGGTACGATTCTTACTTGCTAAAAACAAGTTTTTCTCACTCTAATCTATAAAATATAGTGCAAAAAAATATATTTAATTATAAATTGTCCTCAATAAATTTAGTTTTTAAACTAGCAATATCTTATAATCTGTTGCTGTAAACATTTTATATATTAGAATATCAGCTTTTAGGATTTGTCAAGCGTAATTCTAAAGAATATTGTAACTTTTGTACTTTAATTATTATTTACAACGCTCTAGTACGTCTTTGATTCCAGAATTGTCAAAATATGTAGTCTTTTTACATTTTTTTTTGTGTTTTGAAAAAAAGTTTTAATTTTGACATGACAATAGTTTTTAAAGTGTTAGATTATTGATTGTACTAATTTGCTCAGTTTATTTTAAATACCGTACAGATTATGAGTAGCACTCTGCTCCTACTCGTATTTTATGGCATACAATTTTGTATTAAATTTAAATATTTTTGAAATTGTAGATTTACACTTATTTGTATTTCGTTGACTAGTAAGTAAATATATAAGATTTGAAGATGTTAGATAAACAATGTAAGAAACATTTAGTTTAAGTAAAATTATTAAAAAGAAGACAAAGGTAATAAGAATTTAAGAAACTGAAAATAAAAAAGTGTATCAAGAAAGGCACTGGAAAATGTTGACAAAAACATAAAAGTAAACGGAAAATACATCAACAACATTTGCTTTGCTGACAACGCAGAGCTGACAGCATTGAAGACCTCTAATACTTAGTCAACAAAATAAACATCCATAGCAAAGAGATAGGACTAGAAATAAACATCGATAAGACTAAATTTATGGTAATTACAAGAAACCAAGAAACATTCATAAGTAGCAGAATAACAATCAACAACACTGCTATAGAACGGATTACTAAATTCAAATACTTAAGAGTATGGTTGCACGAGAAATGGGATTCTGATAAAAAAATAAAATGCCGTTTTAATGAAATACAAACAGGTGCTGATCAACAGTGAATTTGACCTAAACTTGAGAATACGTTTTATACAATGTTACGTATGGTCAGTGCTACTGTATAACATGGAGGAGTTTGCGGTCAAAATTACAACCATGAACAAGTTAGAGGATTTTGAAATGTGGACCTTTTGCCGCTTACTGAAAATCTTGTGGATGGATAGAATAACGAACGAGGAGGTATGAGCTCAAATAAAAGACCGTGAACTGATAAAAAACGTAAAGTACAACTAATTGTTTAGAGCAAGATCAAAGGCAAAAGAGGATTAAGTCAAAAAACGTGGCTGCGTAATATTAGAGATTAGACTGGCTTAAGAACAGTTCAAGAACTTTTTTACGCAGCAAGAAACCAGGACAGAATGAAACATGTGATTGCGAACATTTATTAGTGGATACGCACCGGAAGAAGAAGATCAAAAAAGAAATAAACTAATACAAATAAAAAAGCACGGACGTTTGTATTATATTATTGTAAAACAATATTTTTTAAATTGGTTTCTGTAACTAACTACAATTATTGAGTTAAAAAATATATTTAACTTGTTTTTGAAAACACAAAAAATTATAATATTACTATGACTAATAAGATATGAGATCACAATTTACTTTGTTATTGTCTTTGGGAACTGAAAACGATTCGGTAAAGGGGAAACATCTTTAAAATTGTGTCGGTGATACATCAAACCCGGCCGATAGATCCCAGTTTTGTGTTTTATTATTTACCGGGTTTTAGGCAACTTCTTTGAAATGTTTTCTAGGTGTAAAAAAATTTTAGAACTGTTGTTGTGGTTTCTTGGTGCATAATTTTAGGAACTTCTAGATGCAACCTTGGGTTGCTTGGTAAATTGGTAGGTGGCGTGAGAGTGTGGCGTTTGTTGGTCTGCAGGTAGTTTTATTAGTCTTGTTAGTCACCCTATTGTAGGGGTCCTTGTTGTTATCAGTCTAAGTGGCCGCCTAAATTACAACTCTAAGGGCAGTGTGTGCAATGTCGCAAAGCACGTGCAGACTACGTTTTAGTAGTACTTGCTGTAAGAGAGGAAGTTTTAATGGTGTGCAAGTAGTTTTTATTACTTTTGTTAGCCAGTTTATTGCAAAATTTTTAGTAATTTTGCTTGATTGCTCTGTTGTAAACTTTGTTTAGATTTTTTTCTTTAAAGTTGTTATTATGGTTCTAACTAATTAGTAATTTGTCTGTCATTTTGTTTTTGCTATCTGCACTACGTTATGTTCTTAGATCTATGTTCAATAAAGGATAAATAATAGCTTTATTATTATTTTATATTTACAACAAGAAAATGACTTAACCTTTTTTACATAATTACAAAAAAAACATTTTTTTTTGGTACTAAGATTTTTCTAAAATTTTATCAAATTTATTAACAAATTGATTAGGTTAGGTTAGATTATAGTTGCGGCCTTTTTGTGTAATTGTTTTGCAGGCACATCTCGACTTTGCTGAGCTGTGAAACAGATGTTTCTTAATTTTGATGGCACGCTGGCAGGTATAAAGGATAACTTGGAGTTTGCTAGATAATGCGTTTGTGATAGATTTTTTAGACCTGGATAGTAGCTGTTGAGTTTGTAAAGTTAATATTTAAAAATAAAAATCTATATATATATGTAGGAAATAATAATGTTCAGCGGCAAATAAAACAGTCCCACTCTATTTAATTCACCTGTAGGTTTATTGTCATCAGGGTTTTTTCTTTATGACAGATTAATTTATTGCCTATTACATCTACACTCTTGATACATTTCTCTATAAATTAACTAATACATGTAACAGTAATCAATATCGGTATAATATAAACGTACAAAACAATTAATAGCGCGATCCTTACTTCTTAACTCTTGTACGTGACCTTCGTCTTGTCGGTTCAGTTTCGTCTCTCTCGGGTCGGGCGGTTCCAAGCGTCTTGTATCGTACAGGGGCGTCCGGTCCTACAACTCGGCCATCCGTACTTTCGATCTCGTCCTCGTGGTCGACGCCGGTTGCCTCATCCTCGGATTCGTCATCTTTTCCACGGTCGCCTTCGGAACAGAGTGCCCACAGTTTCACGAAGTCGGCTGCAGTGGATGTCTTCTTGGGACCCTCTTCTGGACCAACTCGTTCCACGTCGAATCGGTCGTGTCTTTTGACTCTGGTTACTCTTTATGGACCTAGAAATTTACGTTTTAATTTGCCCAAATTGGTGAACTGGGTTTGCTTTATGGCGATGAGGTCACCAATCTGGTAACTTCTGGCCAGCTTCCGTCGTTTGTTGTAGGTTCTTTGGTTCTCTTCCTGCAATTTCAAAATCTGCTCTTTAGCAGCCTTCCGGACTTCTTCTCGATCTTCCAGGAACGTTCGACGGTACTCCTTTTGTATTAACTCTTCCAAACCAGGATCACTGGGATGACGCATCTGCACTCCAAACAACAGTTCGAATGGGGTCGTGTCGATGCTCCTTTGGTAAGTCCTGTTCAGTGCCCTTTGTACGTCTTCTACATTTCCGTACCATTTTGCCTCGTCTTCCAGTGAAAGTTTCGTAAGGATGGGAATTATGGTTTTGTTCATTCGTTCTACCTGACCGTTCGCACGAGCAACTCCCGTGGTGATGTGGGTCAGATCGATTCTTCTAGTTCTGCAGTAATCTTCAAAGGCTGTAGACGTGAAGGCGGTCCCTCTGTCTGCGATAATGCGCTTTGGATTCCCAAAGGTGTGCTTTTGGACCTCAAGCTTTGCAATGACTTCTTGACTTGTCACCGTTTTCGTAGGGTACAACCAGACAAATTTGCTAAATCCATCAATGATTACAAACAGGTACTTGTATCCCTTGCCTGTGGCTGCCATAGGACCAAGGTGATCGATATGGTAGGTAGTAAGTGATAGCTCATCCTTGCTAATAGGATTCAGGAACCCTTCGGCCTTTTCCGTCTTCTTTTCGGATAGGATGCATGGGATGCAGTTCCTCACGCATTCCTTAATCCTCTCTTGCATCCTTGGAAACCAAAATTCTCTGAGAACCAGGTCCTTGGTCTTCTTGATAGCAAAGTGACCATTGTTCTCATGGAAACTCTTTACGATGCCAGCTTGCATCAGCTCTGGGACGACCAGCAATGTCCTACCCTCGTGTTCTTGGTAGAGCAAGTCGTTTCTCAACACGTACTCTTTGTATGGTCGACCAGTGGATAGAAGTTGCCTAATGACGCATAGATGCTCATCTCGTGATTGCGCAGACTCCACGGACGCAATCAGTTCATTCTTGACGACTAACATCACACTGTTTCGGGATAGAGCGTCAGCATGTTTCATCCTGGTGCCAGGTCGGTGCTCGATGGAATAATTGAACTCGCTTAACAGCAAGGCCCATCGTGCGACTCTAGTACATAAGTCTTGTTTCTTCATCGTTAACGTAAAGGCTGAGCAATCAGTTGAGATTTTGAATGTCAACCCGAGTAGGTATACTCTGAATTTTTGTAAAGCGTATATGACGGCGAGAACCTCCAGTTCGTAGCTGCTGTACTTTCGTTCGGCCTCTGAGGTTTTTCTGCTCATATAGAAGATTGAGTGAAGTTTACCGAAGTCGTTCTTTTGTAACAAGATCGCCCCGAATCCGTCTATACAGGCGTCTGTATGCAGTTCGGTGACCGCGTTTACATCGTACATCCCCAGGACTGGTTCTGTCGACAGTATTTGCTTCAACTTCTCAAAGGCTAGATTTTCTTTGTCGCCAAAGGTAAAAGGAACATTCTGTCTTGTTAAGTTGCTAAGGGGTCTTGCGATTATCGAATAATCCTTAACAAACTTCCTGAAATACCCCGTCAAGCCTAGAAAGCTTTGTACCTGCTTCACCGTAACAGGTTTGGGAAATTTCATCACGGCATTCACTTTTGCTGACGATGGCCTTATCTTTCCGTCTTCGATCCGATGTCCCAAATAATCGATGATATTCGTTAGGAACTGACACTTCTTCCATTGAATTTGGAGCCCATACTCTTCAGCCGTCTTTAAAACTATGGTCAATCTCCTCACTGCTTCTTCTTCGTTTTTGGCGAGCACTACCAAGTCGTCCATGTAGGTTAGTAAAATTCCATCTTTGATGTGTTCTCTGAATACTTCGTTGATGAATCTCTGGAACTTGGCCGGCGATTTGCACAAACCAAATGGCGTCTTTATGAACTCGTACTGGGCTGTTGGCGTGACAAAAGATGTATATTTTCGACTTTCTTCATCAATTGACACGTGGAAGAATCCGTTTTTCAAATCCAATGTACTAAAGATACGGTATCCTTGCAGACGATCTAATTGGTCCTCGATCAAGGGCAGAGGGTATCTGTCCTTGACGACTTGTTCATTCAGTCGTCTGTAGTCTTGGCAAATTCGTACTGCTCCGTCCTTCTTCTTCACCAAAACGATCGGACTCGCGAATTCTGACTGGCTAGGTCTGATTATGCCTTCTTGTAGCCATTCTTCCATCTGTCTGTCCACTTCGATTTTTTCCGCATGTGCCAACCTTCTGGGTCTGTGATAAATGGGAACTTCGCTCTTCAAAATGATCTTCATCTTCAACAAACTCTCCTTCGTCTTCTTAGTTGGATCGTAAGTCTTGTGTAACTGGTTGATCTCGTCTCTCAGGTCAGCGTTGATGATGTGACCTAGATCTAGTACAGGTGCTTCACATACAATGTTTAACATCTGTGCTTCGTCATCGCAAAGGTCGTCGCACACTTTTTTCGTCACCATTATCCCATTTGCGTCCATCTTGATGACAGCGTTCTTCAAAAATTCTTGGCCGATGACCATTGGGATTTTCAAAGCGTCGCTTGGTACCACGTACATTTTTGTGCTTACCACGACATCGTCGACTCCAATGTCAATTTGGAAGTTGCTTAAAGTGTCAACTCTGCTGCCTCTAATGCCTGTCAACGTTATTGTATCGTTTTGTAGACGTATTGGACCCAACGTCATAAAGGTATCGCGTTTGATTAGGTTGATGTCGCTTCCGGTGTCAAACAATGCAGGTATAGACTTTCCTCGTATGTTGACATCTTTGACAGCATGGTTCTTCTCGTGGTTAATCAACATGGTGCTCTTGGTATTGGTATCTTTTGGTTTGGTAAGACACACCCCCGCCTTGTGTCCAAATTTGTTACAGTTGAAACATTTTACTCCTCGTTCCTTGAACGGACAATCCTTGGATACGTGGCCTTTGCTTCCGCATCCATAACAACGCATGCGCGTGCCTTCATCTTTCGTGGTTGGAGGTTTTCTGCCACTTGGCGTTTTCACTTTGGTGTTAGGAGGTTTATCTTTTGAGTTTGATTCCGTCGTAGTTCTTCTGTGCATCGCTTCGTAGAGTTTGATCTTTGCTTTAAACTCTCGGAAGTCGTTGGCTCCGTACAAAATCATTTTGTTTGCAGGATCACCTGGAATTCTATCAAGGATGTATTGAATGGTGGTTTCTGGTTCGATGTATGCGCGGCTAGCTATTTTGCGCATGACCAGAGTGTATTCTTGCATCGTTTCCTCTTTCTTCTTAGCTCTGCCCATCAATGTTCTATGCACTTCCGCGCTGCTAACTTTCTCTTCAAATTCCCTCTTCAGTAAAGCCTTTAATCGATGCCAGATAGTTATACCTTTTTCGGACTGAACTAAAAGCTTTGCAAGTTTATCTAGAAGTTTTTTGGCATAGATCACTTTCTGGAAATCGTTCCAGTTTGCAAGTTTAGTTAATTCTTCGAATTCGTCAATCCATTTCAATATAGGATATCCATCCTTGCCGTTGAATCGTCTTATCGAATCTTCCATATCCCTAAAAGCGATCGAACAGGCTGCAAAACGGTTCCTCATAACGTCATAATTTCGAGCTACAGCACCTTCATCGTCGTCGTTGGCGTCTCCAGCTCTACTGTTTTTCTTTGATTTCGTCTTATTTGCATCTTTCGTCTTATCACTGTCTTCTAACCCATCTGATCCGTTTTTTCCGTCTTCTTCGTCATGTTCGTCGTATTCGTCGTCTTCACTTTTTTTTTCGGCTTCGTCTTGGTTTATTTCTTTCATCACTTTTGTCTACGATATTGCATAGAAATGTCAATATCCTTTGCCGAACATCGTCTTCGAATCCGTCGTATTCGATATTGAGTACATGACACACTGACACTAAATCTGCATACGACAGTTTTGCTTTCATGTCGTCTAATTTTAATGAGTACTCATCTGAACCCGTTTTGTACGTAAATCCTTGGAATTCTCTTAACATCGTTCTGTTGAGTCGTCGGTTCGGATCATCGCATATTATTCTAAATAATACCCGCAACGTTTTACACTGGAGATGCGTAATATTGTGGTCAATATCGGCAATGTCCCCTAAAGCGGACATCTTAGCGCGCGCCACTGTAATACCAGCTGTACTCAAGACTTTACTCACTGCGTGTTCCGTATCCCGGATGAGCCCCCAAGTTGTAGGAAATAATAATGTTCAGCGGCAAATAAAACAGTCCCACTCTATTTAATTCACCTGTAGGTTTATTGTCATCAGGGTTTTTTCTTTATGACAGATTAATTTATTGCCTATTACATCTACACTCTTGATACATTTCTCTATAAATTAACTAATACATGTAACAGTAATCAGTATCGGTATAATATAAACGTACGAAACAATTAATAGCGCAATCCTTACTTCTTAACTCTTGTACGTGACCTTCGTCTTGTCGGTTCAGTTTTGTCTCTCTCGGGTCGGGCGGTTCCAAGCGTCTTGTATCGTACAGGGGCGTCCGGTCCTACTTATATATATATACATATATATGAACATGTCACCAATAGCTCTTCAATAAACAACAAGTAAGAAAAGAAAAAGGCCAGACTTACATGAAAATGTTTTATGTTTTTATTTATTAATATTGTTGATGTTGTTGTTATTTGATAATGACAGTTGGTGGTATTGGTAAATTCATTGAACTACTGGAAAAATTAGCTGCAGATATTAAAGAATCGTCTACATAATTGCTCGTCGGGAATTAATCTGATAGTATATTTGGATTGTTCCATTTTGTAGGTGTCGTTTGCACGCTGTTTGACGGGAAAATACTAATCATTTCTATTCTAATAGAGTAGTGACTACAAGCATAATTATTGGTTGCATATTCTTTTCCAGTTATTAACTGCTTTGGATGATAAAGCTGCTTATATTGAACTCTTTTGTTCACAATAAATAAAAATGATTTATAATAACAAAATTGAAAAATTGTCATGGTTACGCTTACTCTCTCTGATCGCAGCCTCCCGATCAGAGGAAAGCTTTTGATGACAAGGTTTCAAACACTAGCTGGTCTTTATTTTGGTTGGTTGATGTCTGTTTAATGTTGTTGTTATTTTGGCTGGTGGTCTGCCTTGACTACACCTATTTTATTGTGGATTTTAAGAAGTGTCTAATTTACCTTCTAAAGCTTAGTGCTTACACTCCTCCTAGATCATACCTGAAAGTTTGAGACCGTTAAGCTTATATATCTTTTGTTTTAATAGTGTATTTTAGGAAAAGATTGGTTAGGACGCCTTTACAGGGTGTTCAAAAAAGATAGTAAAATATTTAAGGGGGTGGTAGACGGAACCACAACAAACAAAAAAGTCTTAATAAACATGAGTTGTCATAACAACGGTTTTGGAGATATGGAACATTATTTATTTTTATTATTTGTTTTTCTCTTCATTTTTTATTTTGCAAGAGCGTGCATTTTTTTGTCATAGTTGGCTAATGTTTTGTGAAATAAACATTTAGTATTTGACAGTTGTTGTTAGTGCACAAGTTTTTATTGTTATTGGTGGTTACTCTAATAGAAAACTAGCCGATATGCATTTTATGTATGGTCGTGCTAATGGGATTGCCACCTAAGCGCGACGTCTTTATGTAGAAGCTTATCCAAATTTCCAGATTCTTTTATATTGTATGTTTGGAAGAATTCACCAGATGTTAAGATACCGGTTTACTTCAGTGCTATCTTTCCGGCAGACCAAGGTCGGTATTTACTCCTAGAGCTGAACAAGAAATTATAGCACGGATTGAGCATAATCTAGGGACAAGTGTGCGGAGAATATCAGCCAAGGTAAGAATTGGTGTTACTCTTGTTTGGTGAACTCTCCACAAGCAGCTGCTCTTTCTATACCATGTACAACGAGTACAGGTCTTAAAATTAACTGATCATCAGGCACGTTTAGTTTTTTGTTGCTGGTTTTTACGCAAGGACGCTGAAGACCCGCAGTTTTATGCCAAACCGGGTTCACGCAAAATTGAGTTGTTAATTTTTATAATGCACATTGTTGGGTCGACAAAAATCCTTATGTTGTGATTGAATGTGAACATTTGGATGGGTATTGTAAGCAAGAGGTTTCTAGGTTTTGTTGTTTTACCAAACCGATTAATAGACGCTACTTACCTCAACTTTCTGCAGAACACAATGTATGATGACATTTCTTTGACCCACAAGCATCAAATGTAGTTCCAGCATGATAGTGCTTCAGCTCATTTTTTGATTGCTGTTAGAGAGAATTTAAACCAAACTTTTTTACAAACTAGTTTTATAGCTATTAAGATCGCCCAATTTAAACCTTTTTGATTTTTTTCTTAAGGGATATTTAAAATCATTAATGTAAAGAAGAAAGAGTACAAATGTCATTCAGACCTGTTCCTGTTGAAAAATAGAAAAAGGGCACTTCAAACATCTTCTATAACTCTGCTCTTTGTAAAAATATATAATAATAAATAATGTTCTATATCTTCAAAACGATTGATGTGCATGTTTGCAGACGTTTCATAGATTGTATACGCAAAAGTAATTTGAGGTCTGATGATAGTGGTGTACATTCTAATTTTGTTCCGAAGCAAGATGCTGTTTTGCCAAAGATTTTGATCTAACAAGTTTTGTTGTGTTTAAGCTTTTTTAAGCTTTTGGATTGATGAAGGCCAAACAAGCTATTTTGTTTTTTATTTTTGTTGAATGTATGTATGTATTGTAATGTTTTACTTATCATATTTACATGTACTTAGCTAAAATAATTAAGTATTTTGTTGCTTGATTTAAAAAAGATTTGAGGGTTCTGTTCGGAATTCTGTTAAGGCTAGAAGCAAATCGAGTTTTCAGTTTAGAGATATTTTGTTTGTATTTTTTTTGCAAAAACACTGTTTGCAAATATGGTTATTTTTTTTAAACAAATGCAACGACTTAATATTCTGGAAGTTTGAATATTTTGAGATAGAATTATGCGTATTTTTATGAGACCGCGTTGAGTCTGTGACGGAGATTTGTCTATAAATACTTCTTTATATTATATAGATTATAGATACTTTCTTTTCACTGTTTTGGACGGTTCCGAACAATTCTGTGCTTGACGCCCCATGTACTTTTCAATGAGAGCGCGACGCCCCAACTTGTTCCGAGTTCTCGACGGTTCATCAGAACGGTTCTGGGCGTCAAGCCCCGGAAGCGCGTTGCTCATGAAAGGAAAGCAGTAATGACTTGATTATATATTCAAAATCAAAAATGTTTTATTATTTAATATTAATTAATTTAATTAATTTCAAATACTCATTTTAGTTGCTTTATCATCTTTTTAATCGAAATACTGCAATAACATATTTATTTGAAACACTGCTATCAATACCCAATTGTTTAAATAAATTTTATACTGTATGGCGTTAACATGCTCAAATAGCTTTATTTTTTATTTTTTTGATAAAAGTTACGCAGGGCTCTGAATAGGAACCGTGTTTTTAGCTCATTGATAACTTTTAATAGCCTTAAAAACAATGAAGCGGCTAACTAATCAATAACACTTTTGTTGCTAAAAATTAATTTAAGTTTTAATTGTTAATTAAAAATTATAAATTTAATTAGACAATAATAAAATTGTTTATTAAATATTTATAATTGATAAAGTTTATTGTAAAATACGGAACAGATTCATAAATAAATTTTATGACAACCACACCAAGTCTAATTTAAAAAAAGCATATTGTCATTAGAGTAGTAATGAGTCAATATATTTTTTTTAGATTTCATAAAAATGAATTATTATACCTATTATAATAATTTTTAAATAAAAATAAAAACATTAATACAATAACTTTGATAACTTATTATAATTATGCGCAAAATGGTGCATCACTTTACTAATGTAAATTATTTAATAGACAAGGTTATCGTAATCCAAAGACATTTCGAGGTTTGTTATGATATTTATTAATTAACTATTTGAATATTCATGCACGTCAACTTTTCTAAAATGTTTAATGCAACAGATCAATTAGTTCTGTCACTTGAAATTATAATCAGTCAAATTTTAATTGCTAATATTTAGTGATGGCATTAACCTGATGCATCGATGAATTAATAACAGGTGTGATTGTTTTCGATTGCACTTATTGAATAAATATTTAGGTTTAGAATATTGTATTTTAATAACAAAGTTGTTGACAACGTTTGCAATAATTGAATTAAATTATGATTTAAAATTTTTCGATATTCTATATAATGAACGAAAAGTTCCGCACAATAATAAATTTTAATATCTCATTATGTGCGCATATTTACATATATTAATCGACAACTAGACCAGAATGTCACCTGTGATTGATTTATGTGTAAACCACAACCGCTAATGTTAATTGCTTTAACATAGACTAGTTAGTTATTCTTAATTTGAAAACATTAAATTCATTGGTTTGCGAGAATATTACATCTCGCTTGTCATATTTTATAATGATAGTACGGTAAATATTCCGCAAATATTTTAAAATAATAACTTTACTATTCAATTTAGATCGGCTTTGATTTACGCCTAGTTTTAATTTAAATTGTAAATAAAGAATAGTTTTATAATGTGTGTGATATTTTTATAAGGCTTGACAGGTGACAGAATGGTATAGTTATAGTATGTATAGTGTCGCGGGTTGGTCTGAACTGCAAAGGCGTTTATTAATTAGTCTGAAGCTCACAATGGAAAGCCAACATTTCTTCGGCCACCTCAGCCGCTACAAAACGATAACAATTAGTTACCTCAGTGTAGGCTTCATTTAGATGCCTTCGGTGCAGTGATGAAGTATTTGTATCATGTATGATAATTATTTTTCCACAGGCTGCAATTAACCATCAACAACTTTATTAGCCGCTCATAGCACGGCATATATTTCGCATGTGAGAAATTTAATAAATTCGCAACTCACGTCCGTTTTGCGGACTGCACCGAAGGGTACCTTATATATTAAATACTCAATAACGTAATTAAATAAAACAGCATTGTTTAATTACATAATATATCTTTGATACAATAGGTAGAACAATGATGCAAATAGTTCTTAGGAGTGCTTAATTCATTTAACAATGGTCTAGGAAGTGCGCCGCATATACAATATCGATATAAATACGTGTCAAAGTAATTAGAGATCATAGTCATGTAGAAGATGTCGTGGGAACTGAACGCTATGTCCCACCTATAGGTCCAGTAAATTAGTAATAGCAGATATGAATGTGTCGGCGGAAGATATTCAAACGGCCATTGAAGACACGCATTTTACGTGCTTTACGGCTAACAAACCTCACGCGGTTTTTTTATTTGGTCTCACAAGTAGAAAAAAAAAACAATGAAAAATAAAAGTAGTGATTTATGATAATATTACAATTGTTTTACTAAAATAACATCACTGTGAATAATAACAAATTAGAGACATCTAGAGAATTAATGAGTATCATCTATTAGTATAAATGAAACTTAATACATTTATCTTAATGTTGAAATCTGTATCAATTTGTTTAATGTTATTAGATAGTGGAAATTAATACATATAATGGAGACAGTCAGATTGTAACAGGATGATAGGAAATATATTTTTATTTCTATTTATTTATTTTACAGCATTATTTATAATACTATTCATATAATTTAGAGTGGGTGTAAGCATTTTACAAATCAACATTTTCTTCACTAATGTGCAATTTTATTTTGTTATATATATATATAAAAAATAACGATGAATCATATTTCGTGTGCCGTGAACAGCGATTAATACATAATTAGATATATTCTGGAATATATACACATTAGTTCTAATGATTGAAGGTTACATACATAAATAATATATGAAATTGTTAATGCATTACCCAATCAGGATGTATTAATAAATTACTTGGAGCACATCATTTGCCGCCTGAATGAGGAAAGAAGAAAGAGCAAATGAAAAAAAAAATACAATTTATTTTTAATTGATAATTAAATATGCCCGTTTGTTAGAAATAAATTCTGCGTTTAGTGGGTGTTATATACGGAACATTCCTAAATGGTCATTTATCACCTGTTAATTCTGCTCTCCACATGGAGCCAGATAAGAATATGCTAATATGACTAAGGTACACTTATTACGCATGCTATAAATAACTTTCTAAAAGATCTCGTGATTCTATAGCGCACTTTTGTTGCCTGCATAAAAATCCTATGCTATGCTATTGTAGGTGGTACCATACTATTAAAATTAAAACGACAATTAAGTGAAGATATACGACAAAATGTATTGGTGCTGTTATATCCTTATATTTATTGGTCATATTTAATCGTTTGTATAGCCTCCTGCAACATCAGACCAATATAGATTTTGAGTTATTTTTTTACTATTATGAAGTACAATTTACTATTTGAATAATAAAAAAAATCTAATTACATTACTTATCATTATTAAGAACTAATAAATATAGTTTATTTATTACAAGTCGTAGACTTACTGTGGCGATGTAAAATAGCCGTAAAAAGCATAATAATAATAATAAACAATCGAATTAATGCAGTTATTTTTAAAATATTAGTAATTAAATATTCATTTTTTGATTAACATTACTACTTAATCATACATACTAAATACGGGTGTTTGCTTTAGGTTATAGGAAACAGCAATAGGCAATAGCAATAGTAACTAACAATTTTTAAAACTTGAGTTTTGAATAGTACTGGACCCTGACTAGTTGCTATTTGGATTTAAGGAAACACACAGATTGTGATCATATGCGTGCTCTTAAAATCCGATTTAATAGACCAATAAAATTGAAAATTAAAAATGAACATCTTTCTAGTTGTCACTTTTTAACGAGTAACTTAGAAAACATTTTTTTTATAAAAAAGTAACAATTTTATTAATATTATCTATAATTTTTTTCACAAATTGTGTTTGAATAAGTATTGACACAATTTAAACTTAAAGCACGAACCTTCTGCAGCAGTAAATTTTTCTTTCAAATAGCTCAATTTCTTACTTGTAACTATAATGTCGCCATCATGTTGGTCTAAACATTTATTCTGTTTGCTAACGAAATTTTATCGAATAGTGATAGTGGTAGATTAAGGTACAACGCTGAATTAAGTCGATTAGGTAAATTGTGAGCTAATTACGCAATTGTTTAAAAACCCACACCAAATGTTTAACAACCATCTTTGATATGATGTTTATGGATTAAATGAGGGTTTTCTTTTTTCCATTCATACATATTATGAGTATTGACAATACTCATCTTTGTAAAACTGGATTCATCACTTTACAAAATACATTCAATGAAATTTGTTTTAATAAAAAAACAAATTGATTAATGTGCTAATTTTCATAAAAATAAAATTTAAAAAAATAATTACTTTCAATTTAAAAACGTACTTAACAATATTTTACATTATTAGCACAAAACTGCTAAAACATTATAACTATATATTGATAAAACTGTTAGATTATTTCACGTTTGTTATTTATTCTTTACCACGCGGTTTGAAACCGATTAATTATAATTCAAATAACTGATACTTAAAAAGATGTTTTGCGTTGCGATGCAATCTATTAAAATTCAGCTAACATTGTACTAGAAATTAATCAATTCACCAAAAAAAAAAAGGTTTAAACCAAACTTTTAAGCTATACATTACACAATTATTATCATATAGACAAATTAGTATATGGGTAATTCCTTTACTTTTCTAATTTGAAAAAGTCGACTTCTTGGACTTTGTTTAAATTTTAAGGAATTAAAATATGGATGAAAAAATGACATTTCTAAAATTTTGGACTTTAGATTATTGCCTGTTCAAAGTAACTTATAAAGGTCAGAAATTTTACAATTATTAGCTTTTGTATCTCAAATTTTGGGACTTTGGAAAAAAATAAGAAAGTTTACAATGGCTCAAAATTCCTTTTTACATGTATTTGGCAAAACGCTTTAAGTCGTTCGTCCATTGGGTTGGTGGTCTATCTCTACTTTGTTTATCCGTTTGTGGCCGCAATTCCAGGAGTTTTTTTGCCCAGCGGCCGTCTTGGAATCTAACAAGGTGTCCTGCCCATCTTTACTTTAGTCTAGCGACTCTGTCGATTATGTCGCAAACAAAAAAAATTTGTTGGCGGATGTGGAGTTTTAGAACTTTGCCCGTTCTATATTCTTTTGTGTCACTTTTAGTTGTAAGGGCAAGGCTTTAGTTAAAATTAAGGTTTCTGCGTTATTTTTTTTTTTTTATGTTTGTTTTCCAAATGCTGCTCATCCTAGACCTACTCTACGTGTTATTTTGCAAGTTTGGTTGTCTCGTCTAATTCTAATTTTGTGCCCTAAGTATTTGTCTGCATCAACTCGTTCAATTTCTGTATGCTGCACTGTGATATTTCCACTGAGAACAAGGTTTGTCATTAGTTTAGTTTTAGTTATGTTCATCTTGAGACCTACTTTTTCAGATGCTTTTTTTATCTTGCTAAACATGGTCTTTGTTTCATCAATACTGTCAGATATTAATACGATTTTGTCTGCAAATCTCAAGTGACTTAACTTTTCTCCAACCATCATGACTCCGTAGTTTTGCCAAGAGCAGTGTTTAAAGGCTCATTTGAGAACGGCGGTAAATAGTTTGGGAGAAATAGTGTCGCCTTGCTTGACGCCCCTATCAATTCTAAATTTTAAGTTTAACGCTTGCAGTCTCATTTGTGAAAGTATGTTAGACTGTTTTTGCTTATCGATAGTCAATTCTGCATTGTTCTAGAGCTGCTAAAATTGCAAGTAGCTCAACGATATTGAAAGCTTTTTTGAAGTCAATAAACGATAGAATCAGGGGTTTATTGTATTCAACGCACTTTTCTATTAGCGTTTTAATTACTTACAGATGTTTGTTTGTACTATACCCCGCCCTAAAACCAGCTTGCTCTTTGGGCTGATAAAGGTCAAATTTGTGTGTTAGCCGTATAGTTATTATTTTTTTTTAAAAGCTTATACAGATGTTGTAAAAGGCTAATAGGTCTATAATTTCCAAGTTCAGTTATATCTCCCTTCTTATGTAGTAGTATGGTTATTGCGTTGCTCCATACGCTGGGTATAGTATTATTTTGTAAACATGCATTGAACAACAATCTTAATGTTTTTAATAAAGCTTCTTTTTCTAATTTGACTGTTTCTATGACTATCTTATCTTTTGTGTAAGGTTATGTCCAGCAGTTCTTCGGAGCCTTGATTTATCACCTTTTTGTTTTGTTTTTTCCTGTTCTGATTTACACGTTCTGGTCTGTGAGTTTTATATAAAAGTGTGTAAAACTTTTGTGTAATTTGTAGAAGTTCATCTTGACCCGTTCCATTTTTTAGTTTGAATATTTTGGATTTATCATTTGATAGGTGTTTTCTTAGTACCATCATACTCCCGTTTTGTTCTATTGTATTTGTTACTTCTGTGTTGTACGCTTGTATATCTTTCCTCATTTCTTTTGAAATTTTTCTGTTTAAGTTTCTTAGATTTAGTGAGTTTGCCTCTTCCATATTTCATAGTTGTCGTTTTGTTGGTATTAGGTTTTTTTGTGTTGTTACTAAGTTTGTTTTGTTTCTAGTATTTTATTGTTTATTTCTTTGACTGTTTTATTTTTGTGGTCAAAATGTTCTAGATCAGCCGTTATAAGTTCTTTATACTTATCAACTTCCTCTGGGGGTGTCCAATTAGCATTTTTTTTTTATCAATTTGTATTTTTCCTTTTGTAGATTTATCTGAATATTTGCTCTAACTAGTCTGTGGTCGCTTTTCGTTGAGAAGTTATTCAATACGGTTACGTCTCCAATTACTTGTTTTTTATCCGTGATTATGAAATCAATTTAATTTTTTGTTCTCCCATTTGAGCTGATCCACGTCTACTTACAAAGTTTATCAAGTATAGGCTGTTTTGTGTCAAAAAGTTCAGATGCATTTGACCCCTTTTATTTCTTTCCTCTATTCCATGGTTTCAAATTGTCGTCTCGGTTGTGTCTTGTTTTTTTCCAACTTTTGAGTTAAAGTCATCGGTTAGAATGTGTTATGTTTTCATGAAGACATTCTACTTCTTTGTCTTTGTAATTAGACGTTGGCTCATAAGCTTGGACAATTTTGATGCTATATCTTGGATTTAGTTTTAATATCAGGCAAGCAACTCTAGGTAATTTTTTTTTATTTGGATTATATACTGCGCATGTCTTTTGTGTACAAGAATACCGACTTCTCTTGTTGATGTATCGGAGTCTCCAAGGTGGTAAAAAATTGTCAATTTTTTTTTTCATTTGCACTTTACATATGTCTATCACATCCCATTTGATTTTATTTAGCTGATTTTTAATCTTGATTATTTTGGTTTTGGTCGATAAAGTTTTTGCAATGTATGTAGCGATGTTTAGCTAGTAAGTTTTGTCTTTATATCGGTTTAATTTTGAAATTGTCAATTTATTGTCACTCCCAGAATTCTTAAAACGGCCTGAATGATCAGGGTAGGATTTTGGCTTCTTGGCCCTGCCCACCTGGGGTGAATCGTGTTTATAGTTGACATTATATTTCAGTTCTATTTAGAAGGCTTTTGGCATTTAAAACGCTACGCTTGCCAGTTTTTGGTTCAGCCGCCCATTCTGGGTCAGACGCTGTTTGTAGCCGCTCAATCTGGAACAGACGCTACTGTGTTGGTTTGGTCTACAGCCGCCCAGTCTGGGTCAGACGCTGTAGAAGTGTCAGTTTTTGTTTTACGCCGGGTATTTTTTAGTTCCCCGGTTCCTTCCGGCAAGCCGGCGAGATATCCCGATTCCCAAGTGACGCACCCATAGAGAAACTGACAAACCCTAAGGGCATAATGTAGATATATACATATAAAATGTTCATAATTTATTTGCAGAACAACTGCTGTCTATAATTGTAAAAAGTATAACAATAATTTACAAATTCAGTTTTATTCTTTTACTTCCATTTATTTATTTTAACTTATTGCATTTTTAATATTATTCCTGCATTTTTATTTATACTTGGTTGATTTTTTTTACATATTCTTTTTCATTATATCTACAGTTTTTTTCTATTTACGCATTTTAAATTTTTCTGTGTTTCTTATTTTTTTTTTTCTACTATATAACGTATGTATGCAATATTTATAGTCGTTTTTTTTTTGTTGCCTTTTAAACTCGGCTTGTTTGTCTCTTAAAATTCTATTAATTTCTAGTTTTTACTCAGCTTTTCTCTTAGTATCTTTTAGATTTTTGGATTTTTTTTTACATTTTATTGGATTATATACTATTTTCTTATCTTTTTTGTATTTACATTTTGTTTTTTATCTACATCTGGCGTTTTCTATTTAGTTAGTTTTTTTATTTGCTTTTATTTATTCTTTGTTATTTTATCTGACTTTGTTAAAGTTTTTGCGTTGTTTTTTATTGTTTTTATTTGTTGTAAAAACTCTTCAATATTTTATAAAATCTGAAAATGTGTATCACATCTTTAACAAAATTGTTGTTTTTTCTATTTAATAATAATATTAATAATTAACTTTTTTTTTTTTTTAAATTTAATTTTTCAATTTATTCTTTACTTATAAATAATTTGAATATACATAAAAAAAATAAACTGATGGCTTTGTCATTTGACATCCGGCCGAAAAAAATGTCTATGTAGTTTAAATTGTTGGAAGCTGTTCCATAAACTCCACAATGGGGTTGATGTGTTTCTTTATCTTCTTAAGTGCATCTATCACTGTTTTTTTTTTGGTTTTTTCTAAAAAATTACTTCTTACTGCTGCGTACTCATTACAGTGTTGTAGTAGGTGTTCTGTCGTTTCAGGTAGGTCGCACTTTATGCAATTTGGAGAGTCGTTTTGTTTAAATAAGTGTTGTTTCTCTGCTGTCATTCCATGTCCTGTCCGATATCTATTTTTTTTTTTGTATAAGTCCTTTTTTTTATGTTAAGTTTATCAAACCATAGTTCATTTAAGGGTAAAAAAGTATGCAAATCAGTAGGCGAGATTCATTTAGCTTACAGTTACAATATTAATAGAAGGTGACGTGGCTATCTAGACGGAGGAACGTGAGCAAAAAGAAGAGACGGGTCTGCAGAAATAGTTTACCCAAAAATACCCGGAAATTTCAGAAACCATGGACAATGTTGGCCTGATCAAAATTTTAACAAAGATAAAGAAAGGAAGAAAGTCATCAGGAAAATGGGTTATGAGATTGAAGAGAGGCAAGGATGAAGAAAAAAACTTTAACAGGCTTATCAAAGCGGAAAAAGACCTGAAAAAAGGAGGGCAGAAAAACCTTGCCATACAATGCCCAAGTTAGGTAAGCCTGCCCAACTAGCACAATTAGTCGCGGAAACGTAGTGGCAATTGTTGTAGGAACTTTAAAAAGCTTTGCCACTTACTATGGGGAACTGGGGAATATTTTGTCGGAGACTGCAACGTAACGGCAACTTGCCTGGAACTTGTACGGGTACGTTCAAAGGACGTAGTGGTTACGTAGCGGCGTCGTCGCGGCGTAGTAACCGTGTTCAACATGGAACTTCACTTCTACTTTTTAAAACTTTTAATAGTGCTTGCTTTGTCTTGCAACAGACTTTGTTATTCTTTTGTTTCATTCCTACATAATCCTTGTCTGGTTTACTTAAACACTCAAAAACAAAATAGAATACTTAATAAAAAATAATAAATTTCGAAACAACTTGCACTCTAATTCCCGATGGTCTGAATTTCAAAACTAAAACGAATGCTACTTTACTGATAAACATAAAAGTGCCAAGTTAAAATTGAACATTGCGCCATTCAAAATTGTATGTTTATATTAAAATATTGTCTATAAAATATTTAATGTCATGTGAAAATATAGCAGGTAAATACTAAAAACATTTTAAAATAATTATTTCGCAATTACACGCATTCATTTGTTATATTTTTTGCAGAAATTATAACAAATTAACCATTTTTCAGTCTTTATGACATATTTTAAAATAATATTGTCACAGGTATTGTCCATAAACATGGCGAATTTTTGAAAAAGTAACTTTAAAGTGGTTATTACTAAAAAGGCGACTTCAAAGTAATCGTCACTTAACAATAGTGGACCGGAACTATGAATGTGTAACTTTAAAGTAATAATTACTAAAAAGTGCCAAATAGAACTGCAATGCCACTTTAAAGTTCCCTGTGGGTTCTCACAGTACCACCTGAGACTCAAAACTTAAATTGGGTGGTTTTAACCTTACATGGCTTTCTCAACAAGTGTCAAGTACAACCACAACCTAATGTTGAATTAAATTAATCCTGTAAATCTATTACATAAACATCGGAAAACATAAATTTCTGTTATACACTGCACTTATCAATAATGCTGCACTCAACACAAATTTTTAGGTTAACTTTTTTAATATTATATTATTACGCACCGCTTCTCAATATTGGCATATTGGGAACTGCTTGGTGAAATCTTTTTTATGGTGATTTTGAAAGGTGACACGGACTTTGTAGTAGCCTACAGCACTATTACATTCAACTCTGCAGATAACGACAACGTTATTGACACTAATATATATTACTTATAAGTTCCAGGCAGTTAAAGTTGCGCTGACGTCAGTCCCGAAATTGTCGCGGGAACTATCAATGCTACTTGAAAGTTATTAAAATTTGAAATTTGCATTTTAGTAGCATAAGTAGTCGTTCCTACTATCGTTTGCTACCGTTAAGTTCCAACTACCGGGAAAGCTACCTAGAAGTAACATAGCTATAAAGTAGCCATTCTTGGTCAAAACTACGGAGCAGCGACTATAAATTTGTTATAAAAAGTTATTTATTCACCAAAGTCACAGACTTAGTAGCAGATACTGGTTTAAAGTTCCCATCTCAGTTGCGGCCAGTTTGGTGCTAGTTGGGTGGACACATATAAAAAAATGACTATGTACGACTATGTACCCTCTTGAACAAACAAATAAAAGTAAAAATATGCGTTATGAAAAATGACAGAATAGATGAACAGTTTGAAGATAGCCAGGGGCAAATCACAACTAACTAGTAAAGGAAGTTAGAAAAAAAAAACACCAAGGAAACTATAACTATAAAGCCCAAAAAGAAAAAATCATTTGCTGAGATAGTTAGAAACCTTAAACAAAATGTAGACACAGACAAGACGGAAGCCAAAATAGAAAGGTTCTTTAAAACCAAAAGTAAAGGGAAAAATTGCTCTTTAAGAGATAAGATACGGAATAAGCGACGGAAACGTTATGACAACTCAAACAACAATATTTGTCAAAGACATTGATGAGAGTATTACGGAAGAAGAAGTCTTAAAAACGTTGACTGAAACAACCGGACTAGAAATGGAGAATATAAAAGTTACAATGTTTATACCAAATGCAAGGGGAATATGTGGGGAAGGTCACGAAATTAATGTGGAAAGGGCAGTAGCCGCTCACGACATGCTGGAAGCCACTGCAAAAATAAGCAAGACAGATGTGCTCATAATCAGTGAGCCAAACAAAAACATTGCAAAAAAAGAGGAACCAACAATTTTCGACACAAAACTTGACGCGGGATTTAAGATTCTAAACTTAAAATTGAAAACAAAAAAAGAGGGCAAAAGTACGTGTGGATGGACGTAGAAGACATCAGATTGATGTCTTGCTACATATTACCCAACTGCTCCATACTAAAGTACAAAAAGTTTATTACTACCCTAGGACAGGAGGCTAGACAGACCACTAGAAAGCTAGTGATCGCAGGCAACTTTAATGCAAATTTGCCGGAATAGGGCTTCAGAGTGTACAAATGGCGGGAACGGATTTTTTGTTTTTCTTTTATGATCAACTATGTAGATTCTATTAATTTTTGCAAAATTTTGTCAAATGTTTAATTAAAACTGAGACACAAGTTTTAACTTGTTGAATGCGTATGATACAATGTAAAACAGTACACAAAGTTAGAAAACACAAAAGCATTACATAAACTGTAACTGAGAGGTATAACCTATTCGGAAACATATTCTATTTTTTTGTACATTTGTACTATTTTATTCAGTTCTCTATTTTATCTTTTAATGTAGTCCTACCAAGTTTGTTTTTATTTAGTTAATTTTTTTCACATTTTATTTTTGTTTTGTTTTTTGTGCCTTTTTAACTTTTATTTTATTTCATTTATCAATTTTGTGAGGTATTGATTAAATATTTAAATTGCTTTAGTATTTTTCTTGAGTTTTAGTAATTAGTCTAACTGTTTCAAAATTCAGTCTACAACTTGCTGATTAATTGCGTTTTTATAAACTTTTTTTTTTGTTAGTTACAATTTGATTTTTCTATTATTTTTTATTTTGTTCTTTGTTTAAAATACACTTATATTTTTATATCACTATATTTAAGTTATTTGTTAAAAAATACTTTTTTTAATATAAATAAATTTAATATTTTTTATAATTTTAAATTTAAAACAAATTTAGAATTTATTTTTTATTTATATATATCTTATAATATGATTTCCTTCTAGTGTAGTTATGAATATAATAGTATTAGCTAACTCGGATACGATTAACCTCATAGATTTCTGCAATATTTATCCAAGACAATTACATTCATTCACATAATACAATAGATTTCCATAACGTATTATGCCAAGCACTCATAATTACATTAAAGAGAAATTAAAAATTGTTTAACATGTACATGTATGAACGTAGAACAATTAAAATGACTATTATAGACAAAAGAGATCGTATCAGAGGAAATTATTAAATTCATTCATATTTTGCATTAATGATATCATCTTACATCTCTGTATGTTATGCTATTAAATGCTTGCGATATACTTTTTATGTCTGATATTATCCTGAAATTCTAGGCTAATTATTTAGTTCTTGAATGCGAGGTCAACAGTTATTTACTTAAAACCAAATGTTTTCAAATTAA
Organism: Tachinus rufipes; assembly: GCA_963932245.1. NCBI lineage: Eukaryota > Metazoa > Arthropoda > Insecta > Coleoptera > Staphylinidae > Tachinus > Tachinus rufipes. The sequence continues at coordinate 36,430,078 of OZ010742.1, read as the reverse complement.
TATATTCTTGTTTATCAATATACTTCGTATATTGACAAACGATTCAGTATAATAGTATTACTGTTTTAAATATAGTTGACCATTATGAATTAATTTGTGTATTGTTTGCATTTCTTATAAGAGATGACAATAAAGTTACTAATTTGGTGATCGAGTAATTTAAATTAAATTTTATGCATGTGTGTGTGGTAATAACGTTTTTCAATAGGTGGGTTTTAATTACTGTCTTGAATTTCTTACGTGGAAGTTCTTTCCACACATTGAGAATTTTATTGCTGATTTTTATTTCCACTTCATTTACATTGGATTACATTACATTCTGACTTTTATGATTGGATTAAATATTTAGAGATCTATGTTAAATATAATATAATTACCCGGTGTCTTTGCAATAAGGATTTTCTTTAATTATTTATTTTTTTAATTAATTACTTGTTTGTCATGTACATTTGAATTTTAATTACTTTGTGCTATTTCTTAGTCGAGTATTAGTGTTACAAACAAATTGATCAACAAAATTATAATCATAAAAAATCTAATAGCAAAGAATTAAATAAATTTTATATTAATAATACAATCTATAAGGTTATCAATATGTTTAAATTAATATTTTGTTTAATTAGTTGGTAACTTTTAGTATCTCTATAAATTATATCTATTAAAACCATATAATTTATCTTTAATTATGGTTGACTATTTGAGAAGTTTTTGTACAAAACCAGTTAAATATAACATAAATCATTTTTAACAAAACCATGTTTTAATTATTCTAAAAGCAAGCATAATGTATTTGTAATAAAGTTGAACTTAATAATTTTAGTACACATTGTACTACTGAAACGTGGTTTTGAAAAGTCGTTTAGTTTTGAACTGTACAACTTGTAAATACAAAATTTGTATGGGCTTTCTTGTCTTATTGAATACTTAAAACTGCATAAAACAATAATTTGCATCAAAATGCAAAATACTCAATACAATTTCTTTAAAATTAACAAAACAACTTAAAAAAGAGTATTTTGGTCTTGATTAGAATCAGGTTAAATAAACGTCTCTGTGTTTTTTTTTTGTCAAACTGAATTGCTTTAAAATTACTTTTTGTATCCTGTTAACACTGATATTTACTGTTTTGCGTTCATTACCGATACAGTTTATGCTTGTGCAAGTATTTTTTAAACATGCATTTATATCAGTCAAATAAGAACAATGCATTGTTTTTTGTGTAACGTTTTATACTTATTATAATTAATAAAAAAATAAAAAATAATCTGTTAAGGGGGGAGAATAGTTGCGCTATTGTAAGGATTCACAGCATCAAACTCAGCAAGAAAACGCCTGAATATAATTGAATAAAATTTGTATACATTGTAGAAGAAAGTCCAATCTGTGTTTTCAAATTTATAAAAAATGGATGCGTTAAGTCGTTTCTCCGCAATAAATTTAAAAAAATGACATAGAAAATTGTATGTAGTTCAACATGTAAAAAGAGTGATAACTAAAATCTTATTGTTTGGATATTGATTTGGTTGGCGTTTTATTCCATAAGTACCAACTTTAATTTAAAAACAGCGCTGTACTTGTCAATATTTTTCTAGAGAGAAAGGTTCACTGATATTCTCGTAAATATGATAGGATTTAATATTTTTCCATAACAATACTACTAGTGGCACTACAACAGAACGAGGCAACTAAACCCGGCAATTCTCTAGCGTTAAAGTGTCATCGTTATCAACTGCAAAAGACAGCCTTTTAGAACATTTTTTATAATTATTCTTGTTTAATAAACAGTTACTTCCAACTTGCGGTACCATATTACACTTCTGCGTAATGATGTGACATAAGATTTTATTTGATAAGACAGGTTGATGTAGGCTTTATGTTTGTTGTAGTCAACAACCGCAGCAGTTTTTATCAATTCTTTTCTATGGCTACCATTGATGGTTAATAAGTTGTTAATGTGTATTGTGGATAAAGTGATGACGTCTTTTTTATTTTTCTATTTCTGGACAGCTACACCCGTGTTGCTTTCATCAGCCTCTGTCTCTACTTTCTTGATTTTTTTACTCACAACTTGCTATAGAGTAGATTTTCAATTTGATCGGAGAGTCCCAACCAAGTGTCTGTCAAGTAAAGCATGTGTTTAAGTCATACTTGTGTAATCATTATCTGTATAAATTGTTTGTCCTTTGTTCAGCAAGTTATCTACAAAAGTAAGAACTACTTTTTGAAATGAAGATGCGCCTTTTACCCGGTTTTCTCTACAATAAATTGACAGATTATAAGTGTAACCTTTTTCTGTGCACAATTTGTTTATTTTAATTTTAAATTTGTGCCTTGTGTTCTTTATGTATTACCTGAAAGACAAACGCCCTTGAAAAAAAAGAAAAGTTTTGTTAACGCACAATTTTTTGTTTGGAGTGAAATGACGTTTGAAACTTTTGACGAGTTGTCTCATTTTTATTACTGTTGAAATGCTACATTTTTAACAAAAATTATAATGAATTGATTTTGAGACATTACAGATTTCACTTTATTATGGAATAGGCCCAATTTGACCAATATAATTCAATACATGGGTATTGAACAAAACCCATCTAAACTAATAAGCCAATAAATCTTTTCAATTCATCAACAGTTGTATCTTGCCACTGATGTATTTTGGTTTTTGTATTTTGTTTAACCTGACACTGAGATGCATACCAGTTTGTTTTGATGACTATCATTGTTAGCATGTTTTTATCCAAAAATAACTTTTAGAATTCCAGCGGCGGTTTAAAGGTGAATATTTACCCTAGGATTAGGTTTTGTAAATGCAAAAATGTTTCAAATTTAATCCTGTTACAGAACTTTAAGAAACCAGGTCTTCATCCACAAAAATTCTTTTGTCACTACTGCTGGAACCAGCAAAGTTCTGAATAACCTGTTCAATTGTTTCTATTACCAAATCATAGTTATTTGGTATATTTGTGTGTTTTGATCGTGCACTAACGATTTTGGGGCGTTTGACTCGTCAGATTCGTCATCGCTACTTGGAACGTATTTGTCCGACAATTCAATAAACAGTTTATTGTCATCTTTGTCAGATAAAGTTTGTTATAATAATAAAAGTGCAACGTTACTGCCGGGACAGAAATTACTTCAATATAAATAATATTTAATTATTTGAATAGAAGATTTATATTTATAAATAATATTCACCTGCCACCTCTTTTATCTTTCTTTGCAAGACATTTTGGCAGACAATGATTCCTTAACCACTCAGCAGTAGTGTGTACGTAAATGGACAAGAAACGACAAACATGTAGAAGTGAAACTCTACGTTTGATGCACACGGCTATTAGGACAAATTTTATACATTGAGGCTGCGTGATCACAAGGTGGGTTTTATCAAAAATGTTATTATATATATATAATAATTTTTTTAATTGTTTTATTTTAAACCTTATAAAACATTAAAATTGGTTAAAGAAACTGTTTTATTTTCAACAGTACGGCAATCAACTTGTTAGTCTTTGTTTTTTTTTTTAAGTTAAAAGTTTATTTAATAAGCACGCAACCATCAAAGTCTTAAAAAAGAAATCAAACGCTGTATTCTACAGTTATTCTAAATTTTGAATGAAAATGTTTTCAAATTAGATTATTTGCAAATTTTTGTTAGAGTTGTTTGAGGTGTGGAATAAGATTTGTGTTTTGTATGTTATTTGTGTGTTATAATCAATCATTTGAAATTGTGTAAAGAGGGGTATTACTAATAGTATTAGTTATAGATCAAACTAAATCTTTTAAGTGATTTTTCTTTTAGTGCTCTATTTTTTTTTATAAGTTTTAAATTAACTTTATTTTGACTTGTCCATGTTTAATTTTTTGAATAACATATTAATTTTTTGATTAATTTTTTTTATGGTTATTTGTTGTGGTAGTTGATATTCAGCGTGATTCATACAAGTGAAAAATAAAATATCATAATTTACATTAAATTTTGAACTAAAAATTAAAAATAACATTTTTCTACAATTTATATAGATTTCAAGTAATTTGAATGTAAAGATTTAAAACTGAAATAATTAATTAAAAGTGAGTTAATTATTTGTTAAAGTAATAGAATGAAAGAGTGAACAAATCATTTTAAGTAAACAATATGTTGTAACATATGCGGAAATATTTTTTGTTATATGGTTTTTGCTATAGCAATGCATTGGAAGGTTGTAGAGAGTACATCCGGAGATTATCCAATTGTGTTTTGGTCTTATTAGTGGTTTTGATAATATAGTATTGGTGAAAACTGTAGCGGTGGTGCACGTGTGTAGAAGAAGAAACAGTGTATTACGTTATAGATAAACTTGGTATAAGTACTAGATAATTTTCTACTTGCTTAGATTTTCCAACGTTTGGTTTGGAAAACATTACAACTTAAAAATGCATTTTTTTAATTATCAATCTTTTGTAACCAAGCGACCAAGTTGAATGATTTGCTTTTTGTGAAAGGGTTTTGGAGGAGCATTGACAAAATCTTGCCATTGCAAGATAGCGTAAGTAATATTTACAATAACCTTATCTGGACATTAAACAAATTTGTATTATATCAGAAAAAAAAGATTTTAACAAAAATTTAGCGTTGATGGCACGTTTAACGGCTAACTACTATCGGTTCAGTTAATTTCAAATCGTGTCAATGTTAATGCATGTTTGCATTTTTTACAATATAGCATCAACATTTTTTTAGGGGACGTTTTTATTGGTTTAATACATTGCATGTTGGTGTACAACCACACATTGAAAGGAATGTGATTGTCTAGCTTAATAATGTTTTATGGTAGATGGTCGACATTGTAACATTAATAAAGCATGTTCTTGTTTTTATTCTTTGATTTTTGACATAATTGATTTCTGTGCTCCAAAAACTAGTGAGACTTGGAAAAATAACTATAAATTTCTTATATGATTTTTTAGAAAACTGAAAAACCTAGTATTTATTAAAAAAAATACACCAATCATATGTGATATCTTGTTCAGTAACTGACTACTACAAAGTCAGTGCTACCCGTGATAAATGTAAGCAATTAGCTGATACGTGTTATTCTAAACACATTAAAAAAGTAGAAGATTTGATTAAATCTAATCCTTATGCTTTTTGGGGATACGTCAAATCTAAACGTAGTAGCAATCAAATTCCTTTTACTTTTATGGATGGTGTTTCTCAAATTGACACTAGTGATGGTATATTGGATTTTTTTGCAATTTTTTTTTTGAATTTGTTTATAGATCGTTATTTACATTTACGGGTTTGCCCAATATATACCTTACCACCTATTGATACTCATATAAATAAATTGCGTCTTGTTCTAAAAATATCTGACATATTTGATAAACTATCAGCATTGAAGTCTAACAACTATCTAGAGACTGATAGATTGACTGTTTCATTTTTTAACAAGTGTGAATTTGCCCTAAACCTACCGTTGTGGCATTTATTCAATTTATCTCTAACTATTGGTCACTCCAATACATAAATCTGGTGCCAAAAATGATGTTAAAAACAATAGGTTTATATTCATTTTATTGGTTGTGCAAAAAGTTTTTGAAAAACTAATTACAAGACACTCTACCGCTCTGCAATTGGAAATTGCTCTCAACTAACACGGTTTTTGAACTGGTAAATTAACAATTTCCAACCTTTTATTGTATGAAACTTGAATTACTAATGCGCTTGAAAACCGATTTCAGGTAGATTCAATTTGTACTTACTTTTCAAAAGCTTTTGATACCGTTGATCACAAAATACTAATTATTAAACTGTGTTGTATTGCCATTGATGGCATCCTATTAAACTGGATTCAATCTTATCCCAATTTGTTTGCATTGGTCAATGCGTTTTGCGTTTTACAGGGATCACACCTAAGACCTCTGTTGTTCAATGTTTTTATCAACGATGTAGTAAACTATTTTACAATTGCGCGCTGTTTATTGTTTGCCTACAACATTTAAATCTTTATGAGAATTCATAATGTCTAGAACAACTGCCTTGTTTGTCTAAAGTTGAATTCTAATTGTGACTAACATAAGTCAGAAGATCTGCTGTTAAACGTTTTGATTGAAATCTATATTGAGTATCTGAGATGAAGGTATTTTGTTAAATTTATTTGACAAATTGGACAATAATGCAATTGGTTTATAATTTTAAGAATCAGACTTGTCTCCCTGTTTAGAAATAGGTTGAACAATTTCATGTTTTTAGCAATTTGCGAATGATTTATTTTTGTATGATAAAGCAAATATTTTGGTCAAAATAAAAGCTAATTTATTTAAAAATGTTTAAAGAATAATAGATAAAATTTTATCTATACTTGCTTTTTTAGTATTTAGATGAAAAAGATATCTTTTGACAACCCGTTGCCTAAAATGAATTGAACTTAATATTTTTCTATATATACATATAATCGGACGATGCATATCATTGCATAAACAAAAAAAAATCTGCAACAACAGCTCCATAAATGATATCTAACAGCAGCATAACTAAATATGAACATATAGTAAAAAAATCAAAGTGCATGACCCTAACCAGAGAACCCATAAGGTGTAACTCGTAGTCTAAGATCAACCTATTGAGTAAGTATGCAAGTTCAAGTACGTGGGCATAAACATATCGGACTACTATAACTCAGTAAATAATCTGATGGGTCAAATCAACAAAAAAACCGCAATAGCACGATGCTTACGACAGATGGTATGGGTAAACAAATATATGCGCACTGACAGCAAGATCAAGATTTACAAGACCTGCGTTAGGCCAATCTTGACCTACGGTATTAAAGTTCAAGAAAAAACAACTAAATCAAAAAGCATGCTGCGTGTATCAGAAATGAAAATCTTGAAAAGCAGATTTGGAAAGACAAGAAGAAACCGAGTCAGGAACGAGGATATAAGAGATGAATGTAAGGTGCAGGATGTGGTAAGATGGGGAAGGCAAAGGAAACAACAATGGTATAATAATGTAGTTTAAATAACAGAAGATCGACTACCGCGGATAGCACTCTAGAGAAGACTAGCGGGAAATAGATCCCCAAGAAGATTACCTAATAGATGGAAGGACATTTGGCAATCAACATTCATTATCATTTTGAAAAAAAACGGTATTGATGACTTAATACTACTCTGCAATAAATGTATTGCATTATATTTATTTTTTTGTTGTTTATGAAAAACTGAAAATTTTTATTAGCTATGTTTCCGTCAATCTTATTTTTTTCAGTTTGTATTAGATTGTCACAATAATGACAAGTTAATTTTTAATCTTTTTTAGTTTGTTTGAAACAATTACTGGTGTGTTTTTTTAATGTTTTTTGCTTTTTATTAACTGTTTGTTTTACTATGTTATTTACGTACAGATAGTGTCTGAGCAATTGTTGGGGCTATTTACACATAGATCAAGTAGATCTTTCGGGTGTAAAAAAGTACATTCACAATAAAGTCATTAAAGTTCCTTACAGTTGTCTACAGTTTTTTACACTAAGGCCAAAAATAGTCTTGGAAGTGTGTAAAACATTGTAAATTAGCATTAGTGTCATTGAGGTATTTATATTAACTCCGTATTTGGCATCAAGATCATCTTAAACCCATAAAGTTGCACAATACAGCCAGACACAAATAGTCTGGTTTCTATAATAAGCAACTTAGTATACACAAAAATTATGTTGTATGTAGTTAAACTTATGCCTGTGCCCGCTTTAGCATCTTTCAATTCCAGAACAACGTTGCTTATAAAATGTTTAAAATGTAAGCGCAAATGAAAAATGCTAAAACGGGCAAAGGCATTAGTTTAACCACATTTAACATAATTTCTGTGTATATTAAGTTGCCTATTATAGAGGCCAAACTGGCTGTAGTTGCAAACAATTGTCAAGTTTACACTGGCCGGATAGGTTTTGAGGTTGAGCTTGATGCTTTCATTGGTAGTCCAGTTTCAACAACAAATTTTCAGCTTTTCACTCCCTAATACATAGAGCACTATCACTTTCACTATCATCTACACATCTGCAGCTTGAATATAATACAATAAAACAGCTAGCTATAAATAATCAATTTCCTCTCAGTACAATAGACAAAATAATTAAGAAACATACACAAAAAAAACTACTTGACAACATAACACTACTTACACACAACACCAAAAACACAAACACCCAATACAGAAAGTTAACATATTACAACAACACCAGTAATAAAATACAAAAACAATTGTACAAATAAGATCTTAAGCTTCACTACCTAACTCTAACACCATCAAAAATAACATCTGCAATCAAAAACATATATCAGACAAACTGACTGAATCAGGAATATACCAAATCAATTATCAAGATTGCTCAACCTCATATATAGGACAAACTGGTAGAGCACTTAAATACAGACTCAAAGAACACACACACAAAAAACACAACTCTACTTTTTTTAAACACTTACAAATACACAAACACATTTTCAATATCAAAAACAAAAATAATATAAAACTCTTACACCAATGTAAAAAAGGCGTAAAAATGACAATACTAGAATCATATAAAATAAACAAATTTAAAAACAAATAAACTACAGATGCCTGAACAAACAAATCAATAACCCATACCAACATATTTATACATTTTTAAAAAACAATAACCACACTACACTTAATCACTCAACAACAATAACCACACTACACAATAACCAATCAATGTAACAGTAACCACTTCAAATTCACACCACCCGCAACACACAACAACATTTGTGAAAAGAAAAGTAAGTTTTGTTAATAAAATCATCTATGTAACTCATATATATTTATAATTTATGTAATATTTTTAGAATTTTAATAAAAATTAAAATAACTAAATCATCACAATAAAGTATATTTAAATTTTATTAAAATATCCTAACCTCAAAAACTTATAAACTAAGCGTAAAACACGAGACAATTTTTAGTCGTGTAATTTCTTCTACGGTCAATCTAGATTGTACAATTTAACTATTTAAAATTTTTTTTTTTTTAATATTTTGAAATTGACAGTTTATGTCAACAAATCCTACCAATTTTTTTTTTAATTTTTGATCATAACTTTTTTTTATAAATTATCTTTTAAGTTGTTGCGTTTAGGTTGAGAAATACCTTGAAGACGTATTGCAAAAATATTTTTTGTTTTTATGTAAATATCTGGAAATTGTGTCTATTCGTTAATTTTTATATGTTGACTCTACTGTTTTATTACAAACAGTTATTTTTGTTTGTAAATTATTTTTTTTAAATAACAAATTTTTAGTTTACTAAATTTAGTCAGCAAACCTGCAACTTTTACTATAAAATGTTATCATAAATAAACAACATAAAAAAGTAGAGTTAAATAAAAACACCCTACTAAAAAACATAACAGGTCCTAATTGTTGCTAAAGTTAAATTCAGTACAACATTAGTGATAATACAAGGTCTGCCAACAGGTATTGTCGAATTTTTGAGCGTTGTAGTAGACGAATTAAATAAAATAGGGAAAACAATCAAATGGGTAACTTGTTACAATATAATGCAGCTTTAGTGAATTTGTGGCCGGTGCAACAGCGAGTTTTTTGTGTACCAGCATTTGTCAGAAACAAATCCATATTGGAAGTTCAGAGGTAATTTGTGCGACAATATAACTTTCTTCAGCGGGGTAGAATTTCCAAAAAACCTCATATTGCAATGGCACCAACGTTTTATAGAAACTGGAAATGTCAACAATGTACTTACCCTTAATAACATTAAGAGAGTGCGACAAGCGGTACAGCAAAGTCTACAACGTTTGGCAGTTTGCCAAGCAAGAACAGTTTGAACATTAGCCTCAGGCAAATTTTACACAACGATTTAGGGTTTTATTTTTATAAAATTTAAAAAGTGAACGTGATTAAGCCACTAGATTTTGCAAAAAGTAGCCAGTTTTGCCCTTCTTCGCAAAAATGCGAATGATTTGCATAATTTAATTCTATCCGATTAATCAAATTTTTATTTATCGGGTAACATGTGGTACTTGTTGTCTAAATAACCCCGTGCAGTTTAAGCACAATCCTTACATTTTGCAAAAGTCATAGTGTGGTGTGGCGTCTCTGTCTTCGGAATACTTGGGTCTTATTTTTTTAACAGGATAGTCAGACGGTTGCTGTAATTTTTCAACGGTATTTAACAATGCTAGAAATTTTTCTACTTGCGGAACCTCAAAAATTGGGACATACATGAATTGTGGTTTCAGCAAGATGGAGCAACATGTCACACTGCACAAATGTGTATTAGAGCGTTGAGGCAGATGTTTTCACAAAAATTAATTTTACAAAACGGCGATTTTAATTGGCCTACAAGATCTCCGGATTTAATTTTTTGTAAAAAATTTTATTGCGTATAAAAAAAATTAATTTACATTTACTTAATATTATAAAATACGGTTTGAAAAATAATTTCATTGATAATAAAACAAAATATTTTCATTGCAAGCAATCAACATATTAAAAACATAAATAGTACCACTAATTCAATTTAAAATTTAAATTATGTTTATGCATAAAACTCCTTATTAATTATAGCAATTAACTTTTTCTTTTACTAAAGGGTGCGCCAAGAAAAACCGTACCCTACAAATTCTTAAATGTCGCTCAAAGCACTTTCCAAGTAGTCTATTTATATATGATTATACAATAAAAGTTATATGACGTAAGAAATTCAATGCCCTTCCTACTACGCACAAAAAATATTAATATCATATTTAAAAAACGTGACATATTAGTCATTGACATTGAAACAAATTGTTACTCCAGTACTATAAAAAAATACTACAATACTATTAATACATCACAGTGTTATATAAAATATTGTGAATAGTAGCCGAGATATATATTATTCACCCACATATCTGGTTTAGCTGTCAGTCATTTTACATTTTAATTCATGAGTCATAAAGTCTACGTATTAAGGAGGTGTACCATTGTAAAAGCAAATAAGGCCAACGCGAGCATACTTCCTACGAAGACTTCTTACAAAAGGCTACAAAACTTAATCTTATGAGCGGATTTTATCATATTTATGTAACCTAATTGCTCAGAAAATTATAATTCCTGAATCACCGTTTCATTTGTGAAATACGCTTTTAGAACTTTTTAAAGTAATTAATAATAGAATTGTATTATTTATGCGAATGTGGGTTGCTCATTTATCGTCAATTAATTAAAATTGAATTAAGATTACATGGGTGTTGAATGTATGTTAGTTGAGTGTTCTAAATCATTTATTAAGCAATGGATTATATGAAATAGGATTAATTAATATTGTATTTAATTGGATTACAAAAATTAATTTAATAACGTAAGAATTAAAATTGGTTAACATCTTACTACAGTTGTTGTTTAACAATATATTTTTCTATTAATGTAAATAGCTGCAAATATATTAAGTTAATATTTAATTATTTAGTAAATTTAAAATGTATTAAATTGAGTTGAATTAGAAATGCAAACATTAAAAAAACGATTTAGATAGATAGATAGATAGATAGATAGATAGATGTTTATTTATCCAATATGCAACTACATAAGTCGATAGGACATGTCATTAAAATAAGGTTCAATACAAGAATTACAAATAAACATTACAAAACATATTAAAAATATAAACAGTATAAGCACAAGGTATATAAAACTTAAAAATATAATAAATAAATATAAAAACGCATACGCATACACTTATTTATGATTACAAAACTCTTCAATTGTATAAAATCACTGTTCAATTAAGAAGTTTTTTAAGTTATTTTTAAATATTTTTATGATAGTGCAGTTTTTTAGTGGGTCGTTTAATAAATTATAAAAATGTGCCCCTGCATACTTTGCCGACTTTTTAAAACTTGTGGTTTGAGTTTTGTCAGTTCGTAGCTTGCTGCAATACCTCGTATCATAAGGATGAACATCCTTGGCTGACATAAATGTATTCCTATTAGTAAAAACGTAACACAGAAGTTTGAACAAATAAATTGAAGTAACAGTTAAAAGGCGGTTGGTTTTAAATGTGTTGCAACAAGATTCAGTAGGTTTTAGATTGAACATCAGTCGGATCACTCGTTTTTGTTGGATAAACACTCTATTAATGTCTGAAGCAAGACCCCACACTATGATATTGTAACTGATTATAGAGTATGTTAATCCATAATAAACATTGATAATAGCTTCAGTTCGAAGTGAGCTTATTAGGTTTTTAATGGCAAAATAAGAGCTACTAATTTTAGAACACACAGTTTCAATATGTGATGACCAGTTTATGTGTGAGTCTGAGGTTACACCTAGAAATTTGGCTTCAGATTGAATGAATAATTCGTTATTTAAAAAACTGTAACTTACTGATAGAGGTGGAGCATTATAGTTTCTAAAATTAACAATTACTGTCTTGTTTATGTTTATTAAAAGATTGTTACAACTGCACCAATCTGAAAATTCCATTAATACACTTCTAACTAGGTGGTTTACTTTTTCAACTGAATCCGCTGATACTAAAATAGATGTATCATCTGCATAGAGAAAACATTGTCCGCTTTTAATAAAATGTGGTAAATCATTTATAAACATTAAAAATATTAATGGTCCGGTGACACTACCTTGAGGCACTTCCTTATTCACGTGATATTGGTCTGAAGTAACGTCATTGACTCGAACACAAATTTAGAATTTAAATTTAGAATCTTTAATCAAATATCAATATTGTTTTTTATCAATAAATTTATTTATTTATTTAATTAAATTAAGACCTAGTTTACATAATTTTTTTAATAATAACATGTTAAAATTAATCTTAATATTACATAATTAGCTAAGAGCTTATTAAACTTTCCTTTACTAAGCAAAAATGAGCCATTTCATACTGTAAACAATACCAAGATAGTTTATAAGTAAAAAATAGATTAGAAGTGTTGGTTGTATTTACATATCAAATCAAATTTTTTGAAGTATATAAAAACGAAATAGTGAAAATTTGTTTGATTTGTTGAATAATGTCTATATTTTTAATCACCTCAAAGTTATACAAAAACGTTTAATCTAATTAAACGTAGGTTGTCATAGCAACGGTTTTGGTGATATGGAACATTATTTATTTATATATATTTTTACAAAAAACAAAGTTTGGTTTGGATTTATTGGCATTTTTCATTTACAGGAGTAGCATACACAAAAATATCTAATATCTCTAAAAAAAACCAAGAAGGTTTAAAACAGGCAATCTTGCTGGCCATAAAACTGGTAGTCCTTTTTCTACCCACCTATGTGGAAAAGTTTGGTGTAAACGCTCTTTAACGGCAATTGGCAAAAATAAGCTGGAGCATCATCATGCTGAAACTACATTTGTTGCATGTGGGCCAAAGAAATGTCATCCAAAAGATCATACATTGTGTTCTGCAAAAAGTTGAAGTAAGCAGCGCCTGTTAATTGGTTTGGTAAGTAACCCGGTATCTCTCAATATCTGGAGAATTTTTCCAAACATACGATGTGAAGGAATCTGGCAATTTAGATAAGCTTCTACATAACGTCGTGGTTAAATATTTTACATTTTTTTAACACCTTTTATACTTGTAAATTTGTGTTTGCAGGTACATATTTAGATGCAGCTGTAAAGTAGCAACAGAAGTGTAAGCCATAAAATAATGGCTTTTTAACCAAAAAAAAAAAAAAAATGAGTACATAAACAATAATAATATATTTGACTCTAAATTAATAAATGCCATAACTTCTTAAATATTTTCTGCCAAAGCTAGAGATTAAACTTGCATCAATTGTAAGCTAACATTCAATGTTTAGTAGTGCTTCTTAGAAGCAAGTGTTTTCCGTATTGTACATAATAAAAGGTTTTTCAGTTTGCTGCCAGACATATATTTAACTGTGATTTTGGACGTCCTTGGCATTTCCAATGCCCAGTTTGTTGAAGCAAAATTTAAAAAACAATTATTATTTATGAAAACTTAACTGCAAAGCTAAAAATTTAATATTTTGGTATGTTAACACTAATAAAGCAGTTTATTGAGACTGAGCGTTTTGGCAACTTTATTATTCATTCATTTTATTTTATTTACGATTAAGAAGTAAAATGTAGATAGACAGAAAACGGTTAACTAAACAACATTTTACAAAAGAAAAAAAAAGTTAAAAAACAGATAATAATTGTCATCGCGCTTTTAAAATTACGCTAGAAATGACAAACCATCAATTTGTTGTTTTTTAAACCAAAAACATAAAGTTCTGGCTTTAACAATAAAAAGTACACTTAGTTTCTGTAGCAGCAAATTCTTTGTAGTTTAAAAAAACATGAATGTTAAAAAGAAGTGAAAACCTTTAAAACTTTTTTGCTTATAAATTTTTGCAGTTTCTGTTTTTTTTATTTACAAAAGAAAAAATATAAAAAATTAATATTCAACAAATTTTTCAGCCACTGTTGGATCGATAGATAAAAGTTTTCTATTGCACAGTGTTGTTTGAAATTATGCCATAAATCTAAACTAACTAACTGTTGTGCCATAAATCTAAAAGTTGTTTGAAATAGTCTTTCCAATTTTGAAACAATATATCAAAAATATATACTCTATGTACATCGTTGTTAAAAAAAAATGTTGTAGTTTTTGATGGTTATAAAAAAAAAGACACAAACAGTTTGAAGGTCAGAAGAGTACAAGAAAAAAAAACAATATTTTTTGACACAAATACAGTAGCCACATCGTTAAAAAAATGTAAGCACTAACAAATAAAATACACGCTTTATGATCAATAATTTTGTATGACTTCGTAACAATTATTGTTGAAGATATTGACTTTCTACTCACAGGTCTAAGATTAAAAACACTAAATTTATTTTTTATAACTCAGGAATAACTAAGGAAGCCGTATACTCTACAAAAAGTTTTAAAAGTTCAGTCTTTCAAAAGAAGCAATACCGTAGTAAATATTTACAATAAAAGTGGTGTAATTATTATTTTCAAACGTATGTGCAATTTGCAAGAATTAGCTGGTAGGTAGATTTTTGATAAAATTTTGTTGCAAATTATACAAATTGAATAATATTAAAAAAATGTTACTAATAACATAATATAATTTTTCAATAGTGTTTTTTGAACAATTACATAATTTACATTTGCGTCGTTGTTTTTCCGGAGTTGCAATAATATTGAATAAGACGATATACTCCAAAAAGTATTTTATATGTAAAAAGCTCAATATGGATGTGTTGGCAGCAACAAGATTGTTTTTAATGATTACAAAACACTTACAGGTTTGTACCTGTAACTGAACAAATGTAGCTAAATACCTTACAATACAAACATTTGGTTAAATCCATACCAAAAACTAACTTTATTTTATTGTTTTTGTTTTTACCAAAATCGAAAAGAATAGGGCTAGCAACAAACTAAACTAGCACTCAATATTGTGTGCACAAGCAAATGCCCAGCAATATGCAAATATTGCAAAGAATCATGTACAAATTCTAATTCTTCAAAAAAATGGAAAAGTCCTCATCAAACAGATTGTGAGTAACATTTGATAATAAAATAGATATTCCGGGTTCGTTGACTAAAAAGCAAAAATTTAGATAATTTGTTAGTAAAAGTTTAGGAGCACAAAAAATCTTCTTTTCAACATGTGAATAATACCTACTTAAAATTAAAAAAATGTGCTAAATGCGCTAAACTCTAGTTTTTTTTACAAAGTATATCAATTTCTAATAATAGTCCGCATTGTAGAACTGAATAAGTGTTGTTTAATAACTTACAATATAAACATTTAGTTAAATTTTGAACCAAAAATTAACGTTAATTTTGTTTTTGTTTTTAGCTGCGGTAGCTGCACGGCAGCATATATTTTAAGTGTACTATCGAGTTAAAACTTGGCTTGGCATTTACCAAGATTCAAAAATTTGTTTTTGGTGACTGAAACTTGCAATACATATTGTGCAAATGCAAAATCAAATGCCCAATAATATGCAAATATTGCAGTAAAGGAATGATGTAAAAACAGTCCTCAGCTGCAGCAAATAGTCAAAGACAAAAACGACTGTCATGATTTGAAATTGTCTTGTTGATGTCAACAAAAACGCTGCGTATAATTCTACAAAAAAGTAAGAAAGTCCAGTCCACATCAAACAAATTGTAAGTAACATTAGATGATAAAATTATTATGCTTGGTACGTCGACTATAAAGCAGAAATTCAAATAATTTGTCATCAAAAGTTTAGTACCACAACAAAAACCATTTTTACAATGTATGGCGTTTACTACTCACAGTCCACAATGACGCTCTCTACCTAAATAAATCGCTAAAGGGCGTATACAAAAATTGTATACAATTATTTCTCATCAACCAATTTAAAAGTTTAAAAGAAACGGTTTGTTTAAATCAACTTCTTTACTAATAATGCTTCGAAAATTTGTATTCAATGTTTTCTTTATTTATTCTATGAAACTCTTTTATATTTATTGTTTCATATGTTTATTATTATTTTTATTAATTAATATATTATTTTACAACATGTTTCGTTATCTTATAACATTTTTAAGTTTATAATATATTAAATTTTTTGATGAACATATGAAACAATATGAGTATAATAACAATAAATTTAATTGTATTGTTGGCGTAACAACTTCATATTTATACAGAAATGGATTAAAAAACTAGCTACTAGAATAAACAAAGTAGCAAATGGACATGATAAAATTATAAAACTGAAACTGAAGCAAATGCAAAGGTATAAGTACTTTGGTCGTAAAACTACAAAAAATTGAAGAAATAAAAAAAAAATAAGTGTATGCATAGAAACAGCAAAAGAAACGTTTAGAAGTAAGAACAAGATTTAAAAAACTTGCAAAAAAGAACTGTGAAATGTTTTATATGGAGTGTGTTTCTATAATAGATAAATACAATTAAAAAAAGAAGATTATTTGGCATCAAGTAGTCAGGCAAGATTTGAAATAAATAGATTACTAATGTTTTAAAGAAAAGAAAAAATAGAGGGAAATAAAAAAAAGTACGGAAAATAAAAACAAAACACCAATGATAATAAACCTTCACATACTAAGCAAATATAGAACCAATATTTATAAATTTTAAAGCTTTACCGTGTCAGATGCAAACATCAACTTTTAATTTATGTTTAAGACTATACCGACCGCTATCTTGATTTGTAGTATTTTAACAAAAACGGAAACTTTGGCTTCATCGCTGCTTCTACAAACAATTTGATAATTGATTTATTTTTTTACCAGTACATTTACAAAAGATTAAACTATAATATGTCGAAGTTTTTTTTGTAAAATTATATTTGAAAATAGCTACAAAATGCATTCAAAAATACAGAAAAACGCATTTATTTCTATATTTGATGGGATTTATTCTTCTATTTCTTAACTATTATTTGACTAAAAGACTTTGACATATCATAGTTTAATCTTTTCTTAATGTACTGAAAAAAAAATCGATTGTCAAATTATTTGTAGAAGCAGCAATAAAGCCAGAGTTATCGTTTTTGTTAAAAAAAACTACAAATCAAGCTATCGGTCGGTATGCTCTTAAGACTGTTTTTTTTAAATACAATTAAAATAACTAAGAAATAATATTGAAACTTAGCAGTTATACTGTTTTTTTTGTAAACATGGTTAACATAACTTTGCAAATGATAATAGATCTCAAGCAGAAACTTTAATAACTAGTAATTTATAGCAGTATAAAGCCGGACAAAAAAGTTTAGTACGCAAAAACACCACTTCTAAATTTACTATAAGTTTAAGCCAAAATTGTTAAATTTAAACATCTTTCTTTTGCTGTGCCACTATAACAAATCTAAAACTATTTATACGAAGTTAATTATAAAATTTTATATGTCTTTTTTTTATAGTAACATTAGCAAAACAAGAATACTAACTATACTATGAATCAAATAAAACAATAAAATAAATAATATAGGCATTTGTCTTAGTTTTGTTGGTGCTATCAGGTTTTTATAAAACTGAAAAAGCGATTGTAACAAATTAATAAATTTTAAAACAGTTTTTACCAACACTAACTTATCAACCTTAAACTACAATTTATAAAATGCTATATTTGGTTAGTACTCATCTACTGTACGGATGAATGGACTTTGAAAACAGGATTAATGAACAAAATTGAATATACAGCTTTAAATCAAATATATATGAAACATGCGGTTGCAAACATTCATTAATAGATATGCAGAAGACAAAAAATTTTTTTTTTACATTACATTAATTTTCTTTATTATTAAAAGAAGAAAAAATATAAAATAATCTGTACGCGTACTTTTACTCATGTAATCTGAAATTCAGATTTGACTATGCATACCGCTCTTAGTCTTAATCAGTAAAAGTATATGCTAGGATTAAATTTAGTATTATAGTTATGGTTAGAATGCAGTAACTATCATGTCAAACAGCCAGTTTTTTTTTTTTCAAAACATTAAAAATTATTAGGTTTATTTTTACTTTATCAACAGTTGTCTTAAAAAGTTTGTACAAGATGCACCTTTACAATTTTTTAAGTTGCTTAACTAAATTTTTTTTTTCTGTACTTCAATATTGCATACTTTTCTTATCTCATAACATAATAATAATAATACTTTATTGACGGTATAATCTTACCATTTACATCTACATCAAATATACATAAACAATGATGTTTTACAATACAAAAATAAAGAATACAAATATACCATTCATAAAAGCGCACATATTAGACATTAGTCAGCATGACTTAGCTGACTTCTGAACGTAGATTTAGAGATACAAAATACATTAATATCAGTTGGGAAATTATTTGCAAATCTACACATTCTACCGAGTGGATTGTTGAAACCATAATTAGTAGAATGAGTAGACTCGCGAAATAAAGAAGAATGTCTGCTATGTCTATTATTAGGTGCTACATGGAATAGAAGAGTACCAAGTAGCTCCGGACAATCAATCTCAGACATAATTAAATTACGCAAGAACGACAAATCAGCTCTTTTGCGGCGAATCTTCAATGGCGGTAGATTGTACAATAAAGCAATGTAGCAGTAATCATAATTTACAGATAATATGCCGGATTTATAAGACAATAAACGACAAACCTTTTTTTGAATTTGTTCAATTCTACGGTTATGAATTTCATAAACAGGACTCCAAACTGGCGGAGCATACTCTAAATGCGAACGCACCAAAGCACAATATAAAAGTTTAAGTGTACTGGCTGATAAATCCGCGGACATTCTATATACAAATCCTAACATTTTTATGGCACGATTGCACATGATGTTTATATGTTCAACAAATGTAAGTATATGATCAAAAATAACGCCTAAATCTTTTATTTGTGTACTTTGTTTAACACTTTAGTGTCAATTATATAGTTAAAAGAAATTTTACTTAAAGTTCTATGGAAACTTATTGAAAAACATTTATCAGCATTAAAAAATTATTTATTAATAAAACATCAAGTGTTTATAGAATCCAAGTCCAGTTGTAAAAGATGGCAGTCATTGAGAGATGATATTCTTCTATACATTTTTAAATCATCCGCAAATAAAAGAAATAACGATGAATTGATATACTGTGTGATATCATTAATGAAAAGCAAAAATAAAATTGGTCCACAATGAGATCCTTGAGGAACACCAGATAAAACAAGAATAGGCTGTGACAAACAGTTATTAATTTTTACACACTGCGTGCGATTTTTCAAAAAGCTGAATAACCAGGAAGTCACATCATGATGAAATCCCAGAGCACTAAGCTTGGCAATCAAAATATTATGACTCACACGATCAAACTTTAAATCAAATATATATGAAACATGCGGTTGCAAACATTCATTAATAGATATGCAGAAGACAAAAAATTTTTTTTTTACATTACATTAATTTTCTTTATTATTAAAAGAAGAAAAAATATAAAATAATCTGTACGCGTACTTTTACTCATGTAATCTGAAATTCAGATTTGACTATGCATACCGCTCTTAGTCTTAATCAGTAAAAGTATATGCTAGGATTAAATTTAGTATTATAGTTATGGTTAGAATGCAGTAACTATCATGTCAAACAGCCAGTTTTTTTTTTTTCAAAACATTAAAAATTATTAGGTTTATTTTTACTTTATCAACAGTTGTCTTAAAAAGTTTGTACAAGATGCACCTTTACAATTTTTTAAGTTGCTTAACTAAATTTTTTTTTTCTGTACTTCAATATTGCATACTTTTCTTATCTCATAACATAATAATAATAATACTTTATTGACGGTATAATCTTACCATTTACATCTACATCAAATATACATAAACAATGATGTTTTACAATACAAAAATAAAGAATACAAATATACCATTCATAAAAGCGCACATATTAGACATTAGTCAGCATGACTTAGCTGACTTCTGAACGTAGATTTAGAGATACAAAATACATTAATATCAGTTGGGAAATTATTTGCAAATCTACACATTCTACCGAGTGGATTGTTGAAACCATAATTAGTAGAATGAGTAGACTCGCGAAATAAAGAAGAATGTCTGCTATGTCTATTATTAGGTGCTACATGGAATAGAAGAGTACCAAGTAGCTCCGGACAATCAATCTCAGACATAATTAAATTACGCAAGAACGACAAATCAGCTCTTTTGCGGCGAATCTTCAATGGCGGTAGATTGTACAATAAAGCAATGTAGCAGTAATCATAATTTACAGATAATATGCCGGATTTATAAGACAATAAACGACAAACCTTTTTTTGAATTTGTTCAATTCTACGGTTATGAATTTCATAAACAGGACTCCAAACTGGCGGAGCATACTCTAAATGCGAACGCACCAAAGCACAATATAAAAGTTTAAGTGTACTGGCTGATAAATCCGCGGACATTCTATATACAAATCCTAACATTTTTATGGCACGATTGCACATGATGTTTATATGTTCAACAAATGTAAGTATATGATCAAAAATAACGCCTAAATCTTTTATTTGTGTACTTTGTTTAACACTTTAGTGTCAATTATATAGTTAAAAGAAATTTTACTTAAAGTTCTATGGAAACTTATTGAAAAACATTTATCAGCATTAAAAAATTATTTATTAATAAAACATCAAGTGTTTATAGAATCCAAGTCCAGTTGTAAAAGATGGCAGTCATTGAGAGATGATATTCTTCTATACATTTTTAAATCATCCGCAAATAAAAGAAATAACGATGAATTGATATACTGTGTGATATCATTAATGAAAAGCAAAAATAAAATTGGTCCACAATGAGATCCTTGAGGAACACCAGATAAAACAAGAATAGGCTGTGACAAACAGTTATTAATTTTTACACACTGCGTGCGATTTTTCAAAAAGCTGAATAACCAGGAAGTCACATCATGATGAAATCCCAGAGCACTAAGCTTGGCAATCAAAATATTATGACTCACACGATCAAACGCCTTTGAAAAATCGGTGTAGATTGAGTCAACTTGTACTTTAAATTCAAATGCATTTAAAATATCATTTTCATAACAGAGTAAATTAGTAAGTGTGGAACGTACTTCACAAAATCCATGCTGCTTTTCTATTAAGATGCTTTTGCACATCCATTGCAACTGACTAGTTACAATTTTATCGAACAATTTAGGTATAGCAGATTGAATGCAAATGCCTCTATAGTTAGTGATATTCTCTTTGGCTCCAGATTTAAACAAAGGCGTAATATAGTGTTTCCATATTTGAGGAAATTTAGTTTCATTCAATGAAGCATTGAAAAGTAAGTGCAATGGCTTTGCAATAGAATAAATGCACTTTTTTAACAGTAAAGAGGGAATGCCGTCGGGTCCAACGCTTAAATTACATTTAAGGTTTTCAATTCCCTTAAAAACATTACACAAACTAACAGAAAATTTTGAATGTATTACGTTATTATTAAAATTTAACAATGGAGTTGGATGAGTTTCGTTATATTTCGTTTAATTAAGTATTAAACAGAAACGGAACAAACGTAACTAAAGAATAAACACGCATCATAACAAGATGCGAGCGAGGCGCGCGGAGTGTATCAGAACATGTCACAACATCGGAACATGCGTGCGGTCCTTCACCTGGTGACTAACTACAAAACAAACAAAAGCAGACCACGGTTGGGAGAAAGAACGCAAGTTACGCCACTGGTAAGAATATTGGTTTGCGCTGCGCGGATGAGAATGCGCGAGCGGCGGCTATAAATTTAGGTTAAGTTTTAATAAACAAACTTTACTATAAATTTACTGAATACTGATTAAGACAGATAGCACAAACAATCACAAATATAATTACCAGTACGTTAGGTAAAACTTCACAATTAAAAACACTTATAAACACTTATAAACACTTAAAATTGAAAGAGTAAAATATCATAACTCAGTGCAGTGCAGTAAAAAAAATGAGTTGGATATTCTAGTTTTTGTTTTTTTATAGTTTTTATGAGTTTCCGCTTTTTACTTATTTTCTTCAGTCTGTCACTCTCTTTGTCCATATTTTCTACATTTGCTTGTAGCACCACGTTTTAAAAGTTTTAATACTATTGATATTACTTTGTTTTAGTGTTCAAGTTTCTACTTCATACAGAGAAGTGTAGAAAAAATAATTTTGCAGTACTTGCACTCTGGGTCCTGTTTTTGGCTTTGTTTTCCCTTTTTTATCCTGTTTGTGTCTTTAATCTATGTTTTTACGTACTTATATGTTGTACTGTTTTAATCTGGCACTTGTTTATTGTTATTTATATCCTTCAATCTATGTTTTTCTTTTTCTTTTTTGATATCAACGTCATTTTTGAACTATTTGTGTTTTGTTTAAGTTTGTAGTTATTGCTATTGGTATTTCGTTTTTCCATCACGTACTGTATGTCATTTATAATTTCTGTTATTACTACAGTGTTGTTTATTATTGACAACTTGCCCATTTATGCTTTATAGCATATAGCTAACTTTACCTTAAATATTGAATAAAAGTGGTGATAGAATGCAGCCATGCCTTACTTTGGCGTATCATAGTTTTTTTTGTTAGTAGTTCCTTTACCTTTATCTTTGTAGTGTGATGTCTCCTTTACCTTTGTAGTGTGATGTCTCCGCTGTCAATATTATTTGTTTTTGTATTTGGTGCAATTTTTTATAGCCCACAAAGTCTTTATATATGTTTATCAATCTTTGTATTAATATATTTAATTTGTAAAAGGTGTCCCCATGCAATTTCTAAATTTAATCTGTGTGTTTTTTTCTATTTTTTTAAATATCTTTATGTGTATTTTTGTGAGCACTATTTCAAGTACGTGGCGCATTAACGTTATTGTTCTATGCTCGGAGCTATTGTTTGGTGTTGTAACAAAAGTTGAAAACATTTATTTTTAGTGATTTGTGGTCTGTTGTTTCAAAATAACTTTTACTAGTGCGTACACATTTTTACTTTATCTTTAATGTCCTCTATTATCTTTTCACATTTATCTTTATATTTTTTTGCATTTATCTAAGATCTATCTTTTGTTTACTTCTTTTTCAATTATTATTATCTTTATTTATCAATTTACTTCTTTTACCTTTTCATTTTTTTTTTAAAATTTTCGATGCGTCGTTGATTTTTTTGTTTTTTTTCCTAAATGTATTTAATGTTTATGTTAGGTTTTACTGATAGTTTGTTTAGTGTGTTTTTGTTTTTTAAATTTATTATATCTGGTGTTTTTTCTACAATCACTTTTATTTTTAGTATCTTCAATCTTCAAAACTGCTGCTTCAGGATTGTGATTTGATCTGTTATCTGCTCTCATTTAAGTTTTTGTTAATTTCATTGCATTTTTAAACCGGTTTTTGATTGCGATATAACCAATCAATTAATTTTGTACTATATTTTCATGTTTGTACAACGTCGATTGCCAAGTGTACACTTTGCGTTCATTATTGTTAGTTTCTTGCCTTATCAGAATCGAGCTTTTCTGTACATTATTAGGTTTTAGTGTTACCAACTTTGGCGTTAAAATTGTCTTATTATTGTGATGTGCTTTTTTAACAGATTTTTAGTACAGTTCCTAATTTGGTATAAAAGGTTTTTACTTCAATGTTGTTATTTTCTGTGTTTGATGCGTATTACCTGGATAAAATTTACATTTTTTTTGTTTGTCCTTATCTGTAATAGCATAATTGCTTCGAGTATGGATTAAAGCTTGTTATTGATCTATTGATTTGTTCTTCTACTATGATTCTTACGTCTTGTCTATGGCCTGGCTCCCTATTTATGATGCTGTTTGCGGTGTGTATTTTTCCAATCCCGATCACACTTCACTAGTTTTGATAATTTTTATTTTTTG
This sequence comes from Tachinus rufipes, assembly GCA_963932245.1. NCBI lineage: Eukaryota > Metazoa > Arthropoda > Insecta > Coleoptera > Staphylinidae > Tachinus > Tachinus rufipes. Next base: position 36,405,706 of record OZ010742.1, on the reverse strand, counting down.
CCTGTGTTTCTTTCAATCCAATGTTTTTGGTTATTATAAACTTCTTACATTCTAAAAGCAATTGAAATAGCTTTATTTAAAATTGTCCTTTTTGGGATTTGATTGCAGTCATTAATTTGAACTGTAGCTGTAACGATTAATACTAAGGAAAAAATAATCAAGCGGTTTCCCATTTTTTTCCTGATTCTAAATCTGTTAACCATAGTTTTACTTTAATCATTTTAGATATTTGAGGATACTTAATTACAATTTTATTAAATTTTGATAACACGAGTAAAAATATATTTAACTTATTTGATAAGAAACTTTAATTTATTATTTCATGTAACAATATATGTTACTTTTTTTCGTTTGAATGTGCTTCTATAGTTTCATTATTCAATATTAAAAATCAAATGTTGAGTTTTTAATTTATTTTTTCTGAAAAACGATACATTTTTCAAGGTTTTGGTATTATATACTTTATTTTTAGTTGTAGATTATATATCCGATCACCCTTTATATTGCAAATGTTTGTTATTGTATATTCAAATCTATCATATTTTTTTATCAAAATATATCATAAAATTTTCTCGTAGACGTTGCGAGACAGTTATTTGTCCGACTGTGTATCAATACACTTCTGACTGAACTATTTCAGTTCATTACACAATTCTAACTTTCATAAAACTTTATCGTATATGGATCCCACTATAAATGCAAAGAACGCGTAAGACAGAAAACAAATATATTAGGCTGAACCATAACACGGGTAAATCTTCCCACCAAACACATATATTTACAAATAAGATTTAAATCCCCATAACTCACTCGTATTTTATTTACTATTTACTTAATACAATAATAAAATATAATTGATGGTCGGATTAGGTTATACAATTATTAATAGATCAAGCTGTTTCCCTAATAAATATAAGCAGCATACAATAGAATGTGAAAATCGTGGTTATATTTCATAATAATTTGTAAATCGGTATGTGCATTAAATAATATTATATCAATATAACAACTTAGCAACTAATAAAACCTTTAATAGTCGGTTATTTATTGGAACTGTATTTTAATTTGACAACGGTATCCATAATAATTCATTAATTACGTGATCCGGCCGATTTAATTCGTGGATGGTAAACATTCGCATTTATTTATATAGATATATGCAGCTTTAATCCCTGCGTGATCCCAATATGATACTTAAGATTAAATTAAATTAAACCTTATCTTGAATCAGGAAAATTAATTTTAATATTGTAATGAATTCCATAGTATAGAACATCACGTAACTGTTTTATCTATTAGATTTTAATTTTGTTTTATATCTAGTTAGCAAACCATTTATTTATTTATGCCATCATGCTTACCATAAAAATCATATTTTATTATTAAAGATTTAAATGGGCGATTGGCTCATAAAATAAAGAAAGCTTAATTTTTAGCTACACTTCTAAATATCATTCTAATTAGTAATTTGATAGGAAAGGTGATTGTGTAAAGAATAAAAGATGTCGAACATGTATCCAAATAAAAATGCTAACGATGCTCGCCCTGTGTAGTTAGCCTGCCTAAAAAGTATTAATTACATACATTAGGCAATACACATGTACTTTCTTAATCATATTATTAATACCATACATACACAGACACAAGCCAAGACAAACGACTGTCAATCAACATATTGTAATCTCTGAATAATATAGAAGAATAAAACACGCATCCAAATACCTTGTTAGTTTTACAATCTTTCATAGTCACTTTTCTAAATCGTAGTCTTCGTTTGGAATGAAGCAAGCCAGTTTAAAATTTGACATAATAATTAACAGTGATGGACTGATCTCACGCTTAGATAACAAGCCAAGCAATTATCAACTAACTGACAAATTGTTCACAACAAAAAGGTTATTGCATCAAAAATTTTACAAGACCTATTTCTCAAAATAATATGCTTATAAAAATGAAAGGTCAGGATCGAGGAATACTTTCAAATGTTTAGAGAGGAAAAAATGTTATAATTCAATTTACTTAGCATTAATAAAATTATTTTAATCCACTTTTCTTTTTGAGTTGTCACTTATGATGAAGGGAGAATAAAAAAGTCGTTGTCAGCGGTTTTAAATGGAGGTTCCCAAAACTGACAACGTTGAACAATAGTTTTCAATTAACCACTGCATCACAGGCTGAAAACCAGGTGAGTGAGATATGTTATACGATCCGGGCATTGTCTTTAACATGAATATCGGTGTCGGGCGGGAACATGCCCCATTGTTCTTCTTAAAGCCCTCGATGACTCTTACAGAAGCGGCTAAATTCAAAGATTATGAACACATTTTCAAAACACATATCAGTATTAAATTTTTAAGCATAATATTTAATGGAACATTTTTATTTATATTAAGTTTAGCTTAAAAATAATACATGCGCATTCTTCTTTAAATTATATTGCAAATAAAATATATGACAAAATAAATGTTTTTGTTTACAACTTCAATTTGTCTGCAATTTGTATTATTAAAATTAATTTTGTTAAAGCTTCAGACTTTAAAAATATGTAATATTCTACATACAAATTAATATCTTCAATATTTCAAACATTGTAAAACAATCTGTTACAATATTTAATAAAATGTATTTAATCAACTTTTCAAAATTAACGTGATCTTATTTAACATGCAAAATAACGTCTATAAGACAGTTATTTAAAATTTCTTATGTTTCGTTAATTTTTTTAAATTTATTTTGTATTTAATAAATTTCTCACTCATATAAAATACCAAATAACAAAAATTAAAATCCAATCAGAAAAGTTTTGTCTGATATTTTTATTTACACACCACTATCTGCGATCATGAATATAATCTGTAACATGTTTAGTTTTAAGTCAGACTTAATTTTAAATATTATACGAGCGCAAGCTCCAGGCTTGTATCGCGATGGCCACTAATATTATAATTAATTAATAAAATTAAATGTACGTGCATAAAATACCCACAAATGTAATCTAAGTAAGATGCCATCTCACACAACATATGTCATATTTTACCTTTCATTATAACATCACTACTTGGAATTTTTAGTTTTTTTTTCAATTTTACAGAGAGATGTAAATTGTATTTTATCCATTGTCAATGTTTTTTGTTAAAAAGTGGTATTTTGCAAACAGCAATAAGTTTGTATACATATTAAAATAGTGGATAAATGTACAGTGATATATGTAAATTAACTTTAATAAATATTGTATTACTCTAATGTTAGTAATAAGCCATTAAGCACGTTTGGCAACATAATATAAAATATTGTTTATTTTAATAAGTGACACAAAGATTAATATAGGTTTCTCAGACAAGGTAATCTAAAACTACTGGCATTGCAAAAAACTGACACAACATTATTCTGAAATTGATTTCAACTAAATGAAAAGAGACTAAAATGTTTAATCTCTGAAAGTTAAAGTTTTATATTTTTGTTAGTTTTTTAATCGACTTCATTATTAATAGATATAAATTTATTACTACTATGGTGCACTTGACAAATTTCAAATATGTTGTCTTTTAAAGTGTAAAAATTATAAACCTTACTAAAAAAAATATTACATTTTAAAATTTAGTGTAAATGTTATATTTTATGCAATTGTGTTGCCCGTTACTCAGTTACGTTATAACGTATTAGACCTACGTATAAGGCTGCACGTTAGACGTCGAAATTAGCTAATCAACAAGATGAGAACTTATCTGGGCTACTATAAAAGGACAAAATTGCTGCAGTTATATGATGATAACTTTAAACTTCAATGCTCTGGAGCCAAGGGCGTTTCCAGCCAACTAGTCTAGAAAGGGTAATTAAAAAAAAATATATATATATATTTTAATTTGTAAGTACAACAAACAACCAACAGAGAAAAGAAACTTTCTAACGTTTTAAAACAGCGTTGGAAAAATTTAACGGTTATGTTATTTGTTTAGAATATAGAATATCGGTAATTTTTAACAATAAAAATTGATAAGCAAAACATTCTTGGGGGGGGGGGGGGGTAATTACCACTCTCTGAAACTGCCACTGTCTGGAGCTCGTCTAATGAATCCACCAAGAAGTCGATGATTTCTTAGAAAATACTGACAACAACACAGCGTTACATAGCGTTTGACCTTCTCAAATAAAAAAAATAATTTAAAATTAAAATTAAAAACTCAAACTGCTCCTGCCTTGACAGAATTTCAAACAATGTAACAATGGCTTTCACCAAAATTGGGCACCAGGCACTTTTCAAAACCTTAGAAAGGTTCTCACGCTATAAACCTTTCAAAACCGGAAGTTTTGCCAAAACTACCGACCAATCAGTCATTTATTCACTTTAAGTAAAGTCATAGAAATTATGATTTTAAACATAACTATAGACCACTCAAAATCTAACAATCTTATTCCCGCCTATTAACATGAGTTTTGACGAGACTACTCTGTAGTCTACCAAGTAAACCAATTGATACGCCACTGCCGGCGCATAGCCTCTTCTCTGCTTGTAATGCTGGCAACTTACATTACAAGAGACCTACAGTTTTAAGTGGATTCCAAACAACTGAAGAGATTTTATCACTCCATCAGAAAAAAAAAAATTGCCGTAAAATCCCACGCTGGCAAGGCGGGTTGTCTATACAGACATATAAAAAGTTTATCACGGTATATGGGAATTAAACCCACAATTTTTGGTACAGCGGCCAGATGCCTAGACTATTGCGCCACGCTCTCTCAATAAACCAAGTACGTCGTTTTAACATTCTCCTAAAATTCAATCAATAAGCAAACTTCAGTAGTCCTTTTACTTGTCAACGTGCAAACAGAACCAAACAACATCTGCCCTGTTGACCTGTAGCCCGGTAAAGTCGAGATATATCTGCAAAAATGTCACATGGAAACGCCGCAATCATCCTCCAGCGCAGAGAGATGGATCCAGAAACATAAATGGTAGGTGGTAAAAAAGGGATGACAGACAGACTATTAATCAGTAAATAAAGATCAAAACTACATTGTGAAGCAATAGACCAAGTCCGCAACAGAGCAACTAAACTGAATTACAACAACAACTTCTGCAATAGACTGGCTAAAAAAAGTAATGGAATCTACCTGCACACTAACAAACGCCAAAGCAGCCAACCAACACTACGTGGACACGCGCTTGTTGGCATTGATCTAGCGCCGATTCACCAAGCAACCTCAGGTTGCATGTGAAAGTTTTTGAAACACGGAGCTACTACAACAGCCCTAAAGCTTCTCTATACCTAGAGAACAGCTCCAATAATTTGCCCAAGATCCGGTAAACAACAAGACACACAAATTTTAGAAAGTTTCCGCGGAATAAAGCTAGGACGGCATCATCTCTGGGGTATTTTCCGTTTAGAAAATCGTTTTCCACCCCAAAGACAACAACAAAGTAAATCGTGATTTCATATTTTATTTATTAGTTATAGTAATATTATGATAATGATAAAAGAAAATGTTTTGCAATAATATAATGCAAAAGTGAATCATCGTCGGCCACAGCGCGCCTAACGTATAGCACCGTTCTTGCTGCTAAGTTTCATTTGTTAACTGTGATTGAAATTACTTTGTAGGACAAAGCTGATTTAAGGTAATATCCAAGTATTGCATGATGCAAGTTTTGTTGTCTAGCTGAAAATACCTTATTATAGTTTTACTTTATTGAACTAAGGTTTATTAGTGTTAACTTAAAAAAAGTTAATTTGGTTTGCAATAGTTTTTTTTTTCATACCTTTATTAAAAGTTGAAAACAATAACTTTAGCTTGATGTTTATTTTTTTAATCTATATTGTTTTTAATGAGAAGTCTATGTGGTTGAGATATACTGTGTTATTGCTTAAAATATTTTTATGCTGACAAGCAACTTCAAGGCATAAAATTTACAAACAAATATTAAAATACTGCAAGTGTTTGTTTAAATGTAGACAAATTACATAAAATAAAACGATTTGACAAAATTTTTGTTATGCGTTTTTGCTTTTTTGGTGTATACAACACTTATAAGTGATAATAATAGAAAAAAATGGTTTTTTTACTGGTACCTTAAAAGAAATGAAAAAAAAATTGACTTCAGCTCTAGCTCGGTACATAGTAAAAGCAGGTTTCAATTTAAAAATATGATTCATTGTAGTTGTCTAGCTTAACCGCGTCGCAGAAGTTATTTGATTGCAGATTTTTTGGTAAATAAATGAACTAATTAGCAAAAATCTTTATTAACAGCTAATTAAACTAAAGAAGTCAATTCGCATATGTTTGGTTTCCAATATTTTTACCAAGGTTTTAAAAATACCAAAAAAAGAACAAAGCACAACAAACACATTTGAAAGAGACAAACAAACTGACAAGACAATTATTAATTTAGATACCGTTGACAAAATGTATGCAGCTTATAGTACTTTCCAAATCACAAGACGTTGGTCATTGGCTTTATTTTATTGTCATCCGGATATTGCTGAAATCAACTTTAATGTTATATTTAAGCTCAATAATTTAGAAAATAAAAAAGATAATAGTTTTTTCTGAAGAAACTTGCTTTTAGTCTCATGAAAAGAAATTTTAAAAAAAAGCTATGAATGATTTCAACTTTTTCTAAAAATGTTCAAAGTTTTCTGTTGAAGTATTGAATTGATGATGAAAATTAACAAAACGTAAAACATGATGTTTGTTATATTTGTGTCAAACATAATAACAATAATAGAACAAAATCAGTTTGTTTGGCTTGTGTGAAAATTGTTTACAAAATTCATAGTCAAACTATTATTTATTGTAAAAATTGTGGCTACGAGCAACAAATGAAAGTTTTCTGAAGCTTTTCTATTATGTTTATGTGTGATTAGTTCACTTTTAAATGTTAACTTGTTTTTATTATTACAATGAACAAAAGTTAAATAAATATTAATGCCTTTTTATGTTATAATAATGTAACATCAATTTTAATAATTTCTATGGCTATGCAATATCCGCAACTGGACCGGCATGGAGGTGGGGCAATTGTTCCACGCGGGTGCCGATAGGAAGAATTTTAGTGAAGTAGTCGCAAACCTTCAGTAATGAAGATGCACCAAAAGAAGAAGATGGCTCTAAGATTTAATAAAATCTATAATTTTTATTTGAAGCAAAGCGCTTCAGAGCACCTACCGTAAGTATTTATAAAAAAAATTGTCCAACGTTCTTTTACCACCGGAGCCGGTTTTTTTGACAAGATGGGTCACTTGGCTAAATGCCGCAATTTATTTGACCTTGATTTCTCAAAAACAGTAAAGCAACAAGAATTACAAGATAATTTGGCTTTTTTAAAAAGTAATTATAGTTTTGTTAGCAAATCTAAAAAAGCTATGGAAAAGCAAATTATTAATAGATTCTGTTAATCTACTTAAAATTTTGATGACGCAGTTCAAGATTAATTGATAGTTATTTTCAAATATGATTAATTTTGTTTTGGTTTGATAACAGATAATAGAATAAGTTTTTGAATGGTTTTTCTAAGACATTCTGCTGCAATATGTAGATTTTAAGAGAGCGAAGAGTATATAAATTAAAATTACAGAAAAATATTTTTTATATTTACTATTTTTATCCTACAAGATTGATTGATGAGGCGCAGTTTTGGTTAAATAATAGTAGTAGTAGTAGGAAGAGTCGTTTTAACAACAGGAGTAATACGTAAATAATTGGAATATTTTAAAGCAACCTTAATAGTAGTAGTAATCTCTAGAATAGTTGAAAGATATAGATTTAATAACCTAGGTTTTTTTATATACATTTTAGCGTCGACTACTAAGGTCATTGGCTAATATAAAATAAAAATAATTTCAAATCAAAACCTGAAAAAACAACACAACTCTTTAAAGTATTTAAAATAAATAAATAATTACTAAAACTAATATCACAGTTACCTAAATTAAAATTAAAATTAAAGCTAATATTACAATATCACAGGTGACACCAAAGTTGTAGAAAACTTTTAAGAGGCATGCGGCATAAGGCGACCTCTTCTCTCCTGCTGAGATCTACTGGCGACTTCCAAGCCGTCACGGAGAGCATGATTTCTTTCAACTCTTAAAGCTGTTCCATTTCTGTTGCCAATCCTCAGTAACTTTTAAATTTACGTAACGTTTTAGGTCATTGGGCTTAGGTTTATTAAGTTCATAACTAAAAAATAGATGGGTTGTTGTGTAAGATTATGAGAAGTTAATATAATTAATGGTTGTAACTTCTACTACGTGATGATAATTTATGTTTATAAAATAATAAAACAATTTATCGCAAATTTATTCTTACGAATACATGACTAGATTTTGCTCTACTGAGGACAGAGTTACAAAGGTGATTAAGAGAGAGATGACTAGACGACTTTTAAAGATTATGAGAAGCAGCAAAAACTATGATTTGTTGGCTGGATAGTTGGTGATGAGTGACTTAACCATTCAGTATTATCTACATTAAAATCTCTTAACAAAATAATTACAACTTTTTAGCACGTCAAAACTTTTAAAAATTTAACAAGAAATGTTTGGAGTTGCGATATTTCGATAACGGTTCATGATGACAATTATAAAAATACTCTTATCGGGATGATTTAGTTTAAGAATTATGCTAGTACACTTATACCATTCTAAAATATGTTTATTGTTTGTGGATGTATGCACAATTAACCTTGTTTGTCATCCAGTAAATCAATCTGGATCTTTATTACTAACTAATAATGAATCTTACGTGCTAATTTTTTTTACTTTTAATTAATATATGAAGACTTTTAAACATATACGTAAAAAAGGATAATTTTTTTGTCAAGCCATAAGAACTATAGCTATACGGCAGCTAACCGCATGTAATAAAATTTTATAGTTGTTGAAGCTGAAGTAAATTTTTGATGTTTCAAAAAGACACCGGTTTATATTACTAGAATTATAAAAAAAGTTTTAGTATTGTACTGATGACAGTTGTAAATTCTAATTATAAATTCATTATGGTAGATGCCGGTATTAATGGGCAAGTATCAAACGCGGGTGTTTTAAGTTACACTGCATTTGGAAGATTATGAAATAAATTACTTCAAATCCCAGAACCTGCTTTGAAAAATACTATTATTTGTTTTTATTGAGATAAAATATTGACAAAAAAATTATGAAACTATATGGCTAAAACAAGGATAACTAAAGCAAAACAAATCTTTAATTATCGGCTAAATTGCGTACGTCATATTGTACAAAATTATATATATAATATTTATTATTACATTCCCTAAAAAAATCTGCCTTAGCCTGTTGCTGTTTGCACAACTATTTAAAGAGAAATCAGCTACAAAAGTACATTTGAGAAGCTTTGTAGAAACTGAATGTTGTCATCATAAAGCAAATATAGAAAACTAGCACAATCAATATCAACATCACTGCAAAACCTGTCAAAGATGGTTATTGCAATTGCAATAAGAGTCAAGTGTAATGGCAGCATAGATTTGCGTAACCAATAAAAAATAAAATAACTACTTTTATTGATTGTAGTTGATAAAATATCATTTTTATTGCTTAAATGTGCAGCCTTGTCTTTTTATTTTCCTCTTTTTCTTCTATTTGCATAGTATTCTGTGATCTGTAAAAAAAATAAAATTCTTAAAAAAAATATTAAATTGACTCTGCTATGTCATCTATCACAACTTTTTTTAAAAATCTTACATTTTTTAAATTCTTCCGCAGTTTATGTATTTGAATTGTATATTTTTTTACAATTTGCAGTGTTGATTGGAGACGCGGAACCAGTTGTTTTAGAATTAAGGATGAAAGGGAAGACCGTTTTCTAGCAAACGTCGAGTGGTTTTTAAAAAACGTTTTAGAAAATAACTAATTGAAAAAAAAAAAAATTCTGCTAATGTATGCTTTAAAAAACTTAAAAAAGTGTCAACGCAACTCCGTCGACACATAACTGCTTGCATTGTTTTCTTTTTACTGATAAAACCATGTTTGTTTTAATAAATGTTATTGATAGTCAAAGTGTTTGGTAAGACTTGAGACCACATGAAAGACTTTTTTTTTAGAAAAGTTTACCTTGCCAAGAAAGAACAGTAATGTTATAATCGTCATTCTAATATAGCAAATCATTACAGATAACACATATTATGTTAAAAACATTATGAAACTTATTGTTTATCTATTACAAAAATACAGCAATCTAGCAAACTCACCGGACATGAAACCATTTAAGCCTTTAGGGGATAATCTTTTTTAAATCAAATTCACCCTTTTATTGCTCTTTGGGAATTAACATCGGCTGTTAAATTATTAAATCTTTCATTGTTTTGGTGCATTTGCCAATGTATTTCTAAAAAGTAAAGGAGAACTTACTAAATATTAATGGTTTTTGCAAAGAAATTTATTTTTTATCCACATTTACAATTTATTAATAAAATTTCTTATTTGACACTACATGTGCTAAATACTTTAACATAATGTTCTATTAAATAAAATTATTTAAACCATTCTACCTTTACTCTATAAAACGTAGCGCAGTAGTATAAGCACTATAGTTTGTAGGTTCAAATTTAACTATTACGAAAACTATTTCGAACGTTTAAAAGCTCTCTAATCTACCTTGTCACCATAAATAATAAGATCTTTCTCTAGTCCCATGTAGATTAATAATCTTTTCAAAGTTTAGAAATCTTTTCAAAACTGTATATCCACCCGTAATGTAAGTTACCAGCATTACGGACAGAGAAGAGGTTAAAGCACTATTGGTGGCGTAAAAAGTGACTGGTTGATAATGATGATAACTTTTATTTTTACCCTTTTACTTTTATTCATATTACCTAGTTTGTATAGGGTTTCACAGAACCTTTAAATAATGATATTCTATACCATTACTGTTCAAATAATTTTAATTACTTATTAAAAATTGACTAAAATTATATGCAACATGTGATTTGCGTAACAACATAAAACACTTAAGAAATAATTGAATGCATATCGGTGGAGTGGTCTAGTTGTAATCATGCTAAACTCTCATATAAAAGTCATAAAATCAAGTTTCCTTCTTTGCCATAAATTGATTGTGATTATGTTACATTAATAGTATAACTATAAGCTTATTACAATTATATCTCTATATGAAGTGACAGACTAAATGCGACAAATTACTATACAAAGCAACATAAATGTATTACTTTCAGGTTAAGTTACAAATCTGTAAACCAAGTCATCTAACTGTTAATCAAGAAACTACAAATGTGAAAAGTTTTGAACTATGTGTTACTATGATACAATACCAACACATAATTAAATTAGTTGTTTAGAACAAACTGTTTGCAACAACGTTTAGAACTATACAGATACTACGACACAACTTTCAATGGCAAAGCAACAGATAAAATGTTACAAACTTTAATAAATAAATGTACCGTCAATATCAGATGAAAGGTTGAGTGATTTTATTAGTGTGTGCCAACATATTTTTTGTTATAAAAAAAATCAATTATTTAATTTTTTAGAACTTTGAAAGTGCGTCTATAAATATCTTTCTGTTTGGATCCTATTCACATAAAACTATAGATTTTTGCATTGTTATAAATTGTCCTATTTTGGAGATATGATATACACGACAATTAATGATGCAAAACATATGGCCATCATGTTAGTTAATCATTTATTTCAAAAGTTATAGATATTTAAAATTAAGATTTTATATATATTACTAGTTTTAGCAGTTAGTTCAGATTTGTTTTAAAAAATCGATAATAATCAAAAAAATTATAATAGTTCAGAAGCCATACAATGGTTTTGAAATAGTGGTGTTCTTTGCGATTAAACGTGTACAACAAAATAAGCAACATATATTTAGATCATCTAGTTTAGTCTTTTGACGCAAAATATATTTTTTTGTTCTTTAATGTTTTTATTAGATTTTGTAATATTAAAAAATATAAAAATAATAAAATTGTGAACTTTACGTTGGATGTATTCGAATGCAGTATTATTATATTGGCATTTAAAAAAGTGATCGTATTATAATAATAGTATACATTTAGTTGATGATTAGACATGATCGCCGGGCACCCCGACACACGTTCTCGCATAATTGTGCCACTCTGACCTTAGTCCATCCATATCTAATAAGGTGACCCTTGACAAGCTACACGTATTCTGAAGGATTGCTGTAATTCACCGAGTTAGCTATGTCACTCGGACGTGACAATGAAAATCACGTGTGATTTCTCGCGTTACCCTTTCGCATCCGCGCGCCTTTTTACGTGCCGTCGGAATTGCCTCAAAGATTGCTCAACCATTTTATTTTATTTGTACCGATTACCTTTTATCGATTATTACATTCCGCATGCCACATGTTATATTGAAATTATCGATATTGTTTTTCGCCATTTTAAGTACACACTATAAAGTTACTGTAGTTGGAAAATTTTATTGTGGCGGCATAGAAAATATTGTTTTGATTCAAATTATGGGAACTGAGACTGCCACATTCTTTCCTAATGCACCCTCGAGAAAATGTCATCTGAAGAAACCAAGCAATTTCCAATTAAGTGATTGCAAATTGCGTTGCGAATAGATTTTATAATAATAATAGTAATACTTAAATTCTACATATATTGTTGGTATGAATAAACAATATTTAGTTTTATGAAATGAAATAATGCGCTTATTATTTTTCATTTTATAAATTGAATGCAGTCTGTTGTATGCTTTAGACATGAATGGATATGCAGACATTGGGTGGGCGTTATAATTTAGATTCCGTGTGTTGTGATATCCGAGGGTAGTTACATGCATGATTGCTATTTTGACACAGATCTTCTTCGAAAAGTTCTCATGCTGTTGAGATTTCGTCGTCGAGATTTCGAGCGTCCGTCCAGACAATGCGTATCTAAATCAATTTATGCTTTGAACAATGTATATAGGCGTTAGAGCGCTGTCAAAAACAATGGTGTACGTTAAACAAACACGGTCATGAAACAGATCATTAAACGCGTAGTAATTATAATTCCGGGCAGCCACACCTACATCGTGACTCATGCATTGTCTCTATGGATTAACTCGGCTCAGGTCCCGCTCCGGACACGAGGAGGATCTGTTAGCGTCCGGCTTGAAGTCCTTTCTGCATACGTAACATGAGCCATCACCATCATCACCGCCACCGCCGCTGCATCCTGTCGCAACCAATAACGAATAATCTATATCCCTGGCGCATAGACCAACAAATACCGATGCACCTTGACTCTCAATTAATACGTGGCTTACACTAAGCTTATTTTATGTGTATTCCAGTTAGCCAATCGTTTTATAATCCATTTACAATACAACCTCTATAATCTACTGAACTGACCATCTAGTTCACTTGCACTACCAAGCGGCACGTATGCATTGAATAGGGTGCTTTATGACTTCAAAATTCAATGACCGCAGCTATATAAACATTTAATTTCAATGTCAGGTGCCTAGTAGTGGTAGGAGTATAATCTATAAAGATAATCCCTTGATTAATCCTATAACCAGCGACAACTTGAATCTGATAACCGTAAAATCTATTTGATAAATTTATTGTAATAATTTTATAATAACTTTTTTATGCTTTTAAAATAATATATTAGCAAATTTATTCAGTGCAAATATTTAATAATTAATATCCCACTTGAATCGCAAACACATAAAAGGAACCTTGTGTCATTTTCCTCCTAGTCGATTCCATTGCATAAATACTTAATAGGCACTGTCTATTATTATTTAAATGTTTTAAACAATGAAAACGGCGACGACAATGAGAAAAGATATTGAAACCGCCTCCGTTTATATCACAGTATAGATGTTGCAGTCCCATTGTTACAGTAGCGACTGTTGACATTGTCTGACAAATCCATGACATCAACTTGGTATATCTCTATTTACATACGGCTTGGAAACAATATGGTATTATTATTATGTACCTGTAATTACATGCATTAGACGGTAATGCTATCAGTTTATTGAATATCATTTGTTACATAATATTTTATACCATTTTCAGAGAGCACCATGCACACACTTCATTCTCAAGCGTTTTTATAATAGCTCCATTATATAAATTGCACATGTATAATGGTAGCTTATTAATTAAACACATAAATCGATTCATGATTATCCAATAATATTTAATCAGTACCATGCAAACAACTTCATAACATAAAAATAATATTCTTGTGTTATTTGTTGCTGCTATTTTTATTATATTACATATCTATACATGTATGTTTAGCATATTAAAACACATAGTTTTGTTTTATAATTGAAGGATTTAGATTTGGTAAAGTGATTACAACACAGGTGACCTTTAAGAGCCGTTTGAAAAGTGGTATACTACTCTGCAGATATATCAATAAGTTTGCATAAACGTAGAATATGTACTTATCTGTTACAATATTTCAATAGTTAATAAGATAAGTAAAATAGTTCATTAGTGTTATAGAGATCTTCAGTTATTATTTCTTACTATTATTCTGATGTATCAGAGCTATGCTCACTGCATTAATCATGCCTATTCAGTAAGCAAATCTTTAAGAGTTAAAGATGTATGAAGTTGTTAACTCAAGGACAATTGTTAAGTTAACAACATCGAAAAGAATTCGTATTCAGTAACGCGTCCGCTAAATATTTTGATTGTCAAATTAAAGATTTGTGGTTATGTATAGTCTTTAAGTTAACAATCACGCTCACTGTGGTTGTTAAGCCTTAAAGATATTCTTAACCTATCAATTTACATCTATAAATGTTCAAAATAAGAATTATTATAATATATTTTATATATTTCAAGTAGAAAACATGCTTATATTAATATTTCCTAGTCAGTAGAAAAATATTACACAATAAAATAAATATTTTCAATTAAATCTAATAAAATTTGTGTATGATTTTACATATAATTAAACTTGTAAAATAATTATATTACAAGTTTAATTATGTCATGTATCTGATTTTAAGCAATTTATTATTTTATGTAAAATAATTTCTACATTTGTTACTAAATTAATAATTTTATTACAATTTTAATTCATGTATCAGCGTCAGCGTAACTTCTAAGTATTTTTATTATACATTCCATCATTGTTTTTAAATAAAATTAATAACACCAATAGCCTATGTAGTTTTCCATTCAATTACTATATGAATTTTATATTTAGCTGATATTTTTTTATAAGGTTAGAAACACGTTAAGAATTTGTAAACATTAAAAAGAGAAACATCGTCGAAATGCGATAGATGCATGCACGTACCAATCGCACGCTTGCAAAGCAGTGATCGAATGCTAGCTTCATGTAGTTTATATAAAGATAAATTGTTACGGAAATAATTAACGATGTTGTCCTTAGTGAATAGAAATACTGAACATTATTGTTAAGAAAATCGTTACGAGTTTCACCATAACGATGTTGTTACTGAACAATATCTTTAACTAGAAAAGTTACAGAATAGGCCTGATTATTTATGTACGTTTGCGAGAGCTATTAAAACTCGGTAGTGACTTTGCAGAACTTGAATTTAGTATGGTCCAGTCCAATACGCATATCGAGCACTTTTGTGTATACCCGGGTATCTAATGAATGTACTCACGCTTTTACGTGGCGGCGCTGATGATGCTAAGATGAATCAGATTGATATTTATAGCTCAAAATAAGATAGTATCATAAAACTAACATAGACATGGTGGCTCGACTTTGGAAAATGTATAACTTTAAGTTGGTTTTGTACTACTTAAGTAATTAAGACAGAAACTACAAAAAATTGGATTTCTTGATTTTGAACATCTTGTAAAATACGTAACTAATTTCATTTTGTACTTTGTCAAAGCAACTCCAGTAAAAATCAATACTAAGCCCTTAAACCTGAACTTTATTCAGGTGTATGCACCAACGGCTAATGCAACAGATAATGTAATAGAAACATAATATTTTAAAATTAAAGATCTGTTTTAACTTTAACGTATATACAGAATGTAAATCGCCATGTCTGAGTCAAGTGTATGGAACAAAAATTTGATTTTGCTCAAACCACTGAAAATGCCTTTCTCTACTTGAGTCCTAATCTTGTGAATTTTGTTAGATTTCTTCAATAAGCTATTTTTGAGTAATAAGCAATCAAAATTAAAAAAAAAAAATTTTTTACATTTTTTGATCGTTTGATGTAACTTTTCAGGGTTGCATTTTTAGGAAAAAACTAAAATTAATTTTTTTTTTCAAAATTGTTTACAGAGTAATTTTTTACAGCTAAATGTTTTTTTCTTAAATTTTTAAAATTTTGTAAAACTTTGAAAAACAGTTTTTTTCTTTTAAAATATGGATAAAAACGTGCTAAAGATACTCTAAAAATTACAGGAAATGCAGTGTTCTACGTTCTGAAATATCTTACAATGAGACCACCACAGAAATACTAAAAAAAAAAGGATTACATTTTAAATTTACATTTTTTGATTGTTTGCAACTTCTAAACTCTAAACTATAACACTTTTTTTTCTTTAAATTTGTCTAAATAGTTAGTTTTCATAGACAAATTTACAATTTTGAAAATTACTTTAAGTTTTGCAAATTTTCAAAACTGAAAAAAAAATTGTTTGTGAAAACCTATTCTTTAGATAATTTTGAAAAAAAAAATTTGTTATAATTTTTTTTTAATGCAATCCTAAGAAGTTACAAACTCAAAAAATGTAAATGTAAATTTAAATTTTAAATTTTTTTTGCTATTTTTAAGTATTTCTGTGGATACATTTTAAGATACTTTGGAGCGTAGTGCACGGCATTTCTTAAATTTTTTAAGGTATCTTTTGCACATATAAAAACACGTTCTTATCCATAATTAAAATAAAAATACCCGTTAAGTTCTGCAAAATTTTCAAAATTTTTAGCTGTAAAAAATGATTCTTCAAACAATTTAAAAAAAAATTATTTTTTTCAAATTTGATTGCTTATTACTCGAAAATGGCTTATTGAAAAAATATGAAAAAATTCACAAGATCAAACTCATGTATAGAAAGGCATTTTCAATGGTTTAAGCAAAATCAAATTTTTGTTCCGTTCACTTGACTCAGACATAGTCAAATTTAATCATACAAATTTTAACTCAGAGCTAAGAAACGAAAAATTTAAAAACTTTGTAGGATTTTATAGTCTAAAGAGCATGTTACAAAAAAAGATCAATTTTTGTGATTCTGCCAGGAAAAAAATACTAAAAGTAAACCTAGTTTGTAGATTGAACACATGCATACCTTCAGCAGATATAATTATAAAAATGGTTTTTCTACAGAAGTAGACGTTTGATTTGACTATACACTACTGCTATCATTAATCAAGATCAAACTCCTAAGCCTAGAATAAGTTTTGCAAAATTCAAACAGGAAGATATAAAAGCGGCAATAACTATAAAAATTAGCAAGCAAATCGAAAGCAATCTACATGCAACGCACTAGAAATATTGCAGCCGTAAATGCCAAATCGGTCAATTCTATGCCGATCACAGAAATTGGAAATTTTTTAGTCCACATTGTGACAAATTTTGCGTAAAGACTTTTGCCTACACACAACACAAAATCAAGTTAACTCAAGAACTGAAGCCTTTTGATCGTTTAAAGCGCCAAACTGCTCCGAATGAGTTTTGCAAAAAATCTAGAATTTTATCAAAAATTAATCTGAATGAAGCTAATTTTTGGCTTAATGGCTTTGTCAATAAACCAAATATGCGTTATTGGACAACAACAACCTGTGCTTTAAGAACTCTATTGCATCTACAAAAAGCAACAATGAGGTGTGGATATTATGCTAGAGATGTGATTGGGTCGTTGTTTTTTTGTATAAAAATTATAGTTATGTTACGATCAATAGAGTTTGCTATTGTGCTATCTTACATAGCAATTTTGGACTTGATATCAGTAATATGTGGTTCTCTAATAAAATCGCAACAGTCGGGTCAAATGGCCACCTCGCTTAATCAATTTAACGCAGCTGGTTTTTTTTTATAGGTTTACTTTAAATTGTTGTAAACCAGCTAACAAGCCAACAACGTTAGTCAAAAACAATAACAAACGCAAAATTACCAACGTTTTGGCCAATATGTGTAAAAGAGTGGTAGATAATTGGCTCAAAAAAATTAATACTTAATTTTTTTTTGTCTATAATCAAATTGCAAGATATAGTGATATAACAAGTATTGGTATATCTGGATTAGACTACCCGGCCAAAAGTAAGCAAGATATATATTGCTAGCTAACAATTTACTGTCATTTAAATAAATCTTGCAAGTTAACAATATATACTGTCAATTTAACAAATTTTGTATGTTAACAATATAAACGGTAATTACATCAGAAGACAAGGCAAATTTTGAGACAAAATAATAATAATAATAATATATAAATAAATTTGTTGTTTTAATCAAAGTTTGTTCGGGCGACAGTTCATATTGATAGTTACCAAGATTTGTTAAAATGACAGTTTATATTCTTAGCTAACAATATATATCTTGTTTACTTCTAGAGTAGTGCATAGAAAAAAATTTCAAATGTTTATTGAAAAAATGAATATTTAAGTAAAGTTTTGTAAGAGAATGAACAAAATTAGGAGTATCATTCCTACTAATGAAATGATTTTAGTAAAAAAACAGTATATTTAGGATTATATTTTTATTTTGTTTTACATCTAATTTAAAGACAACATTTAGAAAACTATTTACAATAATTAATATTAAAAAACAATATTAAATTTGTATATTATCTGCAATTTTTTATGTTGACATATTTTTTTCTTTTTATACTCTTTATGATTTAAATTAATGAGAATATAATGAAGGTACTCCATAAACTTTATGAGGTACTTCAATTTTAGCTGCTGGATAAGGAGCCAATTTTACTTTAGGTAGTTCAGCTGGAATATCATAATTGTATTTAGTCACAATTGGTGGTCCATAAACTGTATGTGGTTTTTCAATTCTAGCGGCAGGGTATGGTGCCAATTTAACTGCAGCTGGATATGGAGCTGATTTTACTTTAGGTAATTCAGCTAAAATTTCAAAATTGTATTTAGTAGTAACTGGAGCTTTGTAAACTTTTGATTGTTCAATTGGCAAACCATAATATTCGTGTGGGATTGCAATTTTTGCTGCTGGATATGGAGCTAATTTTACAGTTGGTGCTTCAATTTTGTAATCGTAATGAGAAACTACTGGGGCTGCTCTAATTATGGGTTGTTCAACAGGTAATCCATATACTGAATGTGGTACGGCAATCTTGGCAGCTGGATATGGTGCTAACTTAACTTGTGGAGTTTCAATTTTGTAATCATATTTAGATACAATTGGTGCTCTTACATACTTTGGTTGTTCTACTGGTACCCCATATACACTATGAGGTACATTAATCTTAGCAGCTGGGTATGGTGCCAACTTGGGGGCAGCTGGTGCATATGGAGCATAAATAGGTGCTTCTATGGGTAGACCATATTCTGTATGAGCTTTGTGAGTTGGTCTGATAACTGGGTCAGCAGCTACATTAAAGTTGTAATGGTTTACTTTGACTCCTCCGTGACGTTCTGCAAACGCCCCAACAGCAAACAAAGCTAATAAAATCTCAAAATTTTATATTGTTAATAACTTTAAATAGATATGTTAATTATAGCTTACTATCTGCATGATGATTGTACTGTTGACTGAATTGTACTGATTTTATTAGTGCAATTGTGAGTATATATACTAATTTATATATCGCCTAAGGATTGTTGAAGTTGTCTAGATCGTTTAAAAATATGTTAAGATTCTAATTGATTGATAACGGCTTGATTGGCTTGATGTTTTTGTTGATTATGATTAAATACCTGAATTAGATTTAGACGATTTTATATTATAAAATTTAAAAAAAATCAATTTTATGTTTAATAACTTGTAGCAACATGATTTTACATAGCTTTCAGTAGATAAAAATAATTAATTTACAACTAAAAAACAAATACTATACTTCCTTACTTGAGATGAAGCCAACAAAAGCAGTAAACCTACCACTAAAAAAACCTAACTTAATTTTCCAACATACAGTGACTTCAGAACAATTACGCCTATTACTTCGTTGTTTTTTTTTTTAATAAATTTTTAATTTTACTACTACAACGCCAATAACTCTAAACGACTAAACAAATGCATTAAAAATAATAATCAAAATTATTTAAGTGGCTACATTTATTAAAGAGATAGTCAGATCTGACAGCAGTTCTAGATACAATAGATTTAGTTTAAATTTGCACAAAGTAATAAGAAAACAACAAAAATTATTTTAAGATTGGCAATTTAATTCTAATTAAGGAAGATAACGTGCCATTAATTGAGTAGTTAAAAGGCAGAGTAACTATAGTACATTTAATTAAAAAAATAAAAATCAAAATTGCCATAAAAATGCAATAGTAAAATCAAAATCAAACAACTAATCATAAACTGCATTTTTTAGCAACTAAAAAAAAATTAAGTTAAATAATTAATAAAATTTTATTAAAAGATTAGCTTAATGATAATATTAAAAATTGTTTTGACTGTACTGATATGTCATAAAAAAAATTAAATCAGCTACAAAAAAAATCAAACTATGTATTACTATCATACTCATTATCAGTGCTTAATGTAGCGTAACACCAAAGTTATAGCTATAATTCTCTAAAAAAATAAATCATTGAACAAGACCACAAAGATAATTAATAATTGTTAATTGGGTTGTTATAAAAACCATAAATTATATTCAAACAATAAATTAATATCAATTCTATAAAACTATTGTTGGTATTTTTTAAGAGAATAAACCAGTTAATAACTACAGAATAATAATGAATAGTAATTGTAAATTTGTTTGTTATAGAAACCACAAATAATGCTCACAATGACTGTTTAAAAATGCTGTTTTAAAAAGTTTCATGAAAATTTGTGTATGTTTCTGTAAAAAAAAACTGAAAAAATAAGTAGTTACATACTTACTAATAGAAGTAAATTTTAGTAATAAAACAGTATATTAAACTTTTTTGTTTTACATATATTTTAATAACAACATTTATAAAACTATTTACAATAATTAATATTTAATAACAACATTAGTTCCATATAATATCTGCAATTTTTATGTTGACATAATTTTTTTTCTTATTCTTTTTTTGATTTAAATTATAGAGAATAATAAGTAGGTACACCGTAAACTTTATGAGGTACTTCAATTTTAGCAGCTGGGTATGGAGCCAATTTTACTTTAGGTACTTCAGCTGGAATTTCATAATTGTATTTAGTTACAATTGGTGGTCCGTAAACTGTATGTGGTTCTGGAGCTCGGTATACTTTTGGTTGTTCAATTGGCAAACCATAATATTCGTGTGGGATTGCAATTTTAGCTGCTGGATAAGGAGCTAATTTTACTATTGGTGCTTCAATTTTGTAATCGTAATGAGATACTACTGGGGCTGCTTTAATTTTAGGTTGTTCAACAGGTAATCCATATACTGAATGTGGTACGGCAATCTTGGCAGCTGGATATGGTGCTAACTTAACTTGCGGAGTTTCAATTTTGTAATCATATTTAGATACGATTGGTGTTCTTACATATTTTGGTTGTTCTACTGGTACTCCATATACATTATGAGGTACAATAGCCTTTGCAGCTGGGTATGGTGCTAATGGTGCAGCTGGTGCATATGGAGCATAAACAGGTGTTTCTATGGGTAGGCCATATTCTGTATGAGCTTTGTGAGTTGGCCTGAAAGCTGGGTCAGCGGCTACATTAAAGTTGTAATGGTTTACTTTGACTCCTCCGTGACGTTCTGCAAACGCCCCAACAGCAAACAAAGCTAATAAAATCTAAAAAAATATATTATTAATACACTTATAAGATATGTTAATTATAACTTACTATCTGCATGATGATTGTACTGTTGACTGAATCGTACTGATTTTATTTGTGCAATTGTGAGTATATATACTGATTTATATATCGCCTAAGGATTGTTGTAGTTGTCTTGATCGTTTAAAAATATGTTAAGATTCTAATTGATTGATAACGGCTTGATTGACTTGATGCATTTGTTGATTTTAATCACATACCCTAATTAGACCTAGGCGACTTTAAATCACAAAATAAAAAAATCTCTAATGTCATAATTAACATTATGTTGCTTAGTGATCCCACATGGCTTTCAAAGAATAAAAGTAATTAATTTACAACTTAAAAATAAACATATTAGTTCTTAACCTGAGATAAAACTAACAATAGCAGTAAACCTACCACGAAGATTTTTTTTTATAATTTTGCATAATTTTCCAACATTCAGTAACTTCAGAACACTTTCGCCTATTATTGAATATTTATAAAAAAAATTGTTTTTAATATATAATACTACATCGTTAATTACTCTAGTCGACCAAATAAAAGCATTATAAATAATAATCAAATTTATTCAAATTGCTACAATAATTAAAAATATGGTCAGATCCGACAATATTTCTAGATACAATAGATAAGTTAAATTTGCAAAAAGTAAAAAGTAAACAATAAAAATTAATTCAAAATTGGCAATTTCATTTTAGTTAAGGGCGATAAAGTGATATTACTTTACTTGTTAACAGGCAGAATAACCAAAAATCAACTGCTTATTAAAAATAATAGTAAAATCAGAATCAAAAGACCGGTCATAAACTGAGCATCAAATTTAACAAATAAAAAAATATTAAGATAAAATTTAATTAGTTTTATCACTAGATTAGCTGAGAATAATTAAGGTATTTGGTAATATTAAAAACTGTTTTTACTGTATTGATATGTTATTAATAAAAGAAAGTTAGTTACAAAAAAATGCCAAACAATGTATTACTATCAAATTGTCTGAGCTCAATGTAGCATAACTATAATTCTCTAAGAAAATAAACCAATTAACAAGACCACAATGTTAATAATTAAAATTTGTAAATTGGGTTGTTACAAAAACCAATAATTATATTTAAACAATGAATTAATTACAAAACTATAAAGCTATATTTGGTATTCTTTAAAAAAATAAACCAGTTAACAACTACAGAATGAAAATGAATAATAATCGTGAATTTGTTTGTTACAGAAACTACAAATTATGCACACAATGACTGTTTAAGAATTTTGTATTAAAAAGTTTAATTATGATTTATGTATGTTTTGTAAAATAACTAAAAAAAATAAAGAGTATCATACCTACTAATAAAAATAATTTTTAGTAATAAAACAGTATATTTAAAATTATATTTTTATTTTGTTTTACATATATTTTAATGACAACATTTATAAAACTATTTACAATAATTAATATTTAATAACAATATCAAATTTATATATCTGCAATTTTTTAAGTTCACACAATTTTATTTTCTTAAGCTTTTCTTGATTTATATTATAGAGAATATGAGGTAGGTACTCCGTAAACGTTATGAGGTACTTCAATTTTAGCTGCTGGGTATGGAGCCAATTTTACTACAGGTACTTCGGCTGGAATTTCATAATTGTATTTAGTCACAATTGGTGGTCCGTAAACTGTATGTGGTTCTGGAGCTTTTGGTTGTTCAATTGGCAAACCATAATATTCGTGTGGGATTGCAATTTTAGCTGCTGGATATGGAGCTAATTTGACTATTGGTGCTTCAATTTTGTAATCGTAGTGAGATACTACTGGGGCTGCTTTAATTGTAGGTTGTTCAACAGGTAATCCATATACTGAATGGGGTACTTCAATCTTGGCAGCTGGATATGGTGCTAACTTAACTTGCGGAGTTTCAATTTTGTAATCATATTGAGATACGATTGGTGCTCTTACAAATTTTGGTTGTTCTACTGGTACTCCATATACATCATGAGGTACAATAGTCTTTGCAGCTGGGTATGGTGCTAATGGTGCAGCTGGTGCATATGGAGCATAAACAGGTGTCTCTATGGGTAGACCATATTCTGTATGAGCTTTATGAGTAGGCCTAAAAACTGGGTCAGCGGCTACATTAAAGTTGTAACGGTTTACTTTGACTCCTCCGTGACGTTCTGCAAACGCCCCAACAGCAAACAAAGCCAATAAAATCTAAAAAAATTATTATTGAAATACACTAATTAAATTTGTTATTAATAACTTACTATTTGCATGATGATTGTACTGTTGATTGAGTTGTACTGATTTTATTAGTGCAATTGTGAGTATTTATACTGATTTATATATCGCCTAAGGATTGCTGTAGTTGTCTAGATCGATTAAAAATGTGTTAAGATTCTAATTAATTGATAACAGCTTGATTGACTTGATGAATTTGTTGTTTATAAACAACAGGTTTATAGATTCTTTTTGGATGGTCGCATTACCATCTAGTAGTTTTTTTAATTTAAATATTAAACGACACGCATTGTAGCAACGTTATAATAGATAATACAAAATAGCTATTTTATAATAATATCTTATGGTTTAAAATTGAATGATGCTTAGTGCAACACGGTAAAATATATATATTTGCAAAAATTTATTGTTTAACGTCTATTATTTAATTTTTATTAAAAACTAGTTTTTAATATTTAATACTAGAACGCTAATAACTCTGGACGACCAAACAAAAGCATTATAAATAATAATCAAAATTATTTATTTGCTACATTAATTGCAGAGAAAGTCAAATCCGATAGTATTTCTAAACACGATACATTAGGTTTTTTGTACCAAGTAAAAAAAAAAACACTAAAAATTAATTTAAAATTGGCAATTTAATTTTAATTAAGAAAGATAACGTGCTATTACTTTTGTAGTTAATAAGCAAAATAACCAAAGTACATCTAATAGAAAAAACAATAAATCAAAACTGCCTATTGAAAAGCAATAGTAAGATAAAAATCAAACGACCAGTCATAGACTGTGCATCTTTTTTAACAAATTTAAAAAAAAATTAAGATAAAGAATTAATTAGATTTAATAACGAATTAGCTGTGATTAATCAAGGTGTTTGATAATATTAAAAACTGTTTTTACTGTACTAATATGTCATTAATAAAATAAAGATAGTTACAAAAAAAATTCAAACAATGTATTACAATCAACTCTATATCAGTGCTTAATATAGTATAACACCAAAGCTATAATTATAATTCTCTAAAATAATAAACCAATAGAACAAGACTAAAATGATAATAAATTATATTTGTAAATTGAGTTGTTACAAATTTTAAATTATATTCAAACAATGAATTACTATCAACTCTATAAAGCTATTGTTGGTATTCTTTAAGAGAATAAACCAGTTAACAACTGCAGAATGATAATGAATAATAATTGTAAACTTGTTTGTTACACAAACCACAAATCATACACACAATGACTATTTATGAATGCTGTATTAAAAAATTTATTGAAAACTTATGTAAGTTTTTGTAAAAAAATAAACAAAAGAGAATCATACCTAGTAATAAAAATAATTTTTAGTAATAAAACAGTATATTTAAAATTATATTTTTATTTTGTTTTACATATTTTAAAGACAGCATTTATAAAACTATTTACAATAATTAATATTTAATAACAATATCAATTTTATATATCTGCAATTTTTTAAGTTGACATAATTTTTTTTCTTAAGCATTTCTTGATTTGAATTATAGAGAATATGCGGTAGGTACTCCGTAAACTTTATGCGGTACTTCAATTTTGGCCGCTGGGTATGGAGCCAATTTTACTTCAGGTATTTCGGCTGGAATTTCATAATTGTATTTAGTTACAATTGGTGGTCCGTAAACTGTATGTGGTTCTGGAGCTTTTGGCTGTTCAATTGGCAAACCGTAATATTCGTGTGGGATTGCAATTTTTGCTGCTGGATATGGAGCTAATTTTACTATTGGTGCTTCAATTTTGTAATCGTAGTGAGATACTACTGGAGCTGCTTTAATTTCAACAGGTAATCCATATACTGAATGTGGTACTTCAATCTTGGCAGCTGGATATGGTGCTAACTTAACTTGCGGAGTTTCAATTTTGTAATCATATTGAGATACAATTGGTGCTCTTACAAATTTTGGTTGTTCTACTGGTACTCCATATACATCATGAGGTACAATAGTCTTTGCAGCTGGATATGGTGCTAATGGTGCAGCTGGTGCATATGGAGCATAAACAGGTGTTTCTATGGGTAGGCCATATTCTGTATGAGCTTTATGAGTTGGTCTGAAAGCTGGGTCAGCGGCTACATTAAAGTTGTAATGGTTTACTCTGACTCCTCCGTGACGTTCTGCAAACGCCCCAACAGCAAACAAAGCCAATAAAATCTGAAAATTTTAATATTACTATACACTAATTAAATTTGTTAATTATAACTTACTATTTGCATGATGATTGTACTGTTGATTGAGTTGTACTGATTTTATTAGTGCAGTTGTAAGTATTTATACTGATTTATATATCGCCTAAGGACCGCTGTAGTCTAGATCGATTAAAAATGTGTTAAAATTCTAATTGATTAATAACGGCTTAACTTAATGTAATTGTTTATAAACAACAGGTTTATAGATTTTTTTTAATGGTTGCATTACTATCCAGTTGCTGTTTTAAATTTAAATATTAAACAACACTCATTGTAGCAACGTTATATTTGATAATACAGAAAAACTATTGGTATAATAATAACTTATTGTTTAAAATTGAATGATGCTCAGTGCAAAACGGTAAAATATATATTTTTGCAAGATTTTTTTGTTTAAATAAACCAACAGATAATTAAAAAAAGAACGCTTTAGTGCAGATAATTTTAAAACCGTAGTTGATTAAATCGGGTTCATTATTATCTATCTAACGCTATTTTTGTTTGAATCGTTTATTTGAATATCTTCTATCCGAAGGAATCTTTTGGGAATTTTATTAATCTTTCTAATCTGAACAATTTTCATTGATTTTTATGATTACAAAAAATAAAGTTACCACGTTTGGATTGTTTTATGATCTTGGATTATCGATCCACCTTTAAGAATAAAAATTAAATAAATGTGGGACAGTTTTTATGTATGTACAAAATAAAATGCAATTTATATTATTAGTTATTGTTTTAATAGACATAATTTAATTGAATTTTAAAAATCCTTGTGTGGTCCAAAACCTGAAATAATATTTTTGTCCAAAAATCTGAAAAAAAAATTGTGAGAATATTTTTGGTTTATTTATATATCTCTTTTGTTACTCATGATACGCATCTATTGTCTCGGCACTTTATTTAGTGAAAACAAAATGTAATATCGTACCTCAATCGAGTAACTTAACTTTTAAACTTAGCAAAATTCTATATCAATAATATCTAATATTACTAAATCTTATTAATCGATAAATTTATAGTTTCATTTTTTAAGATTTAAAGGTTTTTATTATTGTTTCTGGAATAATTATTTAGTTAATCTGTAAAGTTGATACAAATTTAAACTTTCTTAATAAGTGCAAGCAATTATCTCCTTTTACACAATCATTGCATATAGTAAATATGAATAAGTTATAAATAAATTATTGCCGACAAATTAACACTTTTTAACATTGCTTATCTTTAAAGTTGCTATAAATATTTCTATTAAACACAAGAGTGTTTTGCCATTTATCTTTTTTTTATATTATTTGATCATAAAAAAACGATTGTAATCTATCAATTTCTTTGCAAACTTTTTCTATATTCACTAAAATGTTATGTTAGTAATATATATATTAAAACAGTATATTTAAACATAAATTCATTTATTTTATCATATATTTACAGAAAAAATTTAACAACATTTAGAAAATTATTTACAATACTTGAATTTAAAATAAACGCATTTCAATCATTAATAAATTGTTAATTACATCTATAAAATTTATCATAATATGTGCATTGCTGTTATTTATCTATTACATCAACAACCATCTAGTTCCAAATTAATGTAAAGTAGGTACTCCATAAACTTCATGTGGTATTTCAATTTTTGCAGCAGGGTATGGAGCTAATTTTGGTGCTCCATAAACTTCATGAGGTACTTCAATTCTGGCTGAGTATGGAGCCAATTTTACTTCAGCAGGAATTTCAAAATTATATTTAGAGGTAACTGGTGCAACGTAAACTTGAGGTTGTTCAACGGGTAATCCATATGTATCATGAGGAACTGCTGCTGGGTATGGTGCAACTTTTGCAATTGGAGCTTCAAATTTGTATTCATATGAGCTTACAACTGGAGCTACTTTTATTTTAGGTTGCTCTACTGGTACTCCATATTCATTATGTGGTACAATAACCTTAGTAGCTGGGTAAGGTGCAAGCGCTGGTGCTGCTGGAGCGTATGGAGCAAGTTTAGGTGTTTCAAGCGGAAGGCCATATTCAGTATGACTATCTGCAAACGCTCCAACCGCAAATAAAGCCAATAAAATCTGAAATTATAATTATTAACAAACATTAATAATAAGTATTGATGAGTACTTACAAACTGCATGATGATAGTATTGTTGATTGAGTTGTACTGACTTAATTTGAGCAATCGTTTATATTTATACTAAATTTGATGCCGCCTCAGGCACATTGCAATTGTCTTAATCGCTTAAAAATGTGTTACAATTCCGATTGTTTGATAACAGCTTGATTGGTTTTTTTAATTTATTATTTAGAATGTTGTACAATCAAATTACTATTTTTTAGTAATAAAAATTATTGTATATCATTAATATATTGCATTTGTATGCATAATTTACAATTGCTTATGGAAATCAACTTAATTGTAATAAAATGTGATTATAATGATCACATAAATACACTATTCCAACTAGTTGATAATATTTTAAACTATATTTTTAAATTGTAACATTATAGGTAATACTAAAACAAATGTTAGTAAAATGGAATAAATTTATTAAAAAAAAAAAAATTATTTTTAATTATTATATGAATAATTATAAATTTAAAAAACAAAATAATCAAATATGCAAATATACTTTGAATTACAAAATATAAACTTAATTTTTGTAAAAAATGTAAATGACTATAGATTGAATATTGCTATAGAAGTGTTCATTATGGTTTTATTTTATTTTATTTTAATTTGATTTAATAAATATATATTATGCACATTGCAATTACATATTACTAAACATTATATAAATCAAAATTGCAATAAACAATAATATTTAGAATACAAATATAATAAAAGTATAAAGTAACAAAAATAACTACTACACTGAATCAAAATGCCACAAATTTGATTAAAATTATTTTAATAAATTATCAGGTAAATACTTTTCTGTTAAATAATAACTTTTTTCTAATAACTTTTGTAATTTTGTATTGCCATATAATAAAAACTCTTTTCATAGTGTAAGATTGTTGTTTGGTATAGTTAAATTTAATTGATGCATTGTCAGCAATTTAGAAATTTGCTTCAGACCGTTTGTCGTTTTTCAACTTAATTGCATTTTTTGTTTAAAAATTGCAAATTTAACTAAAAAAAAAAAATTTACTAGTAAAATCAATTAGAAATTTTTCGTAGAATTCAAATCTAGCATCATTTCAAGTCTATATCCTATCTGTAAGCGGCAAAAGCCATAAAACCATGATTTTGTTCTCAATTTTTATTTATTTTTTTACCGCCAAAGTTAATTGAAAAATATTAATTTGTTTTGTGTATTTGAGTTTTAAAGGTCTAAAACTCAAAAAATCTGCAAAGTAGGCCAATTCTTTACCATAAGCTTTTACAAATACACGTTTAGCCGCGCTCAGAGAAATAATACAACAAGTGTCATTAAAAATTTGAATTTTGGGAACAATTTTACAAAAAAATATTCAGTGTTGTACTCATCGGCCGTAGAATAGTCCATTTAGAAAAAACTGTTTACAAAATTTTTAGGCAAAAAATGCCCTAAAAATTTATTTTTTTTATATTTACAAAATTGGTTTAAGCAACAAAAGATGTTTTTGTTAAACTTCTAAAATGAGCTTAAATTGAAATATAAGCCAAATAATCTTAAAAAACAAATATTTTTCAAGTAACGAAAAAATGTTGTACAATTTTTTTTCTAGATGGATTTTTCTACGCCAGATAAGCATGACACTGACTATTTTCTATGTAGAATTGTTTGCAAAACCTTAAATTTTTAAATAATGCGATTAAGTTAAAAAACGACAACAAAACTAAAAAAAATTGTGGAATTTTTTTTTAAGAGTTACTCTTATAAACTGATCAAAGTACTAATATGTTATAGAAACTAAAAAAAATATTAAAGCAAATTTCTCAATGCACCTTTCTACCCTGCTCTAGTCCGTTAAAATTGCTTATATATACAACAATAAACCTAAAACAGATTTTTGAGGGACATCTATTTCAATTTTTTTTTTTTTTGATTTGGCATTATTTTTATACACAGCTTCTCTACGATGTAATAAATAGTGTTAAAACTAAGATAAGACAACTTTTCTTCAAGCTTAATTGTTCAAGTTTTGTTAAGAGTGTTTTATGATTTATGAACCAAATCAAAAGTTTTACTAAAGTCAACAACTAACTCTAACGTTTGCTGACTTTTATGAATGTTTAAATAAAGCTTATAAAAAAAACCAATAATAGTATTGACTGTAGAAAATCCATATTGAATAATGCTCAATAATTTTGCCATCAGCTTTTTCTGGATTCTAGATTCTGGATTCTGAAAGTTGGAGGGTAAAACGTAGGCCTCATTAGGCCTTTTGTACCTCTTCTAGTGGTGACCTCACTCCGTTGTCTTTGCATTTAACTACCTTATGTGGCTGATGTATGCAAGTACAACTCTTGGAGGAGTTTTTCTTATGCTGGCCATGTCAAGCCAGCAAGTCTCCAACATGGACTCTCTATCGTATGATCGTATGCTATTTACGCGCCAGCTTGTCCACCTCAATGTTACCAACTTTGTTGGAGTGTCCTATTACCTAGAGCAACTCGATGCTATTTCCACAGGCTGCTAAAGTAAGGGCACAATGACATTCAAAAATTAGCTTCGATGTGATTCTAGGCTTGTTTATAGCAATTAGAGTTGCTCTACTCTCTGTTAGATTTTGGACATTCTTGCCAAGTATTTTACGGTACACAATTTTTATAACTCCATAGGTTATTTCAACTACTTCTGCTTGGAAGATAGTTGTATGAGCTTTTAGTGGTAATGATATTTTGAGGTCCAGCTCTTGCAAGAAGATTCCCGTTCCAGAACTTTTATTAGTTTTTAAGCCATCCGTGTAGATTCTAATCAATTTAATGACCACGTTCTAGTCCTCTTGTTCATGTGTGCGCACGTTGTAAGGTCTTAGAAACAAAAGAAGGGTAGAATGTTATCTGTTAGTGCTCCTTACAAAAATCTTTTCTTTACAACTTCTTTTAGGAAAATACAGTGTTTGCTAGTCCTCCCTGCCGTGTGCCAAAGTCCAGCTGCATTCAGACGCAAGGCTGCCATTGTTGAAATCTTCTCAATGTAAATGACTAGGAGTGGCAGACACAATATTGCCTCCTTAGCTGCAGTTGGTGTTGTCCGCATGCCTCCTGTTATACTTAGGCATGCCATTTGTTGGAACTGATTCAGTTTGCTTGCAGACGTTTTTTGTCTAGCTTTTGGCCAGCATATTAGTGCCCCGTATGTGATCATAGGCCTTATGACGGCTGTGTACAGCCATAGCACTATGTTCGAAGACAGTCCCTATGTTTTCCCCACAGCTTGTCTTCATTGCCAAAAAGACATATGAACTTGTTTGCATCTCATATTTAGATGTGGTCCCCATGTAAGCTTATTGTCAAAAACCACCCGAAGATATTTTACCTTGGTTGATAGCGGTAGTGGGGTATTTAGCAGTTTTGGTAAGTTTAATTTTTTTTTTAATTTTTTTTTTTTTTTGTGAAGAGAACCAGTTCGGTTTTCAAAGCCTCTTGCATCAAGTTGCAGAGTATGCTTTTGAATTTACCGCTTAGTAGATTTGTTAAGTCATCTGCATAACCAATTATGTAGAAACCATGATCATTGAGTAGCCGTATAAGGCTGTCGACTACTATATTCTTTAGTAGTGGAGATAATACACCTCCCTGGGAACATCATTTAACAACAACTTTTCTGACCGTCGAATCCCCTACATTATCAGTAACGGATGTTTTCTCCAACATGTGTTTTATCCATCCACAAATTGTGGGGTTTACACCATGTGTTGCAAAAGCAGTTTTTATTTTATTGAAGGTGGTTTTATCAAAAGCGCCTTGAATATCTATAAATACGCCCAAGGTAGACATTTTGTCACTTAATGATCTTTTGATTTGGTCCGTTACGAGATGTAGGGCTAATTTGGTAAATCTTTTTTGGGTGTATGCATGTTGGTTCGGGGTATTGGCTTAGTAAGAAGAGCCGTTTCCCAAATTGATTTTTTGCACAATCGTTCTATTGTCTTCAGGAGAAAAAACGTGAGGCTAATTGGGCGATAGGATTTTGCAAGGGTGTAATCGTTACGCTCTGGTTTTGATATAAATACAACTTTAAATTTTCTCCATGCTATAGATATGTATCGAAAAACAATGCATGCACTATAGATTCTTGCCAGGTGAGTTATTATGATATCATTGCCCCATTGTAGAAAAGCAGGAAAGACTCCATCTAATTCTGGCGCTTTATACGGAGAGAAGTTTTTAATAGCCCATGCTATACGCACCTCTTCAACAAGGTGGCGAGCAGCTACCCAGTCCTCCTCTGATGGAGCTAAAATTGTAGCATTGGACCAGATTTGTTCCAAGGCGGTACAGCTTGGGAAGTGAGTTTCTAGAAGTATCTCCATTGCACTCAATTGATTGTCTGTGTATGAGCCGTCAATTTGTATCAGGCAACCCAGTTGCTGTTGGGAATTTTTGGATAAGATTTTTTTCAGCCTTGCAGCAGTTGAGGTGTTTTCAAAATCCTCACAAAAAGATCTCTAAGTTTCCCGTTGACGTTGACGTATGCGTCTTTTCTAATCTTCCTGGGCATTTTTGTATAATATCTAGTCTGATTGGTTTTTTGAAGTTTTTGCTCTGTTGAAGAATCTCCGTACAGCTTTTTTAAGCCGGTCAAGTTTCTTGCACCACCAAGATATGGTGTTGTCGGATTTGGTAGCCAGTCTAAGTGGGCAAGAGACCTTGTACGCTCGAGTTAAAAAAATTTCCAACTTACTTACTTAGTTTTCTATTTTTTCTACACTAATAGGTTTACTTAATTCTGCACAAGTACTTAAACTCCGCAATAGGTTGTCTTGAAAAGCAGCTTTATTGGTCAACCTCGAGTTTTGGTAGGGTTTGATTATTGTTTTTGGTTTATGTTCTACATTAAATTTTATCCACTTGTGATCTGACATTGAGATCGACGTAGATACATGCCAGTTGTAGATTTTGCTTAAAATGCTAAGAGTTGCCAGTGTGATATCTATCTCAGTTTGGCTGCGGGACGTAACGAACGTTGGTGCAACGCCTCAATTTAGTATTTCTAGGTTAATACTGATAATAAAATCGTGAAGTTGCTTACACTTGCCATTTGTGTCTTCACTTCCCTAGACAATATGATTGGAGTTGGCGTCACATCCAACTATGAAGTCAAAATTTTTTCTGGTACAGTAATGCACCAAGTCTTCCAGCTGTGTTTTTGGAGGTGGTATGTGGTGCGCTAGGTATGCCGACGCCACAATGATGTCTGGCTTCCGTTTGTCTGCCGAGTTGATTCTAACGGTTGTGAGGTCACTGTTGGAAAGCTGTGGCATAAGAAACGCTGTTATGTGCTTAGGTATGTATATACACGTCCGTAGCTTACCGTTAGTTGGGTTTGAAAATACTTTCCCACTTAGTTTGCCCAATCCGCAAACCCCGGTTTGTATGATCCAAGGTTCTTGTATTAGGGCTATTGTGTCCTGCATCAGTTCTAGTTTGCGGCATAGTCTCTCTACGGCCGCTCGACAGTGATGCAGGTTGCATTGTATAGCATTAATGTGCCGCGTCATCAGTCGGCTTTGGGGACAGTGGTGTATCTCTATCCCGGTTTTGACCGGGTAGATCAATCGCCTCTGTTTCCATTGCTTCCTCCTGCAGCGGCACATTTTTAGTTTTTTGATGGGGGGTTTGCTAAACATATAGCATAGCAGATTTCCCTTACCATTTAGTGTGCGTACATCTTCTTCACCTACTCCTAGAACAAGGAGTCGGCCCTATGGTTTCTTGGACTTGGCGGTGTGAAAGATGCACTAATCGTTTACTTGGAGCCACCAATTTTGCTTTCCCAGGCGACTTATAACCAGCTCTACAACATCCGGTTTTCCCGGAAGCCACAGAGTAGCCTTTGTCAGACTAGGAAGCCGGCTCATTGGCACAACGCCTAGTTGTGATTTTGGCCACAAAGGTTGTAGACATAATCACAGGTGATCCTAAGAATCTCTCCTGTGTGTGTCAACCCATTAAAAGTGAGAGGTGTTTTGCCTAAGGTGAATAAAGTATTATCCAGCTTTCATAAAAGAAAATATCCTTAATCAAATTACCCTGCTCACTAGTGGTTTTACCCAGGGGATAAGTCAGGCTGGTAACCGCCACGCAAAGGTGCGATGAGGCAACCTCTTTGTAGCAAAGTCCCCCTTTTTTTCTTGTAGGAAGGATGTTGGGTTTCCTTCTCGTGTCTTTCACCCTCTTCCTGAGTTGTCCAGGTAAGGGTTCAGACGTAGAAGAGCGAATTTTCTTTTTTGGTGCTCCCGGTTTTAGAAGAAGTGTCCCTTTGCCCAAAGGCTTTGGAACTTGCCACTTTTGAGGGGGTCTTTGGTTCGGTTTTGACGCATTCTGTTTTGGGTTAGCAGTTGCTTGCCCAGCATTTGAGGTGTCTGCCTCGCCAGAAAGGGAGTTTGTTTGCTTTTCAGCAGTTAAACGCGCTTTTCTTTGTCTTTTTGCTTGAGCCCCGCAGATCCTGTGTTTTTTGACACCGGTCTGTGATGTGTGCTTTAATGGCGGAACAGTTTTGGACGTCGATGGGGTATCAAAAGATTCACCTGATAGATTGGTTTTGACCTGCCATGGAGCCCGTAAATTTGGGGACGTCTACTATAGATTGCCAGAGTTACCAGAGAAATATAGCTCCGAAGGTGGGTTGTATACAAACAAGTGACGCACACCAAACCAATAAGTGTGCGGCCCGCTGCATACCTCTTCACTTCTAAGGACTCGCCCTGTCGGCGATCTGACTGGACAACGCAGCCGATTAATCGAGGTGGGTTAATTTTAACCTCTTATTTAAGAAGAAATCCAGGCCAAAGTAGAGTATTGCCAAGCCCTACAGACGCATCTGTAGGGTTACTTAGCCACCAGGACTCCTTTTTAGTGCTTTACGGGTTTTCACGCACGGCACAAACACGTAGGTAATCATACCACAGACTCTCAGCGCGACTACTACGTTGCGGGGTGATCGTAATTAGTCTGGAACTTTGCTCTTGGTCGCTTAGCAGCTTGTTGTCCGATACAAAGAAGTTTTCTTCTTGACTGGACCCACTGACCACGTCCAAGGAGGAACATGCAAGCCCCATAACCACGACAAGGTTTCAATCTTCAAAGGAGGAAAAGCGTTGCGTTTGATTAGCTATTGTTCTTTCCCTATCAGCTTTTTAAGAATGTTTGAAAACGTTGGCAAGTCTATAATTGTTTGCATTTAATTTATTTTATTGTTTACATAAACTAATAACTTTTGATGTTTTTAAATATTCTGAAAATATGCTACATTTAAAAGATTAATTAAATAAAATAAAGTAGTGATGAGATATAATTGTCTTTTTTGGTTAGAATATTTTAATTCTGTTTACATATTCTTTTATTTATTTTTTTGAAGTTGCCTTATATGTATTTAAAAAAATATATAATAATGTATGACAGTTAATCGGTTAATAATATAATAAAAGATTTTGTTTAAATGTTAACTATCTTGCCTAAGAAGCCCAGAACTATTTAGATAAAAAAAAAATTGGAAATGCTGATTGCATAGCTGTTGGTTGAGAAGTCAATTATCAGCCAGCACAAGAACAACAAGTCTGCCTTTGTGTTTGTATTGAATGGAAATGTAAACAAACTTGATGCTAGTCAGATAAGCTATCTCTTAAGATTTACAATAGAAATTATTTTTATATTTGTAAAAATTTAAAAGTCAAATTTTAAATTGTTTTGCCATATACAATTAGAAGTTTTGTCGGAAAATATAAAAAAACAAGTTAACTATGTTTCTTGGCGTTTTAACGTTGAACTAACGTTGCAATAGGGCTGGGCTACAGCCAAAACTTTCTAGTAGTCAAGATGATGCTGCTGCTAAGACATGGTTCAACAAATATTTAGAAGCTTAAGCCATAGTAGAACTAAATTTTGACAATAAAGTTAAGCACATTACTGCAAACTGTAATGCTTTGTTTGTTATATAAAAACAAGTGGAAACTCAAAGTCAAAGATTTATAGAAAATTGCATGCGGTTGCAACAACTTGCTAAGAAATTTCAAGCTGAAAACAAGGATATTAACAAG
This sequence comes from Tachinus rufipes, assembly GCA_963932245.1. NCBI lineage: Eukaryota > Metazoa > Arthropoda > Insecta > Coleoptera > Staphylinidae > Tachinus > Tachinus rufipes. The sequence continues at coordinate 36,369,161 of OZ010742.1, read as the reverse complement.
AATTGAATACTATTTAAAATCCTAGAACTACCACCTCAAAAACGGTATAATTTTTGTACTGCCTAGGATAATATTGCTGCTACCATAATTTTTTGATCTAAACTAGTCTGCAATTATTATGTTAAAAAACACTCATGATGTCACCCCTCAATAATATAGGTGTATATAATGCTCTATATATAGCCACTAAGCCAAAAAGCTTGTCAAAGCTAAGGTTCATAATCTTTATTAACAGATAATTTTTGTATAGAAAGATCTTTGTCTACCTTTAGAAGCACCCTAATTTGTTAATTTTTTTTGCGATAGTACATTTTGACCTGTTTTGGTTATTTAAACAAAATAAGATTAAACTGCAAAACATTTGAAGCAAAGTTTATAAAATATTCAATTATTTTCAAAATAGAATCAAAATTTGGTAAACAACGGTTTAAAAATGTAACATTTATATGAAAAATAGCAAAATTCATTTTGGAAATTTTAAAATACTGTAAGAATACTCTAAAATTTTGACATAAACTGTAAAAAAATTCAAAAACTTTAAGGTCTGGTTACTAAATATTAGAATGTTGTTAAAAACATCCGAATCCGGCCATAAATTGTAAAAAAATGCAAAATTTTTTTAATAAAATTGGTAAAATAGCAAAGCTTGGCCATAAAATATCAACATATTGTTAAAAAAGACAAAAATTTACATTAAACTGTCAAAAAGTGCAAAATATTTATGAAATTACAAAAATATTGCAAAATTTGGTTATAAAAAAACAAAAATTTGTAAGAAATAACAACATTTTGGTAATATGGTAACTGTTAAAAAGTGCAAAATTTTGTTCATAAACTGTCAAAAAAAGCAAAATTTTAGTTAATTTATTAAAATAAGATAAACAAAAATTAGATATACTTAAAGCAGTCTAGAATAAAATATTTTGTGCACATGCAGGCAATTGAAACAATAGCAAACAATAAATTGCTAACCAATATATCAGAATTACAATCAAACATTTAGAACCTGAACTGAAATGTGCTTTACGGTTAAATGTTTGCTAATGGCTTTAAACAAATTGTTAACTAGTAACATGCATTTTATTTACGGAGAAGGTAAAGTTTATGTGAATTTGATTGAACAATTTGCGCAATTCTCATGTTTGGTTTGAGGAGAATCAACGTTGCAAAACAGAAACTAACTTTTATTTACAATTGTTTATATTATTATTATTTTATAGAATAGAAGAAGTCTACACCAACACGCAAAGTAAATTTCACGTTGCTATTAACAATGTTTCTTTATTTCTATATTTAGTCGGCAAAAAATACTATGTCTAAATAGATATTATTCTAATATTGGATTATATTGGACGTGGAGTTTCACATTCTTGGGTATTGAGATTGCTAAGAATCACTGCGTTAGGTCTTTACTAGTGGATCAAAAGTTTAGTGAACAAGGTAAAAGTCAATATCAGACTAGAACTTATTACTGACACATATGCAAACAAAAAAAAAAACAATTTTCCGCATGTCAAAATGTTTATAACATCACCATCTGAAGTAGCAATAAACTAGAAATTTTAAATGGTTTTATAAAAAAATCCGGCGGTTTTAAATCTTAGTCGCCAGTTGATGTTTCTTATTCAGTAAATTCAGTTTAAGTTTGCGAGAATTATATTATAACTTACAGAAAATTAGTTATTATTGACTAGTTTACCAATATGTCGTTGACAGTGAGTACGGCTCATTGTCAAGTTTAAAATATATATAAAATAATGATTCTGCCAGATCAAAGTTTATATGGTATTTTTTTTTTAGAATAAAATAAAATTTGATGAAAAAAAATAGTTACTAGAGGTAATTTTTTATTGGCAACTTTCTTAACAAATACAATTAACCAAAACTGAGCTTTATCGCTAAAGTTGAAAATCAGCGTTTAACATCTCTAAAAGTCTGCAAACAACAGCGTCTATGGTTGTTGAATTTTAGTTCATGCCTATATATACGAGTAAAGAACCAACACTAAAGCAAAGTTTGCTCACTACTTTGCGTGTTATTGACGAACAAACTTTGTTTAGTTGACAACAGACTTGATTTGATAAATTTATTAACTAAACAACAAATTGTGATTTTTGCAGAACAGTTATAAAAAACATAAGTTGAACGCAGAAGACGTCTAAAAGTAACACTTTCACTAACATTCAAATTTTTTTCTAAGTAAATTACTCGCTTTGCTATTGTTCGTTACTCAATTTTACTTAACAATTCTAGTAAATTTTTCAGCAATAATTTAGTACAACTAGCTACAAATCACAACTAGAACTGTATGTTCTAAATTTTAGTAAATGCAATTTAATAATTATTTTACAAAAACAAATCATTACTTTTAAGCCGGATTTTTAGTTGTTGTTTTTCCAAAAAAAAAAACATTAATAAAATTAAGGAGCTTTAAATTGAACTTACTAGGATAATAGTATTAATAGTTAAATATAACATTTAACTTGCATTTAAAAAGTATTGAATTTATTAATTTATCTTAAATACGAAACAAAATTTGTATTTAGTTTTGACATAAACTTTAGGTTTTAAAATTAGTATTTTAGTTGAGCAAATACGCTCGATTTGCATCCTTTTTGAGCGTGCGGCGGTCACGGGCAATTACACCTGCTGTAGTATGGCAGAGGCTAAAAATCTTATAAAGAGTTATAAAAATTAAAACTTAGCAAAAATCAGAGAGGCTTATTTGATTAGTTAAATCATCAAAAAAATAAATTTCTAGTTTAGTTTGCCATAGCAGAACAAAAAATATCAAGTAGATTTTTGCAATACTTGCTCAAAGAACTTGAGGTTTTATTAACAACAAGTTTATTTATCTGAAAGGATCCAAAAACAGCGCTTCAACATTCTGTAACTTTACAAATAAATTACGCTCAAAATAAAATTTACCTCAAAACTGCAAAAGTTAATAAAATCGTGTTTTTTAGAAGTTTATCAATTTCTCCAGCGTTGAAGGGTGAGCTTGCACAAAAAGTCTGTCCATCTTTTGCCCTTTTTTTAGCTCTGCTGGCATGCCTAGAAATTAAATTTTTATAATTATTTTTGATATGCTTTAACACTTTAACACTTTTTGCAAAATGCACTTTATATGTCATCAGCAAGTGAGTTTTTTTTTTTTTTTATATAATAGATCTGAAGTTTGGATATAATACTTCTCTTACAAAACTTACTAATAAGGCTGAAAGACATATAAAACTGGTTTAACAAACATAGTTGCTACTATTCTACGTTCTGTATTGATTGTGTTTGATGCATAGTAAAACTTTATAAAAAACTAACACTACTGGTATTCATGCTAGTTTTTACCATAAAATAATTTGTTTTTTCAAAAGCGCCTCAAAACACACTTATTGCTTAACGCATCTCAATTGAATGTAATTACTAATTTATTATTTATTAAACATAATAGCGATACAAACTATGTGTGGTATTCAATTTCAATACGGATGCAAATTAATCAACAATATATAATAATAAAATTATCTGCAAAAAAATGTTTCCCATGAATTCAATTGCTTGATTACATTCAATAAACGTCAGTTTAATTTAAATCATGTATGACCGATCCCTAATGCAATAATAATTTATGTCATTATTTCTTTATGTTCCGGTACAATTTCAAATATACTTTTTAAGGTTAATACACAAAGATTAAATTAAACTTTCCGAAAGGAAATGTAAAACGCTGATGTAATTTAACCAATCCTAAACACTTTTTTTCATTATTACATTACAACGGTGTTATTTTTGTCACCTAAATACTAAATGATGATACACTACTACTTGAGCAATTTCTAAAGTTGCACTTATATTAGATGTAATGTACCGTGAGAAAATCAATTATCTTCAAAATAATGTGATTAGAAGACGTTATTTTAAATTAACTTATAAAGTATATATTTCTTGTGAGCTCTCAAATGCATTAATCTTTATAGCTAGTTACGATATTTAAAAAAAACCATCTTAGTTATAAATAAATCACGCGAATCGATTTGTCATAAGGAAAAACTCAATCTACATACATATGAATATAATATTTCATTCTTACGTTTTTTTAATGCAACATTGATTGTGTTATCGGTGTGAAGATGATAAATGTTTGTTCTCGAGAGGGTGTTGGAGGAATATGCTTGATTCTACCCCCTAGTGGGCGTACATCCATCAAATATAACAATTTCCAATACGTTCTTCGATTGGTATTTATTTCTTTCATGTTCGCAAATAATAGCCCTCCGGATTAACTGTATTTATTTAGAAAGTCTTAAAACTAATTATTAAACATTTAGTCCAATTTACTTGTTAAATTTTGAAATAAATATATAAAATTAGGATTTATATAATGCGGTTAAATTGTTATATGGGCAATTTTATTGTCAAATTTAATAGTTTAAATTTTAACGTTTTACAGGCGCTTTTTTATGGAATTGATTGAATTAAAGTATTATGTTATTGATATATTATGTGTTATTTTTATATCACGATTTTATCTTGTGCGTATAGGAAACAACTTTGGGTAAATATTAAATGAGCTTTGAGAATAAAGCACTTAGTTTTAAGATTAATATTATAAATTTTATAGTAGCAATTTAAGTATTATAACCAAGATTTTTATGCAAGTTTGATTTTTTTTTTTAATTCTATTGCCTACCAATGTTTTTTTTTTTTAAATTTTGTGACTTATTTTGCTAATAAGTTCTTAACTACATCTACTCATAAATTTTATGCTCAGCTTTAAATTAAATTGAAAAATTATATTTCAAAAAGTTTAGTACGGATCGGATAAGGTTTACCATGTCTTATTAGGCATATTTTTTATGTTTTTTTTTCTTACGTTGCTGTTCTAGATATTTGATATATAGCACATTAAAAGTTTAGACCCTAAAAACTAAGCTTTATTGATTTTACAACACTTTTAGTTCTTACAGGTTTCTGTGATATATATATTTTTTAAGCTTGTTAACGATTTTGTGCATAAAGATGTAAGTGTAATTTTTAGATTTTTGTAAACGCTTTAAAGCATATAGTTTATTTAAATTCTTTTATAGTAACAATGTTTTGTTTTGGATACTAGAAAATTTTAAAAACTGTTAAATTCATTTGTTATTTATGCTGCAATTTTATTAAACATTTTTTACCGTAACAACATAATACTAGGAGTAATGAATAAATTTGGAGAAGAGCAAATCAACGACAACGGCATGCTGCTTATTGACTTATGCACTCAAAACCAATTACGAATTAATAATACCTACTTTAAACACAAAGACTATCAAAAGTACACGTATCAAAACACTAGAGGACAGCGATCCATTATATATTATATATTATATAATAACTAACAGAAAAGTCCACCCAAATAAGATCATAGACGTAAAAGTGATACCATCAGCCAATATAGTCACAGAACATCACCTCGTCGTATGCAAGTACCGATTCAAAGCAATGAGACACAAACAACAAGAACCGACAAAATGCGGCAAATTTAATATAGAGTCATTAAAAACAGAGAGCATAAAGATACTATACAAAAACAGACGAGCACAAAAAATAGCATCCAACTGCATACAAAACCAGGACAACACAGATAAAGCCTGGGAAGAGCTGAAATCTAACATTACAAACAGCGCTCTCGAGGCTATTGGCTGCAGATCAATCAGTAATATTCCACGACATAATTATAAACCGTGGTACAACCCAGACCTAAAAAAATAGCCCGACAAAAATCAGAAGCCTACAGAAAATATATGAACACGAGAACTCAGGAAGCTTTCGACTAATACAAACTGGTGAGGAACAGGTGCAAGACTGAAGTGCGACACCTAAAAGATCATTACTGAGAGAATTTCAGCATTGAATTGCAACCCGACTTATATGGCGGCCAAAAGAAATTCTAGAAGCTCCTCCGGAAGTTTAAGCAACCAGTTGACAAACAACACTAAACCGGATGTATAACATCTAAAGAATGGGCCAAGTATTTTAAGAAACTGAATGAAACAGAAAGCAACAACATCAAGGAAAGGACCATTACCGTAACGCACAAACAGACAATAGAGGAGTCATATTGGCTTATTAGCTAAGAAGAAATAAATCGGTAAATCAGGAACCTAAAAACAAGAAAGACATCTGGAGAAGATATGATTCCCAACCAACTCCTAAAATACGGCGGCGACAAACTCGAAACAAAAATCAACACTCTGTTTAGAAAAATTGTCGAATCTGAACAAGTGCCGGCAAGATGAAAAAACACAATCATCATCCCGATCTTCAAGAAAGGTAAAAAAACAGACCCCTCAAATTACCAATGCATCACATTGATAAACACCACAAAAACTGTTCACAAAAATACTGGCCCAAAAAATAAAGAAACAAATTACGGTAAATGACAAACAACATGGATTCCGACAAAATCGATCAACTACAGACGCAATATTTACTGTAAGACAGATCACCGAGAAAGCAATAGAGTTTGCCAAACCCGTCTATCTGTGCTTTGTCGACCTGAGAAATGCATTTGACAAAATCCGAATCGCTGATGTGATTTTAGAACTCAAAAAACGAAGAGCGGGAGGAAAGCTAACCAACCTAATAAGAAACATCAACACCAACAACTACACAATCATAAAAACAAAAACAAGACATCAGAGAGGGTGCGCGTAAGTAATGGCGTAAGACAAGGTGACAGCATGAGCCCGACCCTATTCAACAACATAATGGACAACATAATAACCGCAGTAAAGAACCTTAAAGCGAGATACAGAATGGGGAACCAATCCTTCAACATCCTATGCTATGCAGATGATGCAACGCTAATGGCAGACAACAAAGACAATCTGCATCAATTACTAAAGACATTCTCTTAAACAGCAAAAAAATACAACCTCGACATTTCCCACCATTAAACCAAGTTCATGGTAGCCAGCCAATACCCGACAAAATGAGAACTAGAACTCGACGGTAAGGTAATAGAACAAGTGATGAGCTTCACATACCTTGGCATAGAAATATCAAGCAACAGAAACCTTAAGATGGAAACCCGAGCAGCCACCAACAAGACCCGAAAAATATCCGGTGCAATAAACAACATAATATGGAGAAATAAGCATATATCTAAAGAAGGTAAAATCCGAATATGCAAAACTGCAATAAGACCAATTCTCACATACGCAGCCGAAACAAAAGCCGACACAGCAGCTACCAAACAAGCCTTAAAAACAACAGAGATGCGCACCCTACGAGCAATAAAGAGAGTCACGCTAAGAGACCAAATCAGGAGCTCCACAATCAAAGAGGATCTACAAATACAGGATGTCGTACGCTGGACAAGAGACCGTCGGAGGCACTAGCGGGGCCATGTAAAACGCATAATCCCACAACGGATTGTTAACTGGGCCATGACACAAAAACCCAACAATTCAAGACCACCTGAAAGGCCACCAAAGAGATAGGCAGACTCCTTGACATCCATATTACAGGAGATGAGAGACTAAAGAGAAACTTAAAAAAACAGGCACACGTGCCTATACAAAAGTCTAAGAAGAAGAAGATTTTTTACCGTGTATCTTACTAGACGGCTTATTTTTTTATGTTCGTATAAAAACCAAAAATCTAAAAAACCTACTACATACAAAACGTGTTTAACAGTGTGTTCTGGAATGTAATTAAAAGAGCGGCACAAAAAAGAAAATTAAACAAATAAATATAAAGCTACTTACAAAATAGAAACATAGCAATCAAGAAGAGAAAATTTAAACTGACAAGAAGGGTACCACCACTAAAACCAAAACTGTACAACCTAGTTTATACTGAGCCACTTTGAATGAGACTGCCGGAAAGTGTGACAATAACGGCATCTGCAAACAACGTAGCACTAGTGACGTAGAAATTAAAGTATTAAAAGTAAACCTAGAGCTAGCAATAGATATAATACAGATATGGAAAAAATAAAAATTTAAAATTAGCTACACTAAAAACAGAGACGGCATAGCTATTGATTAAGAGGTCTAATAAAGGAACCGGTGAGATATAGGTAGAAGATTAAGTGATAATTATAAGAAACAAAATCTAATTGAAAACAACAAAAATTAAAAAAAATCATTCAAATGACTAATAACAACCTAGAAAACAAGAGGCAGTTCTGATCGCGACAACACTTTTTGCAAATATGATGATGAAAGAAAAAATTATAAAATAAAATAATTATTAATAAAGAAAAGATTTTCCAACCAAATGAGATTAAAATATATTTAATTAGAAATCAGAAAGATCTTAACTTATTGTAATTTTAACAATAATCTTTAAAAAACTGAAAACATTTATAGAAAACAAAGTAATAATCCCAAATCACCAACTTAGCTTCAGAAAAAGTTACTCAACTATAGAACGAGTTGATAGGTTTACAGACATAATAAAATAATCGTAGAAAAAAGAAAAATTTGTTCTACCGATTTTTTTGATGTATTCTTATAAGAGAAAGACTGATTTAAGAAATTGGGGTAAAGTTTGGGTTATAAAAAAAAACCATAGAAACGATCTATAAAATTGCAAATAAGGAAAAGGTAGTGTGTATTAGTAGTGTTAAATGTCAGAAATGCATGTAACACCGCGATGCAAAGCTTAATAATATAAGAATTGAGTTTCAAAAAAATATTAACGCATTTGGTTGATATAATATAACAATTCAAGATAGCCTCAACCTTAATAATTATGGTTTTAAAATTTTTATACCATAAATGTTGTTGTCCAATTACACTTCAAATATGATATTTGAACAATTTTACTCTAGCTTTCCAATTACCGCAAAAGTTAGGAGGAGCATAAGGAGATTGAAATAATTATTCAATTTTCCAAATGGCAATATAATCAGACAAGACTATTGTTAACAGACCTAATTTTAAACAACTCTTTGAGTTTCTTTGTTGCCCCACAAAAATTATTACCTCAATCTGAAAAAGCTTTTATTGGTAAACCTCTTTGACTTGAAAATCTATCAAAAGCTTTCAAACATGCTTCAGATAAAAGATTGGTGACACATTCTACATGTATTGTTTTAGTAACCATGCAAACAAACAACACCAAATAACATTTCACTATCTTATTACATCTAAGATGTGATGCTTTAGTAGAAAACAGACCCGCATAATCGATACCAACATGACTAAAAATCTTTGCCGGTTCTAATCGATATGCTGGTAATTCTGCCATAATTGGCAGTATAGGCTTTGCCTTTAAACAATAACAAATTAAACATCGAAAGATCCGATGACGAATTAGACTTTGTGCTCTCGGTATCCAAAAACTATAAAAAAGTAAAGACTGAATCAATTTTGAACCACCATGCCCTAAAAAACATAAAAACGATCTACTAACAAAATTGATAATTGACTTTTATTTAGAATCAAATAAGGATGTTTACTTAAATGTGTCAACAAAGATCAATTTTTCCCCCCACCATAATAATTTTTTTTTTATTATTTAACATTGTTTTTTGAGTTAATTTTACTAATAATTTCATTGCATTTTTATATTTATGATGAGCTATTGATCTAGCAACCTTACTCTTTGCAATCTTCTTTTGTAAAATATTAATAAAACGCAGCATAAATGCAATAATTCTTTGTAATTTTAATAAGAAAAACATCTTGTTAAATAAATTTATAAATTCAGAATAGTCTTGATTCACCACATTAGAAAACAACTTGTATTATTAAATCTGGTTCTTCCAAAGACCAAGCCACTATTGGATTCCGAATAAAAGCTGGACCTTTCCACCAAAATGAACATTTAATAAGGTCAAAAGCAAACAAACTCCGACTATCCAGATCTGGGAATTTTGAGTTCCTGGAACATGTCTCCAAATTGCTTTTGAATTTAACTCATGGATTTGCGTAACGCGATTTGCAACAAAAGTCTTTAACAAATAAGAAAGAGTGCAAATCCATGCCAAAACCGTCATTGAATCCACAAAACAAATCTTCTATTAGATAACGCTCAAAAGTGGCAAAAACTGTAAGACATAATTTTGACAACTAGGCAGCTCCTAATTTCAAGCAAGGTACCGTCTAAGTTTTAAAAAAAACCATTCGTAATTTAGCCACCACTAGATTAATTTCAACAGAATTAATTGTTTCAATTCAAAAGTAAATTATTTACTTATATTTGAAAAATGCATTTTTAAAAAACTTATCTTGTTTAAAACAAACTTTCAAGTAATAAAAACGTTTCAAAGCATGTTCCCTATTGATACCTAAAACAAGATGGACTTTTTCCTTGAAAGGTAACCGAGTAATCTATTTTTATCTCTTAAAACAGTTTTCACAAAGTAATCTACACAATTTTTTTCTGGATATAAAAAAAAACTGACCCAAAAATTCAAAGCCATACTAAATTTAATAATCTCGTCTGGAGGTAAATTGCTTAAACAAAAATTCTTCAAAGGTAGCAAACCAAGATTGATGTCAGAAGCCTTGTTAAAACAAGACAAGTCCTTAACGACGTACTCCTCTGCTGCATCTGTAAAAGCAGAAAAGTTGATGACAGGGACCTTGTTGAAACAAGACGAGTCACTAACGACGTTCTCCTCTGCATCCAAAAAAGATAAAAAAATGATTGCATTCCCGTGTTTGATATAATCAAACAACTCAACAGATGGGGCCAGTACATACGACATTGAATCTAAATAAACACACTTTTAAATTTGTTATGTTTAGCTTATTTTCAATTCTATTTTTTACAGAACTCATCACTATCCAACCTAAATTAGTTAAGATAGCACTCAGATTTCTTTTAACGTGTGCTGGGTAAAGTGGAGTAATATTCAAAACAGATTTCACTCCTAGCAAAATATCTACAGGTGACATTACATGAAAATCAGGATCTGCCAAAGATAAATTTGAAAACCAAATTTAAATTTCTTTAGATAGAAACAGTGGGCAGATCAGATATAATTTTAGGTAACACCACAGCTTTAAAATTTAAATAATTTTTTTACCATTTCTTTGTATGAACCCATCGAGGACTGACCTACTTTATTCAAAGAAAAAGAGAACCTACTTCTTGAAAGTTGCAATTGGTCATCTAATTCCTGAGTTATAAAATTGACTTGACTTCTTAAATCAATTATCAATCGGCAGTCTACCCAAAACACATCAATGTTGCAGATTCTCTCCTGTGCAGTTCCTAAAAAAACTACCGAATTCGTGAATAATAGAAGAGGATTCACAAAATTCAAAGACAAAGAATTTAAAGGAGATTTTTTAACTTTTTTGACAGATTCTTTTTTCCTATTAATTCCAATCAAAATGCAACAAAGTGTTGTGATCATTTTAAACACAGTTTTGCACAAAAACTTTGGAATACATCTTGAAGAATGATTAGGACCCAAACAAGCAAAACAACGTTTATGAGCTTTGGCTATTTTATATCTGGAACTTGAAGTTCCCGCTATGAACACAGGACAGTTGATTAATCGATAGTCGGTCCTACACACAGGACACTCTAAAAAAAATGTTTTGGGTTTAATATTTTTGACCCCCATGTAAACTCTTTTTAAAAACTCTTTTAGATGATTATAAGATAAATTAGATTTTCTTAGAACTGAAGAAGTTTTTTAAAACCAAGTCAGTAACAGTTGTCTGTTAAATTACCAAATCTATTTCTAATATTAATTAATATTAATCTTAAAATTTTTTTTAACAAAATGTAATCTGAAAGATTATTTAATCCTAAAGTTTTCAAAGAATTTACATTGACTTGTATCATATCCAAAAGATGCATAACCCCTTTAGGATTATCAAATTTTACAGAACTCAATTGCAATATATTTGAAAAGTAATAATTGGCAATAATTCTTTTATTTGTATATTGTTGTGTCAACAGATCATATGCCAAATGATAATGATCTGCCTTAAAAGCAATAGTTTTAATTAGTTGTAAAGCATTACCTTCCAAATACCCTAACAAGTAAGAAAACTATTCAATGTCAGTAAGCTCCGCACGATGAGTTATTATATAAAGCTATAAACAAAAAAAAACTTTTTATAAGAACCATCAAACTTGGCCAATTTAGTTTTTAATAAACGTGATTTGGTCTGAACTACCACATTTGTATTTAAAGAATTTGGAATTGACAGAGATGCTATCAATTCTGACTTTATCAAATAATAGCCAGACTTAAATTTAGTTGCTAGTTTATCAATATCAACATTAAACTCTTCATGAGATATTTTAACCTATTGGCAGCTCTCTAATCATGTTTATACATGATTGGAGTTTTGCCTCAAGTCGGTTTCTTTTACCAATGAGAGCCAAAAAAATTTTCCTTTCAGAGATTGTTGGTTCAGCCATCAGAAAATGTTGAATTTAAATCAAGAGAAATAGAAAAAACTGTCACCCCGCCTACGCAATACAATTATAATTAATAAAAATAAAAATTTAATAAATTATAAAAAATGTCAAAAGATGATATTTAAGTATTTTAACCAAAACTAAACTGAAGTACATTTTAAATTTACCTACAAAATATCCAGGTTCGACTAGATCAAATTGTGTAATATGATCATAGGCTGTATTGTAATTTTAGGTAAAAAATTGTGGTTTTATGTTTTCAAATATTTTTGTTTAATGAGCATCAATTTGTTTTCCATGCATCTATATTTTCTGGTTCTCCTGCTTTACTTATTTGGGTTGTTGATCAATTCAATAGCTTCAATTAAAGATCCTTTAAAAATTCTAATCATCGTTTTTGTCTTTTGTAGTAAATTATTCATAAAAATGACTTTATTTTCCTGGAGTTTTATTGTAATTGTAAATAAAGGATAGTATTAAAATATTTCTAGTATTTAAATAAATTAAAACATGGTTAAAATAACTTGATGTTAAATATAAATGGGTATATGTTGATAATTGAAAAAATAATAACAATTATCCTATTTCCCCAGTAACAGACATTCTTCTTCAAAATAAATACATTTTGTCATAAAAACACAAATACTACTAACAAAATTCTAACGTGCAAAAAACTTTTTTTGCGTTAGTTTATTTTATGACGTCGGACCGATAAATCTAACCTACATTATTTTAGCACCAAAAGATAGCAACCCTTAAAGTGGATAATGCGATTAACTTGAATTAATAAAAATTTTAAACAAAGTAAAAAAAAAACATCATACATTATCATAATTATTAAATTATGCCAGCAAGACAGGTGATGATATTTTGTATTGCATCAATTTTGCTTAGTAGGTTATGCTATGTAACACCACCAAAATATGATTAAAATTGACTCATTACAAACAAATGTTATGCTTCGATAAGTAGATGACGTCTTTCATAATTTGTTTTTTTTTTAATTTTACTAGAAATTATTGGAATTAAACTGGATGAGAGCTTATAAGCAGGAAGTACTAAATTATGTACTTTATTTATTCATTTACAGAATAATATTGAAGTCAATCTGCGGCGTCATATATTATAATAAACGCATTAGATGTGGGTATGTACATACAATAAGTATAAGCAAATTAGTTAACAGATGTGATATCTGAACGTAGGGCAAAATTATACACAACTAAAATTACCATCTTGCCTTGATTTAATATAAGATCGCTGCTTTTATAAGCTCTTGTGATTGTTAATAGACGTAATTAGCCTATAATACTACCTCCACCTACAACATATACTATCATTGTAGTTCTCCGTGTTCTTTCAACAGATTGTTAAACTTTATAAAATGACTCATGATTGCTTTAATGAAATTATTGAAAACTACAATCAAATAGTTGAAAATTAATTAACCTTATAAAGCATTAAATTAGTATTAATTGTAATTAAATTTTATTCGATTTAATAAAATGTATGATATTTAGATAATCTATGCATGTATTTTCTATATATTATAATAGCACGTGTGTAAAATAATTATACGCCTTTTGGTAATGTATAGTCTATACTTGGGAGGCAATTATCAACAAACATCGTGTAATTTACTTTACAAAACTATAGCAATTCATTTATAATAACATGTTAGTATCTGGAGATTCTTTATAATACAGAAAGTCTAGGTGAAAGGATCGATTAATTATTTTATAACATAACATTGTACAAACGTTTAATTGGTCATGATATGAGATACGTGCACTCACACACAATGTGCTTCGCAATTTATAGTAAACAATATCGCTAAATAACAACAATGGAGCGATCAACAGCATCGGATAACCTCTATAACCATATCTTATATTAGACATGTTGGTATTAGTCAATTACCATTTTCATTTATAAGACTACCATTAGACAGAATAAATAAACTAGCCACTAGATTATCGGGTTATTTTAATTAACGTATTGTTTTCCTAATTTACAATTTAAGTTTAATAAACATTAAGTTTGAAAACATTTATGTAATTTTATCCCAATTATAAAATATTTTTGGTTTTCTAACATTTATAGTAATTACAATCAATCAATAATAATAAAACAGCAAGATCAAACTTAAAATTGTTTCAAACTTATGATTAATGCTGCTTAGTCAAGTTATAATTTGTTAAAAAAAATTGTAGTTGTCTTGATTCAATTTTATCTTTAACAAACAATTTACAACAAAATTATAATAATATAAGTAATGTATTACGAAAATATGTTTTTTTAAAGGCCAATATTTTAGGTCTTACGCTTGTGTTACCATCTCATTTAAATATGTACCTGTAAATTAATTACAAAATATGTACTGCCAAACCCGTTAATTGAAAGAATAGAAGGTCTATAGATACTGGTGTTCAGTTCAAACGCACACATTGGTTCGTTATTCAATTTTTACATTGCCAAATAGGTAAAGACGTTAAAAATAATTTAAAACAAAAATTAAATAAAAGTAGCTTTGTTAGTAAAAATTAAACTTTATGATCCGTACTCATTGCACATATTTCTCTAACTCTTTTTTGTTTATTCTCTTTTTCTTTTTCCTTGTATTCTTATATTTGTTTTGGAAGTCTTTTATCCAACATTCTTTGAACATGTCCAAACTATATAAGCTAATTTTTTTGATGTTCTTTACTATATTGTGCGTTTGTGATTTCTTTGCTTATGTTAGTGATTTTTTTTCTTTCTTGATTTTCATGCGGCTCTTTACCAAAAATCTATTTCTGTTGCTTTTAATGCTTTTTCTGCTGTGTTCTTAACTGTTCATATTTTACTACTAAATGTGATTATGCTTTTTATCTTGCTGTTATATATTTGATGTTTATTTTTGTTTGGTACGACTTTATCGAATAATACTCCGATTAACATATCAATTGCTTTTTTTTACCTTATATATTTTTGTTTTTTATGTTGTTTTCTAGTGTTCCATTGTTATTTATTTGTGTTTTAGTATGGGATCTTGTTGCAGGCCTCATACGCACAAATTCGCCGTTTTTTATATGTTTACTTCCATACTCCATTTGCTATATTTTTCTGTAAGCTTTCTGGTTATATATTCAGTATTATGCTGATCTTGTGCCATTACTGTTTGGTTGTCGGCAAAGCAAAGTGTATAAATAATGTTGTTGTTTATAAGTATGTTTTGCGTATTCTTTTCAGCAGAGTTTACTCTAAGTATATTTTAAACAGGATTGTGTACAGGTAATACTATTTTGTCTTATTTTATGGTATTATCTTCTTATTGCCTTTATTATAGTTGCACTAATGTTTTTTTTAACCTTTTTATAGTTTATTCTGTAGCACGCTGTCGTTTTTTTTTAATGTCTATGAACATCAAGTGAGAAAACTCCATAGTCTCTTTTGACTGAATCCAAAATAAGCAATAAAGATTTAAATTGATTTAATCTAATAGATTCCGGTTTTTATCTTTAACATTTATTTGCTGATCAACAAAGTGTTTGTGCCTATTCACAATCAACAAGCATAACTAAATCTTCTCGATAAGACTATTTTTGTAATAAGTATATACCGTTCTCCAAATAAGGCAACTTTAAATTTTTTTAATAATTTTTCTAAAAATGTAAATAAGTTTCATTAAGATAATCATAGATAATAATTTTGTTAAGAGATTTTAATGAACATAATACTAAATGGTTAAGTCACTTATATTCTACTACACTATCCGGACAACAAGCTATGATTTACTTAACTTATTCAGCAACCTACATATTTTTTTTTGTAATAGACTGCTTAGTGAACTAAGAATATTAGATTTGTATCTTTCTACTATTCCAAAAATTACAACATTTACTGTTGATGCTGTTTTAAGAAGTTCTGATAATTCCTTTTATACTTTTGTTGTTAAAACTTCTCTTCCTATTACCACCAAACATAAACTGCGCCTCATCTATCATTATTCTAAGATAAACATTGTAAAAATAAAACAATTTTTAATAAATTTGATTTTAATAATCATTGCTTATATTCTGAGGATCCACATGTTATAGCAAAAAATCAAAACAAACAGAAATTATTCAAAATATCACCAAATAAAATCATTCTTTGTTATTAAACTAAAAAAAAAATACAATAAGAAACAAGAAACATTTAACAATTACGCCGGTAGTTGTTTCGATTAGATTTATCAATATTATAAAAAAGCTGATAAACATTGTGACAAAGCTTATCAAACTTCTCGGCTTTCTATAAACAACAAAAATGTCTATAAAACAATAAACTCATTGCAAGGTAGTTCAAAATCTACAATAGCCTTTGTTCAAAATTATTAAAACTTAGTTACTGATTTAAAAGAAAAAACATTTTTTTGCAAACCAATTTGCATCTAATTTTAGATATTTTTACTTTTGTATCTACAATGCCGGTTTGTAGTAAAATGGTGATGCAAATTCATTTTTGATAAAAAAAAATTTAAATCAAATAACAGAAATGCATCATAAAATATTTGCAAATAAATTTATTTTAATTTTGACTAAAATATTTGTCTTATCATACAAAGAAGAAACATTTCTGAACTGTTAGATTTCAGATACTCAACATGGATTTTGATCAAACCGTTTGAAATCATATTTGCTGACTTAAATGTTAATCACAAATGGAATTCTACTTTAGACATACATGGAAAAAATCTTGCAGTAGCTCTAGACATTTTCAAAGCATTTAATAGGGTATGACATCAAATTGAAGAACTTTTTTAAACGCCAAGATAATGAGGGAATACATTTTTATGAGCTAAATGAAATAATTACCAACAGTTTTGTCTTATTTGCATTATTATAAAGCTGGCTACAATTTTACAATATAAATGGTGTTTATAACTCTTAAACAGTTTCTTTGTGCTCCTTTTTTAAATCTGCCCAAAGTTACTTGATTGAATTTATTGCAAAAAGATAGGAGCTTAAGCAAAGTGTTTGCAATGCATTTTAGAATATTAATGTTTTAAACACAGCAATTACTCTACAACAATTTATGGTCAACACACACAACAAGTATTGGCAGTTAAGTCATTTTTCCATGGATGGTTTTGACAAAAACAACCATTTTCAGACAACGTCCTAACAATAATATTGGTAAATAAAGAGTATGTAATCCAAATAACATTTTTGATTGGAGTTATAAACTTAAAAATGTTAGAAAATTTTTCTATTGTTAACTTAAGACACTGTATAAGTTTGGTTAAGAAATATAAATTTTTTTTTTTGTTTGTTTTGCAAAGCAAAAACATATTTGCTTAAGCCATTGGTTTTTTACCTGTCCTAGCATATGGATGTTTGTTGCAGACACATTATGTAGAAAATTATTTTACCTGTTTAAAAAAAAGATTGAAATTTAAAAAAATATTTATTTATCATGTTGTAGACCGAGCTATATTAAAAAATTTAATATTACAACTAATTGGACGTGTCAACTCATGAGTTATTAGTAAATTAAACTAATAAGTTGTTAAGAGACTTGAGAAGGCTAAACAAAGATGGGATTGATATATTTGGTCAATAGAAAACTTATTAAGTGCATTGACTAAAATTTATTAACAAACAGTACATGAGTAGAAAGCCTTGCATATGCAAAAAAGTACGCAAGAAAAAAATCTTTTTAATAAAATATTACTGCTTAACATCGTCTATTACATTTTCTTTTTTAAAACAGTACCAAATAGTCATCTGATTTGTTGTTTTTTATTGATTTTATAGTTTGAACAAAACTTTTAAAATATCGGATTTAATATTTATTTAGGACAGGAAATTTTGAAACAATTATCTATACAAAACTTAAGAACAGATTGTTTTGCAGCATTGATGGTACCATTAATAAATTTAAAGTATCTTAATCTTAAATTAAAAAAAAAAAATTTGGACCAGTTTTCTATTGACCAAAATGATTTTGATTTTGTTTTTTTTTATGCCTACATAAAAACATTTTTTTAAATACATTTTTAAAATGTTACTTGTAATTATACCATATAAAACTTTAGTCTGCATTTATAAATCTACTGGCAACACCTCTTCCTTGACAGATTTAATTCAATTTTGTAATTCCATTGAACTATAATTTGCTTGTATTTTTTCGGCCATTTGCATAGTTTTGCTAATTTACTTGGACTCGGAATTTTGTCTTTTTATTTAGGATATATAAAATTATAAAGGGTTTTCAAATAAGAAGTTTCATTTTGAATTGCAGGCTATTTGGGCAACTGTCAATTTTAAAGCTTATACCTTTTGATATTTGACAAGTAAAAACTATGCCATTATTAAAAATGGAACAATAGACATTTCAACAACGCAATGAAATTATTAACATTTACTTCAAAAATGGGGAAAAATTTTCAGTCACAGTTTGCAAAACTAAAACAATTTTTGGTCGTCGCAAAGCACCTTCTCGGCCGGCAATAATAAACCTGGTTAAAAAATTTGAGCTGTTGGGACAAGCTTGTGATGTAAAAAACTGAAACCGTGTGCATTGCTCAAGAACACATGAGAATATTGCTGATGTGGCCCGTAGTGTTGAAGAAATTCCAGGTTTGTCGATTTCTAGTCGATCTTTAAAATTAGACACTTCACAAACAACATTACATCGTATTTTGCATAAAAGCTTAAGTCTTAAGGTTTTAAAAGTTCAGTTTACACAAGAATTCAAGCCGGTCGATCACCATAAACGTCGTATCTTTGCTGATTAAGTTTTTTAAATGCATCAAAATTTTATCGAAAAAAATCCAAGAATGATTGTTGAAAAGTTTTTGCATCCTCAACGTGTCACTGTTTGATGCGGTTTTTGGGCTGGCGGTGTGATTACCTACTTTTTTAAAAATAAAACTATTGCAACTGTTACGGTAAATGGATAACGCTATCGAGCTATGATTAATGATTTTTTGGCCGGAATTGAAAGATATTGATGTGGACGACGTTTATTTTCAGCAAGACGGCGCTACGTGCCACACAAGCAACGTAACAATTGCAATTTTGCAAGAAAAGTTTCTTCGCCGTGTTATTTCTCAAAGAGTTGATCACAATTGGTCACCAAAATCTTGTGATTTAACACCTTTAGAATTTTTTTTTAGTGGCCACGTAAAAGATAGTCTATGCCGATGCTCTACAATCAATTCAAGAATTAAAGATAAAATTCGTAAAGTTATCGAGGACATACAGCCGAAAATATGCTAATTGGTCATAGAAAATTTTATGAAAAGATGTGGAATTGCAACCGCAACCGTGGCGGTCATTTGACTGATATCGTTTTTAAATGTTAATGGCATACTTTCCTTTTTACAATGAAATAAACATTTATTGATTTCTTTTAAATAATACCCGTTTTTTTTTAAATATCGAAATGAAACTTCTTATTAGAAAACCCTACATTTCACACTATAGTTTAATAAATATTAAATTCATTTGCCATTTTGCGTATTGTGTTATTGCAACAATAATTTTTAAGCATTATCTTACAAATTTTGAATTATTTTACAAATACTTTAGAACTTGTAGAGATATTTTCTTTTATATTTAACAGTTATTTATACTGTTTTAATATTTAGTAGAAAAACTAACTATTTTACTCAATTGAGTACATCCATTCTTTAAGTTTTACAAAAAAAATAAAATTTCAAAAATACCCTAGTCTTAGTCCATACTGCTTTGCCGGTGTTACTTGTTTATACATAGCAATTCTTTCTTTACGTATTTTGTTTTTACGTTTTGTGTCTTGTTTATATAAGCGTCTTTTTTTTGCTTTAACATGAGATCTATGAGCATAACTAATGCAATAACCAGTACAGTTTTTGTCAAAACAGTCCTTTAACTACTAGTAACTTTTATGGCTACTTTCTGTTGTTGCACCACCAGCATATTTCAGTATTTTAAAAATATCAGTGCTTTTTTCCAGATTTGAGCTTCTTACAGCATAACAAAATGGGCAATCAAACATAGCAGTTTTTGTATTGTTAAGGACGGTCTTTCTACTTTGGGCATTATCATTCTTAAGGCGTTTATAACTTTTCCTGAACTTTCTGTAGTTTTTCTGACATAATCTTTCAACTTGAGATTGTAGTCAAACCATTTCCATAGATATTTGTTTGCATTCTTAGTGCAAGTTTATTCTTTTTATCTCCAAGTTCAGTTCTTTTAGTCGCCGTCCACCGTATAATATTACGGCCTTGGTTTTTTGCTTTGCATGCAATTTCCAAGTCTTTGTATTCTAATTTTTGATTGATGTTTTCAAGAGTAGCATTTGCAATTGCTTTTCGATTTTTAGCCGATTTGAATGCTACTAGGATAGCAGTATCGTCTGTACAACATACAGGTATACCCCTTCTAATCTGTCAGTTCTCAAAATCTCATTATAGTAGATGTTGCACAACAGGGGGCTTAGAGTGGATCCTTTTTGCACACCACAAAATATTCTTAGACTTCTGTTGTCTCCAATTTTCAGGTTTCTATCTATGACATAGTTGGAAATGATTGCTTAAAGTGTAAGATTTACTTCCATAACTTTTAAGGTTTTTATGATACCTTTTTGGGGCACCATGTTGAAAGCATTTTTATGTCCACAGTTATTAATGAGCAGACTTTCTTGTTTTTTGTAGCTCCGTTAGAGGCTTTAGCAACTATTTCAAAAACTTTATTTATAGCGCCAATTGCAGATCTTTCCTTCTTGACGCCAAATTGATTTGGTAATATTTTTTCTTCTACTCATAATGGTCTGAAGCTTCCTGTTTTGTCACCTTTGATAGGTATTTTCAATAAAACCAGCTTGGCCTCCGTCCATCGCTTTGGAAATTGAAGTTTTTTTTAGTTTCTGGTTTATTACATTAAGCATCATTCCTGGTATATGTTTTACAGTTTTAGTTACAACTTTAACCGGGGTTTTATCTGGCCTTGTTAGGTTTAGTTATTATGACGGTTTTATTCAGATTTTTCTCCGTAAAGTCAATTACATCTAGCGTTTATGGATATTCCCATATATTTATCGAGTCTTGGAAATAGTTTTTTTTTAATACTTTTGTACTGTTGTGTGTCGATTAGGGTAAATCTATATTTAAAATTTATTTTTTTTGTCATTTTATAGTAATTTCCATGCTTTACTCTTAGCTTCCATGATGGCATATTTAAACTTGTTCCTCTCTATTGAATAGTTACATCTTAGTACCTCTTTGTTTGCCTTTCTCAAGTTTGGGTTACAGTTGCTTCTATTTGTTGCCCTTTTAGCTTTTCACACTTTGATTTATAGCCGTATTCTGAACTTTTTTTACAGCAATGTTAATTAACATTTTGAACGTTGCTAGGTAATATTTAAAAAACTCGATACCTGATTGGTTAAAAAGTGATTTTTACAGCGATGTTAGCTAACATCGATGTTAAAATATGTTCAGAATAGACCCATTAAGCTTGTCTAGTTCTGCGTTCTACCTGTATTCCTTGTTTCTACAGATCTGGTCTTTTTTATTTTGTTACATCATCTAACATTACGTACAAGTATACATACATATATTTTTTATTTTTGTTTTCTATAGTGAAATAAATTATTGAAAACAAAATTAATAGCCATATTTTGAACATTTTTTACAGCGATGTTAATTAACATTTTGAACGTTGCTAGGTAATATTTAAAAATCTCGATACCTAATTGATTAAAAATCAGTTTCTACAGCACTGTTATATAACATCGATGTTAAAATATGTTCAGAATAAACGTTGCTAGGTAATATTTAAAAATCTTTATACCTGATTGGTTAAAAATCAATTTCTACTGCGATGTTAGCTAACACCGATGTTAAAATTTGTTCAGAATAGGCCCATAAGTCAGATTATCAAATTATCACATTGTAAAATGGAAATACAAAGTTTTAATAATAAAATTGCTTAGTAAATTAATTTTTCTATACATATACAAACTGTACGTAATATACAATGCTAAAAAAGTTATAATTTTTATGTGTCTAATAAAAAAAAAAACGCTTACAAAAAGATTACATTTTCTCCAAATGTAGATTAGCTTTCAGCTGCACTAGAGCTCATTTCAGCAAATGCTAATCAACAAAATTATCAATGTAGCTGTCCGAATAATGTCTTGTTTTTTAGATCTACGAAAAATAGAGAAGATTGGATCTCTTAAAAAGCCTTTTTTTTAATTGGACGGCTTGACGTTTGATGATAAATACAAATAACCAGTTTTTAATCAGTTTTAACTGAAAATATAAAATTATTTTACGTTTTATAAAAATTATAAATTAAGTTAAAAAGAATAGTATCAATATGGAATTAAGCAATATATATATTACAATTTCTTACATTTCTTTTTAAACATAAATCTTTTTTTATTAATATATATATATATGTCTTGTCTTGTAAATTCAGTTTTATTAAATTATTAAAATAAAATATTTTAATACTACATTGGTACTATAAATACAACTAGTAACTTATATTTGTACAAATAGCATGAAGGTGATAAAAGCAACTTATTTTTCACGTTGCCTTCTATATACGTAGCAAATGCAAAGCAGTTTTTGATATAAATTAAAATTTCACATAATTCATCATAATTTTCAATCAAAAATAATTAATATTTGTATTCAGAGTAATAAGTTGAAATAGTTTCAATCAAGATTATACTACAAAATGTAAACACAGTAGTAAATATGCAAATAATTTTGCATTTGTTGTTAATTGAAATGTTTTAATTTACAACTTCACACATTTGTACATCTGGTTGAGATATTTTCCATAGTTGCACTAATGAAGGATTCCTGGAGTTCGATTACACTTACACATTAAATTTATACTTGCTACATTCCACATATCCTTACGATAAATAAACATATTGCTCAAAAATGGTAGCAAAGAAAACATTAATTCTATCTGCGTTCATGTCAGATTTATTTATGCATTGTTTAGAAATAATTTATTTTAAATAAAAATATCGTATTAGTTAATATGCATCGAGGAGCGTGCAAGTGACTAACGTCTTGCCGTATCAGAATAAAAAAGCATACTCCAATAAAATATATGTATTTATGACTGAAACAAAGATAAGTTATAGACAGTTCATTTACTTTATACAATGATGTTGTACAAATAATTAATACAAATGCAACAATGGGGACAGATACGCGATTAATTCAATTGACTTGCTGGAAATCTTTGTAGAATTCAGATCGAGCGGAAGTTTAAGTACATAAGTTATGAAAGTCGTGTACGAAGAGCTTTGTACTGTATTATGTATTTGTGTTTCCGTTGGGGTTTCCGGCGCTGGCGACATCTAAATCATAACGACACTATAATAGGTGTCGGTCATCCTGCTACATATTCTTCAACTCATGCCTGTTTTTAGAAAACGATTAACTGTTTTCACATTTATTACAAAGCGTTTTGGTACTCGGCTTTTTTTTATATAAATACTCATTAAAGGCGACTGAACTTTCTGTTATGTGCGAATAAAAAATAAATAAATGTACGTAATTGATTCTGACACTGTACACGTTAATAAGTCAAAATTGTCAGTTTTTATCGGGACCACATGCGATCCGAAATCGATCAAGTCACTTTCAAACCAGTTATTAAAAAATATCTCTTCGCAATTTGTTCGCAATTTTATTCGAACAACGTCTTGGAATATCGATTTTTTTAGAGCTGTACTTATTTGGTCAAGGGAAATTGTTATACAGTTGATCTTCTCATCAGGTTTTTTTATTTAATCGATTCATTTTTATTTATAAGAGAAAAGCAATTCTACATAATGCATAACTTTAGGTGTTAATATTTGTATTAAAATAATGTGGAACAAGTTCCATAATATTGAATCTCAAAGAGGCCGACTTGTTTTGCTTATTTTTTCATTTAGTTTTATAATTGTATAGTTGTAAGAATTTAAAACTGGTTTAATTTTCAGAAATATAATATTAACATATCGCTTAATTTGTTGGATAAATTAATTAATTAATAACAAAATTTTTGTTGAAGACAGTAATTTTATATAGTTTTATGAATTGATAGTTTTATTTATTTAACTTTTCTATGTACTTATTTGTGAACTATTCTTGTACAAACAATGTAAAAAAATATTAAATAACTATTCAATCTGCATAAGCCGCTTCTTGCTATTGCTATAAAATAAAGCTAAACTAACTAAATCGTACCAAGTTTTAATTTATTTCCATTAGTAATTTTTAAACACACCTGTTTAAGTTGTCTGGTTTGTTTAAAATATTTATTGAATGTATTGTATAAATATAACTGTTGAAACTTATATATTATCTGTATTTGTCAATGTTAAAAAAATGAATTAAAAAAACATATTCAATAATATAATTTTATAACAAGTTTGAATTGTTTTGTTTAATAATAATTGATTTAGAAATTTATTCTAAAGAATAAGCAAAAAGTATGAAACAAGATTTAAGTTTATTTTTATAATTTTTGAGTAGTCAATTAGTTTTTAACTAAATTTCTATAATTCTATCTATAATTTTTTGTGAAAAACATTGCTATTCAAGTATTGGTTATGAACTAATAATAATATATTAAACATTGTATTAATATATGATCATTATAACAATACTATTGATCAAACTGCTCTTCAATAAAATATATTGCAAAATACGAATTCCGTCTGCTAGCTAGACAACATCAATTGTTCTAGAAAATTACAAACATGTCAAACACAAACTTTAGATGTAATATTTTTGGCATTAATTATTGCCAGCTCGGCAAGCTTATTAGCTTTTTTGTTGCTAGTAATACTAAGAATTTAAATAATGTAAATAGTAACATTTATTACACATGAAGCCAAATTGAATGAATATGCTTCAACAAGTAATAATTAAGACAATGGTTATCTGTGAGTTTAAATGCACTCAACAAGTCTGTACACATAACATAAGATGTAATTGCACTTTGTTGTATCTAGGAAAAACCTAATAGATAACATACAGTTCTGCAGTATACATAGTATTTAGTTGGTAAATTTCAGGAAGTTAGAAAGTTAATTCAATGCAATGATTTACAATGCATACAGTAAATAAAGCTGATAAAATATATATTATAAAACACCAAACGCAACACAAAAGTAACTTTGTTTTTTAATTTGTTTTTTTAACTTTCCACTTAATAAATTGAGCAAATTTGGAAAAATTGATAGCTAAGTGGTCAACATAGGTACGTTTACTAAAGCTTTAGGAGGTACCATTTTGTTGCCAACGTATGCTTAAGACTTACTAATAAGACTTATCTTAAATTAAACAAAAATTAAAAAAAATAGTTTAAACAAACCTCATGCTATATGCCATTGATTCTGCAAAAAAATATTTTTAATTGCTGAGTTTGTTCAGCCAAACAAAATGGTCGTAAAACAATGACGTCTTAAAACATATTGAGTATTATTAATTAAATCTTTTTAATCTAAAACCAAGTAAGACGCTTATTAATCATTCTTAGTAGAAGCATGCTAGTTATAAATAAGTTTATAGATTGTTGGTAATTTTTTTATCTTTACTAGGTTAGTACTGGTTCTATGATAATCAATGTCTGAGGCTGAAAATATAGTTTAAGTTAGAAGAATCAAAATAATTAAGCATTGTTTATTAAATCGACAAGAGCAGTATTGTGTGCTTCATAAAATGCCGAGTAAAATTTTACTAAACGCAGAGTAAAATATAACAGTAACTTTTGTTACAGATACACGACAGATAATAGTACGAGTCTAGCAACGTTTTTAAGAAAGCATTTTAAGTCGACTAGTTTGTGAATATTTTTCAAATCAAATTAGGCATTTTTAAACCTTTTTATGACAAAAAAAATTTCTATGTTATTTTACTATTATTAATCTATCTTGCCAGACAGTTTTGCCATCGTTAACATTATGCCCGACACAATTTAAATAATTACAAAATAATAATTAATCTATTGATCATATGGCATCTTTCATTGGCAACGAAACTATTTACGTCAGTTGGAATAAATGCTATTGCTATCGAGTTGAATACAACAAGGTTATTTAGACGGAATAGGAATCATTATCTTGTAAAAAACATAAAAAAGCCGATTTTAGGATAATATACCATATTTGCCAAATTGATTTCGATGCTGAAGTTGTGTTAAGGTGCTCGGACTTGGATATAATAATTATACTTCTCGGAAACTTTGAGCATTTAAACGCTTCTTGCGACGTCAATTATGTAAGATTTTACTTATTCTCCAGTACGTTTCAATCCAAAAATCCAGACATTTTCAAGAAAATAAAATGATTTCCAACTTTGCTATCTTCAGAAGTTTTTGGTTAGACCATTAAGAATAATCAATTTGATTTTGTTCGCTTATTTGTGTATGACGTTCTAAGCTTGGCCTGTGAAACTTATTTTACTGTCTCTCTCATATGCTTTCTGTCGCCGCTATCTCTGTCACGCACCCAAGAAATTACATGCCGCACTCTTTCAACTTGCTTATTTTTACCAGGATTTAAAATGATCAATTTGCTAATTAAACAACCAAATTTCTGTCTGGCAATTTAACTGTATATTCTTTTATCATGGAAATACAATATATTAAATTGCCAATCATTTTAAATTTTAAAAATTATTATTATTTAAATTATGTCGAGCACGATGTTAACAATGGCAAAACTGCTTGGCACGATAGATTTATAAAGGTAAAGTAACATAAAATGGAATTATGAAAAAAAAAAAGTACAATGTTTTAAAAAAGCATAATTTTTGAATGTACATGAGGGCTGCGCACAGGCATTCGCAACCGTTTCCAGCTGCCAGATGCGGTGCGTTCTTACCTATTGTCAATAAAGATGGGAAATATTCACAAACTAGTCGACCTGAAATAAACTTTTTTACGACGTTGCTAGCTCTTATACTATGAAGTTTCTCGATATTTAGATTTCTCGAAAATTCATAACTTTAATAGCTAAAAACGGGAACATAAACATAAATATCTGCAATAACCCGATAATATGTACAAATACTGTTTGACCAAAAAAATGTCTTGACTTACAATTTTTTGGTAGAGATTTTCAAATTAATAAATAATATGTGATTTGACCTTAATTCTCTTTTAGTGTTACCGCTTTTTTTGTGCAACAACTTTAAATTTGAAATAAGTTTACAAATTCTTTTTAGAACAGCGTTTGTTAAATCTGTTTACAATCAAAACTCCAACAAGAAACAAGATTTCCTTGAAGACAGCGGAATACTTGCATGTGTGATTTATATAGAATTTTCCAATAAAAGGTTTCATTTTGATATAAAAAAAAAACGGATATTTTTTATGAAAATTCAATAAATGTTTAAATTATTGTAAAGAGGAAGGTATGTAATTAACATTTGAAAACGATATCAGTCAAATGGCCCCGACGGTTACGGTTGCAGTACCACATTCATTCATAATTTTTTTTATGACCAATTTGCACATTTGCGGCTGTATGTCTTCGATAACTTCACGAATTCCATCTTTAAGGTCTTGAATTAATTTTTGAGCATTGGCATTTATCTTTTACGTAGCCCAAAAAAAAAGTCTAAACCCAGTAAACACAGTTACGTTTAAGATACGTTTATTTTTGGTATTACACCTAAGTGTAATATTTGTTTGTTTGTTAAGTATATTATACGGAAAAATGTCCGGCGACTAAACGGATATATCTCGTATATTTAGTGTGTAATATACGTACCGGTTATATGTATTTTAAACGTGTAATTTACACGTATTATCAACGTAAAAAATGCGTTAATATATAATAAAAATATTTGTATATTCTTTAATTATAGTACACGTGTATTATAGGTTAAACTTTATCCAGCGAGAAGACATGCGTATGTTTGGATGCCTATACGAAGAAGTAACGGACTTACATGGGGAAGAATTGGGTCACCCATCCAAGTCGTGACCGGAGCGGACTTTGCTTAACTTTTGTTAACGCTGGTAATCGTACATGCTCACTCTGCCGTACTGCCTACTCTCTTGTATATATAATAATGTAAAATATGTATATCATTCTAACATAAAATACAAAGTATTACATATAAATAAATAAAACATTATATTATTTAATATAAGTATTTAAGAAAATAACAATTAAATTGAAAATCCATTTTGTTTTTTCAACCAGTCTTTTGGTGACATCTGAAAAATATACTATGTATATTTCCACAGCCTCATATGAGACACATATGGTAATTTTTATTTCAAATAACTTGAATAGTTTGCTATTTGTATTTATAATACTATATATAACAACAGCAATCAATAATATTAAATTTAAATTTTAAAATAATAAATCGATAAATTGATATTAATGTTACTGTAATGGTTATAATTGCATTGTACAAGAAAAAATGGTGCTCCTGACAAGTTATTTGAAACAAAGATGTCATTGCTTATTTTCAGACTTACCACAAATTAGGTATTTGATCTTAGTACTCCTAAACCTACGTTTCCAGTTCAATTAAACAACACTTTAACACTGTTGTGTAACAACAAACAACTTAAAACTGTATCGGATATTACAACTATTAACATTATGGTTGATAAAAAATAAATAAAATGATGAATCATGCATCTCAACATACACTTTGCAAACTATATTCACGAGTTCGGGTAGCCTCGGACGTACAAATATTGAAGACAAAATTGATCGGTAAACTAAACCCAGAAATAATAAACGTTAAATATACGTAGATATATTATGCAGGTTATTTATACGAGTATTCTAATGGTTAATATACGTATATTAATCAACAGTGGAAATAAAAGAAAAAATTAACGTATAATATACAAATATACATATCTTACGTGTACAAAAAATGTATATTATACAAATACACATATACCATATACGCTTTTTACACCATATATACGTGTAATAAACTTATATTATCTAAACCTGTGTTTACTGGGAAGGTGTTAAATCACAAGATTTCGGAAGCCAATTGTGATTACCTTTTCGAGAAATAACACAGTCAGAAAACTTTTCTTGCAAAATAGCGATTGATTTGTTGCTTGTGTAGCACGTAGTTGCACCAGTCTCATTTTTGAAAAAGTAGGGCCCAATCACACCGCCAGCCCATAAACCGCACCAAACAGTGACGCGTTGAGGATGCAAAAACCTTTCAACAATTATTCTTGGATTTTCTGAGCCCCAAATGCGACAATTCTGCATATTAACGTAGCCTTCGAGGTAAAAATGGGCCTTTTTACTGAAGATAATTTTTTGATAAAATTCCAGATTATTTTGATGCATTTAAAAGATCCAATCAGCGAAGATACGACATTTATGGTGATTGACCGGCTTGAGTTCTTGTGTTAACTAAACTTTAAAAGCCTTAAGACTTAAATCTTTATGCAAATTACGGTGTAATGTCGTTTATGGAATGTCTAATTTTAAAGATCTACGAAAAATTGACAAACCTGGGTTTTCTTCAACTCTAAGGGCTACATCAGCAATATTCTCATGTGTTCTTGAACGATGCAGACGGTTTCGATTCATTACATCACAAACTTGTCTCAGCAGCTCAAATTTTTCCACCAAGTTTACTATTGCTGGCCGAAAAGTTGCTTTACGACGACCAAAAAGTGCTTTAGTTTTATAGTAAATTTTAATAATTTTAATGTGTTGTTGAAGCGTGTATCGTTCCATTTTTAATAATGGCGTAGTTTTTACTTGTCAAATGTCAAAAGATAATAGCTTCAAAATTGACAGCTGCCCAAATAGCCTGCTATTCAAAATGAAACTTCTTATTGGAAAACCGTTTATAATAGAATTCGAAAAAGTGTAACACCATTATCAATGGTTCTATCTCCGTATACACTAACTGTGTCTAAAAAATATTTTTTTTATTAAAGTCTAAACAAAAATTATTTAGCTGACTATTTTGTTTTTTCATCATAAAATGTTTAAAGTTATTTTGCTTTTTAACTAGAATTGTTGTATTTTGAAGTACAGTTAAAAACATAGCCGCTATATTTGAATTTTTGGGCCCCATTTGTGTTTTAATATAAAACAACGAGTCCTACACTTTGGAATATAGAACCATTTTTTTTTTTATTTAAAAGAATGGTACTTCATTTGCACTTTGCTTAGCCAATCATTTATAGCACATAAATTTTGTAGCTAAACTCTTTTTGTTACAGACAGTTAAATTAAAAGTATACACAGTTAAAACTTGTGTAATGAAATTGATAAATGCAGTAAAGGTGTTACCAAACATTGTTGCAGCTTAAATGTCAAACAAGTAAATGTGATAGAGAACGGCGAGCGGCAGACGCATATATTTGAAAATGGAATAAAACTAAAACTGTTAAAAACTGATCAATTTTTTTATTTATTTCTTGATTTATCAACATGAAAACAATGAGTAAGCCATTTTCTAAAATTTTTGTGCATTTTATTAAAACATTGCCACAAGAATTTTGTCAATTTGCGGTTTCTGCTTGAGATCTCTGGAATTTCAACCATTCCAATAGCGCATAATTTGTTTATTGACAGATCCCGTGAGAAAAAAATGTGCCTTGTCAGCAAAGAAAATAATTGGTTTTAATTCTTGAACTACAATCATCTTGTAATAATATATAATAGAATTTATTTTATCTATTTATTTTTGTAAATTATTTCTGTTTCTGTCTAATGCTTGTCTCTTTATAAAATGTATTTGTTTTTCAGGTCATCGGTTGAGCAGCACTCGGTAATTATTTTAAACTTATCACATTTGTGGCAATTTAGTTTCTCAAATAATAAATTTAATTTATAAGAAATAAATAACAAATAAATCTATCATTTACCTAAGATCTTTTTTTTTTTAATTTAATTATTTAACGTTGGTCTGTTTCTGATGCCAAGGCTAATCACCGACGCCAGAGGTTAAGACTACTACATCTGAGAATTTTGCCGCAAATTCAGGAATTCCAACCTAAATTATTGGGTTCTTTATCGTGCACGCAACATCAAAGCAGTACACGGGACCTACTAAATTTTTTTCTTTTTGTCCGAAAGAAGGCGTACTCATCACAACACATTTTTTCTTAACCAGAATAACTAACCCTCTAGATAGTGGGCTTGAGGTTCAAACCCAAGACCCCTGGTATAGCAGTCGAGTACGCTAACCACTACACCACCCGGGCGGTTACCTACGGTCTTAAAAGTCTTTTAAAAGATTTATACAAAATGCCTACAAAATCAAGATTGTTTTGATGTAGCAGTTAGTTCTACTGTATGGGCAATTCTATTTCAAACGGACCATGGCAGAGTGGCGGGATAGAGAGGTGCATTGAGAAATAGTTTTTTTTTTAGTTTTATAACTTATTAGTAGTCTTTTGATTAGTTTATAAGAATATGAAACCCTTGAAAAAAATTTACTTTTTTTTTAGTTTTTTGTCGATTTTTAACTTAATCGCAGTTTTTTTTAAATGCAAAATTTACTTCAAAAAAAAAATTTACTAGTGTCAATCAGAAATTTTTTGTAGAATCCAAATCTGGCATTTCAAGTCTATACCCTATCATTTTTTTGTTTTCAGTGGGTTTGGCAAAAAGTAGCATTTTTTCAAAAAAAATTTTATCTGCCAAATTTGACGTAGTTTGATGCAAAGTAATATGAAAATATAAACAAAACAGAATCAAATGTTTTACTAAAACTCATGTAAATAGCATTTTAGTTTTCCTCTACAAAATTTGGTTTTGTAATTAGTAAAAATAACAGATTTATTTGTGTTGAAAAAATTTGATGTGCAAGTGTCAATTAGCTCTCGCAGTTTTTCTAGGTTTACGATATGACAGGTTCAATTTTGACCATAATTGCAAATTTACACTAGACCGCAATATCAAATCAAAAACATATGGTCAGCTAATCACCATCTTTAAATAGAATACATGGAAGCATAGCGCGCGTCTGGGCCAGGGCAACTATCTATTTTAAATTTTGTCAATGCTTCCAAGATACATTCTAAAGTAATTGATATATTTGATAAATGGACAGTAATATTTAATGCAAAACATAATTGAATATATGTAGTAGGTTTATAAAATAAAGAAAAATAATTAAAAAAATTAGCAACATTCTCACCAGTAGTAACCGTAATAAATGAGTAACCACTTTAGTAAGTTTTTTGGAAAAGCATTTTTAGTAGTATTATTAAATATTTGATTGTAAGTCTGCAGTCTACTTGGATAAATAAATGGAGTTGTTGATTTTACTAATTGTCTTTATAAAACAACCACGGCAACTGAAATTGACTAATCATTTACTTGGAGAGAATATTTAATCTAAATTTTTCTTATTTTGTATTAGTAATATTTCTCTAGTCAAAGCTTAATAAACTTGAAATTAAATATAATTTATATATTATATATTTTTTCTTAACAATTTGCTTCACATTTTCTTAGCGGCTGAAAGCACTGTACCATGATAATTTTTTCCTTTTTTTGTTTTAAATAACATATACCTGTGTTCATATTTAACTTTGACAATATATTGATTTGTAGACTTATTACTTTTCATCATCTCGCCCCACACTTTTTTAATTCTTTTACATTGTTTACACACACATGCTTTAAGACAAGAATATTTTATATCACTCTCTTGTATGAAGTTATTAACGGGACTTCTAAAACAGTGCAACAAGCAAAATTAAATGATTATAAACTATATAAATACAATAATAACGCATTGAACTAAAATGTTATTTATGTAAACCTCAAACTACGTATACATTAAATTGATAAAAATTCTATTTTGGGAAGGCACCTTGAATTATTGCACAATGATTCGAAATAAGAATTTATAAATTTTATTTTATAGTAAACACAAATGATTTTATTATATTTATTAAAATAAACCTATTTACTACAATACTTTATCAAATCGACCTTTCCATATCACATCAATGTCAATACCGAAAGTCTTATCTATAAAATATCTGCAGGAACGACTTGCTGCTTTAGCATCAGTGCGTAGTAAATATTATACATTTTTAGTGCAACGAGACTAATTTAATTAATTTAGTGCGACTAAAGTGAACTTATAATTATGAAAATCTGTTAAATTATGTGTTTAATGTAAAATAGTTTCAAGTGATGGTTTTGATAATAAGAACATCGAATGCTGTGAATCAACATAAAATTAGTAAAGGTATGAATTTATTAGAGTTGGGTTTGATGTTTATTAACATTTGTACTGTTTAATTTTTTTGTGGTATATTATTATAATAATATCTCAAATTAATATAATGTTATGTAATGTAGGTGTGTAGGAATTTGTTGTATTGTGCACTATATTACCATGTAATTTTAAGATTTGTTTCATAATTTTACATCGATTAATATATACAAATTACGTAAACAATATGAACTGCTATGTATTATACGAGACAGAAAAGTGCAATTACTTATGTTTTTCTATTATTTACTTTTATTCATTTGAAAGCTAAATAACTAAGATTATATGTGTAGATTTGATAGAAACAAAACTTGAAAATGTGTATAATTATAATTTAAAAAAATGTTTATGCAAAATGGAAAATAATTTTATTTTTAAATAAATGTTTTAATACAACACATATGTAGGGACCCCACAAAACCGGCGTGCAAAACTAAATAAAAAACAAAATCATAAGTTTTAATTTTTGTTCTAACCAAATTTCACATCTTGCTGAATTATAAATAGAAAAATTTTACCAAATAAAACCTCAGTTTACAAAGTTGTTGTCATATTAGAAACGTTTTAGAGCCTACATAAGATTTTAATATTGAATAATGCGCGTGCTGAGTTAGGTAGGTTTTGATGCAAGAAAATAGAACATGTTCTAAGTTTAAGAAACGTACAACTTGTGCAATCTATTTAATTAAATTGGCAGAGATATTGCTACTGGTAACACTTGGTACCAAAGTTATAAAAAACGCTAAGTGTGGGCACAGAGGTGCTTTTTGCGTCCCATTTTATTTGCCTCCTTTCCGTGAATTTAGGAAGGTGATTCATAAAATTAATGGTGCACGGTTTTTTAAAAACCGACTGAAACTTTTTTGTTTCTCAAGACATTGCAAAAAAAACGGTTTAGAGCACAACCAAACTATTCACACTTGTTTTCAAAATGCACTGCGGGGAAAAACCAATACTTTTGTAGGTAATGAAGTTAAGAAAATTTTTCATTTGAGGTATACAACATCTAAATAATTGACTTCACTCTTGCATCACGCGCTTTACAGAATTACTCTGGTTGTGTTGCACAAAAAAAAATACGCGTTTGACGTCGTTATCTTCCAGAAAAATGAACACAACGCGGTAAATTGAGTGTTATGGTTGCAGATCATACATTTTTTTTTTTTTAAATTTTAGAAAAATTATTCTTGATAAGGCTGTTTAAGATAATACTGTTAGTCACCCGTTTGACAGAATAAAGCATACTTTGTAAAAACGTTGAGCAAGACCGCAATAGTGCTCCTTGGCAACGGCCTATAGATATTTATTGACACTAGATCTCTTGTACCTGCTGGAACTATAGTTTTACCTGAGGTTTATACTGGTGGGATATTTTAAATTTTTGGCAAAGTTTGCAGCTTCTTAGAATGCGTTTTAAGAATTCGGCTACTACAAGTGGCGGCAAACACAACACGAGGTTTTAAATACTTCAAAGTGGCCAAAGAATTATGGAACGTTACAATTAAATTTTGGAATAAGCAAAGTTATTATAAACAGGAAAACAGGTTTATCTGATTTGCGAAATTTAAAAAGTAAATTATTATAGTGAAAAACTGCTTTGGTGGCTATGTGGAAGAACGGGGCTTTATTTATCCGGTAAACTTTAAAGCTGGGCTGAATATGTGGTGTGGTTTTCTTGCAAATATGCAATTTTGTGGGTTAGGAAGTTGCACAGGTGGATGGAGAAATAAAACGTTTTTTTTTTTGCTAAGGATATGCTTTACAACAATCTTGTATTTCTAGAAAAAAAGCACTTACCGAGTCAACCGAGAAGTAAGAAGACGGCACGAGTTTATATATGTGAGAACTTGATCTGTTAAAATGATGAACTTGCAACTTATAACAAAATTTGCTGTTTGCTAATTGCGTGAACTATGTTTAACAATTTTTTTCCAACAGTAAAGCAACTTGTTCGCAGTTTTATTTAAACAAAAAACAAATCAAATTGGGTGAACTGCTTCTGCAAAGATGTCGTTTTTAGTAATAATTGGTACCAAAATTAAGAGGAGGCGCAGAGATGTGTCTTGTGCTTCATTTCAACTAACCTTCATTACTTACATGTATTTTGTAGGCGACACATTAGTTAAGAAAGTGGTTTCTATACAATTGGCTACGCAGATGGTATATCAATTTTTCTAATTGGCAAATTTAAAGTCATAATCTGCAACCTAATACAAAAAACTCTAAAAATAATAAAACATTTGTGCAAAGACTAGGCTTTTCCAGTTAACCCATAAACAACCAAAATGGTTTTCTTTACAACAATAAGACAAATTGGCCAATTAAATTTATCAAAACTTTTTAACATCTCCAATAACGCTGTCAATGTAAGTAAAATATTTGGGTGTAATATTTGACACCACAATTACTCAACAACCTAGCAAAAAAGTCAGCAAATCAACTTAATCAGTTGCAAAATTAGCATGCCTAAGTCCAACAGGAGATATTTAAACAACACCGACTGCACCAAAATACTGTTGTGTCTGTCACATGTCAATGAAATAGCAACATCAGCAGCACTGCGCCTGGACCGGGAAACACTATCTTCTCTTGAAGAAACAGTAAAAAAAAACCGATATCATGCCCCTTTACTTTGTATTTAAAAAAACTTACAGTGTACAAAAACACATGAAAAGAAGAGCAAAGAGTAAATAAGTACAAACTTCTGTAAATCTACACCGATGACTCAAAAACTCTTTCATGTTCTGGAGCGGAAATTTACTTCCAATTTATACCCATATACAACTATCTATCAGACAAAAAAAAACCAAATAACCTATGAAAAGATGGAAATAGTAACCTAAAAAATATCTGGTAAAAACTGCATATCTTAACGGACTGCAGAGAAAAAGTAGTATTAGAATAGCATGGAGCTTTTACAGTGGCAGTTTGCTCAATTAACTTTGAGTTGTCTAGGTGAAAAAGATTTAAAAACATTAGGTTATGTTAAAGCTATTTCAATACGACACTTTCAATTAAAAAAAATTGACATAAAAGACAGAACAACCAAACACGTTCTTTGTACCTGCCCGGCGTTCTTCTCCAATAAAGTTTTTTTTTTTAGAACTATCTGGCTTAACACAAAAGAAACCTTTCTAAGTGATCCTAGAGGAGTAAGGTTTACTACTGGAGAATCTACAATTGTCAATTAAGGCCAAGTGCAGTAAAAATGGTTTTATTTTCCCAATCAAACCCTGAATAATGTACATGTTTGCTACGATTTTATTTTTTATTTTTTAGAAAAGTGTTTTGACTTTGGAAATCAAAAAAATCTGTTGACTGTTGGCAGATTTTAACAAATGCTCAATTGATAAAGCTTTGTTCTAACAAAGTGCACTACATGCAGGTAGGGGTATGTTTTAGGTTTTTCTTGCTGTCACTTTTTACTTTATAGACCCATTTAGCGTTAAACTGTACCAATTGCATTCAAGCTGTAGAAATTGTCATTTTTAATAATAATATTTGCAGATATGGAACCAAAAGCGTTGCTTCTTTCTAAACTTTTTGAAACCGCACTTTACATAATAGTTTTCGCCAATGGACGTTGATTTATGTTTTATGAAGATAATTTTTTTTTAATTAAAAAAAATATATGTTTTTTTTTTAATTTTTTGATGTTACAATATTAATGAAATTGGCCGTTAGTTGCAGAATAATGACTTACTATCGTATCATTCTGAAAAATTTAAAATTGTATGTGATATATCTCTCTTAAAATAAACACATTTCTGTTAGCTATTATAAAAAAATAATCACTATTAGCACATTTATTTTTAAAACAAAATGATAAACACTACAACTTATTTGTAAAATGCTCAACATTAATTATCTACGACACAATATATTTTTTGGTGATTTTTTAAATCATTTAATTGTTAGAAAATTCTTTTATGGTGTCAAATAAAACAAAATCTATTTTCAGTTAAAATACATTTAATAAATCAAACATTAAATGAAAGATGGACAGTAAATTAATACTGATGTAGCGGTATTGTAAAGTGCTATTCGTATGTGCGATGCTTTAATACATATTTGCAAGAAACATTAAGTAATTGTACGTAAGCCATGATTGCTTATATATGTACAATTGCTAGCGATAATATACTGATATAGGACATTTTATAAAGCAACAGTTGTAGTGACTAAAAATTGCTTGAAAATGCATTAGATTCGTTATTTCCGAGTGAATTTCTTAATTGCATTATGCCTAAGAAGTCTTCTAATTGCGGCTGAAGCGGTTTTTGTATTTGTAATTCCAAAGGCACAAATAAAGTAGAAATATAATTAAGTTACAATCGTAAAACTAATTATATATGTTTATATGACTTACAAGTGCTCGCGGTATACGTCTGACAAAAAGTGGAATAAATTTGTTAGAGAATTTGCTCTAAAGAAATTGTTTGCCGTCCTTCCACTTAAAGCTGTAATGCTATTAGAATACGAGCCATTATTCGTTTTATATAAATTAAACGATTTAATGTTCATTATATAGTTTCTGGGCCATAAACTTACATGTAATTGATCCATTACATTGTAAAAGCATTTAAAAAGATGAACAATCCCATCGCTGAGTCGTTTTTTTTTACAATATCCAATTCCAAACTAATAATCTTATACTAATTAATGTTACACAAGAAGTTGTTAAAGTCAAATCGTGATATATACATCTTAATTCGTTTTTATTGTATCCGATTAGAAGCAAAGAATTAAAAAATTGCAATGTCCATTTATGATTAATCATTCTTATTTATTTCGCTAATTAATTAATATGTATGCCCAAGAACATGATGTATACAAGTAGGTCGGCCAGTGACATGTGTTTTGTCCGGATGATAAATTACTGACAGATATTGATGGGTTATATTCCGCGGGCAGACGCCGTGTGAACATCGGGACCATTGTCTTGATCGGTTCATACCATTAGCAATCAGCTTGACACTTCTGCGTGTCAAAATATGTCAAAACCTATTCCCGTAGTAATATATAATTTAGAAGAAAACAATTATTTACGATATTGTTACGAAATATTTTTGTTAGGAGTGTCGTAGACAGTGAAATATTGATGACATATTTTTGTGTAGACATGGAAAAGTATGATACATGCAAGACAAAGTCTGTGCTTTCATTACCACTTCCTACTGTTTTGGGTATTTTATTTAATATTTTAGTGTGTAATCATTTATTATTTTGTCAATGGTAATGATTTCATTAATAATAATATTTACTGACTTAATTGAGTATAAAATTATATTTAAAATGTTATTTTAATATCACATATAAATTATATATTATATATAAACAGATACAACACATTTGTTTAAAATACATTAATAGTTTTTGTAAAGAATGTATTTTTTTAAGATAGAGGTTTTGATTATGTGATTACAAATTAAATATTAATAAAAAGTGTATATAATTTTGTTAGTTATTGTTCACTTAATAGTTAATAATAACTATAAAAAACTTGCTTATTAATATTAATTAAAACTATAATTGCAATGTATTATGGATTGTAGATTTTGTATTTTTATGCAAGTGCAATTAATTTTAAATTTGTATTGTATTATTATATTGATTAATAATACATTTTTGGTATTTATGATTAATATAACCAATTTACGGATTTACTTCAAAAACATGAATGCGCCTACCGACTTTGCACATTTTTCTGTAACCTTCCCGCGTTAATAGTCTTATTAGGCTAATACGCCAAAAATCTAAACTAACTGTGTAACCTTCCTGCATTATATGTGACATTTTTGAGAGGTCATTAAATTTGCGCATCCAGCTCCAGCCTTGTAAGCGTTGATTTTGTGTAGTGGCGGTTGAAAAACATTGAATTATTAGCGATTTTATTAAAGAAGTTTTTTGGTATGACCAACATGTTAAATCCTTTATAAGCTTATAGTTGCTGGTAAAGAAAGTGGAAATTTTATTTTATTAAAATTAAAGAAGCTGCAATACTCTAAGCTGGACAAACATATGCCAGTAAAGGACAAACAATAATTTTAATTTTAAACATACGTAACATGTTGCTAGTACTCAAATTGGTCTTTGTTTGCAGCAGCAGAGTTAAAAGATTTTTTGCCATCTTGGCCTTGCCCGGTATGACCGTTATGTGCAATATAAAATTGCATCTGATTATGAATTTTTTATGAGGAGTTTGCCAATAATTTCTGAAAAGTTAATCCTTGCAGTTTTCCGGGTTGATTTTTACTCTCTAGTACTTTAGTAAGTTTTAAATGCCTTGCAAAGAACTTGCTGTTTTACCGTGATTAGTTTTGGATGCCGTATATTCAACAATTTTGACACCATGAGACCAACAGCTTAATAAATAATTTTCAAACCGGTGGATAATAAACAAGTTATTATTTTAGTCATAAATGGGTTTATGTTTCTATGAATTGTATAGTAGGTTTTCTGTTTTTTTTTTGCGTAGGAAGCAAAAAATCTTCAAAAGACACTGGGCAGCCCGTACTGTCCAGTAGTGTCAGGTTTTTACTGACTAAAAAGCCTACCTTTTCCTATCTTACCTTGAAGTGCTTTGCATAGCGCCTCTTGCACTGCGGTCCTATTGGGGCTATTATACATGTTGGCTGTTCTACGCCTTTAGCAGCTTTGTCCCTTTAATATAGTCTAGTATCTGTAGCCAATGAGTTGTTTTTACATATCTGCGGTTCTGTTGTGTTTTCCAAAGATAGCTATGCGTTGCTGTTTAAAAGTTTTGCATTCAATCAGTAAGTGTATTGGAGTTTTGTCTTTTTCCATACATCCGAGCTTTAGAAGGTTCTTTTCTATTCCCATTTTATGCAAGTGTTTGTTGAGTCTACAGTGTCCGGTTATCAGTCCTGTGAGCCTTTGCAGTCTGATGCGACACATTTGTGTTACCACTGTTTTAATGGTCTTGTTAAGAATATTTTTGAATGTGTCAATACCTTACAGCTCTTTCACAGGTTGTTGTGTTCTGCCTTAAATTTGCTGTGGATTATAATTTACCGGTTTAGTAAAAGATTTCAAAAGCGGGATCCGGTCCAGTGAATGTCCCTTTTACTCTTTGTTAGGCAAGTTGATTTGCTATGAGGTTTTCTTTTATCTCCTGATCTTTTGGTATCCATAAAACGCAAACTTGGTTGGGGGCTACTGCTTCCAGACTGTACATGCAGGTCATAACCAGTTTTTATTATTGGCGATTGCAGGGTCTGCAATGCCGCTTGACTGTTTGATAGTTATCAGTCTGTCCGGTTTTAGTCCCTTTCCAATCAAATTGAGGCATGTTTTCTTGAGGTAACAAAATTTGCTTTTTTTGGTTTTGTCCTTGCAGATTTTAGCC
This sequence comes from Tachinus rufipes, assembly GCA_963932245.1. Lineage (NCBI taxonomy): Eukaryota > Metazoa > Arthropoda > Insecta > Coleoptera > Staphylinidae > Tachinus > Tachinus rufipes. The sequence goes on along the minus strand of OZ010742.1, from coordinate 36,328,185 downwards.
CCGGCACCCATTTGGTCTTTTGATCCATCTGTGTACCAAATAGTATTTTTGGCTGTTCTCAGGTATCTATTTTTTATCTATTTGTTTTGATGTGGTATTGTTATATCAAATTTCTTACTGATTTAGTGGATCTTCAAGAAGTCTTACCTTATCATTAGAGTTTTTTTTTTATGCAACACATTTGTTATGTTAGGTCTGTTTTTCACAAGGTTTATATTATGTTTGTTTATTTGCAGCCTGTATCTGTCTAGCTTTTGCAATTACTATCAGGTGAAGTGGCTGTAACAATAGTAGTATTTCTATAGCTGCTGTGAGCTTTGTTCTCAATGCTTCCGTTATCAGCAGATATGTTACCCTTTAAACTTTGTCTATTTTTTTGGCAATACACTTGAGAGTAATTCTTTTCCCCATACGATTGCTCCGTATGCGATAATGGGTCTTATCACCACCGTGTATAACTATCTGGTTTTATTAGGTGTTAATTTCCATGTTATATTTGTCAAATGTTTGTTGAAGTTTAGCCTAGTGTCAAGTGTAAGTCTTAAATATTTTACCACTTTTAACATTAAGAGCGTGGCTCCATACATTCTCAGGTTTTTTAAGTCTGTAGTTATTTGCCGTTTTGTAAACGGTACAATCGTCGTTTTCCTTGGGTTTACTGATAACCCTTCTTTTTTGCATCACTTTTTTATAATATTTAGTGCGTTCTGTATCATGTTGGACACGGTTGCTTCATATTTCCGTTTGCATAGATAGTAAGATTAACTGCGTAGACTAAGCACTACAATAGCGGTAAAAGTACGCCCACTGTAAGCACCTTCCGGCAACTTTGGCTTGTACAGTTTTTCCATATAGTGTTATAATTGCAGTCCAGTTCTTGAACATAGAGTTGACTCATTGTTGGACAAGAGAATCTATTTCTTGCCTCTCCATTGCATTTGCTATGGATTTGAAGGTAGCATTGTCAAATGCCTTTTCAATATCCAAAAAAGCACCCAAAGCAATTTTTTTGCATTTTATTGTGTTTTCGTATTTGCTGACTAATTGGTGTATAGTTAGCTTGCAGGATTTACCCGTTTGATAGGCATACTGACGTTGATGTAGTGGTCGGGCTTTTATTACCTTGTCTTTTATGTGCCTGTTGACTATTGTTTCCAATAGTTTTTGCATAAAAGATGTCAAACTGATTGGTCTGTAGGACTCAGCTAAAGCATATGTGAGTCTCTTTGGTTTTGGTTTAAATACCAGCTTTAACGCTTTTTAGCTATTTGGTATTTATGAAAGTGCTAGGCTTACACTGAGAATCTTGCAAAGAGGTTCTTTTAGCACTGCGTATTCTTTCTGTAGCATGATGGGATAGATTTTATCGGTTACAGGCAACTTGAATGATTTGAATGAGTTGGTCTTTACTTAGGGTTTTTTGAAGGCGTGAACATGTAAGACCGTTTTGAACGTCTTTACAATATCTTCTCCACAATTCTTTTTTGGTTTTCTTTATGGTTTTATTATATGCTGTAAGACTGGTTCTATATGCGGCCTAGTCACCGTTCTTCTTGGCTATGTTAAACAGTCTTTTAGTAGCCGTCTTTGCCTTTTTCAGTCTCCTGTTTTACTAAGTAATCTTGTTGGAGGTGTGCTTGATAGTGCTAGGGCAGCTTTCTTTAAAGGCGGATTTGATTGAGCTGACAAATATGTTTGTCATTGTCTCCAGTTCTTGTGACGTTTTTGCTGTTTTTGGACAGATTTTGATTTGGCTAACTAGTATTTTGTTGTATAGATTCTAGTTAGTTTTTCTCAAGTTTTTGTATTCCAAAAGAAGCATTTCTTTAGATTTGATTAAGTTTACTGTTTACTTTGATGTAGAACTATTATTTAATTTTACCAAAGATTACAGTTACGGCTACCTTATTTAAAGTTCACAGAAGACTAATTGGGCGGTAATTATGTGGAAATTGTTTATCTTTTCTAACCTTTTTGAAAGGAGTTACATTAGACCGTTTATATAAAGACGAAAACTGCAACGTCTTTTGCATTGCATTTATAATATTTGTGAGAAACATTACAGCCTTGTGAAAAAATATTTTCAAAATTTGGTATAAAACTCAATTTGAACTAAGAGGAGATTTAGGTTTGAGATTAGTAACTAATGATATCTCTCATACTAGATGGCCAAACCAATTTAAGAAATGAAGCGTTCACAGTGGGCTCTAGATACTGTTTTAATTCTTTGTGGAATCTTTTCATGTGATACAAGTTTAAATCTTTGCTGAAAACCAGCGTGTATTGGAATTCAAAGTTGACACTAAATGCCTTGGGTTTTTCTTTTGTAGTATATAGTGTATCAATGGAATATAGGCTTTTGCAGCTTGCAGCTTTTAGCACCTAGAAAGAGCAAAGCAAGTGAAAGCTGCTAAAGCAAAGGGCGTGTCGGGCGTCTGCTAGCAGTTTGAGCCATTGTTTGCTTGTGCACTATTTACCCTCTGTCATTACGCAAACAGTTTTAGCTTGTTAATAGAGATGGTGACGATTACTTTTCTTGATGTCTACATTAAAAGTTTTTTTTGTTTTAAAAATCACTTTAAACGATCGAATGGTAGTTGTATGGTTTTTTTGTTTATGATGTTATAGAAAAACATGTTTGGTAGTGAATGGGTTTTGCAGCTTCTTAATAACGTTTAAAGATAGCGTCTTGCTACCGAGATGATTGGTCTCCGCAGATCTAGCAATAACTATAATAATTTGTGTTGATAATTTTTGCATATACTTTTTTGGTCGGTTTTCTACTCAAAAGCCAACGTATTCAGATTTATTGCAAGTACTTTAATTCTGCAGGAGTACCTTTTTGTCATAAGCTCAAATTTTACAAAAAAAATAAGTGGAACATAAGCCTACGGTAGGATTATTAATGTTTTTTTTAGAAAATTGTTTAAATTAACTTTTTTTTAGCCAAACAAACTTTAGATATCATTGGCCAAAGATGCATTTAAATAGGTTTATTCTGTACTTTTGAAAGTATTTAAAGACGATTTGCAAAACTATTGGATATTTTTTAATAAAAGGGTTTTTATTTATATGTTATTTAAACATTAAACAAATTTTTTTGCGTAAGTGCTCAACTCAATCAAAAAAATTTTAAAACGTTTTTGTTTCCAAAAAAATGTTATAGAAGAAAATTCAAATACGCAATAAATTTGTCTGTCTAGGTAACAATCAGGCTTAGTTTGTGCGTTAAGAAAACTCTACTCTTTACTTTGTTTTTGCATTATATAAAACAAAAAAATACTAACAATACTGGAATAGTCTAACAAATTGCAATAGTTGATGTATTATGTGTGTTACTAAAGAAACTGTTATGAATTTAATATGATGTTTAGTTTAGTGTCTGTACGTACGGTCAAGTGTTCAATTAAATTTTTGGTAAAAATACCAAAAATCTAATTGGAAATATCCAAAACCTTTTTTTGAACTAAAACAGTTTTAATAATAAAGATTCTTATTGGCATAATCATAAATACATCAGTAGTATTAACACTCAAATAATAAATAAACAACATCCTTTTTTAGATTAAACAAAAAAAAAACAAACCTTTCAAAACATAAAACAAAAATTTAAAATTTTACCCTGATGGATTGACTTTGCCCTCTTTAATTTTTTTAATTATTCTTTTTATTTTCTTGACTGCATTTGCTTATTATCAACTGCTGAAGATTCTCTAAGTAATTTTCCTGCAAATTTATTGAGTTTATTATATTTTTGAATATATTTGTATTTGGCATTGTATCTGCTACCATCAATTTTTACTTGCTTATCTGTTCTACTTCTTCTAGTTTGTTCAATAATTTTCTGTCTACATTTTTACTTATTCTTTTATTTTATATTATTTTTTTACTAACATTCCACTCTTTTCATACATTTTCTTTTTTTCTATATCAAAATTTGTTGCACGTACTTCCTACTTATTTTATTATTTTTTTCACTAAACTTTAATTGTTTTAAAAAGTATTAATTCATATTTTAACAGTTTTGCTGCAGCCCACTAACTAATTTTCTTACAGTTCGTTTCCTTCAAAACTATAGCCAGATGTTGAAGGCTGTACTCCTAACTCTTGCTTTAAAAATTTCAGTTGTACCATTTCTATCAATTGTTCTTTTTTTACACCCCAGACTTCTGCTTCATGTAACATAACACATGCATGCCAAATTATCATTTTTACTTTAAAACAATTCTTGAATTTTTCTTTCTATATAATCATAAATCTTTTAATTGCTACCCATGCTTTCTTTAATAGACCCATTACTGGCAAAAAATAAACCCTAAATAATTAAACACTTTCACCTGTTCAATCAATTGATCATTTATTGTAAATTTTTCTGTTTTGTTGCATCTATTTAGTTTTATCGACATTTACTTCCAATTTCCTTTGTTCAAAATACTTTCTTACTTTTTCAATCATCAGTATCTACATCCGAGTATAGAAATAAATGTGTTTCTAGGTACTTTGAAATGCATTTTAATGTCATTTGCAAATATAATTTGACTAAAATACTCTGAACAAGTATAGTTTAATCTTTACTGAATGGTAAAAAAATAAATTGATTATCAAATTATATGTGAAAGTATGCTATTAAATGGTTAAAATGTTTACAATAATTCATCTGTTTATATTTTATAGTTTAAACTACTCAATCCAGTTAATAGAATCTTAAAAAGTACTCAATTTAAAAAAAAAAAATTATCAACAAATAAACCAAAACTATTATCTTTCTTTAAGTTTTGAAATATACGTCGGAGGCTTTTGTGTTTGTAAACCCTTTTACATTGCAGACTTTTGCTTACGGTTAGCTTTACTACTCATATTTTTGCAATCATGAGTCAAAGTGACGTTCAAATTATAATTAAATCTTTCAAATCTGCAATTTTGATTAAAGTTAGGTTTTTTTGTGAAAATAATGTGCATTAATGTCGGTAATCTTCTGAACTACTTTTGTCAAGAAATTTTACAGTAAACGATTGACTTGTCAAGTCTTTAGAGGTGCAGAAAAAACAGCAATTGCCTTCTACCTTTTAATTTCTTCTGTTTTTGATTTAAGTGAAAATTGGAGCATCTAATCAAATCAGGTTTAACGTTGTAACGCGTTTTTTGCAATTGTTTTACAATCTTTGAATAATGTCCAAATTTTAATGCGGTAAATGTAACTCCAGCAGTTCTAAAAATTTTTTACATTGAGAACCATAATACCGGGTTTAAAGCAATTTTTCTAATTATTTTATCTTTTTTGCAGAACAGTCATGATTCAATTGACTTTGACTATAATTCTTTTATTTTTTTCACTGTTTGCCTTCATCGTATTTTATTTTTTGAAGTGTGTGTAGTTTGATGAGCAGTGTTCAATTGCACAAGCAACTTTCTATTTGATCTTTTTTCTTCAATTTTTTCTTGTACAATTAGCTTTTCAAGGTTGTTATATATATAAAATGTGTCCGAAGTATTTTAAAATGCAGGAATAAATGATCTGAGAGTTTTTTTAATTTTGTTCAAGATGAACTGGTTTGTATTTTTTACGGTCTAAAAAATTCTCAGCATTCTCCTCTAGCACAACAATTTTAACGCATTTATTTTATATTCTGACTATAATCATTTGTCTTCAGATAATAATAATTCTTTATTATCTATATAAAAAAAACCATTTACATCTACATCATTCTACACATAAATAATGATGAATAATACCAACAATCGGGGCTATTCTTTATGCATATTGCCAGAATGTAAGCAAGATATATTGTTAACTAACAATATGAAATGTCATTTTAACAAATCTTGCTAGCTAACAATACAAACTGTCATGTTAACAAATCTTGTTTACTTATAATATAAATTGTCATCAGATCAGGAAGCGTGGCAAATCTCTTGATAAAATAATTATAATGTAATTTAAAATTAATTTTGTTGAAGTGACAGTTTATATTGTTAGTAATCATAATTTGTTAAAATGACAGGTCATTTTGTTAGCAAGCAAGGTTTGTTAAAATCACAGTTCATATTGTTAGTTAGCTATATATTTTGCTTTCATTCTAGCAATGTTCATAGAGAGTAGCCCTGATTGTGTAATACTTAAAACTAGATAAAGAATTTAAAAAATTCAAAAAAACACAAAAACTGTATAGATATAAAGATAAAATATAAAATTATTCATTAACACAATTTAATCGGTTCTTAAATGTACATTTAAAAACGCAAAACAAATCAATGTTATTAAAAAAGCTAATTACAATTTTATACATTATGCTAATTGGATTATTGAATCCATAATTGGTAGAATGTATAGATTCTCTAAATAATGGAGACTCTCTAGTTTGGCGATGAAAGTTAGATACAATAAACAAAAAAAATTGTGTTTTAAATGCGTTCTATATTGCGTATATGAAAGCTGTTTTGGTGGCCAAACTGGCGAAACATGAGAGCGTACCAAAGTGCAATAATGTAGTTTGAGTGTGCTTGGAGATAAGTCAGTAGACATTCTTTAAACAAATCCTAACATTTTTATAGCACGGTTTATATGCTCAACAAAAGTTAGTTTTGGGTCAAATATTACGCCAAAATTTTTTATTTGTGTAACATGTTCTAATACTTTATTATCAATAGTTATTTCGCAAATTAATACAATCATTGATAGATGATATTCTTTGATAAATTTTTAGATCGTCAGCAAATAAAAAAAAAAAACAAAGAATTAATAAAATAAGAAAGATCATTAATAACAAGTAAAAACAGAATTGGTCCACAATGAGATCCCTGAGGAACACCTGATGGAACAATAATTGGTTGTGAAAGTTTTTAATTTTTACACGTTGAGTACGATTTTTCAAAAAGCTCGACCATCACGCAATAACAGAATCATGAAAACCTAAAACCCGAAGCTTTGCAATTAAAATTCTATTGTTAACGCAATCAAAAGCTTTCAAAAATCTGTGTAAATAGAATTATCCTGAATTTTTAATTCAAGGACATTTAAAAGATCATTTTCCTAACAAAGAAGGTTTGTAAAAGTAGAACGACTCTCACAAAACCTATGTTGCTGTTCTACTATAAAGCTTCTGCACATCCATTGTAGGCTAGTAACAATTTGATCAAACAACTTAGGAATGGCAGACTGGATGCAAATACCTCTGTAATTAGTTATATCCTCCTTAGCTCTAGATTTATGCAAAGGCATAATGTAGTTTTGTTTCCAAACTTGAGGAAATTTAGCATTTTTAAGAAAAGATTCAAACAGTAAATGCAATGGCGTAGAAATGGAATAAATAGATTGTTTTAACAGCATAGCTGGAACGCCGTCCGGTCCAGTGCTAAAATTAAATTCAACAGACTAACTGAAAATGCTGTATGTAATACGTTTTTCTTAAACTCAAACAATGAAGTTGGGTGAATTTGTTTATAGTAAACAGAAGAAAAGAATTCTGCAAATCTATTAACATTGTCATCTCCATTAGTGCAAATTTGATGCTTATAATATATTGTAGATGGGAAATTATTAGGTTTTCTTGTGTCACTAACAAATTTCCAAAAGTGTTTTAGGTTAGTTTGAATGTTCATTTCTGTTTGAGTAATATATTGCTTGTATAAACATGTACTGAGACTTTAACAAAAAGTACGAATTAGTTAAAGCTCATTATAATCGGACAAAAGTCTTGAAGATTTATAACGTTTATGAACAGTTTTTTTTTTTTTTAGTAAGTGAAATTAATTCTTTATTGCACCAAACTAGAAAATTGTTATTACGCTACAGTTTTTTTGAGACAGATAGTTGATGTTTAGTCTATAGTTGTTGTTTTTAACTTACACTACTAAGTCTTTTTTCGGTCGGTTATTGCGCTTTTCACTAATTGCTATTTCACCTTTTTTAAATTGCTGAACAATAGATAGATTGATGTTAAAGATTCTTAAAACTTGTCAATCAAAGACTTTCTTGTTTAAAACGACTTCTATTTTGTTGATGTTTCATTTTTTCGTAACTTAATAAAAATTTCTGTTGCATATATATTATTGAATTTTACAAATTAGTGACTTTTGAATTTTTTTGTTAATGTAGATTCTACAATTATGAATGTACTATTTGAGACAGTTTTAAGCAACAAAACAGTGCAAATATTGTAAATTTAATCGAGCTCTATATATCACATATAATATTCTATTATTAAATTTGCTAATATTAACATTTTTATAAAAATAAAATAGAAATGCAAATTGGATTTCTCTTGTCAGACCAAACAATAAATAAAATGATTACACCTTGTGTATTTGCCAGTATGTAACATGTTATAAAAATGTTTGATATACACAAGACAAAATTTAAATAACCATAAGACAATATTACATAATTATCTTAAACGATTGGCAAATGATATTTACTGCTTGTAAGAATTCTTTCAACAGAAGCATGCATCATATATTATAAAATTTCACATTTGTATATAGATATTAAAAAAAAAAAGATGTAATACCATGTCAGATGTGACGCGTCTGAATAATAGATTAAACTCGTGGACATATAATTTATTATAATAGAATGCTTGACGCGAAGTATTTGCGAGAGGATTACTATTAATTTGTTTCGCGTGAATTAATAAAGCAAGCACGTTTTGGTAATTAAATAAAGGTTATTTAAAAATAAATCCTAAATTAAATTGATCACAATTTGAATAAATGGTATGCATAATTCAGTAGCAAACATTTTGCATATTACTTATTAGTCATTACTAAGTTTAGCTCAGATAAATTTGAAATTTACAATTGAGTGATCTGTTTAAAATTAATACAAAAGTTCATGAATCTACAAATATATATTTTTTTATAAAAAAAAAATTAAAACAAAATAAATTGAAAATGTATCTAGATTAACAGCATTACGTTTAGTATAAATATTTCAATATAATAAAAATAATAATCAATTATTTACGGAAAATAGAATTAATAATAAAATAAAACACTTACTAAGTTTATTTTATCACAAATACTTTATTGATATATATATATATATATTTTATATTTATACGCAAAGTCTCCGGTGCGTTGCTGAGAACACAGCCGCTTGCTTGGCAATGTTAATTACTTCCTTGACAGCATCCACTGTCTGCCGTCTTTTTCGAAATCCAAATTGTATTTCTAAAAGACCGCCCGTACGCTCAAGTTCCTTATTAAACCGACTGCGTAACAAGTGTTCGTAGAACTTTTTCTCTGTATCCAAAAGGCTAATTTGTCTAAAAAACCCAGGCTCTTCCGGAGTTGATTTATTTCCCTTTTGTAGCAGAACAAGTAGCGCCTGTTTCCACACCGTTGGGAATGTTGCTGTGACCGCAAGATTGTTATATATTTTCAGCACCAGATTTGGACTGCTCAGAGCTACTTCCTTCAGTACTTTTGCAGGAATATTTCCGGGTCCTGGAGATTTGTTGTGCTTCAGTTTTGCACATGCCTCACGTAGCTCTTCTCGTAAAATCAATGAAACTGGTGCTAATGGTACAGTCATGCTTTACTTTTGGTTGGGCCGAGAACAAGTGCTTAACCACTTTCTCCATGGCTTCCATCGTCAGCTTTGGTCTTGGCGAAAATCTTGCCATCATTTTTATGACTTTTCTGTAGCCGCTGCCCTAGATGTCAAAGTCTACATTTTGACAGAGGTTTTTTCAGCTAGCTCTTTTAGCCTTCTTTACCGCGTCCCTCAGTTTCTTTTTGCAAAACTTATACTCTTCCTATAATTGATGTTTTGCAAGAGGCAGAATTCGTCTGGAGTTTCTGGTGTACTTTCTTCTACGTGTTATACATAACCGGCGTAGTTGAGCAATCTCTTTGTTCCACCAATATACACGTTCTCTTGCAGCGAATTTTCTCTTTGGCATCGATTTGTCGCAGATCCTGGCCATGGTTTTAGAGAACCCTTCGGCCAAAGTTGTTTCTCCGTTTGACACGATTTTCTTCAAAACATCCTGAAGTTCTATCTTGTGAAGCTTCTTAACCTGCCAACCTTTGTTTGGATCCTTTAAGCATACTAGATGTTTACCTTTTCCGATGTTAAAAACAATATAATTGTGATCGCTCAGAGATTTTCGTTTACTAACCTCCCATTTCGTGACAATCAATTTGAAACAGTGGCTAGCTATTGTCAGGTCTAAGATAGAGGAGTAGTCCTGCCTTTGAAACGTCGCTCTATTGCCTCGATTTACCACGCACTATTTTCTATCGGTGAGGTGCATACCCCACTGAGGCAATTTTGCATTAAAGTCTCCGGCAACAATTGCATTCTTTCTGTTGCACCTGATTTGCATTCCTATTCTGTATAGAGTATCTTTTAGGTCTTGTATATTATTGTTTCCCGAGGAGTAGCAACTATATATAGTGACAGCTGTTGTCGTAATGAAGGTATATTCAAGATCATGCTGTTATCGTCACAGAGCCAGTCTTTTCTATTTCTAATAGCATTTTGGTTAGGTTCACTGATTATTAGTATCCCTGCTTTAATATCTCTTGCAGTGGCAAGTGCTAGATCGTGAGCAGGACGGCTTCTGTTGGTATTGATCTAAAGGATTTTGGTCATTGTTGGTTTTTGTTTGTCTCAACAACTCTCATTTTCACTTGGCATTTAGGATTTCCGAATTGGTGACACTCTTTCTTGCAGTGCACGCAGTATGCATTATTCTTGCATTCAGCTGCTCTGTGTCCCCTTTTTGCACACCGTAGGCACAGGTTTTTTTTGTCTGGGCCTTTGCAGACCGCTTTTACATGGCCATTTTCCCAGCATTTGAAGCATTTGACTATGTCTTTTCTCTCTAGGATCCTACACGATGACCAGCCAATTTTAATTGCCTCTATTTTAATCAGCATTTCCGCGTCGACGTCTGACATCCTTATGGTGACATTTTGCTTATTTTTGTATGCCGGGCGAAGGGATTTCACTTCGAAATCTTTGGGTATTATGGATATTGCTTTAGAGATGGCCTCACTTATCTCGTCCAAATCTTTGACATGTATCGTTGATTTATTTTCAAGAAGGGATATTCTCGCTTCGGGCAGTTTTTTCTTAATTTCTCTCTTTAGGATTTCTGCCTTTTCAGACCCATTTTGTATGGAGACTAACAGGCCACCCTTCCTCGTTTTTTTTTACCTCCTTCACGTTGACTCTAAGTTTGCCGGGGTTTATCTTCTGCTTGATCATCTTAAGTAAGTCCGCATATGTCCGGTTTTTTATATCGATGATAAGGGCTTTATGCTTTGGTTTTCGCCTTTTCTGTGTGACGGTAGTTTCGGTATTACTGTTACTTGCGTAGAGCAGTTTTGTTTTATTGCTCAATGAATTTTGTTTAGTGGCCTGGTTTGGTTTATACAGTATAACATGTATTGTTGTGTCGGCAAATAGATATTCCACAATTCTATCGAACATAAGCCTCCCTACTCCTTCCAACTCGGGTACGGCCAACTGTGTCTTGTTTTGTTGCAGAGCTTGTTCTTTGATGGTCTTAAGGGCTAAAAAAATCTTTATGTTGTCAGCTTCTTCTTGTACCCTTCCGTTTGTTAGTATGGGGTAGTATATGCATCTCGACACATACGACATGTTACCCGCATCATCCAGAAAACCAAGTGAATGGACCATTTTAGCCACCTCTCCCTCAATTTTACCTTGCCTTCTAAGACCGACCTTGCCGCCGAACATGTTGATAGCACTCACAACTGCCCTGTTGCTTGAGTCAAAATTCTTGTTACATGGAAGAATTATATTCAATTATATTTGCAACTTTGTACTCCCAATTTTCTTCTGTTATTAGTTGGAAATTTTTGAAAGATTTCTTCAACTTCAGAATTTCTCTTTGGTTTACTTTCCTTCCTTCAATCCTGCACTGTTTGCATTGGATGCTGTCGTTTTCAGAAGTCAGGGCTTTTACTTTTGTTCATGCTTCCGCGTCAGGTTTTGTAGATGTCTCCTCAGCTGTAGATTTTCTTTGACTAGCGCTCTGTCAGGCCTTTCTTCTCCTGACCCATGTATTGCCTGATTGAACCAGTCAGACAGTTCTTTCGTCTGTAATTTCTCAGCAATTAAAACCATTGCGCTGACACCTTTTTTAATTTCGGTTTTTGGTTTGTACATTTCTCCAACGACTTGCTCGAGTGCCATAACTTGTTGAAATAGCTGAGCTATGGTGATCTCGTATCTGACCCCGGTCTTATTTTTTTCGCCCGTCTCGCTTTCTGGTGTCTGGTTACACCTCTTCCGCTTTGTTTCCCTAGAAACTTTACCGTCACCATCGAGTAAACCCTCGATTTTGATGGCGTTTCCTGTCCCTATTCCAACTAGCATATCCACTATGTTTCTATTTGCCGCGGTACAGAAAAAGGACGCGCTTCTATCTCTGCTTGTGGGCGTTTATGTTCTATTGGGGGACCTGCTCAGGCTTTCTCGTCGGCGCTGCGTCTTCAGAAGCTCTAATTCAAAGGCCATCCTTTCCTTCATCTGATTTGTCGTAGCCGGGTCGTCATCGTTTTTGCAGTAGTTGTTTTCCGATCGAGGTGCGCCCGCTTGGTCACGCTTTTCCTCGACCGTAGTGTTTGAGCAGTTGCCCCCCCCCCTCCCAGAATCCGTGGGGCAGCTTCCCGTACCCCTGGGGTATTTCAGTTTTTCCATTCGCTATAATCATTGTAAAAAGTTGGGATCAGTGCATTTTATACTTTCTGTCAGGTTTGTTGTCGTCAACGTGAATCTATTTTGAAGAAGAATATAGATGTTTGCTCCTTAGTCCTCAAGACCTAATAGCATCGGGAGTCGAAAAGGTGACCTAAAACAGACCAAAAAGTTTGACCAAGGGAGGTCGACAGTTCAAAGAAGGGAAAATTAAAGGAAATTTTTTGCCAGAGCCTCTTTGGTTTCCATGTAGCGGACACCGCGTGCAGGCGAGGTTGGCTTGGAGGACCTGCACCTTACCCACCTATCTATTTTTATCTACCTGTTTATCTATCTATCTAACTATCTATCTATTTATCTATCTGAGGTGCAGAGAAGCTAAACGGTTTTTGTTTTGATGTTGGCCGTAACGCAATTTTTAACCGGTAGTCACAAATATTGGTGACTGCATGTAGGGCAGCTCTAAAGTGTAACGATTTTCTTGTGGCAGTTTTTTTTAACGCGACAAATCTGCATTGTCTGTTACCCAGATTGTCGTAATTACTTGTTGTATTTAGTGTTATAATCTCGACGATTTGCAATCATTGCCATTACTTTTGTTATTTGTTTTAAGAGTGCATCTACTAGGTAAGATGTTCTGTCCTGTCAGTGTGATTGTTAAAGTGATGTGTTACGGTGATTAAAGGTTTTATGTGCTGCGTTGTTGTCAAGTCTTTAAAACGTTGTGGTGATCAGATCAAGTTTCTGCAGATCCGGTGACAGTACAACTTTTATAAATATAATTTTATTTGCTAGAAGTTGTTTTGGTGATGTATAACAAATGAAACAATTACAATTTTAGCTAAATCTTTCTTATATCTTGAAAAAGCTTTTCTTAGTGGAGGTTTTTACTTGCATTACATTTGGTGTCAATTGTTGCGGTCTGGTAGGAAATAGTAGTTAGCAACGGTTATGAGGTGATGTTGATGCCTGAGAAGGTAAGAATTAACTTGTAGTTGTGCTTGGGTTTGCCTAAAAATTTAAAAATTGCCACAAGAAGTAGAATAATAAACTGAGTAAAACTATTCACTCAAGTCCCTAAGTCTGCACGGCTAGTATTGCTTATTTTAAGGGGCATCACTTTGAACAACACAAAACAAATCTGTTTGTTAATTAGAACCGCACTCTGGGTGAGTACGTACACGTATATAACGTTACACAAAACTCAAAGATGCAATGCAGGAAGAACTAGCGTTGTTTTAAATTGTGGTTTTATTGCTTAAGTAATAGTAATATATACTTGTTATATTTTTAAAAACAAATTAATTTTATTTAAATCTGAAATAATTGCAAATGTGCCTCTTGAAGTATTACGTCTCAAAACGTCGCTTACCTAGCTTACTGCCTACCGCAGTTTAAGTTTTTTGCATTGATGAATAAGTTTTAGGTTGTTGTGTTTGTTAAAGCTGTGTTTATGTATGTGCAGATGTTTGGAAAAATATCCTTTAATGTCATACGAGGGGCACTGCTAAAGTTTGCGGATTCAAGTACTGCTAGCGTTCTGCAATTGTTATATTCGTAAAATTTGACGTTTTTCACCTATAATTTAGTTTGCAGTTTGATTTCAAACTGCTCGGTTTTGTTTTAACAAAATTTAACAAGACTAATAATGTGTGAAAAATGAAAATTTTGTATCGTGACTTCCGAGTGATGATTTTGTATAATTTTTGATACGGTTTAATACCGCACCAATGTGAGAAAAAACTTAGTTTGTTATTTGGAGATGAAGCACCATCCAAAACTATGGTTTACAATGGTTTGCAGAATTCAAGCGTGAAAGACCAACGTTTGATGACGATCTTTGCAAAGGTTATCCATGCACCTCGCAAAAAATATTGATGCTGTGCGTGAAATGATTTTATCAGATTGGCATGTGACCTATAATGAGGTAGTCGCATCCTTAGGCATTGCATCAAAACAAATACATACAATTTTGCACTATCATTTGCATGTCAGGAAGCTTTGCAGTCGTTGGATCCCTCACAATTTAAAAGAAGAACAAAAACAAGCACGTGTGAAGTGGTGCAAGGAAATGCTGAAAAAATTCAAAGGAGGTCGTTCAAATTCGGTATATAACATCGTAACAGGTGACAAATCTTGGATATATTCATATGAGCCTGAAACAGCAATCGACTGGGTGTTTCAAAATGAACCTAAACCCACAAAAGTGGTGATTGCTTGTTTCTTTAGAAAAACGGGTCATGTTGCATTAGAAGATCAAAGAACAATTAATGCTGACTGGTATACTTCAATTTGTTTGCCGGAAGTTATTGCTGAAATTAGAAGGAACAACATAAACCGGCAAATCATTGTTTATTATGACAATGCAAGCGCGAAGTGTAGAGTTTTTGACTAGTAACAACATCAAATTAATGACTCATTGTCCATATTTGCCTGATTTGTTGCTTAATGACTTTATCCTATTTTGACATACCAAAAATAAATTGCGTGGCGAGCGTTTTTCATCGCCTGAAAAGGCCGTTGAATCATTTAAATCACTTATTTTGGAGGTACCTCGCTCATAGTAGCAAAATTGTTTTGAAGATTAGTTTCATTGGATGCAAAAATGTATAGATTTTAATGAAGAATATTTTGTGTTTTGCTTTACATTTCCGCAAACTTTGGCAGTGTCCTTTGTATTTGAGTTTTTTTAAATGTTGTTAGTGTTATTATAAGTAAGTTTTCTATATTGTCATTTTGAATATTTGTTAGTGTATGTAAGTGTTGTGTTGTTTTTAAATTCTGTTTTTTTTTTGTTTGTGTTTGTTAAGTATTTTGTTAATTGTTGTAATCATAAAGATATTTGATATAGTTAGTTGTTTGATGATGATTATTTTAAGTTGTAGGTTGGTTTAAAAAAATAAGTAAATTTTGTGCTCTTTGTCCTAGTGAATGTATGGTTTAGTTTACAAGACCTTGCCTACTAATCAATTGAGCCACCGAATTACATATTGCCCAACATAGAACGACGCTCCATTGTGCTTTTGCTACACCAATTATGTTCATTTTGTATATTGTTATTGCTATCTCTCGTATACATTTATTGCTTTATTCAACGAATATTAAACTAATGGCGATCCTAACTTGATCTTGTTGATGTCGTTCAAGCAGCCACTGAGAAAATGCAAGTTGTTGTGCTGCGTTGTCTGGTTATAGATGTTGTATTTTTTCATAATGATATGGGTGAAGAATTTTCTTATTTAAAGTTTTCCAGACAAAGTTTTTAGATAGTTGTAAACGGGCGGAAAGTCGCCTAACGTCAACTATTTGTTCTTTGATGTGCTGATCATGATGTGGACTTCCAATTCCAAATTCACGTAGCCTTCGAAATGCAACCGAAAATACGCGGCGAGAAGATTGCCTTATGTCGGAAAATTTTAATTAATACATGCAGCTAGGGCATTACTATTACAGAATCTGTAAACCAAAATGATATATTCGTATTCTTTTTTGTTGAACAGCATTTTCATCAAATTTTACTAACTGAACTAGTATCAAGTACCAAAAGCAATTTTTTATTGGGCCGTAAAGCATCACTTTCCGATCTAAAGTACGAACATAAAAACAGTTTTTCAGAGTGAGCATGCAAAAAATACTTCTATTATCTTAACAATTTTTATAAATATATGACATGAAAATTTACTATATTTACTCTAAACTCTAGCTCTTCATTTATCACCCTATGAGAAATCTTCAAAATACTTGGCATTTTTTAGCTAAATTTTACTATACCAAAACAGCGGCTTGATGAGATATAATCTTGTACTATTTAAGAATAATAAAAAAATTACTTTAATTATTACTACTACCACTAACTAAAACATTTGATGCAGAATAAGAATAAATCATTTTTACAGCAATATTCTGGTAACAAATAAAGTAATAACTTTGCCATAAATTACTGTAGCTTTAAACAGACAAGAAATTAAGTATTATACAACAAAACAGTTGTCTTAAAATTGAAATGTATTTGTTAGTAATTGTTTATTTTGTCGGTATCTTGCAATAAAATTTATTATGCAAAATAATACACAAGTTGCACAACAACCACTATATTGAATATAAACACGTCGTCCTAGTTGTTTAGGTGTTAATATCCAAATTGTAATTTTTATTGTACTCTCTGCATTCAATTACTGTTTGCCCGTAGATGTGTAATCTGGGTATGCGATCTCTTGATATTATCGTGAGCATCTGTTGTTTCGTGATTACGCATATTCGAAAGAATATTGTGAAATGGATGAATTGTTGAAAAGAGCCCATATCTAGTTAGATATCTGTATTCAAGGGTGGGATGCGGTCGTTAAATGCGGCGCTGAGTTCGCCATTCTGAATAAAACATTCAAAGCGGCTGACTAATTTATGGGTTGTTAACTATGGCATTGTGAGCGCCTGGGGTACGAATATACAAATAAAAGTACAAAATTATGTACATATTCTACTTGTGCGCCATGTGTCAACGATATCTAGGATCTGAGCGCCGGAACAAGACGCAATCTATGGTAGATCTGCGTTCTCTCGGGGTAGAACCCGACTTTGCCTGCACGCAGCCGGACCTGTGCCATACATATACTACGTACGGACAACGAATTCACATCGTGATTTTCGGAAAGATTTTTATCTATTTACCAGAGTTGTAGACAACTCGAATGCGTACTTTCTATCTCAGGAAATAAAATTAATGAATACGACGCGTTTTTCCTTATTTTTTTAAGTTTTGCAGCTGCGAATAATATTAATATTTTGTAAGCATTAGCAAGGTGTTATATATTATTAAAAATTAAAATAAACGATACGTCAATGCAATAATGGTATGCAGGAAATTATATAATGGAAATGGTGTTTCTGAAGAACATTTACAAAACTATATAGTTAATATAAATTTACATTTTACATCAGTATATTGATTTGATTATTCTTAAATGACAAAACTGGATAACGATACATGATTGCATATTAAAATTTTTATGAAATATTCTACCCATTTGTACATCTTGTTTTGTAAATATTTAAATTTAACATTAACATTAACAGTAAAAATTAAAATTAAATTAAAAAATAACCATTAATTAACTATCGTCTAAATAAAAATATATCCACAATAAGTAAGTGGACCTAAAATTCTACAAACAATAAAACTCAGTTAAAGTAAAGGTTAGTCAATTAATTTTCAGTTTTGGTACAATAAAAAGTACAACAAAAAATGTTTAATATGTATTTGATGTTTTCTAAATTTTTGTTTACAAGGCTTTTTAAACTATTATCTGTTTAATTATTTAAAGTTATGTTTTTTATTAAAAAAAAACACTTCACATTTATTGCAAAATGGGCACAGTGCGTTGTCATACTTGAATAATACTATTGTCTCAAATTTGTACAGAGCATGTGCGTCCCTTAAATTACACCAGCGTATTAGAATTTCTTTACGTTGACTTTTTTTATACTCAATGTTTAAATAAAACTAAAAATAATCAAATTCTACACAACGTCTATTTTAAAATGTCCAAAATTAAAAGATTGTTAATTGAACGGACGTTTATGTAATAGAATTTGTGGTAATTAAACCTAAATGCAATTTTAATTTGTTAATTGGCTTTCCATACATAACTCATTCAATTCAATTATGTTTTTTAAATAAAAATATTAATTATACGGTATTTTATATTTAATTCATGAATAATACAGGGTCATTATAAAAGTTTGGGATTATGTAACTATCTAATGTACGTTTGTGCCACTCATATATTCATTGGCTATTCTGTTTGCAGTCTGCAAAGTAGAAGATTATGATTGGTCTTATGTTAGCCTAGAATCTGTGTTGGGTTGATTTTCCTGTTAATAATAAAGAAGCTAATTATTGACATTTGTGGCCTTTGCTATTTTTGAATATGTATTTGTGCTAGTTTTTAGGAAAAAAATAAGATAGTTTTGAGCATTATCGTAGCACGCTAACAGTCCGGAGTTTGATCTCCAAAATACAACTAAATAACTTGCTTTTTATCTACCGGGGTAATTCAAAAATCACCTAATAAGTTCACTTTCAAATAAGTTGTAAAACTTATAAAACTTTTACATCGCTGTTAAACGTAAAATAAAAAAAAAGTATTGTTTATTCTTTGTTTGTTTTTACCACAGAAATTAATGAAAAGTTTTTTACCTTTGTTGAGACTTAGTTCATTAGACGTATGCCTTACAGTCGGTATGCTACAGCAAGACGTGTGTTTCACAAAAAAATTCTCAACGTACTGTGCCAAATATACAAAAATTTATTAATGTCCACGCAGGACTTTGTAAAACATGCAGTTTTAAAAAGTTCTCTAACATCAAAGGAAAACCTAAAACAATAAGAACAATTTGAATGGAGAAAGTTATTTTTAATAAAATTATAAGTAATTCTTTTTTATTATATTTAACGTGCACTAATTTTGTTGCTTAGCAATTTGTTTAAGCATTTAATTTTTTGCGTTTTTCAAATAAAGCAGCAACAAATCTAAGGTTTTTATTCCAGGTATTGTTTACGAATGAAGCATGCGTTGCCTAAAATCCATTTATTATTTTTTCTAACAAACACGTATAGACTGAAAAAAAACCTACATGCTATACGTGAAACCTGTTATCAAAATTAGTTTTTGTTTTCTTTTCTTGTTTGATTTAATGACGACCAAGGTTAACAATTTTTAAAAAACGTTTTATTTAATTTTTTTACTCCACTTAGGAAAAGGTAGTCGTAGCGGCTATGGTTAATGCATGATGGTGCATTACCGCAATTTAGCTTAGTTGCCCGCCCATTTTTAGACCAAAATTATGCTGTTTATACAGATTGTTTCGGAAAATAAAGGGTGGGATTGGTAAGCTAATTATAAAACAAAGATTTCCCATTAACATGGTTTCGCAAACACGCCGTTTTCAAGATACAGGGTGTACATTTTTTATTTTTTTTTATTTTTTGACTGTAAAACTCTTTTGTACACATTTTAGCATTAATATTAGCTACTTTTTAAGCGCTAATTTAATATTTTTCATGTGCCATTGACGGAGATTTTAGGGTTGCGTGAGGTTTTTATCGCTTTAATTTCTATGACACTTGAAAAATTGGCATTTTAAAAGCACATTGCGAACCAACAATATTTTTTACACAAAAAAGGTCCTCCTAGTCAAAAGCTCTAACGTAAACCGTTTTAGAGAAATACGGCATTTTATGATGGAAAACATGAAAAAAAGTAGCATAATGATTTGTTGTTCATAAAAACATTTGTTTTTGATCTAGTCGTCAGCATTCATGCATTTGTTTCATGCATTTGAATTATTGACAATTGTTGTTTAGTTGTTCAATAACCTTTTTTCAAAAGGAGTCAATATCGTGGAAACTTATTATCTTTATTACTCAATTAATTTGCCCATTCTTAGTATTTTGCTAGCGTGGTAATAGCAAAATGAATAATTACAGTGATAGCAAGATGTGCGATATGCATTTTGTTGGCAATGCCAATGGATATGCAGCAAAAGCTCGTCAAATTTATCAAGAAAGGTTATCAAACCGACAGGTATCAAATGAAAGAACATTCATTCGTATTCACGAACGTCTACATCAAACTGGAAGTGTATATAAAAGAGCTGCAGAAAATGGGAGACCTTGCCTGCTACCTCCGCAAATTGAAGAAGATGTTCTTCAAGAAATCGAGGACGATCTATCAACTAACGCTAGAAAAATAGCTTTAAACCTAAACCTTAATCACGTTACAGTGTGAAGGATAATAAAAAGCTAGATGTTATATCCTTATCACATACAGCAAGAACAAGTTTATTTACCAGCAGATTTTCCGCAAAGATTGGCTACTTGTCAAAGGTTTCAAGAAAGAATTGCGCAAAATCCTTGATTTTTAGAACAAGTTTTATTTACGGACAAAACAAATTTTTCTTGCGATGCGATTATGAACTTTTATAATAATTATGTATGGGCTGACAAAAATCCACATGCCATAATGGAAGGCCATTATCAGCAAACATTTTCCGTTAATGTTTGGGCAGGTGTTGTAGGAGACCATTTAATAGATCCATATTTTTTGCCGTTTAAGCTAAATGGTCAATCATATTGTAATTTTCTTAAAGAAGAGCTTTCAAGACTTTTAGAGAACGTTCCGGTTCAATTAAGAAACAAAATGTGGTTTATGCACAATGGTGCTCCTGCACATTTTAGTTTCGTTGCGCATCAATTCTTAAATGAACAGTTTAGGAACCGTTGGATAGGTCAAGGAGGCTCACAGGCTTGGTCTCTACGGTCTTTAGATCTAAATGTTTTGGATTTTTTTTGTGGGGCCATTTAACAAGTTTAATTTACACTACATCAGTTAATACTGAAGAAGAACTAAAAAATTGCATTATTGATTAGAATAGTTTTTTTGTGTTAGAGCCATAGGTATACACTCGTTATAATAAAAACATATAAGTAATTACATATATACACACAGACTTAAAAATATAAAATACTGATACATGTAAGTTATACATTACAGATAAAAATTGAGTAAAATTTTAATAATTTAACTAAAATCGTGTCTTAAATAATCGTTGATTTAGTAAAATACTTTATGTATTAGAACATCTTGCAACCATTTTAAAATTATTTTAGGTGCTTTGGTTTTAATTTTTTGTGGCAATTTGTTTATAAACTTGGCACAATAATAATTTACACTGTTTCAACTTTTTTTCAACCGAACTGACTTTATTTGTAAATTACTTTTGTACTTAGTTTCATATGTATGACTACTGTTTGTGTCAAATTGTTGATTATTTTGGAGATAGTACTTTATGCAGTGATATACAGGGTGTCCGGAAAATACGTGTACAACGTTTGACGACAGACTCCTGACGTCAAAATAGGTCGATCTAAGCCGACTTAGTTATATCCAAAATTGTCTCGTTTAGCCGGTAGAGGGCGTCAAAAATTTGTAAATATTAAAAAGAAATTACCTGTAACAATAATTTTTTAAGTGACCTTGTTGCTATGGCGTTTAATAATTTGACAATTATTGACAAATTGTCACCAGTCTATGAAATTTACTCAAGTATACGATCAACATTCTTGAATTACAAGTTCATTTTACCATTAAAAATGGAAAATTATACAAACTCTCAGAAAGTTGACATGCTCCTGGTATACGGGTTTTGTCAAGGAAATGGGCGTCAGAGTGTTAGGGTTTACATGGAGAGGTTTCCTAACCGTCGAATACCAAACCACCAAACATTTGCCAATATTGAGCGTCATCTTCGGGAAACGGGCAGTTTTGAGAAAAAGTTTGAAGGCAGAGGTCGTATGCGAACAACTCGAACTGTGGAAACAGAAGAGATGATTCTGGAAAGAGTTGAAGAAGAACCAAGTACCAGTACCCGTCTCTTAGAACGTGAGTTAAATGTTCCTAAAACGATTGTCAATGAGGTTTTAAGAGAACAGTTGTTACATCCTTACCACATACAAAAAGTCCAGGAACTTTTACCGACTGATCCCCCCATGCGGCTTACATTTTGTCAATTTATTAGAAACAAAAGAATCCTTGTTCCAAATTTTTGTAGAAAAAGTATGTTTACTGACGAGGCATGCTTTACAAGATCTGGGGTAACCAATCTGCACAACAAACATATTTATTCCGATGAAAATCCACATGCCATTAAAGTTGCACATCATCAGCATCAATTTAAAATTAATATTTGGGCAGGTATTATTGATCACTACCTTATTGGTCCCATTGTTATTCCAGACAGGTTAGATGGAAATATTTATTTAAATTTTTTGCAAGACACATTACCAATTCTTCTGGAGAATTTGCCCCTTTTACTTCGGAGGGAAATGTGGTATATGCATGATGGTGCCCCGCCCCATTTTTCCGTTGCCGTTCGGCAATACTTACATCATCAATATCCCAACCGATGGATTGGAAGAGGCAATGATGCACCAGTAAAATGGCCGCCACGTTCTCCTGAGTTAAATATGTGTGACTTCTTTTTGTGGGGCGCTATTAAAACAGAAGTTTACAAGACTCCGGTAAACACACGCGATGATTTATTGCAGCGGATTTTAAATGCAGGCAACCATTTTAATAATCCCGAGACATTAGATAGGGTCCAATATCATTTTTGAAAGAGTGTTAATAAGTGTATTCAGCAAGATGGCGGTCATTTTACACATTTGCTTAAGAAATGTTTTTGTTTTACTTAGTTTCTTACAATAGATACTTTCAACTTTGTTATACTTTTGCTTTTTTTGACGCCCTCTACCGGCTAAACGAGACAATTTTGGACATAACTAAGTCGGCTTAAATCGACCTATTTTGACGTCAGGAGTCTGTCGTCAAACGTTGTACACGTATTTTCCGGACACCCTGTATGTACAGAGAAGGAACTGTCATTATTTGCAACTTTTAAAATGCTGACTTACAGCATTCTCTATATTGCTGGTGAGTAATTATTCTGATTGCTTTACGTTGGAGAGAAAATAATCGGTGGGAAATGGTGGTGTGCCCCCATACAGTAATGCCATAGGTAAGGTGACTCTGGCATAGAGCAAAATATGTTGTTCTGAAACAATTATTAGAAACAAAGCCCCGTAAGACGCATGCATCCTGCAATTGGATACAAAACACTCCAGGCATTTTCGAACGGGTACGTCAGTCACTAAGACGTAGGTTGAAAGCCTGTGTTACCGTAGGAGGAGGTCATTTTCAACAATTTTTGTGATTTTTCTTGTTTTTTATGTTATTGCTTAGTTTTGAAAAATAAAGGTGTTGCGTTTGCGGAACCATGTTAATAAAAACTTTTTTTTCTTATAATTTATCAAGAAATCTCACCCTTTATTTTCCGACACATGTTTTGAAACACCCTATATATGTAAGTAACACGCGCTGGATCACAATCGTGGCAGTCAAAGTTGCTCGATTTGAATTATTTACTTTTTTTGTTTAGGGACATCTAAAAAATGTTTGCATAAAGGTGTTGAAAAAAAATTGCATTTAAAAATAATATGCAATTATTAGAAATACTAGTATAATTTTTGAACAAATCCGTCAGTTGATGATGTACGCATGCATATTTATAGACAGTTAATTTTTATAATAATCACGTATAGATTAAAGAAAAATCACATGCTCAACTAGTTATTGAAATCAGTTTTTTGTAAATGTTTGGATTATTTTTTCTTACTAGATGCTAGGCAACTATATACAATGTTTAAAAAAAAAGTTCTACCTGAATATTACTACCTTAGGAACGTGGCTATTATAGATAATACATGTTGGTGCCCCATTTCACTTTAACTTAGTTGCGCGTTAATATTTAGACCAAAATCATACTGTTTGTTAAGAGCATACCGACTACTACCTTGATTTGTAGTATTTTAACAAAAACGGCAACTTTCCCTTCATCAAATAATCGATTTATTTTTTTACCAGTACATTTAGTCAAATAATTGTTAGAAAATTGCCAAAAAAAACTATCAAATTTAAAAATATATGCGTTTTTTGGTATTTTTGAATGCATTTTGTTGCTATTTGCAAATATAATTTTACAAAAAAAACTTTGACATATCATAGTTTAATCTTTTCTAAATGTATTAGTAAAAAATAAATCAATTTACAAACTATCTGTAGAGCAGCGATGAAGCCTAACTTGTCGTTTTTGTTAAAACTACTACAAATCAAGGTAGCGGTCGGTATAGTCTTAAATTGCACGCGCTGAACCACAATTGTTGCAGCTTAGGTTCAATGACACTACTACAGAGGACTGCAGGATTTCTATGATTTAATTTATTGTGACATAGCTCAGGGTGCGCAACTATTCAACCAATTATATAACAAATATTTAAAAATACAATAAAATAAATAAAAGAACGAATAAACGCAATGCCAAACGGATGTACAATACTTCTATATTAAATAATTTGGCAAATTATTAACAAGGAAACAAAACAAATGCCAGTTATTAGAAAACTTCATATTAAAACAGAAGCTGTTGACATAAGTAACTTACAGGATATTGTGCAATATTTTAACAAGTACTTTAATGAAATAGCAGATAAAATTGTAACATACAGTAAAAATTTAAACAGCATAAAAATACTTTTTATTTTAAACCAGTGCTTGAAACAGTAGTACATAATGTAATTCAATCTTTAAAAAATAATTTTTTGTTCTGAAATCATGTTTTATGTTAATTGCAAAACAGCTTGCTAAACTCATAAACAACTCTGTTAACCAAGGAATATTTCCAACCAAGTTGAAAATGTCAAAAATTGTACCAATATTTAAAAATCAAGGTACAGAAAATGATCCAAATAATTATAAACCACTTTATATTTGTAGTACCTACTCAAAAATTATTGAAAAAATTGTGGCCAATAAATTAATGCATTTTTTTGAAAATATAAACGTGTAATTCAAGACAACTTGGATTTAGAGAAAGCAGAACAACAACTTTAGCAATAAATGAATTATTAAATAATTTATATTCTATTTTTGACAAAATCTATATTAAAACTTAACAGATATGGTGTACGAGGAGTTATTTCAGATTGGATTCGCAGCTATTTGACGTCAAAAGCAGATTATGTTGAATTAAATAATGAAAAATCTCACAAACTAGAATTTAATAGAGGGATACCACAAAGATCTGTTTTGGGACCTTTTTTATTTATTGTATATATTAATGATATTAATAATCAAAACGTTGTTTTATTTGCAGACGATACCTCTTTATTAATAAGTGACAATAACAAAGATGAATTAGTTAGAGAAACTAATGAAAATATGAGTGAATAGACTCAATGGTTTAAAAATAATGGGTTAGCTGTCAATACTGCAAAAACAATTGCAATTAGTATTAACATAAATAATAAAAAACATGATGATAGTCTGTTAATAAAATGCTATGGACAAAACATAAAAGAGTGCAATAGCACGAAATTTTTGGGACTATATATTGATTCATTTTGCAAGTGGGATGTAGATGTAGATAAAGTTTGTAAAAAGATAAGCACTTTTTCTTACATCATTAAACAACTAAAGCTCATTGTAAATATATCTATATTAAAAACGTTTTATTATGCCAAAATACTGTCTGTAATGTCATATGCTATATTAACATGGGATGCCCCATCAACAGACTCAATTCGATTGTTTAAAAACGGTGAGATAGCTCAGTTATAGTGCGTTACTGTACCACGCTAACAGTCCCGGGTTCGATCCCCGAATATGACTAAAATAATAACTTTGCTCTTTATCCACCGGGGTGATTCGGAAGTCACTTAATAAGCCGTTGGTCCCATCAACCCCCTTCAAACAAGTCGTAAGACTTCTGGGGCGATGTAAAATAGCTGTAAAACGCAAAATAAAAAAGAAAGAAAGAAAATACAAAAACGAGCAGTTTGTTATATTTTAAATAAATCTAGTAGAACTCCTTGCCGGGAATTGTTTAGAAGTTTAGGTATACTAGTTCTACCTTTGCTGTTTATATATAACGCTTTACTTTATGCAAAAGAAAATATTATTAACATTAAAACATTAAGTAGCACTCATAACTACAATACACGAAATGAAATGACATTAGAAATACCAATACACAAGTTAACAAAGTATGAAAAATGTCCTATATATGTATCCATACAATCGTATAATAAACTACCAACTATCGTTAAAAAAAAAATGTCTAATTTTAAGATTAGTATTAAATCTACATTAGTACAAAAATGTTATTACAGATATAATGAATTTTTAAGTGACATTTGGTAGATAAATTATTGTTTATATGTTTATCAGGTTATTTATATATTATTTTTTAAGATTTGATTATAATTGTAAGTTATTTTTAATATTTTTGCATTTGTGTGTCTAATTTTTAACATATTCGTATTATGTATTTATTTTTAATTTTTAATTTGACTGTACCAATATCTTGTAATAAGGTCTCCTGGAATAAAATGATATTATTATTATTGTTAATAAATGAGTGACAAATGACAAATGATAGATTGTAACAAGAAACATTACAAATCAAAATACAATTTTTAATCTGTGTGTTAGCAATTTTAGACTGTACTATCCATAATTTGTTTTATGATACGAAACTACAACTTCAACCAATTATAGTTCCGCTTTTTGGGTCAGTTGGTTTGAAATATTGTGACTAAAGGCCTGGTTACAAGGTGCGAGCCAGCATCCAAGCTGGCCTTGTCAGTTACTTGCAGTGCAGCTACTTGCACCGTGCGACCCCATCATACGATAATGGCGAGTGGCAGTAACTCGTATGATGCGAACACACGGTGCGTGTAGCTGCACTGCAGTTACTGATTAGGCCAATTCGGATGCTAGGCTTGCACTGTGTAACCAAGCCTTAACTACACAGTTCTCTAAGTATTTCATATATATTGTATTTAACCCAGATTGACCAGTATAAATTCTTTAAATTTCTTTTTTTAAGGGCACTTAAAAAATTGTTAGTATTTACAACTCTAATGTTTAATGTTAAAATTAAAAAAAAAAATGCATTCAAGAATTATGTTACATTATTAGAAATACTTGTGATATTTTTAAATATGTCCGTCAGTTTATGATACGGCGATCAAACGGAGGTAGTTATTTTTTACAGTTGTTATTGTAAGATTGGAAAAACTTATGATACCATTAATAGAAGATATGTTTATTTGCATCTGTTGTCCTGTTTTTTGTTTTTTAAAGTAACGTTAACTAGTGTCTGGCACAGTTTGGAAAATATAGTTTTCTAAGGACTTAATGTGTGTCAGTTTTACTTTCCAAAATTATAGAAGCGCATATTGACAAACTGATGAAGTAAGACAATACACGCTCCCTTTTTGGCGTGTAATCACCAGGAAGTTTTACACGATTACGTGTACAACCTTCTAATTTGACTGTGCCTTACAAGTCACGTTTTAAAAAAAATTGTTTGAAACTAATTTTGTGTGGTAGCGATTGAATAGCTACGAGTTTTCCTTATACAGCAAGCATGTTTTTTGTTTGCTTGTTTGGCAAGACAAAGTATCTCAAGATCTGAGTGATTAGCAATTTTATCAAAAAAGTTTTTCTGATTGGGTGGGTTAAGTTTTTAATTGAGTATTACAAATGTAATAAGGCGTTTTGAATTTTTTTCTCAAAGTTTTACATTAAAATAATTTTATTTTGTTAAGATAAAAAATAGCAGCCATACTCCAACCTAGACATATGTATGCCAGTATTGAGCAAATAATGGATTTGAATAGTTGCAACTTGTTGCTAGTACTTTTATTACTGTTCTTGCTTAGCAGCAAAGTTAAAAGATTTTTTTGCAATCTTTGCCTTATTTAGTATGGCCGTTATGTGCAATCTGAAAGTTAGGTTTTTATCTAATTTTATACTTATTACGGTATTTTGCAGTACTCATTTTTGAAATCAGTGCGCCATTAAGACAAATGTTTTTGTAAAGAGTTAGACAATAATTTCTGATAAATAGTATAGCTTTGTTCTGCCGAGGGTTGATTTTTACTTTTCAGTACCTTAGTCAAGTTAAAGCTGCGAGATTCTATCAAGCAAAAAAATGATTTTTTTAATTTTTATGTGTAGTTTAGTTGATAAGGGGACCATAATATATACCCATATTTTAATATTGATCTCACATGCAAACGGTATAAGACTATATAGACATCTACACTGATGTCATTGCTCATACTTTTGATAAACGCAAACATTTCTTTAGCCTTTAAGCACATAATATTATAATGAAAAGCAGATGTAAGTTTTAAATAAAACATGACACTCATGTCTTAGAATTACATTTGCTGAAATTTAAAAATAAAATAGCATTGTACAGCACACATTTATCCTACTTAAGTTATTTTGGAGCAACAATCATTTATCAAATTATTATAACACTATATCTTTAAGTTATTTGCTTACAATAGACATTTACAGTTGGTTAAGGTGTCACATAAATTATTAATAAACAATAAAAATAAAATGGGCCCTCAGTGAGATCCTTTTGGCATACCTAATGTATCTTAAACAGGCTTTAAAATATATATATATATATTTTTTAAATTTGCGTATTAAGTGATATTAACAAAAAACTGTAGATCCATTTCATAACTTTATTGTTGACTGAGCAGACAGCTTAGGTTTAATTCCCGGAAACGCCAATGTCTAATTTGTCAAATATATTTTGATGCGGTTGTCGTCTTCTGCGCAAGGCAATAGCAAACCAGCATTTGCCTAGTAAACCTTTCTAGTGGTGTGGTTCAAATGCATGTTTGTGTAGATCTATTATTACACATTACAAACATACGAGAGGGATGCCTACGCTAAAGACTTTTAAGGTTTGTGATTGTAGATCTTTCTTCCATAAATTTATACTATTTGCCACTTAAACATTGTGATGCTAGCTTCTCTAGTTGCAATAATTAAGTCCATTAGTTTAGGTTTGCCAATTGCAATAAATCACAAAAACTCTTTGAGAAAGTTTGCTATCTGTCAAGGGAATTTAAACCACATACACAGACAATATAAAATCAAACTAGAAACATAATAAATAACACGAAAAGAATTGCAGATGTTAAGAGAAACTATAAGATAATTCACAGACACAACATCAACGCACTCCAGACACAGAAACGGAACCGACTATTACGCAATCAGTAGTAGAAAACGCATATACTCCAAAATAAAAAAGCTCTTGGTGAAAATAAAATAACTGGAAAATTAATTAAACAAATTGGTGAGATTGAAATAACAATCATGCACAAACTCTGAAACTCAATATGGACAACAAGGCAGTGGCTTATAGATTGGCGTGAGTAAATCTTTCATTATACAAAATTAGCACTGACAGAATGTACCAATTACAAAACAGTCCCTAATATCCTATGCCAGTAAAGCAATGTTGACCATTATTTATAAAAGATTAAAGCCACTCCTTATGCCAACATCGCAAAAGAACAAACAGGTCTCAAGATAAAGAACAAGGGAGCAAATCTTAAACGCAAAACTGCTTATTAAAATAGCCAAAGAATATAACGTTTCTATGTTCCTTTCTTTTGTAGACTACTCAAAAGTGTTTGACACTGTCCAACAGAACTTGCTATGGAGCATACTCATTGAAACGAGTGTGCCAGGACATCTGGTTAATTTAATTGGCAATTTTTACACATACTTTACCAGATTTATCACTAAATCGGCAATTTGACAAGGCTGTATTCTCTGTTCAACATATACACCAAGTTTATAATGAGACAGATTTTAGGCGGTTGGAATAGCGGTGTGTCTGTGGGCGGGAAAAAAATAAGCAATTTAAGGTACGCCGACGACACAATAATAATTACCTCAAGCGTAGAACAAATGGAGCAAATATTGCAGAAACTAGCTACGATTTGCGCGTAATATGGTTTCCAACTAAACACTGACAAAACCAAAGTGATGATAGACGACAGAACAAACAATATGGCCAACTTTCATAAAATAGCGGGTTTCAAAATCTTAGACAATTTTAATACCTTGGATCTATGCTAACCAACAACGGAGGCAGCAAGACCAAAATACGGAAAAAAATAGCATCACACAATTTACCATCACCAAAACTATGGAGAAACACTAACACCACAAAGTACTCAAAGCAAAGCTAGTCGAGACATTAATTTTCTTTATTGCAACATATGCCACCGAAACATGGCTTTTAAAATGTGGGTATACCGTCGTGTTCTAAAAGTTTCCTAGACAGAACATTGCACCAACAAATCCGTTTTAGAAAACCTAAAAATAAAAGTCCGCTTCACACGGAAGATAAATTGTGCATTCTTCTAACACCTACGGTATATAGCCAGGAGAACTGGAAAGATACCTTATAGTGGAAGGTAAAGTAAAATCGAAAAGACCAAAAGACAGATTGCCAACTCGATGGGCCGTACAAAAGAACTAGCCGGAATAGGACTACACAAAGACTCCAAAAAGTTCAAGATAAAATTAACTGGAGATTAACCTGATCAATTGGTATCACCAAATCCCCACAGAAGGTAAATGAACAGAGAAAGAGTTTGGGTATTACAAATTGCATACATATACCTCTGTAGTTACTGATGTTGTTTCTGCTACTTCATTTATTGATAGACACAATAATGCTCTTCTTCCAATAATAAAAAAAAACAGTTTTTAATAATTTTTTAAGTAGAATGTGAAGCGGTTTTGTGATTTATGTATGCAATAGTTAAGAAAAGTGCTTGGAATCTCATCTGGTCTCATCATAAACGATGAATCATTATAAAATAGCTTTTTGAGATAACCATTTTTTTTCAATCACAAAATTCTATAATATTTTGGATTATTGCATATATTTTTGTTTGATTAAAGTGCGTAAGTATTATTAAGTTTTTATTGAAAGTTTTACATTTAATACAAATTTAGTATTGGTTAAATTGAATTACAATCGTTAATGTGACCAGATTTTTTAAAATTGAAATAGACCTTGTTTTTTAATTTTTTTGTATACCAATTTGGAAATGTACTAACTATCTTTGTTGGTACAAACATATTTATTGTTTTATATAAAACGTTATAAACAAACTGAACTGAATAGGAGATTTCTACGCCGAACAACGTTCTATTGTTAAACGTTTTGACTGGATGTTATATTGAGTAACGAAGATTAAGTTAATATTCTCTAAGGAATTGACAAGGTAATAATTAATATATAATACGTTTATTTCTTGCCTTCTGGCCTTGAAAATTAAATTTACAAATACATTTTTAACTTCCAAAAATTATAAAACCTAATCTTTATAAAATTAACACAACTAACAGAATTTTCTTCTCTGTTCTGTGATAATTAATATGTTTATCAAGTTAACTAAATTTTAAAAAATATTTTGGTTTTTCATTTTTAGAACTTTTATATAATTATGTTAATCTTGATAAAAAAACCACATAATTTGTCGGTTGTTTATTTTATAAGTATTTTTGTATTTTGACTTTATTGACAACAGTTATAATTAGTGATGAAAGCTCTAGAAATACTAAACTATTACATTTGAAACTCAAAACAAAGCGTTAAAGATAAGCAACTTTATTTGATTTTTTATAAACAAAAGAATATTAATGAATATTAATATGAAATTTAAATTAGAGCAAATATGATATATAAACTAATTGTTTATACCATTTAATTTTGTATACAAAAAATGCTAAAATATATTACACATTACCACATACTGAGAAATATTTAATTAATACTATGTCATAAAGTTGTAAACTTTTTTGTAAGTTTAATACCGTTTATTATTATTAGAAATACATATTTCCTTAATTAATGTACTAATGGCAAAATTAATTGCATAGTTAAAGAAAGTGTTAATTGTGTACCTATGAATCGTTTAAAATTATGAAAATGGAAATACAACGCAGATTTTAATTTATGTGAACTTATGGTATATAAATAATCGCAAAGCCATAATTAATGTGTATAATGAGGCAATCAGGCTTAAATTAATAATAAGATTAATATTAGAGCAGATATCAGAACATAGCATGGTACCTGCATGTGCTCATTACTCTTCATCAGTATCATTCAGGCGCGATAATTACTCGTATTCAGTAGTAATCAATAATAATCTACAGTCGTCAGCTACCGAACTAATTGGCCATTTCAGCTTTCTTTCTTCTACTTACGGCGGGCATGTGTGCGATTTGAAAATGTTTAAAATTATATTCACATAAAATCCCATACGTACCTACACGTGAATGCAATAATAAATTATACAATATACTATTTATTGGATGTGCAATAGTTAATGGTACGATTAAACCCTGCGTGTTTCTAGCAATATTACTTAGTTGGCGCTATTTAGATTGCGATATGCATTACAATAGATAAGTCCGTAATGTTACGTAAAGAAGACCTAATAAAGGATACCTAAGCGGGCCGCAGGCACCGCCTAGGATGCAGCGACATTTAGAGTGACAGGAGGACGTTACGTCACACCCGCAACTAGACCGCGAGTCACGCCATCTTCGTCCGGTGGGTCATGGTTACAACTTACTATTGTTGATTGTTACAAGAAATGCCGAAATGAAATATGCATTCGTCTATTAATATATTCTCCGTATATACCGCGGCGGTTTATATTCCGACCCACATATGATTAAAGTGTGAGAGAGTTTGTTAATTTTAATTATTACACATGTTAGGAAATTGTCGTTTAAGTTAAATTTTCCTGTAGCTAGGCACAATTAAAGAAACAATGCTTGTCACGCATACGTATTAACAAGTCCGCTGCATTTCATTTAAAAATCTTGCTAATTTGTAATCATTACAATAGCAAATGTAGGTTGTGGACAGGCGGGGTTACACATGTACATTGAGTAACTATGGTTAATTGAATTTGTTA
This sequence comes from Tachinus rufipes, assembly GCA_963932245.1. Classification (NCBI taxonomy): domain Eukaryota; kingdom Metazoa; phylum Arthropoda; class Insecta; order Coleoptera; family Staphylinidae; genus Tachinus; species Tachinus rufipes. The sequence continues at coordinate 36,295,069 of OZ010742.1, read as the reverse complement.
ATAATTAATTCATTTTATTATATTATAATGTGACATTGAATATTAATATTGCAAAATTTGATTGAATAAATAACACGTAAAAAAACAAACAAATAGTTAAAATAAAAAATTGTAATATAAAACACACATTTGTTTTATTAATTATTATATAAAATTTAATAATAAATACCAAAAAATAATGCGTTAATTATCTTAATCTTTAAAATTAATATACCAGAATTTTTTAGCTTACTGGGTTCTGTGCTTATCGCACTGTTGATATCTCCGAAGGAAACCTAAGAAAAATGCAGCATATAATTTAAAAATAGATTGATTATTTTATAAAATACATCCTTGACGCACCATTTTGATTTACAAAAATAATCGTCTGTGAAATTAAAATCCTTACTGAGATAATGATAGTTGACTAGAATATTTTTTATATTTTTTTTTGCAGTGCAGTAACATTTTATTTTATTTGTTTGGGATGTACTATTTGTGCAAAATAAATCAATACAAATGTAATGATTTATTTTATTTATTAATATATTTTATACAAAGTTCATTACTAATAAATATTAATATTTAACTCTTTTAGCTTCTCAATATTAAGTTGCCAAGTAAGTACAAATCTGCTTAAAAGCTTGTTGCAGAAAATCAACATAATAACAATAGCTTTAATAATTGTTTGGCAAAACATTTTTAAAATTTAGAATAAGTTCAGTTCTAAAAATTGAGTTTGAATTTTTTTATTTAAAGTAAACATATTCATTTTACTTGCAGCATCATTCATATACAAGTATTGGCAACATTTATATCAAAAGTAAATATATATGTGCAATTACACATTTTTACACACTTATTAAGCCATCTGTGTCTAATTATTTTAACCTTTAACTGGTACGAAAAATGTTATGTAATTAAATAGTTAACTGGTTTAGTCCTAGACTTGTTGTTCACATTTTTTGTATAACTTATTGTTATGGCAAAACCGCCAAAACTTGTAAGTTTTAGCAACAACACAACAATAGTTTAATAAAAATAATATTAGTAATTTAGATGGTGTTTTGATAGATAAACTTGGTATTTGTGAAAATGATAATGTTACTGTTAGTGTAACAATATTTCATCATACCAGTTAAGGGTTAAATAACTGTGATTGTTCATATAATAATGTTGCAATTTTCAAACATTTTTGACTTGGCACTGAGTCTGTTTCTGATTACCATTGTTCAAATTGCAATCATAAATGCAAGTTTAACGCAATAAACATTTTTTAATACTAACACATACCACCGCATGTATAGTTGCATGTCTAGCAATTGCCAGCTATATTGTTCTTAAATGCGTCTAGAATTTTGTGTAAAAAAACTGCTTCAAAGCTTAATTATGTTTTATTAATTTCTTTTATTTAAAGTTGATTACTTTAGTTATTAAAGTGAATAAAAAACAATTAATGTTTAAAATTTTTTGGAATTAGCCATTGACTTTTATCAGAGAAGTACACCTGGAGACGCATTTTGCGTTGTCTGTACTTGTTTTAGATTTTGATTTTTATCTTTCTATTTTTTTTAATCTACTGGATCATTTTTTTTTGTGCTAACGTATTGTATTTTAATTTTGTTCATTAGATAACATTATAACTATTATATATTTTTTTGGTAAATGTTTTGTTCAAATTAGTCTCTATTCTGTTCCTATCACTGGATCATTTCTTATAATCAAAGAATATATGATTTATCAATTTCAGAGTAGCTATACATACTATTGTCCTTTGTCTCAACATACGTTATCTTGAAGTATTTTTATTTGTACCACCATTCCTCATACCTTTGTTATTTTCAGTTTATTGCCTTTTTGTAAATAGAGCAGCTTCTATTATCTAATTTATGTCTATTTATTTTGCAATTATAAAAGTAAGCTTTATTTATACATATTTTTCCTTATGACCCATTTTCTCACACTTATAGCATACGTTCTCTCTTCTATCTGCTCTATAGTTCTTTGTATTGTGTCCAAAGTTGAAGCATTTAAAACATCTTATTGAAAATTAAAAAAATTGTATCTTTTTTTTGATTCAACAAACTAATATTTAAAAATTTTTATTTTGTTTGTTATTTTTTTTTAAATCTTGATCATACATCCTTCCTCGGTTTAGCTTTTAAATATTCTATAGTTTTAATTTAATCTGTTAATTTATGTAGATCTAAGATAATTGTATTTTATTATGGATCTACTACAGTGTGTCCAGAAAAAGTAGGGGTAATTTGTAAGATCAATAAAAACAAAAATACAAGTCAGAATTTTTTATTTATTTTTTTTATTTTAAAGTTTATAAAAATTATGTGCCGAAGATCATGTTGTTCAAATTTTGACACTTGCGCTGCTGGCACTCATCTAACCAAAACGGATATTTGCCGTCACGCGCTGACACATCTTCTTGGAAACGGCGGTCATTTTGGTGCAGACGTTGTGCTTCAATTGTAGTAGAATTTGTGGTTTGTTTTTATAAATTGTTTGATAAGGTACTTATATAAGAAAAAATTAAAGAGTGCAAGATCAAGGCTTTTTGGAGGCCAGTTAATAGTACCTTGACTAGAGATCATTTTTTTCGGGAAAAGTTGATTGACCACTTTAAGTTATTGGTTTGAGGTGTAGTAAGTGGCCTGGAATCTTGTTAAAACCATGTTTCTATATATAAGACCTTCAAAAACCTGCAGGTTTAAAACCAAAAATTTTAGATTTTTTTTTGTAATTTTTAGTTTTCTAAATGGCATTTTTTTACTAGAATTGTTAGTGCTACGTTTTTTTTTTTCTGATACATGTGATTATTTTATTTAGCTCTGTAAATTATCTTAGGTTACAGCCAAATTTCTTAGTTAATTTTTTCTTTTCTTCATCAGCTACCAACGGATCGATCTTTTTTTTATACAAATTTTTTTCTTACTCTCTGTTTTGAGATCTAAAGTCATTAATTTTTTAATTTACCTTATCACCCTTTTTATTAAGTTGGTAATTATTTCAAATTTGTCTTATAATTGCGTTTTGGTTTTTTTGCATCACTTTCAACTACTATTTTATTTTATTTTAATTTCTCCAAATTTGTATTTGTGGGAAGACAAAGTATCTTTTTCTGTATCAAATTCAATTTTTATTTAAGACCATTCCGACCGCTACCTTGATTTGTAGTATTTTACCAAAAACGGCAACTTTGGCGTCATTGCTGTGTCTACATATAATATGATAATCAAATTATTTTTTTATCAATACATTTAAAAAGAATCAAACTGTGATATGTCGAAGTGTTTTAGTCAAATAATAGTTAAAAATTAAACAAAAAAACTCATCAAATATAGAAATAAATGCGATTTTATGTATATTTGAATACATTTTGTTGCTATTTGCAAATATAATTTGACAAAAAACCCTTCTACATATTATTTATCTATACATCTGTTTTCTATTTTTTTTACTTTAGTTTTGAAGTCATTTAATAGTAGTATTAGTTCTTGTTTTAAAATTTGCATTCATAATCAAAAACTATGTAAGTTATACTTGTTTTCACATCGTTTATATATATTTTTTGCTTGAAATTGAGGAAGAATTTTAGTATGTGGCTGAGGAATTTATTGTTCTTCAACAATTGCAGAACACTGCTTTGGGTTTTTGCGAGACAATTGCAAATTAGTAGTTACTTTTATAAATTGTAACCAAGATACAAAAAAACTCATCAAATATAGAAATAAAGCGTTTTTATGTATTTTTGAATGCATTTTGTTGCTATTTGCAAATATAATTTGACAAAAAACCTTTCTACATATTATAGTTTATTCTTTTCTGAATGTACTGTTGATTTAATTATGTAAACAAAATTAAATCAACAGTTTTTAAGCATAGTTCCATCTTATTTAGATAGTCAATCTTAAGTTAATTGCTACATAGAAGATTATCTAACTGGCGTGTTTTTTCTCATGCGGCCAAGCTTTCGTTAATTGTGCAGTAGCTAACTCCTGCATTTGTTTTTTATAATATGAACTAGATATTTTAAATGTTTACACTGTACATTATATCTTCAGTATTCTACGACAAAACTTCTTATATGTTTTTAATTTTGCGTTTGTAGCTTTTGTTAGTGTCTATGTTTAACCCTATAGAAAAAAAAAACAAAAACGTAATATTGCAGACATTATTATTTTTTTATTATCAATCTGTGATTTTTAAAATAAAGTGAACTTATTTTAATGTTTTATGTTTGACTTTTTCTATACAATCCTTTACCTCTGAGTGATATTATTGGATATTTTTTGTGGTGCACATATTTGTACACACTTTCAATAGGTTAGTTATTAACTATGACTGCGCATCTTGGAATATTGATGTTGTTAATGACCATTAAATTAGTTTTGATAAAGATTTTTTTTTTGTATTTGTAAGTTAGTAAGTTGAATTTTTGACTGTCTGTAATTACCACCAATTGAATAGATCTTTACTTTAATGTTTTTATCTATTTTGATTTTCGTGGCGGACTCTGTCAAAAGTCTTCTAGTAATTGATAAAACAGAAATAGATTTATGTTTCTGCGTTGTTGAAATAGTACCTGGATATGGTTTTTCGTGTGCCTGAGTTTTAAAACATAGTTTATATATTCTTTTGTGTGTGACCTTTCGGATTCAACAACAAATTCAGATTGTGGCCACTCTTTCGGAATTGTAACTGAGTTGTAGATAGTGTCAAACACTAAAGTCAACCATTTACGTGTTATATATCAAGAAACTTTAGAACGATGGCTTGCTTATTGTTGGTACCTGCGGCTTTGCTGTTTTTCATCGCATTTGTTGCAGTTCCTTTATTAAAATTTTTGATCTAAATGTTTTTTTTTTTATTTAGTCTGGTTTAGAATTCTGTTTTTAGGCAAGCCTTTTGGTAATACCCACGTGTATAACCTTTTGGCTAAGAGCGTAAAAAAGATATTTGTTATTATATAACTTTCTTTTGCCTAAAACGTACTTAACAGCTCTTCATCTTATTATTGTTTTATTTAAAGCTAAAAGGTTTTATAGATCCGTTTTCAATTTGTTTCTACTTTAGTGTTAAAGTATTTTAATATTAGTATTAGTTCTTGTTTTAAAATTTGCATTCTTAAACCAAAACTGTGTAAGTTATACTTGTTTTCACATTGTTTATATATTTTTTTTTGCATGAAATTGAGGAAGAATTTTAGCATGTGGCTGAGGAAATTATTGTTCTTCAACAATTGCAGAACACTGTTTTGGGATTTTAAGAGACGATTGCAAATTAGTAGTTACTTTTATAAATTGTAACCAAGATACAAGATACTATTTTATATATTTTGTTTAGAATATAGTCACAGTTTTAGAATTTTGTTTTTTAGTTATATCTACAAGCATAATTTTCTGAGTAGGAGCGCAAAAAATATTTGTTACTATAAAGTCTTGTTTGCTTTAAATTTGTTTATTAGATTTTCGTTCTCATTTTTTTTTAAATCCAAAAGGTTTTATATTTGCTTACTGTTTGTTTTCCTACTTTAGCGTTAAAGTTTCTCAATATTATTATTTGTTTTTTTTAAGTGTTTATTTGTATTTTCTTTTTTGCCATATTTTTTTTAACATATTACTCTGGAAAATTTAATTTTTAGTTAATTCATTCATTTGGATTTTTAGTATTTTGTTGTTTTACACATTTTTGTGCTGTTGATCATATGTTTGGTTTCTCAATTATAGGACAAAGCAGTGTCTTTCTATTTGCTAGTTTGTTCATCCAAAGTTGATGGCAAAGTAGTGGAAACTGCTTTTACTGGTAGTAACTTTTGCAGAACATTGTTTATTAGGTGGAAAAGGGTACCACGTGCAGATGAGGTCGTTAAGGCTGTTATCTTTTATTTCATCAACTTCTTACATTTCATCTTATTCTTAATACACACTAAAGAAATTATATATTAAATCACCCGCTTTCAACCTGTCAGGATAGACTTTATCTATTTCTGAGAGACGTATAACTATTTCTTGGTAATTTTTTTTTTTGTATTTATTCACGGTTTGGACGTAGATGTTTAAACAAATGTCTTGCAATTAAATATAAACGTGTTGTGGTAAAATAATAACGTATTTGAATTCGAATGATTCTCTGTTAAAAACAGTCTTAGTTTAGACTTGATAACAGGCTTTGTTTTGCTAAACTTGCAGATTGTTGGTCACCTAGTAAATAAAACACCGCACTGCATAGCGTATACATCCGCTGTTCTTATTTAGTTTATTTTGTTATTAAACAGATTCGTTAATCCTAGTTTAAAGCCAGTTATCTTTGATTTGATTGTGCGTGTATTTAACATATTATGTTTTTTTGCTTAGATATGGTAGCTTTTGAGTCTCTTGCAGAAATGATAGTTACCATTTATATTTTATTAGAGATAGGTATTTTAAATTTATGGTATTTGCATATCTATACTCTCAAGAACAAAGTAAGTTGCATTTTTTAGCAAAGCATGGTGTTGAATCAATAGTTAGTTGCCTTTGCCTATTATGTTATTTTTAAGTATTTTTTACATATTTCTAAGCAACCGGTTCTTACTTTTTTAAAGTTTTTAAAAGAACAATTCTCAGAAATTTGTTTAATTGACATTTTACTTTTTTTAATATTTTTTAGCTGTTCTCTACCCTGCGGATATAAGCCTCCCTTTTGTTTTTCTACTCGTCTTGGTTCTGTGCCGCCTGGTACCAATTTAGACCTGCCTCTCGCTTTAGGTCGTCAGTCCATCTTATTTGCGGCCGTCCTACGCTTCTTTTGTTGCCCCATAGTCTCTATCGGATTAACTTCCCGCTCCATTTGTCTTGGTTTCTTGCGACATGTCCCGTTCAGTTCCATTTCTGAGTGGCTGTGTGTTGTACGACATCCTGTACTTTTGTTTTTCCCCGGGTCCATTTTGTTGTTTTACGGTCTCTTAGAGTTATGCCAAGTATTCTTCTCTCGATAGCTCTCTGGTTGACTTGTAGTTTGTTCAGTATGGCTCTTGTGAGGGTTCAAGTTTTGGCGCCGTTAGTAGTTACTGGCAATATACACTGGTTGTATAACTCAGTTTTAAGTTCACTGTGTTGCAACCTAACGTTATATGTTGTTCTTTGTCTACATTTGATGTCATAAACTTGGTTTTGTCCAAATTAATCTTCAGGCCTATACGCCTTGTGGCACTGTATATGTCATTGATGAGTGAGATGATTTCTTCCCTGTCTTTGGCTATCAGTACTATGTCATCCGCTAATATGAGGTGGCTAAGATTTTCTCTATGGAAATTATTGCCTCTGTCCTTTAGGTTGATTGTTTTGAGTGCGTACTCTAAAACCAGAGTAAAGAGTTTGGGTGACATAGGGTCGCCTTGCCGTACGCCTCTATTAAGTTTGACTTTCTCTGATTGTTCGTGTAACTGAACTTGTAGCGTGGCGTTTCAATAAATTTTGCCAATAAGGTTTGCGAATCTGTAGTCGATTCTAGCTTGTTTTAAGGCTTGCTGTAGTACCCATATTTCTACCGACGAACGCTAGCCATATAAGTATATTGTATCCACCGTTTTCTCCATTAGTGTTCTCATTGTTCCGTAGTACTGAAACCCTTCTTGAACCCCGCCTGCTTGGTAGTAGTCTAGTTTAGATGTGAGACGGTTCGTTATTATTCTTGAGAATTGTTTGTATATATGGAATAGCAGGCTGATCGGTCTATAATTTTCAAGGTCTGCGGTGTCTTCCTTTTTATGGATGATGGTTACGAGTGCATTTGCCCAATCCCGTAAAATATCTTCCTCTTCCATGCATCTATTAAACAGTGCTACTAATACATTCTCAAGTGCTTCGCTTCCTTGTTTTAGCATCTCCACCACTATTCCATCTTCTCCCGCTGCTTTCCCTTGCTTTATGTGCTGTAGTGCTATTCTTATTTTGTTTTTTGTAATCTCCGGGATATCTTCAGAGTTTACGTTCATGACTTTCCTTGCTCTTTTCTGTTTAGGGATATCGGTCTTAATCTTTGTCTGATACAGGTCTGCGTAGAATTCTTGTACCGTTCTTATGATGTTCTGTCTTCCCTTGATCTCTCTTCCTTCCTTGTCCTTGATTCTAACAATCTCTTTTTTTGTGTTTGATGTTATCTTTCTAAACACTTTTGGTCCTTTGTGTTGCTCAAGTACTCTTCGCGCCACATCTGTATTATAGTTCCGGATGTCTGCTTTTGCCATTCTTCTGACAGTTTTGTTTGTCTCGGTGTACTTTGTTGTGGATCTTTTGTTGTTTACTATGAGCCGTTTTTTTGTTTCTAGCATGTTTACTGTTTGCGCGCTAAGTTTGTTTAGTTTTGTAGCTTTAGTTTGTGTGTAAGGTTCTGCTGCTTTTATTAGTGTGCATGCGATATTCTTCTTTGTGTTGTTTATGTCCCCGATACTCCATTCCTTTTTTTTTTAATTGTTCTCCAGGTTTGTTCGAAATTTTGTTGGTGTGTGTTGTAATTGCTCTCTGTCTATTTGTATGGGTCCTGATCTCATAAACCTTCTGCTTTTCTCTAGTTTTTGGTTGATACAAATGCGCCCAGTAAACACAGTTACGTTTAAGACACGTTTATTTTTGGTATTACAACTAAGTGTAATATTTGTTTATTTGTTAAGTATATTATTCGGAAAAATGTCCGGCGACTAAACGGATATATCTCGTATATTTAGTGTGTAATATACGTATAGGTTATATGTATTTTAAACGTGTAATTTACACGTATTATCAACGTAAAAAATGCGTTAAAATATAATAAATATAATTGTATATTTTTTCAATTGAAATACACGTGTATTATAGGTTAAACTTTATCCGGCGAGTAGACATGTGTATGTTTGGATGTCTATACGAGACAACGGACTCATATTAGGAAGAATTGGGTCACCCATCCAAGTCGTGACCGGAGCGGACTTTGCTTAACTTTTGTTAACGCTGGTATTTGTACATGCCCTCTCTGCCGTACTGCCTACTTTCTCGGATATATAATAATATAAAATATGTATATCATTTTAACATAAAATACAAAGTATTTCATCTAAATAAATAAAACATTATAATATTTAACATAGATATTAAAGAACATTACAATTAAATTAAAGATTTATTTTGATTTTTCAACCAGTCTTTTTACGACATCTGAAAAATATACTGTGTGTATTTCCACAACCTCATATGACACACATATTATAATCTTTATTTTAAATAGCTTGACTAGTTTGCTATTTGTATTTATAAAACTATATATAACAATAGCAATTAATAATATTAAATTTAAATTAAAAAAAAAATAAATAAATCGATGAATTGATATTAATGTTACTGTAATGGCTATAAAAACAAGTTATTTAAACCAAAAATGTCATTGCATATTTTCAGACTTAGCACAAATTAGGTATTTCATATTAGTACTCTTAAACCTGCGCTTCCAGTTCAATTAAACAACACTTCAGCACTGTTGTGTAACAACAAACAACTTAAAACTGTATCGAATATTGCAACTAATAGCAAGTGCACATTATGATTGATAAAAAATTAAAAAAAAAGATGAATCATGCATCTCAACATACACTTTGCAAACTATATTCACGCGCTCGGGTAGCCTCGGACGTACGAATATCCAAGACAACATTGATCGGCAAACTAAACCCAGAAATAATAAACGTTAAATATACGTAGATATATTTTGCAGGTTATTTATAGATATATTCTAATGGATAATATACGTATATTAATCAACGATAGAAAAAAAGGAAAATATTAACGTATAATATACAGATATACATATCTTACGTGTAAAAGAAATGTATATTATACGAATACACATATACCATATACGCTTTTTACACCATATATACGTGTAATAAACTTATATTATCTAAACTTGTGTTTACTGGGCGGGCTCTAACCAGCCTGTGGTCGCTCTCAGTGTTGAAACTATTTAATACCTCAACTTTCTGTATCAAATGCATGTTTTTTGTTAAGATGTAATCTATCTGGTTGAATGTTTTGCCATCCGGGCTTGCCCATGTCCATTTGCGGTTCTGCTGTTTTTAGAAGAAGGTGTTGGCGTTAAAAAGTTGTTTCTCTTCCAAAAAGTTTGCCATCATTTTACCTCTTGTGTTTCTTTTGCCCAGTCCATGTTTACCAACATATCTTTTGTCTGGGCTACTTTGTTCGCCAATCTTGCAGTTAAAGTCACCAATCACCAACTCTATTGATGTTCTGTTTTCGGCCAATCCTCTTTGTAGAATTTGAGTACCTTCTTGTCTTTCGCTGCACTGGTAGGGGCATAGGCATGGATTATTTTCACCGTTTCCAGTTTGTTTAATTGTATTGTTACGAATATTACCCTTTCAGATATTACTTTGAACCGTTTTACGTTCTGTGTTAGCCTCTTGTGTATCAGTATTCCTACCCCTCCCAGGCTAAAGTCTTCGTGTCCTTTATAGTAGAGTTTGTGTCCTGATGGGAGTTCGGTGTACTTCTCTCCCTTTTTTCTTGTCTCACTTATACCTATTACGTCCCATTTGATTTTTTCAAGTTCCGCTTCCAATTCTTCTGTTCTGTTCTCCGACGCCATCGATCTAATATTATACGTAGCAATGTTCATTATCAATTTCTTGCTACTCCCATATTTCTTGGAGCAGACTGGCAGTTTACTGTCAGTACGGGATTCTGAACTTTTTGTTCTACCCGCCTGGGGACTGTTCAAATTTGATATCGACATTTTTATCATATTAAGGGGAAGTTGGCCGTACTCCGCGCTGGCCATTGCGAGTTGGTAGAGTTGGCTTGGTGTTAAGTGCGACTCCTTAATATTGCTTATATTATTTAAAAAAAATAGGTATTTATAAACTGCTACATTTTTAATAGTTTAATTTAAGGTGTTGGTCTTCCTGATTATTCAGATAAACTTTTTTCAATAATACTATTTTGTTAATTAAGAAATAACTTTTCAAGTTTGTTGGTACAGTTTTAATTTGATGTTTCCTTTTGGAACCATATTTTAAGTAAAATGACTCACTGAGTCTTTATGTGAGAGACGTCGGCATTGTTGTAAACAAAACATATGTAAAAGTGATTTCTCTTCCTATCCGCTATTGTTTGAGTTAACTTTTTATAAGCATGTGGTTTTAATATTTTTCAAGTTTTTTTTGCTTTGTCTTCTTTTTCAATTTTGTCATTTTTGCCTTATGGCTAAACCTTAACACAATATATTAATTTTAAGACTAACAATATAATGAATACAACATATTTTTCTTTATGTTCTAGAATAGAATAATGTTTTGTTGGTAGTAAATTGTTATATTATTTTATTAGTATTAGTTCATTAAAATGCTGCATAACTTCTAAGAGTAATTATTGACATTGAGAAACATAATTAATTTAAAATTAATATATGTTGGCGCATCTCAATTAATAATTATATTAAATACCCTCAAAATTTGTTTGAAGAAAAAATAGTATATGGCATTCGGAGTAGAAAGTGCATTTAATGTTTAGCCTAATTGTTTCTCCGCGCTTACTTCCACACCGGCAATCATCTGGGCTCTACAAAAATACTATATTATATTTCTTATTTAAATGTTAGTTTTATAATAAAATGAGACAATTTTATATAAAATTAAAATAAAGCTTTTGAGATGAATATCAATACTTTATATATATTATACCAATTATAATGCAACATGCAGTTTTATAAATATTATATAGTGCGTACAATTAAAATGTGAATTAATTTAATTAATAATTGAATATGTATTAATTAAATTTAATAGCAATTTGATTGCAGCTTTACATTGTATAGGGTGACTATTTTCTCAGTAGCCATTGTGTCGAAACCGCTGGCTATATGTACAGTAACTGTTATGCGTGGATAATCTCAAGTTAAGTGTAAGCACACACATGTTGCAAAGATGCGCAAAGTATTATTATAGATAAACTAAATTACGCCTTGTAATTGGGAACACGTATAAAGAAAGAATCCAAGTGTACGACTAATTTTTATATAAAATCAAAACGTACAGATTCCAAGAGGTGTTAAGAGCATTGCAAGGTCACGTTCTGCGATTCCCAACAACCGATAAGATCGGTAACAAGTTGCAAGTTGAACAGCTTCTAATGGTCGTATTTTGCAATAAGTCCTCCGTCCTCAAGCAATGCAGAAAATAGTTAAGATAAGATTTCTTTTCATTTCAGCACCACACTTGGGTGCGTGAGACTTTGTGAAATTTTCTCGATCTTTTGACTTTCCCGACTAGATTATTATCTTTTAATTATAGCATATAATGTCATATCGAACACGCATCGCATCTGATGGGGCATAGGTGTTACGGGGTATGCGAGTTTTTCTCATAGGGGATATAACAAATTACGCGCATTAAATTGATACAAATAGTCAGACGTAGAAAAAGACACGTTAGTCACATTCAATTGCATTATTATTTATCACGGCTGGTGTAGGTGAGGTTCGGCGGACACTTCCATATAGTTGCTTTGCTGCAACATGCCGCGACAAATCACTATACGGGACAGTTCACACGACCCCTGACCTACCACAATAACCATTGCCAATCGTCGCAATTATAGCCCTATAGTACAGACATATTACTTCAGATTATTATTAGACAACGGAACTCACAAGCGTGTAACTATGTTATGCATGATTTAATATCACGCGTACGCACCCGGCTCAAATTTATTATACTAGACCGCTGTGTAATCGCATACAACTAATGTCACGAAATGGTTTCAATACACCAATAACTATTGCTTTTAAATATCCACTCCCTTGCGGCATTTTAATATCTTATTTATAAATTTCATGCGCTGTAATCATTTCGCGCTATGAATAATCTGTTTAATGGCAAAATGTAATTAAGGAGATTTGAAAAGTAAATCACACAAGTCACGTTAAAGTTCAATGTAACAAGCGTTGATAAATGAAGAAAATTAAAAATCTAATAACTACACACAATATAGCATTTAAAACATGATTGATTTCAACCGACAAAAAATATACTTGATCTAATACGAAGGAGTTCCTTGAACTTTTTTTTATTATTTTGTCATGTTAGCAATATGATATAAGTAAATTATTTGATATTGTGCAAATAAGAAACAAATTTTGTTTCTAATTTTTATAATTTATTGATATTAATTATTCATTTTTGTATGCAAAAATTTGAAATAATAAAGTATCAAACGTTATACGAGCGTTAAATAAAAATTAATTTCTAGGAAAAATTTAATCTTCTTAATTTGTTTTATGTTAATTTATTAATTTTAATTAGGTCCTATGCTGGCGATGTGTAAATATAATAAATATGTATTTCACCGCAAACATTAATTTGTCAATATACTACTGGATATCTCAGGCAAATAGAATATTATCAGATTATTTTAGCTTTTTTGTATTCACATATTTTTTTTAATATGCCGTTTTAACTTTTTTTTTTATATTTTTTATATTATACTACAAGGTGTGTGTCTATAATCCTAACAATATTCTAAGGATAAAAAAGTGTGGACAAATTATGTTATTGTTTAATAATTATGTAAGGGCTGATGGCATAATGCCAATCCAAACGACACTTTTTCTGCATTGCTGTAAACCCTACCTGATAACTAACAAAGCACCTCCATAATAAGTGGACCACTGTAGCCGACCTACAAATACGGGTAGATAATTCAACAAAAGCAAGTAAATCTTCATGTTTCTAAAACCAAAAATAGACCCAAAAAGCGAAAGAATTAAAAATGACCAACGCCATGAAACTGTGAAAGGCAACGGAAAACCACTACAAAGATCCATAGATACTCCTAGTCCAATCACATACAAAGCAACCCATTGAAAAGTTTAAATTAAAATTATCTTCCAAAATTCAAAGTTTCCTAATGTAATTTTTGAAAAAGACAATTTTGAAAGATAGAAAACCGAGACTTACTTAGTAACTAACAAAGCTCTGCCGGAATAAGTAGACTTCTTTAGTCCACCTACAGATACGGGTAGATGACTCGACAAGAGCAAGTGCATCTTCATGCATCATGCACAGCATCTTGCCAACTCAAACAATATCTTTTTTTGCATTGTGGTAAACCCTAACAAAGCTCCGACGGAATAAGTAGACTTCTTAAACCGACCTACAGGTACGGATGGATGACTCGACAAAAGCAAGTGTTATTTCTAGCCTCAGGTACATGAAGATATGTCTCTGTGGCCATAACCCCGAAAGAATTAGAAATTATCAACGACATAAAACTGTGAAAGGCAACGGAAAACCATAACAATCAAACCAATTCATAAAAAAGTTTAAATATTATCCAAAATACAAAGTTTTTTGATATTTGGAAGAGACAATTTTGAAAGATTAAATTTAAACCATTAAAATTAAAACTGCGTAGTTAAAAAATAAAAATTTGCACATGAATTTGCATGCTATAAGCAGGTAAAACAGATAATATAACTCAAAAAATAACAACACAAAAACATTGACATACTTGCATGCAAAAAAGTAAGCATCAACAAAAGAATACCTTAAACAAAAAATAAAGAAATTCTATAAAGACTTCAATAATTTACTACAAAATGTTAACAACAACAAATTTGCAAGCAATTTTTACGCAAAAATAAGAAAAGGTGCAGTAGAAAAAGAATCTTAGGAACATACAAACTTATCAAACAAAATGACAAAGAAAAACTACTTGTACAATTTTTCAAAAACTACATTTTTGCCATTATGAATACTCTTTCAAACTACCCGCAAAAAGGCTATATTACATGATGAGTCGTAAAAGGTTAAAAAATGCAATAACATAGTAACAGTAACATAAAAACATAGCCTAAAACAAATATTGCGCCATATTATAACATGTTACTAGTAGCCAGGGTATACTACAGACTAAAAACATGAAGGCTCAAATAATAACTAAAACTAAAAATTAAAAAACAAAAAGCAAAAAGCAATAAACGAATAACTGACAAAATAATAGATTAAGGAAATAAAATATAATATTATTGGTTTGATTGTGTTTAATTACCAATTGTTTTATTGCATAATTAATGATCATTTAAATTATTTAATTAATATTAATTAAAAAAATAATTCAAATTTTATCACAAGATGGAGATAAATAATGTCTAAATCTTGGGAGCACTGTCAAGAGCCGAAACAAAAAGTTTTACAAATTTAAAAAATACGTTGCTGAGTCAAAAAAATTGATTGCGTATTCGACAAGGTAAAGAAAAACAGACTGGACCTAAAAACATCCCTTTTGACTTTTGCATAGACATCAATAAAAAATCATAAAGAGCAAAACCGCTTCCACCGCCGAAATGATGTCATTTGTAGCCAAGCGGATCTTTAAGATTTTTTAGCCAGAGAATGTTTGGCTTCTACCTTTCACGTAAAGGTCCCAAAGACCCAAGCATCTTCCCCAGCTGTCGCAGTAATATTCAGTTTATTACGACTCTAGGTGACTCAACCCTGACCTCCCTTAAGAAGCCTAGCAACAACTTGATCAAATTCAACACCTGAGGATAAAGAACTCATTCAGCCGGGCAGTAAAATTGAAACCCACAAAAAAGCTCCTCCAAAAAAAGAGTAATTTATTGTTTAAATCAATGAATGTAGCCATCAATCGTGCCGTAAACGTAAACGATGGCATCCGCATGCATCTAAAATTGCATGCTGACTTTTAAACTGCTGTCACTTATTGTAAAGGCAATTACATGTTCCATTACACGTATCAATTTGCGTCCGAAAATATCTTAAAATATTTTGTCAAAAACATGCCCGACTACATTGCGGCTAATGCGGCGCAGGCAGAGTTTTCAGCTCTTGCTTATGTTTTTCTTTGCGCTAAACGCATGGAAAAGCATTCCATATGCTATACATTCAACTTCCATAATATGTTCAAAGTAAAGAAATACTGTTTCTTAAAAAAATTGTGATGATCTCATTGTAAACATTGATATTAAACACAATTCTGAAGACATTGTTCAATGCCATTGTGATCGGCGTTATGGCCACACGGCGTTTCATGCAATTTTACCATGGAGTAGTACAAGGTTCAACACCGCAAGCCCAGCTTATCTCCAGTTGAAGGCAAGCTAATTCCAAAGTACCTGCTTCTCACATGCAGACTTCGTTTCTTCCTCGGAGCACTCCCAACGCTAATTCTCCTCAATCACTCAACGCATATTTGACTGGCATAAATAGTGCAATTTTTTGCAAGTTTTTTCCACTAAGACAAAATTTAGTAAAGTAAAAAAGTTCTTGAAAGTGCAAACTTTTACAAAAAAACGTCATTTTTGGCGACATTGCTGTCTCTACAAATAATTTGATAACTAATTTAATGTTTTTCTAATACATTTAGAAAAGATCAAATTATGATATGTAAAAGTATTTTGGTCAAATAATAGTTAGAGGTAGCCAACAAATCTATCAAATATATGAAATAAATGCATTTTTTGGTACTTTTAAGTGCGTTTTAATGCTATTTGCAGTTATATTTTAATTAAAATACTCTGACATATTATAGTTTGATATTTTCTAAATGTGCTAGTAAAAAAATAAATCGATTATCAAATTATAGGCCGTTTTTGTAAAAATACTATAAATCAATGTAGCGATCAAAATGGTCATAATGCATAAAAAAGTAAAAAATTGACAGGTAAAATAACAAAAATCAATACAACGCTACTGGCATATAAAAAATAAAATATTATGAATACCAGGAGCAAGTATTCAAGCATGGAAACAATACATCAAAACAATATTTGCAGATAAACAAGAACAACTTACAATTCTCTATCTCTAAAAGCAGCATCACAAATTATATATTATAAAAATTAATTTTGACTCCATATACAATCTATTGAATCAAATCTATAAATTAAAAAAAAGACTTTTGTTCTTATTGTTTTTTTTTTCTAAAAATTATACATTCTTTTAGTTTTTTGTAAAAAATATTCAGATTTAAAAAGGGCTTTGGACCAGATAAGCATTATTTTTAAGAAGCAAAAAGACGTATTATAACAAATCTATACTGGCATCAGAGCTCACAATTAACTACAGAAAAACTAACATTGGCGGAAAGGATTGCGGCAAGGATGTATTTTGTTACTGATACTTGTCATATACTCCAAAAAATCTTTAAGAAAACAGTGGAAAAAATAGAAGAGGAACTATTAATAAATAAAGTAAACAATAACAATATTTTATGCAGTTGACTCAATAATAGCAGGAATCAAAGAAGGTCTGCAGATAGTGATTAATTGGATAGTAACAGCAAAACAGATGGCCTAGAACTAAACATATACAATGAAGATTTTAACTTGACAGGGATACTACTAACACAAAAACTAGAATTACTCGAAAGAAGTAAGAGTTAAAATTAGGAAAACAAGAAATGTACTATTCAACATATCCCTAAACAACAAAAATAAATTCAAATTTAAACAAACAAAACGCTTCTTAAGAGAATAAACAAAGAAAAGAAGTTTTTAACAGTATTAATAAGAAAAATTTATAATAGTAATATGGATTCTTCAAAGTAAAATAGAAAGAAAGAGAGAGCACCAAAAAAAAAACTTATATTTTTGTTAAAAAATTTATGACAATGGTTTGGATTCAAATAGGCTATTGTAATTGCCGACGTCTATAGAAGATGAAGCATGTAATCTAGTACACATATTAACTAGTTTGTGTTTAAAGTATTTTAGTTATTCGTGCAGCACTTGCTTTATAGGACCTTTACCAAAGTTTTTTCACAATATTATAACCAATTTTTATGTTTAAAAGAATTATATTCTCAAAAGATAAATAAATTTTATGTCCTGTCCTGTTTTCTATTACTAGTTGCATAACTTCCTAATATTTAAAAATATGTTTAACCATTTTGTATTTAGCCGTTAAAACACTTTCATTTTTTTTTTTCTTAACTAGTTCAATTTTTTTAAATTTGTTACCCAAAATTTTGATGAGAGCCTATTATCTTGCCGTTGTTAAAGCCGGGCAAATAACCAAATAACGCTAACAGCTACAAACCTGCTGCTTTAACATTTTAGAAAAAAACAGATCAATAAGTATCTAGTACAGATCCGGGAAAGTTAGCTAACTACTAGACAAACACAACTATTTAAAAACTAGTACTGTTGACTTTCTGATTTATTTAAAAAAAAAATATTTTAAACACCACAATGTTTTTTGACCTGGAAAAGACGTATAATATGTCTAAGCAATATGCAATTTTAGTAAAACTGCACGCATTGAATGAGGGTGGAAACTACTAGATTAATGACATTATGTTTAGGATCTATAGTAAATGTAAATCTTTTTGTAATTGCGGTGATCAATATTGCAGTTTCCGTAGTTACACCTGTCAACAAGTGGTTGTACGTCAACGAATTACTCATGTATGTGGCGGAATACCCGTTATAACACGTCAACTGCAAATTACTTACTAAAAAATTTACTGGAACCTCTTCGCATATCTTACAGGAATCCAAAATCACATTAATCTAAACAATTTGATTATTATAAAGCTTGTGCTTGACAAGACTCTTATTTTTAAGCATGTACTGATAAAGTGGTCACAAGATGCAAAAAATTCTCAAACCTGATTAAGTTTTTGGCTAATATAAAATGGCCTCGCCGAGCAGGCGAAGCAGTGTAGAAACAGAAAAAGTTGCTGCAAACAACATTAACATTTCTTGGATAGAACAGTATTAGCACTGTGATGCCAAGATTTGTTTTTAAGTCTCATTTAGAAATTGCTGCCAATAAAGTGTTTAAGTAAAATGAAAATGAACAGAAAGTGGCACTTTTGGTATAAACAATGTCCCAAAAGATGCACAGCTCAACGTAGATTTACGTGTTTAAATTGGTGTATATAGACCCGTTTAAAAGTGTTCTACCTAAACGCAGAAAAAAACTTTCAGTGTAAACGTTGTCGTGTGTGTTGTTAGGATACTAAAACTTAACGCAGCAAACTGAAAGTGGTTGGTTGGAATAAAAATAATTGTTTAAAGTAACCGTAAATTACTTTTTATTGAATCTATATATATGTCTTAATTTAATGTGTTTGATAACTATCATTTTAAATTTTGTTTGTTTTGGACATATTTTTATAAACTAATGTTACTTTATATTTATTTATATTTTTGCATATTTGTAAAATCACTATGTTTAGTCTATATCATAGGTATTAATTATAAATAATTAGTGAAAAAAAAATTTAGAGCTATTAATAATTAATCTTAAAATTAGTGTGATATTCTATAAGCAAGTAATCAATAAATAATATGTGTATAATAATAACATTTATAATTGCTATTAATAATTGGTACTTTATATTATAAGTAAAGTTTTGTTTTTGTTCTTTAAGAATTGGCCCATATAAGCGGTTGTTTCTATTAACCAGTAGACCACTTAACCTAAATCAACTATACTTTAAAATCTAATTGTTGATAAGAAAATTTTAAATATCCACCCACGCGTTTAAATATATATTTTTTGTAAAAGTTTTTTTTTAATTGCTCTGTAAGCCAGCGACCTGCAACGTTCTTTAAAAAAACGTTAATGTGAATATTTAAGGCTATTTGTCAATTGACAAAGATTTTTATCACGACATTTAATGCTATTTTGCCGTTGGCATAATCCATTTATAATTTGTAATATTCTTTAGAATCAATTGAAAAACTAACAAATTTAATTAAGCGTAAATAAATGTTACCCACATAACAAAGAAGAGATTACGTTTATATAGAAATTAAAATAATTATAACTTAAAAAAAATAATTTAATTTTCAAATAAAAAAGTATTAAACTATTAATATATTTTATTATTTAATTATTTAATTTAACCGATTGTAATCTTCGTTACTTATTCATTTATAAATCATTATTGAATTACGAAAAAATGGATAATAAAAACAAACACCATTAAAATGATTTACCTGGTGCTGCAATATTTATGATTACATATTGTATGACGCAACTAGAAAAATGTTGAAAGTGTAAAAATGAAAATTAAACAATTGTGGAACAAAATGCTCCTCTCCCGGCCGGATATATGGTAATAAATTCAATTTGTTCACGTCAGTTACACAAAAGTGTAGAGATGAGTGAATACATCATTAGAGATTCTAGGCCATCATTGTCCGGCTTGGCTACTGTTGAAGATACATAGATAAGGGCCATTGTCGGACACCGACGGAATACTAAGAGCAACACCTCGGGCGGGGTGTAGGTGTGCAGCTAACAGCTAACAACTAACAACTAGTGTCTACAGCTCGTGATTTATACCAGTACTCTGCAGTACTCCTAACAACTTTAAATTGGGTCTATAACCACGTTTACGTAAATTATTCCTGCTACCGCGCACAGCATGGGAAGTTGATTTTGTTTGCCGCTGTTATGATTTATGTTGGCCGATTAGATCTTATCCACTTTTCGCTACTTGTTGCGCGTTCCATCGAGTGATATACTTCACTATTTTACTGAATTATATCATCTACATTTCTTTGTTTTACATTTTTATATTAATTTATTGTTCAAGATGATCTACATTGATAAAACAATTATAATATCTTTTGATATGATTGTTATTACTACATTTCCCAAATCTTTATAAATTATATGAATTAGTAATGAATTAAAATTAAATAACCAATCATTATTGTTTACTTCTTTATATATTTAAGTTATATTACTGTAACTTGTGTATATTAGATTAGTTTAGATTAGTTAATTTACGAGTAAGCTTTTATTTTAATTTTTTCATACTTTAAAGTATATAAATCAGATAATCGGCATATAAAAATTGTCTTATTAAATCATAAAATTATAATCAAACTTTCATCATTAAACTATAAAATGACAAATTTCTTTAAAAACTTTTACTCATTCAACGCTTTTTTTGTAATATTTGAAACATATTAATGTCAAAAAAATGCCAGATTGTAATATATTTTTAAATACTTAATTTTTGGAGAACTAGCTATAAATCATAGTTCATACTTTTTTACATTTCGTTTGTAACTTAGGGAGCGTTCGTTGTGTTTTATATATATTGATCTTTTATTATTTTCCTACTTACATCGCATATAACATGTTATTATTGCACTTGTACCCACTTAACATTAAAATGTTAATTAATATTTAAAATTAATTATTGTACTACAACAAAAGTATGTATTTTTATTTTACAACTACAGCCCTGAAGATGGTTGTTAATAGCTAAAAGTAGTAGCCTATAATCAATTTTTAAAAGTAATATTACTATTTTTATTCTTAAATTAAAAATGGACTATTTGGATAATTGGCAACACAAAAATGAGTGTTAAAAATCTGTTTAATTTGTTAAATAAACGTTACAAATTTCTGTAGCAATAAAATTGATAATTGTTTGTTATATCATTTTATAAGTGATAAAATTACTCATCTGTTCTCTTCTCAACTATATTTGTTTCAAACACTCACTTTAATTTTATCGCAATATCGTTTAAAAAAGAAATAAAGTATAAATGTTGCGGAAAACAATAAATTTGAAGAAAATTGTATTTCATGTTTGTGCTCAATACGTTCAACTGCTGTCGTACGTACACCTACACGTTCATATCCAGTGCGCACTTAAGCTTATGTCACTGTTGGGATAATAAGTCTGTGACTGTTTTTGCCTGATCACTTTGAAAACCAATTTTTCTTCTTAAGCTTTAGATTAAAAAGAGTGATGTATTGGGAACCTACGGCAAGAAAATTCTTTGCTTTGGAGCATAGCATCTTTTGCAACTCGTTTCTTTTTAATTTTGACTTTTTATTTGGTATGATTTAATAATATTTATTTTACATTTTTAGTTTAAGTGAGGCAGGTAAAACGTAATTATAAACACCACGGCAAGAGAACATTTGAAGCGTTTTGCTGACTGTCGTTCTTGTTTTTAGCTCTTCATTAATATTGTTTTCAATTTATTTTTTTTAACTTTTATTTGTTTGTTTTTGTACGTAGGTTTTTTATTTATTTTTGTTTTGGCTATCTGATACCAATCTTTTCTTGTAACCTCATTGATATTATATAATTACTTCTTCTGTAGTTTCTCGATTTCATGGTTATTTTTTATTATCTACTTGTAACGTGCAGCAGCTTACTTTTCTTTTTCGGATTTTTTTTGTTATTGTGTTTGCACGTTTCATGCTTTTTGAGTTGTTTAAAACTTATTTGCACTTTTGACTGTGTAGCATTGTCTCTATTATGTACCTTGTTACTAGAGAGCGGATAAAAAAGCATTAAAAATACAAAAAAATGCGCTTTAAAAAGCATAAAAGTTTTACTAAAAAAGCATTAAAAAAGCACCAAACATGTAAAAAAGCATTAAAAAGGCATGAAACAATTGAAAAAAAAAACTAAAAAAATTTATAACATTTATAATTACAACAGTTTGAGTGATGATATTTTTCTCACACATTTTAAATAACACAAAAAAACTTTTAAATAACTAAAAAAGAATTACTCACAAAAACAGTTAATAATTAAATGTTGCTCTAAGTGTCCAACTGTAAAATTCTGAATTTGATCACTTAAAATGTTTTTGAAGGGGAAAAGACTTCTTTTGACACGCACACTTGTTATTGGTGCATGTTTAAATTTTGCTTTAAAATCTGGATTTATATCAAAATCTGGAACATTCTATCTACTCAAAATACAGTTTATTTTATTTAATGTAGATAAACTTCCATTTTTCAAAAAAATACCTTCAGGTTTTGATTTCACTGTTTGCCTAATATAGCATAGTACTTTTAAAATTGCATCTTTAAAATCTCTAATTATACTTAGACTTTCATTTAACGTATTTTCCTGTTTTTCTAGAAATTTTATGGCCTGACTCACAAAACCGTAATTAGCTTTTAAGAAAGCTAAATCATTTTGAAATTTTTTATTTTTTAGAACTGACTTGCAAGATCCGAAAATTGTTTTACAACGTTTTTAAAATGTTTGACATTGAGAGAATCTCCGACCTACCGACTATTTTGGGAATTATAAAATACAGTTTTTTGACTAGCTTCAAGAGGTGGCATTAAAATGCGCTAGGAGCTCAACCGAGATTTACAGAATTATATTAAACTTGTCTAAATAATATTATAAAAAATATGCAAGGTTTCGATACGTAAATTTTGCTTTACGTTTTCCAAAGAAGAAATAATTTACGTTTTTTTATGTACATTTCAATCCACTACATTCTACTGATTTGCACAAAGAACTAATTTAACAAAAAAAATGCACCAAATCTAAAGAAAAAGCTTAAAAATAAGCACAAAATCTTAAAATAAGCACCAAATTAAAAAAAAGTACTAAAAAAGCAAAAAAAGCTTAAAAAACTTAGTTTCAAATGATTACATTCTTCACAATTCGTGCGTATATTTAGAAGTATTTTTGATGCTTTAACTATTTAGCGTAAGCATAATACCTAGAAATCCGCTCTCTACTTATTACTGTGTTATTTTTTTTGTTTTTGACTATATGAGATATCTTTAGTATACGAAGCCTGGCTATTAAATAACAAAACTGGTTATGAAAAAGAGTTTTATTTTAAAAATTATTTTATAATTGAATGCTCCTTTTTAATGTATTCCCATTCTTTTGCCACATACTGTTCTATTTGTTTTTTTTTTATTGGTCAAAGCAATGCTAGAAGTGTTCTTTTGTAAGAGCATTTAGAAGCTCCGCTGGTTTTTGCTTTATATCTTCTATCAACTTAAACCGGTTTTTTTTTAAGGCAGACTTGATCTTTAATTGCTGTTGATGATGCTACTGCACAATGCATTCCAATTACTAAAGCGCACTGTCTGATTGTTGAAATAGATTTCTCCGCAGCTACCGTTCATTTTTATAAATACAAGCTAACTTTTTTAATAATTGTATGTTATATACCACTCTCTCAACCAACAACTGTACATAAAGCATTTTATAAATTTATTGAAGATATCAGCACTAAGACAATTATTGTAGGCGACTTTAATATTTGTAATTTTTAACAACCAATGTCTGGTCATCATCCTGATTAGTTAAACAGTATTTTTTTAAATTTCTTAAACTATAACAACCTTTTGCAACATAATAATATTTTAAATACCAATAATTGAATACTTGACCTTGTTTTATCGTCTTTTGATCTTAAATGTTCACTTTTTCGTTATTATTTCCCATTTGTAATTGAGGATACACTTCATCCAGCTCTTGCTTTTGACATCAAAGTTTCTACAACTACTAATTTGCCGCTTTGTCCGAAACAGACATACAAGTACTGTTTTAAAATACTAACTTGTCCAACTTGTATACTGCTTTTCTTGACACTAATTGGTCATTAGTGTATGCTGAGACAGATGTTGATGTATGCTGTGATAAAATTTACCAAACAATATCAAAAATATTAGACAGACATGTTCCAAAATTAATTCCACGTAAACCGTCGTCAAGATATCCTTAGTGGTTTAGCAATAATTTTGGGGTGTAAGGGGTGACGGCACTACGTGCCGGCCCAAATGACAACCTCACCTGCTCGCGGTACACCCTGCTAGATAACCAACGAGGTTCTGTCGACCGAACTTCTGCCGGTATAAGCAGACCCCTCTTGCTGGCCAACAGCTCCGGGTGGATGAGCTAGTAAGAGTTAGGGCACCCCTTTGTCCATGGGAAGAAAAATCTTCCCTAAAGGCGGATGAGTCAGCCACTGACCAACGGCATAGAGGTGCAGAAGGCAATGGGATACCACTGCATTAAAGATCCGTATGGATAATCCCCAGGAAAATTCATTATCATGGCTGCAAATCAAATAATGGCCCCTAGTTACGGGCCCCCCTTAAATGGGGGAGGGGTGCTTAGAATCTCCCGGTCAGCTATGAAGAAGAAGATAGGCACATGGAACGTGCGTAGCTTATATGAACAGGGGAAAATACATAACACCATCCTTGAAATGAGGAGACTTGACATTGAAATCTTGGGTGTCAGTGAAATGAGATGGCGTAACTCAGGAACATGCAGGGTAGGCGAACATCAGGTGTATTACTCAGGTGAGGACAGTAGTCATCACAGGAATGGTGTAGGTTTTATAGTAACGAAAGATACCTATAAAGCGGTCACCAGTTTCATTCCACAGTCGGATAGAATAAAAGCTTAAAATTCATGCCAGTCCCACAGATATTAACCTTATTCAGGTCTATGCACCAACATCAACAGCAACGGAACCACAAATTGAAGAATTTTACGCTGATCTACGAAACGTTATGAGCCAGACAAAAACTATGAAATCAATATTGTCTTGGGAGATTTTAACGCTAAGGTTGGTAGAGGGATAGAAGGAAAGACTGTGGGAAATTACGGTCTGGGAGTTAGAAATAAACGAGGTGATCGGCTAGTAGAGTTCTGCCAAGAAGAAGGAGTGGCATTAATAAATACGTTTTTTCAACTACCTGCCAGAAGACTTTACACCTGGACCTCTCCTGCAAATAACGAAAATCATATTGGTCGTAATCAGATAGATTTTTTCGGGATCAACCAACGATTTCGTAACGCCGTAAAGTGCTGTAAATTATACCCTGGAGCTGACGTACCTTCAGACCACAACCTACTATTGGCAGAAGTAAGGTTTCGTCCAAAGAAAATTATAAAACGAACAAAAACTATCCAGATAGATACCCAAAAACTCAAAAATTCGGATGTAAAAATTGAAGCCACCCATCTCTTGATATCGAAACTGAAAGCAGACGATAACCCCGAGAGAGATGTAGAAGAACTGTGGAATAATATCAGACAGGCGACGAATGAGGTGGCTTATGAAAAACTGAGGAAAGACAGACAAGGGGCAAAACAACAATGAATGACCAAAGAAATTCTTAAAAAAATGGACGAACGCAGATAATACAAAAATAATGACAAGGTTAAATACAAACAACTGCAAAGAGAAATTCGGCGTGAGATAAGAACAGCAAAAGAAACTAAGTTTGCAGATGACTGCAAAGAAATAGAAGAACTACAAGCAAGGCATGATATCTACGGTGTTCATAAAAGGATCAATAAGATAACTGGGACACAAAAAAGACTCGACGCGAGCACATTAATAAATAAGCATGGGCAAATAATTACTAGCCTAGAAGGAAAGCGAGATACGTAAAAGGAATACATCGAGGAACTATTTCACGATTTAAGACCTTGTGAACATGATGCAAGCAATGCTACAACAGGGCCCCCAATAACAGAATCAGAGGTGCAGAAGGCACTCTCTAGAATAAAAGATGGCAAGGCAGTAGGGCCAGATAAAGTTCAGGTGGAAGTTTTAAAACTATTAGAGGACAATGGTCTTGACATACTTGCCCGACTATTTAACAAAATCTACGAGTCAGGAAATATTCCACGTGACTGGCTTAAGTTCCCTTCCCAAAAAACCAAACGCAAGAAGATGCGGTGACTATCGTACCATCAGTTTAATGAGTCATGCTCTTAAACTTTTTCTCAAAGTCATCCATGAGAGAATATACCGCAAGTTTGAAGAACGAATAGGACACACACAGTTTGGATTTACAAGCGGCCTTGGAACCAGAGAAGCTTTGTTTTCAGTACAGGTTCTTATTCAGCGATGCAGAGGTGTCAATAAAACCGTATACGCATGCTTCATCGATTTTGAAAAAGCTTTTGACAAAGTAAATCATCAGAAAATGCTTGATATACTTAAAAGCACCGGCTTAGATGATCAGGACGTCAGAATAATTGCTAACCTGTACTGGCAACAGAAAGCGACGGTGAGAGTAGAGAACAGCCTCAGCGACGAAATAGAAATACGAAGGGGAGTACGACAAGGTTGCATCCTATCACTACTTCTCTTTAATGTTTACTCCGAAGAACTTTTTAAAGAGACTACAAGATGTGGTTCAAGTAAACGGAGTAGCAATTAATAACATACGGTACGCGGACGACACCTTGTTAATCGCTGATACGCCTGATAGACTTCAAAAACTACTAAGCAGAGTAGCTGATGCTGGAGAGGACTACGGACTTAAACTAAATGCAGCCAAAACAAAATACATGATCGTAAGCAAAGACACAAATCCAATTGATACTGGTCTCCACGCAAACAACACGGCTATTGAAAGAGTGCAACGCATTACTTATCTGGGCTGCAATATGAATGAGAACTGGGATCACTCAGCCGAAGTTAAAATCAGAATTGCACTTGCTCGGGAAGCCTTTCGGAAGATGAGATCCTTGCTATGTAGTCACAGTCTCAGCTTAAAGCTCAGAATACGCATGGTTAGATGTTACGTTTTTTTGGTGTTACTTTACGGAATGGAGGCGTGGACTCTTACAGAAGCATCATCAAAAAAATAAAGGCGTTTGAGATGTGGGTTTACCGTAGAATATTACAGATCAGCTGGGTAGATCGAGTAACTAAAGAGGAAGTCCTGATAAGAATACACAAAGATAAAGAAGTAATGTCAAACATCAAGAAAAGAAAACTTTTTTATCTAGGACACATCATGCGCAACTCAAAATATCAACTACTACAGCTGATTATGCAAGAAAAAATCACCGAAAATAGGGGACCGAGAAAAAGACGTACCTCCTGGTTAAAAAATCAGCGACAGTGGTACGAAAAGACTTCCGTGGAATTGTTCCGCGCCGCCGTCAATAAAACCATTATAGCCAGATGGATCGCCAACATTCGCTAGCGGATACGGCACCAAGAAGAAGAAGAAGAATAATTTATGCAAACTTCTTGGCAAACCACTACAAGTTATATAGTCAACATAAAACCAATTATTATCGGCAAAAGTATGTCAACCTTCGAGCAGAAACAAAACGCCGTATTTCAAAACTAACAATCGATTTAAATCAATTTTGGTCATACATTAATTGCTTGAAAAACAATTCAAGAATCCCATCATTTATGATTCATAATAGAATTATGACGTCAGACCAACAAGAAATCGTAAACTCATACGCAATTTTTTTAGTAGTGCTTACAAAACTTCAAATCTACCATAAAATTCTAATTCCGTCAATAATACTATTCTATTTGGAATTAAATCCATATCATTCGATGAAGTTGTGCAAGCTTCTAAACGTCTAAAAGCAAAACACACGTCAGGTCCTGATAGAATTTCTTTTTTCTTAGTGAAAGACTGCGCTACTGTTTTAGTCAATCCACTACATTATTTGGTTAACTTAATATTAAAAACTTTAATTTTTCCAAAACTATTAAAAGTTGCCCGTATCAGCCCAATTTTTAAAAAGGTTAACAAAGAAAACATATTAAACTATTGTTTAATTGCTTTAATTAACAAATTTGCTAAAGTTTTTGAACAGATCTTAGCAGAACGGTTTTATTTTGGAGTAAAAAGTAAAATATCAGATAACCAGCACTGTTTTGTTAAGAAGAGGTCTACTGCTCAAATTGCTATGTTTTACAGAATTTGTTCCACATCGCTTGGTATGCGACAGCAAGTGGATGTAATATACACTGACTTCAGTAAAGCTTTTGACACATTAGATCACAGGATTATAATAGATAAACTACGTGTTGATGAATGCAATAACAATCTTTGTAATCTATTACAGTCATATCTTAACCACCAATTGCAGTATGTTGAGGTTTTAAACTTCAAATCCACTAACTATCTAGCACTTAGCGGTGTTCTCCAAGTATCCTATTTAGGGTCATTAATTTTTATCATTTTTATTAATGATATTTACAAAACTTTAAAAAATTAATGTCTACTATATGCTGACGATTTAAAATAATTTTTTACAATTTCACATATTTCTGATGGCATATTTCTATAATCTGACATTCAAATGTTATCTACGAGGTGTAAAACTGCTTGCAACTAAATATATCAAAATGCTGTACGATGACATATTCTTGCAAAAAATTAAATATAGTTTTTGATTATACCATTGACAACCAACCTTTATCAAAGATTAAAACTTACAAATATCTTGGTGTGTTGTTTGGCAGTCATTTAACATTTAATAGTCATATAGACAATATTGTCAACTTAACATTAAAATTGCTGGGATTTATTATAAGGTCAGCAAAAACCAATCTTTAATAAGGAATCTTTTTACGTACTCTATTTTGCTTTTGTCAGAAGTAAATTAGAATATTGTAGTACGGTGTGGTTTCCTTACTACGCAACTTATTCTTATGTTCTGGAAGAAGTTTAAAGACGTTATTTAAAACATATGTGTTACCGAGAAGATGGCCACTACTTGCCTTGTGGTTGTACAGGTTATGACGCCCTATTAAGCCGTTCTGATTTTAACTTTCTTCAAGATTGTCGTAGAAGCGTTGATATAATTCTGGCCACTAAGCTGGTTTGCGGAAGTGTGGATTGTCCAATCATATTAAGCAGTTTGAATTGTCATGTACCAAGACTTGCAGCTAGAAACCAACCATCATTTACTTGTTTTAGGTCGCACAGTAATTTAAGACTAAATGCACCGATGAACAGAGTAATAAATGCTGTAAACTCCGTAGCTCCCAATCAAGCATTCTATTAACCATTTTGTATTTTTTTGTAAAACTTTTGTTTATTTTTTGTTTATTTTTTGTTTATTCATATTTTTTTTTATTTTTAACTCATAACTTCACTATATATATGTATCATAATTTTTTTTCCTTGAATCTATCTACCTATGTCTGTATATTATCTCTATGTTGGAACTATTAGTTATGTTTGGATAATAATTTAATAAATAAATGAATAAATAAAACAGAAATAAGTCACAGACTGCTAAATCAGGCGAGTACGACGTGTGTTCGAGCACTGGAGTTCCTCTTGCCTCTAACGGCTAAATAACGCTTCACTGACAGAACGTTTTTCCACAACTCCGGCCGATACTCTCAAATAATAAGTTTAGTTTACAGTTTAACACTCATTCAGTCATCACGATTAATATTGATCACTGTTTGGGAAGTTGAATCAGAAACAGGTTGACCTGGACGTTGGTCATCTTTGGTGCTTTTTCGGTCTTTAGAAAACCGTTTATTAACTCTTGCAGTATTGCCAAAACTTTCAAATAGTAAGTTTAGTTTACAGTTTGACACTTATTCAGTCATCACGATTGATTTTAGTCACTGTTTGTGGAAAAATACTACTACAGCAACAAAAACGTGTTTTCGTACTTAAATAGTAGACACTTTCAACTATCCAACGCTGCATTTGTTTTCTCTCTTACCCTTTTAGCACGTTTTCTGCAAATGCAGTTTTGTTATTTAATAGCTAGACTTCGTATATCTTAAGTTAACAAATATAACTCAACTGTGTGGTTGTACTTGCCTAACTTAATTTTGTAGCCTAAATATATAAATTATAGAAGGAATGAATCCATCTACAGTTTTTAACATATTTCTTAGATTTTTTATGTTGCTACTAATATTTAAGATTATATCGTGCGCAAAGCAAAGATTGTGTAGGTATTTTTAGTCAATGTTGATATCTTTGTTTTCTTATTTTAGGTTTTTAATAAAGTCTTCTAGAGCATGAGTCTATTTTTGCACTGCTCATAGCTGTATGTTTGCTCGGGATATTGTATGCTACACTATTTTTTATTAGGGATTAAAATGTTTGTTCAGAGAGTTGGTAAATTTAACTTTGTTCTTAGTTTAAATGGTATTATTTTAGTAAATATTTTATATAGATGCAATAGTATACTAATAGGTTAATAGTTTGTTTATCCAATTTTACTGAGGTCTCCTTTATTTGGTATTTGATGGAATTTTTCTTTTAGTTTATTTCCGGGGTTTTTCTATTTTTTATTTTTTATTTTTTTTAACATTTAATCTATAGAGTTTACAAGTTGAATCGTAAGTGACTCGTTATAAGGGTTTTTTTTATGTTAAAATTATAAAGTTTTTTATAAAACTGCTCTATAACGGTCTTTGTGTTTGTTGATTTCTGATTATTTTTTTGTTCTGGTATTTAGTTTTGACTATTTTTTGCGAACTGTTTGAAATTTGTTTTTGTGGTTAAGTTGCCACTGTAGCCTTATTGTTGTAATGTTTCTATATTATTTTTTACTGCACCACTAGTGTAAAAATTGTGTAAAGCAGTTTCTTTTGGTTGCAGGTAGGTACTCAGGATTGGCTTTTTCAGCTGCGACCACTTTTTTCATAATTTGCACATGATAACTAGTTCAAGGTAACATTGATCTGAGTTGGGTAAAAAAACACACCAATTCAGTAAATATTACTGAAAATAGGCTGGCGCGCAAAGGTTCATCTACCAAAATGTGTGAACCTGCACTATGAACTACACTACTCACCATACTACTCTATTTAAAGCAAACATGTACCACTTACTAAACGTACGGTGTAGACAGACAAAAAAGCAATAAATATTTTAAACGCTAAGATAGTTGTTTATTATTTACAATTCTTCAAAAAGAATCTGTAAATATTGATAGAGTATTGTCATCTTAAGAATAACAAGTTGGGAATTAAAAATAACCTAACATGTACAAAATGCAAACTTAATAACAAAACGATTGAGTATGTATTATGCACATGCTCAGCCCTTTTCTACGTAAGGGAGTCTGGGTTGGCTTAACATGGGTAGAATAAAAAAACTTCTCTAAGCATTCTTCTAACATACATCATTCGTATAGGTTAGTTGTAGGTCAAAGCAACAAATTAAGGTTACCACTGATAGAGAAACAAAAGATCTGTTAAGGTCTAACTGTAGTAAAATTTGTATGACTTTCTATTTAAAATCTAAAAAAAAACTGATTAAAGTTTTGGTTGGGGCAGCCGATAATACAGCCCAAACAACTGATTAGCCGGTCACATTAGCAGTACTATATAATCCACTTTTTTGGATTTTTCTCCTATGTCTTCTTTGCCCGATGAAAATTGGGTAGCCAGTTTTAACTTTAAAAGTTTGTTAAAAAAACAAAACTGTTGCATCAGCTGCAACAACCATTTGATTTATATTTCTGTGCTAAAACTTAAAGAAACTACAAAGCTTGGGATGTTATTCTACATTTTACTTATTTTCTTACAATTGCTTTAACAAATTTTCATTTTTTTAGATTTTTTAAAATTAATAGAATAACTCCAGTTGAAACCGTCAAAACCTTTTGTACCACATCTATATATTTCACGTTATCGTAAATCACGCAGTGGCGTAACTAAGACTTTTAGTGTTGCTTAGAAAAAAAACTAGCATTAAGAACAAAAAACAATAAATAAACCCCATCATTCAACTAAACCGCTATGCAAAAACTGATGCACGTAAAGTAATGTAATGTAATGTAAGTCAAATAAAAACCTTAAAAAAGTTGTTGTATTTTTTGTCGTAATCTTTGGAGCTTTGGAAATGCTTGAATACATTTAGTTGTGTGCACGGCCACTCATGCACCGCCTAAATCACTTAATACTCTGAAGTTTTTACCTAATGTTTTAAATAGAAAAAAATTACGATAATTGCTTAGAGCATGGTTAAATCTTGATGTGCAGTGTGGTGTTGCAAAAAAAGTCCATTACTTAAAGATCTTTGCTTTTGATTCTGATGGCAAACATAAGACAATTTTACAGGAGTTTTTAGTATGCGGCACTAGTAATAGTAACCCTATTAGGATACACTCTTATTTTTCATGCCAAAAAAGGTCATCATTTGTTTGGTATCTTGGCTTTAAGTTAGTGGTAGTGCACTTTGACTTCTTTCCTAATTATAATTTTTTTTTAGAAAAGCAGTTATTTTATATTGTTTTTTTAATTTTATTTTTGTTATCTTTTTTGATCGTCATCATCTCTAAACCACCAAATTTTTTTGCGTAGAGTTAATAAACTGCTAGAACAAAGGGTCAATCGCAATGCAAAACAGTCTATTTATTTCAAATATTAAATTAGCAAATAAGATAGTAAATTCCTTAATGTTTTGGTAAGTTAACTCTTTCTATATAAAACCAAAGTATGTTTAGTATAACCAACAAAAATTTTTTGAATAAATTGGAGGACGTGTAGTGTAAAGTGTAGTACGGGATTATAAAATTATTAATTTTCTTACTAATATTAGATCAAATTTTATTGTGTAAATAGTGCAAGGTTAGTGGCAGAACAAAAATAATTTGAGCTTCACATTTTTTTATTTGTGACTTAACTTACATGTAGAAATGATGTCTGTTAATAATAATAATAATAATAAGATTATTTTATCAACATTTGATAGCTACTATACACTAGATTAATGACATTTTGCAATAAATACTAAGATAATTTGTTTTATACTTGACTTTCTAAAAAAAGGTACTTTTTATAAAAAATCTTGAAGCTGAAATAATGAACAAAGATACAATAGTAATAAAATATAAATTAAAAAAAAGGTTTTTTTATTATAGTATTAAATAAGTTTTAATTATAGTTTTTTCTCAAAACACTTAAGTGGTTTTTACATTTCTTA
The DNA here is from genome assembly GCA_963932245.1 of Tachinus rufipes. Lineage (NCBI taxonomy): Eukaryota > Metazoa > Arthropoda > Insecta > Coleoptera > Staphylinidae > Tachinus > Tachinus rufipes. The sequence goes on along the minus strand of OZ010742.1, from coordinate 36,261,585 downwards.
TATGCTTTGCTTGCAATATGACAATATTTTTAGTAATTTATGATAATCTGTACTAATCTATAAAAATATTATAACATATAAAAAATATGAATGTACAATATTAAAATTGTTTAATAAACATATTAAAAAATTAACAAGAAATCTTTTTTAGATTGATTTGAGTTTTAATTAACTTTCATATACTAAGGACTTGATAATTAAAAACAAAATCTAAATAAAAAAAACAACTGTTTGAATAACTAAATCAAATGTTTTGTTTTATTGTAATTATTCATATCATGTTAACGTAAATAAGTTCTCTAAACTGTATTATGTTTATATAATTAAAAATTTAAAAAATCAGCTACTAAAATGTTTGCTTACATTTTAATCATCATGTAGTAATTTATATTTAACCTGTTTTATTTTCTGCTTTAATTTTTTTAACTTATACTAACAAAAAAATATAATCAGAACATAACAATTTTATTGTTGTATAATGTTCAAGTACAATAATTTATAGATTAATATTTTATATAAGCAAATAATACTGTTTTTTAATATTTAATACATTATTGTAGATATGATGTCATATTTTATTCTATTATTAGTTAAAAAGTGAAATTTTCCTAATTCATTTGACGATCGGAATGCGATAATGAGGACAGTTAAGAAAATACGTGCGAACGCATGTTTTACTTGTAATTATTTAACCACTTAATTAATCAATGGGTGAATACGCACTGAAAGGAAATGTCCTGCAGGCGTCCTGTGTTAATTCCCAAAACACGACGTGAACGATTCTCCTATATATAAAACACTGTAGACTCATGATAAAAGCTGCTATTATGATAATTTTAAACTATATAAAGTTAAAAAAAAATCAAACAACCATTAATTATATTATGAACATAAATTTTGTGATACAGTTACTTCAACATAATATAAAGTAATTATTTGAGCACCAATTATATGGTGCTCAAGTCCTTTTCAGATGATTTATATTGATCATTCATATTATTTAGTTTGTAAATTGAAATAGACAATTACAATTAAGCAACCAACAAAATGATCGATGTGATAAATTGAGTAAAAAACCATACATCTCATCTCCCATTAAATTATAGTAATTTATGGTTTTAAAGGCCCTTTCATTTAGATCGCCCATACATGCTCCAGATTTAGCATCATTTTCGTCTCCGGTAATTTTCTTATCTCGGGCGAAGGAGTTGTTGAACCTCTGCACGCAACCTCATTCACCATATAAAGCAATTCCGATTGTTCCGACGATCATGGATTTATAGAGATGCATCTGATTATGATTCATAGAGCACATGCAACATCCTCACTTTCGAAAGCTCCGAGTTGCACATCTCGTAGGGATGTGGGCCGGCCATGGGAGGTTTTAATCATATTGTTTTATTATAATTGTCCGCAAGTAGCCTTCAATGGAGATTTTATTCTTATTTTTTAACACTATGTTAGATGACATTGGGCATTGAAAGGCTTGATTGTAATATGCAAAACCATTTAAGGGATTTTGTGCGCAACATTATGCCAATTGATTTGATATTTGCATTTAATAATAATTAGATAGGTAGAAACTTATTACTTAATACTATTATTCAGTGGTAATAGTAATTGCTATTTTTATAACTTCATTTATATTTATAGCAAACAGCACTATGTTTTCTTATATAATGCATTGACCACATAAAATGTCACTTTAAATGTCTATATATAAATATGTTTGCATAAAACATTAGATAGTTTCATAAACAAGACCTAAATGTCATGTAGTAATAAAGTATTTCAATTTTTATCTCAATTATGATTTTGATTATATTGCCACAACAAAATCAATCAAGTTATTTTGTCAAGCCACTTGCTTATTTTGATTACAGCTTAAGATACACTGCCTCAAATTATTATCAAGATCTACTTCAGGTATACGAGCGGTATGGGATGAATTCGAAATATATATAAATTTATGTCACAAAAATGATTGCATAAACCGATTAAGCTTGTTGGAATAAATTTATCCGTCTATATTATTGCAGAAAGGTAAAATAATTGCCAAAACAGTTTTGATATAAATACTGTGTATATGGGTAATTAATTTTAATTTATGTATTTTATAATTTTAATGGCTGTTAAGGTTTTTCAAATAATATCAAAATAGAAAACGTTAAAAAAAAAAGATAATTATTTATCAAAAATTATATAGAGTATTTGAATTTTGTTGGTTGTATTTTGGATTTTTTTTACTTGTAAAAGAAAATTTGCATTAAGTTTTACTTTGAAACTTAAATAAAGTGCATTGCAGTATTTTTCTAGAAATATAACAAACGTAAATAATAATAAATAAAATTTTCCCACCTAAAGCACGAATATTTAAAAAACCCGATTTGAGTACTGTAAATTATAAGTTATAATGCGTGTAAATTAGAATGAACAATAATGGTTGTAATGCTGTGGTAGTTTTAAAGTAAGACACATTAAAAACATTATTTTGTGTACACTGAATTTTTTTATTAGATTCTTAAAAATTAAATATATTATACATAAATTATATTATATAATAAAATCAAGCTCTTTAAAACTTGTATTTATTCTATTACCATTTCTAACCATTATTTTGAATAATGTGAATTATTTGTAACGCATAATAAGTAATTTGTAATTAAACAAATGCTTAGTACCGCTTTATTTATTTAATAATAAAAATAATGCAAAATTCTTAATAATAAATAGAAACATTAACAAAAAAGTTACAATTAAAGAAAGAAATAAAAATTAATAGTGTTTTTTTTCAAAGCTTTCATTCTTCTTGAAATTCGTTAACTCGATTAATGCTACCTTACATCATTATCAATCAACCATGAAAACTGAGTTTTTGCACAATATTGCACTGTGGAAACCTTTGTTCAGATCTTTTCCTATTCTATGACAGCCACTTAAAGACCCATTGCAAAATTTTGACTTATTTTGCGTCATTATCCAATTTTTCAGTTGTGATGTTTTGCGAGCAAAACAACTACTTGATGTTTCCTGTTTGATTATGAGGAATTTTTAAGTTGTTTGAGCACTTCCAGCAACTTGTTCTGCGCACTAACAACAGTAGTTTCTGTTTTGCAAATTTTATAACATTTTGCACATTTATCTAAAACACTAAAAACCCAATCTTTGAAATATTACGAGGGGCACTGCTAAAGTTCTGATTACAAAAACTAATCAATTTAACGAGAGTAATAATTGTAAAAAAAATGGAAATTTTTAATTGTGACTTTCGAGTGATGATTTTTTATAATTTTTGATACGGTTTAACACCGCAGCAATGTGTGAAAAAACTTAGTTTGTTATTTGGGGATGAAGCACTATCCAAAACTATGGTTTACAAATAGTTTGCAAAATTCAAGCGTGGAAGATCAACGTTTGATGACAATCTTTGCAAATTTTGTCAGATCGGCATGTGACCTATAGTGAAATAGAGGCATTGTTAGACATTCCAGCAAAACAAATACACACGATTTTGCAAGATCATTTGCATGTCAGGAAGCTTTGTAGTCATTGGATTACACACAATAAAAGAAGAACAAGAACAAGCACGTGTCAAGTGGTGCAAGAAAATGTTAAAGATATTTAAAGAGGATCGTTCAAATTTGTTATATATCATTGTAACAGGTGACGAATCTTGAATATATTCATATGAGCCTAAAACTAAACAGCAATTGACTGTATGGGTGTTTCAAAATGAACCTAAACCTACAAAAGTGGTGCGTTCACGAAGCGTTTCGAAAAGAATGATTGCTTGTTTCTACGAAAAAACGGGTCATGTTACAACTGTTGCATAAGAGGATTGAAGGACAGTTAATGTTGACTGGTATACTTCAATTTGTTTGCCGGAAGTTATCGCTGAAATCAGATGGAACAACATAAACCGGTAAATCATTGTTTATCATGACAATGCAGGCGCTCACACAGCACGACAAACTGTAAAGTTTTTGACCAGTAACAACATCCAATTAATGACTCATTGCCCTATATTTGCCTGATTTATCGTTTAATGACTTCTTCCTGTTTTGACATATCAAAAATAAAATGCGTGGCGAGTTTTTATCGCTGTTGAAGCATTTAAATCACTTGGTTTAGAGGTTCCTTGCTCAGAATGGCAAAATTGTTTTAAGGATTGGTATCAATGGATGCAAAAGTGTATAGATTTTAAAGGAGAATATTTTGAAAAGCAATAAAGCGATTTACATAACGTAAATTGTGTTTTGCTTTACATTTTTTGCAAACTTTGGCAGTATCTCTTGTACAACCGCCTATGTTAAGTAAGAGCAACAGTTCTGGCAGAGAGCATTTAAAGCAATATTTTGATTGTAAAAACATTAGTATGCATATTACTTTACAAAAACTTTATTGACAAAAAAAATCTAACTTGGAATACAAAAATATTTAAGTAAATTGGCAACATTGTTGTTGCTTGGTGCAATTTGACTACACCATCGCAAAATTTGACACGTTTGACATTATACGTAATTAATTCAGACACTAATTGTATTGTTAACAATACAATAAATAGCAATTACTTACTCTAAATTTTTGTAATAAAATACTATCCGAAGCCACACCTTATTGATGGATTAGTGAATTCAAACGTGGCCGTATTTACCTAGCAGGCAACTTTAAAAAAAGTCGTCCAAAATCAATTGTTATGCCAGAAAACAATAATGCCCGTGTACAAACTAATAATGCAAGATTGTCATGTTACTTATCGTAAGATTGAGAAATTTCTGGGCATTAGAATAAACAAAAATTACTAAAATTAGAGTAAGGAAGTGATGAAAATACAATCGCGGTGCATCAAACATCTACACTTGTGTTATACATCCCAAAACTAAACAGCAGTCGACTGTATAGTTTTTGCAAAATGAGCCAAATTTAACAAAAGTTGTTTGTGCTTGCAGCATTTTGAAGCATATGGTAGCTTATTTCTTTGTTTTAATTAGTTATGTGGCAACAGTTTTTTAGAACAACGTAGAACGGTGAACTCTGAATGGTACACAACCAGTTCTTTGCCAGAAGTCGTCAGTGAAATGAGAAAACAAACTATAACAACACATTATTCTTCACTATGACAATGCGAATTAACATACTCGAATTGATAGGTCAGTTATCTTTATGTAAAGATCTAACATAGGTGGACAATACATAAATAACAACTGTAAAACTTTGTTTTTTACGCTTACTTATGAGTGCTATATTATTGTTAAAATTATTACAAACCATATGTCAATGCGCTTATCAAAATAAAAGTTTTGCTTCAAATTATCGATGAATCAAATTTACTATTTATGTGGTTTAAAAATTGAATAATAATTGATAAAAAATAGTTTAAAGGTTTAATAGTATATTAGGTATTAAAAGATAGAAAATTCATTGTATCATCAAAGTGTTGCAAATGATTCTTAACTTGTGGTGCTTATGTTTATTTTTTTCCTGTTCCTTGTATTTTTCTTTGTCGTTTTTTTTACTTTTTCTTGTATTATCATGTGGCCGCATTATATGACTATTTTTTTTTTTTTTTTAATGTTGAAGATATTTGGATTTGAGTGGGAAGATGAAACTATTTTTACTAAATTAAAGACTTTAAGATTTAAGCATTTTATATCTCTTGCAGTATTACATCTTACTTCTTTGTCCTAACACACATCCAACCTATGTAGTTGATGTATGCTAAAATATTACTTAAAGAAAAAAAAAATTATGCTGGACATGTCAAGTAATTCTCTAACATAGACTCTCTTGCTTAAGAAATTACCGGGCAAGTCCATAGTGTTCAGTAGTCTCACATGCCCTGTCAAGATTTCTGTTATGATTTGCAGGTTCTTTTTGGACAGTCCAAGTAGTAGTCGGTAGTTCTGGAATTTGGGGCAACCATTGCTTCCTTTGCCTGTATACAACCTGGGTTGTTATACCATTGTTGTTTAAATGCATTGTGTGTATTTGCTTTTAGTATGATTGTAAGGTTTTTTAGTGGTCGAGCGGTCGAGGGTTTGAATTCACACATATTAATAGTTGATTTTTTGCGCGCCAATCCATCAGCTTTAACGTTATTTATTCTGTTGGGCGCTCTTTTACCCAACTTAGTTCAATGCTATTTGAGCGAGCTGGTAATGTGAGGATTTTATGAAATTTTAGTATTGGTTTTGATATGATTTAAGTCTTATTTTATGGCTAAAATTACTATTAGAGTTTGCACGTTTTTTTTTTCTTTTTTTAAGATAAATCCCGGGTTACTATTTTTATCACTCCATGGGTTATTTTAGTGATTTCTATGTATAATGTCTCTAGTGGTAAAGATATTGAGATGTCTAGATCTTGGGAGTAAGTTCCCGTTTTAGAACAGGAACTGTATTTTCCGGCCCTCTTGCAGTGTACCAAAAATCTGGTTGCATTTATGCGCAGTGCTGTTGATGTTGCTACTTTCTCGACATAAATGTCAAGGGGTGGCAGACACAGCATTGATTCCATTACTGCAGCCGACGTTGTTTGTATACCACCTTTTGCACTTTTTGCTGTCATTTGTTGCAACTGGTTTAGTTAGGCGTTCTGTTAAAAATTTCTATATTGGTTACCTGACTTTACCACGACGTTTATAAATTCTTTTATACATAGAATTGATGCGGCGGATACATGATGAAACCCTATATCATATTAATAATTTTAATATGCTACATGTTTTTTAATTTCTTTTTTTATATGCCCGATGATGCAACTATATGTTAAAACATGTAACAGTTAAAATTTTTTCTGCACTGATACAGCGTCGCGTAACATTTTTTGATCCGACGGGGTGCGGGGTGTGGTTACGCAATAATGTCACGCAACGTTGTTGCGTTACAGCACGTTGTTACAAGTGTACGCACTATGTGACTGTACTCTATATAGTAAAACAAAGAATACGTACTGGTTTCATTTTTGTTTCTAGAGATCACGGCTTATAAAAACTAATGGCATTTTAATAAGTACGTTTTTTTTTTTTTTCAATTTTACACTCAATTGTTTGTAAGGGATTGTTAATAATAGTGCTTATGTAAATATATTTGTTTGTTTTAAATTTAGCGTCAGTTGATGTTGACAGTTTGGAGAGATGATCTTACTTAAGCTTAATTTACACGAGATAGGAAATTACTATAGCACTTCTGAAAATAACTTGCGCTAGCGTTTACAATTTTTTTATAGATTCTATAGACACTACTTGCTGCATACTTTCAGCAAGTGATTGCATGACCGTATACACGGTATAGTAATACTTTATTGTAAAAAAAACGTTGCTGACACTGCTGTTCTTATTGCACCTTTACAAAAACAAAACAAAACAAAAAATGTGGTTTAAAGAATAGAAAGCCTACTCTTGGTGCTTACGCAATGTCATCCACTTTGACCACTTATTTTTAAATTTTGTTGCACTCCTGGTTAGCTTAGGTACGAAGATTATGTAGTTTTCTTCAAATTTCAACTTTGGTTGTGTTAATTTTTTTGGCTATGAAGTTCCATCCCAATAAATTTCTTAATTTATTTGGCATAACTTCTGGAATATCTTAAAAAGTTTTATTAAAGACAAGGTATAGTTTTTGCATCATTAACTTGCACACAACTTTCAACAAAACCGCCTAACTTGCCTAGAACTCTCTCACAACTTGTTTAGATTTGCAAGTGATTTATGTCGCAACCACTTGCCGCAAGATTTACCACTTTCCGGAAGAAAACTCTTAGACACTGTTTACATTTTGCAAATTATTTGCAAGTACTCTCAGATATAAACTTGCTATAGTTTTATTTGCCGTGTAAATTACGCTTTATAATTATATATTTGGTCTTAACTTCGTTGATCTTAAATCTGTATTTATGGGTACTGGATATTAATCTAATCATAAGTTGTTGTTGGTTATTAGGCAAAAATATATCCGCGCAAAAGTTGCAAAGTACTAGTTTTTAATACAAAACACAAGTAATATTGATAAAAGAATCAAATTAAAAATTGTTTTGTTTGAATTAAACTTTATTATACTGTACTAATTTTGCATTTTATTTACAATTTCTGTTTCAAAATTGTTTGTAGTTTTTGACAAATACTTTTCTTATATATATATATATATTCTCGGTTTTAGAACGTTCTGCAACGTTGTCCGATACCCGCTTTCCATTCTCTCTTATCTTCCCATTGTCTAGTCTCTAGGTTTCTCTCGCTCATAGCTCTTGAAATTCCTTGCTCTCATTCTTTTTTTTGGTCTTCCTCTTCTGTTTTTTCCTAGCGGTCTCCATTCTAGGGCTAGGTTTGGTATTCTTGTTGACTGCATGCGCTGGACATGTCCATACCATATTAATTGTCAAGTTTGAATTTCTTTGATTATGTCTGCTTTGAGATCTATGTTTTTTCTTAGTTCATTGTTCATGATTTTATCTAATCTGGATACCCGTAGTAACCTTCTTATAACATCCATTTCCTTTGCCTTAAGTTTATTTTCCCACACTTTAGTTGTTTTCCACGTTTCGCATCCGTATAGTAGGTTGCTCTTAATCATCGTGTTGTATATATTTAGCTTTCTTTTTGTGTTAACATCTTTACTCCACAACAGTCTGTTTAGCGCGTTTATTAGCTTTTTTGCTTGTGCTATTTGTTGTGTTATTTCTCTGTCCGTTCTTGACTCGTGGAACCATGCGTTCAAATATTTATACTCGTTAACCAAGCCAATATGTCCGTGGTTCTCCAAGTCTAGGTTATTGCTTTCCCGCCAATGCATATATACTTGGTCTTTCCTATGTTCATGGTCATTCCTCATCTTTTGTATTTTTTTATGAGTTTACGGCTCATGTATTCCAGGTCCTCCTTATCCTGCGCTATTACGACCTGGTCGTCCGCAAATTACAACGTGTACAGCATCGTTTCATTGGATAGTAGAATTCCTATATTTCTACATTTCCTCTTCCATTGCTTCATTGCATGCTCAATGTATATGTTGAACAGTGTGGGAGATAGGCAGCATCCTTGGCGGAGTTCCATGCTGATATGGAAGTTTTCTGACAGTTTTCCGCCTATCTTTACCCTGCAAGTATAGGTGTTTTATTCCGTTTATAATTGTGGTGTTAATGGATGATTGGTGTAGAACGTCCCATAATTTGTTATGCGGTACGCTATCATATGCCTTGGCTAGATCCACAAATAGCAGATTTAATTTTTCGTATGTGTTAGTTTTCTTTTCTATGATTTATTTCAGGGCAAATAGGTTGTCGTTGCATGATCTTCTTGCCCGAAAACCTGACTGTTCTTCAGATATGTGTGGTTGCTCCTCTTCTATCAGGTCCCTTAGTATTCTGCCGTAGAGTCTGCTAAGGGTGCTGGTAACGGCTATGCCCCTGTATTTCAAACATTCTTTTTTTGATCTTTTCTTATAAATTGATGTTATATGCAACTCCTTAGCTTCTTCCGATATTGGTTCTCCGTTTACCCGTTTTGTGAACATTGTGGCTAGTTCGGTATACAGCTTTTCCGTCCCATTTTTTACAAGCTTGGCCTGCAGTCCTTCAGGCTGCTTTCATAACTCTCTCTTTTGATATGGTTATCGGTTCACTGTCGACACCTACTCTCCCCGGACATATTTTGTTTGAATTCTGTCCTTTCTTCTGTAAGAAGATTTTTGTAGTATTTTACCCATTCTTTCGTTGAGATAATTTGGATTAAAGTATGTCCGGTCTCGTTGTTTTGAGTGTTTTTACAAATTTCCAGGCCTCGTTGCTCTTACTACCTCCAATGTATGTATTTATTTTTCTGCACTTGTTGTCCCATAGCAGATTTTTGTTGTAGTTTTTACTTCTCTTCTTGATTTTTTGTAAATTTCTCTGTTTCTTGTTTCTTTGGTTGAGATCCACCGTAGATATTTATCTTTCTTGTTTTGTATTTTTGTTTCGATTTCTTTGGTCCATCACTGTTAATTACTTTTTTGCTTTTTTCTTTTCCCTACTGCCTCTGCCGTAGCTTCCTTTATGCATTGTATTATATCCCTCTCTTTGTTCCTGTCGGGCTTTGTATTTTCCAGCTTCTGATCCAGCCGTCTGTTATACAGATATTTTACACTATCTTGAGATAGGCTTCCAACGTTGTACACTTCTTGTTTTAACGTTTTAGTTGTATTTTTCACCGTTTTTGGATTTCTTTGGTGACCTTTGTTTGCTGGGAGATGTATTATTTTTTTTTTTACCAAATAGTGATCGGATCTACATGTCACTCTTCTGTGTACTGTTACATCGATTACGTTTAGGTTGGATGGTTGTCTTACAATGAGATAATCGATTATTGATCTAAGATTCCTAGTGTGTTGGACCCATGTGTACTTATGTATGTCTTGGTGCCTGTAGAATCTTTTCAGAATCCTTAAGTCGTATGCTTTGCAAAGGTCAATAGTTTTTTGTCCGTTGTCGTTAATAGTGTTTTTTCCAAATGGACCGATTATGTTGCTACTTTCCTGGAACCCTGTCATGCTATTGAGGTCTCCCAGTATGATTATTTCTCTAACTTGGCCCGTTTCCGAAATTAGTTGTTTGAGTGTGGTAAAGAATGCATCTTTTTCATTTACCAGGCTGTTGTTTGATGGTGAGTATACACTGAAAATTTTAATTTTATGTCCCAGTAAGTTCATATTGACTGATAAAATAAGATAAGATAAGATAAGAAATTTATTGATTCAGCACATTGTTTTTACAATATTAAACAGGTCAAAATATATGTACACTAAAAAAATGGATGTTTTCGTTGTGTGCTGTCCAGTTAGTTATTTTCTGTTTGAACTTTTTGCTGATTAAGATAGATACTCCTCTACTTGCTCTGGACTCCTATGGCACTCCGCTAAAAATGTGTACATAGTTATTTAAGTTTTCCACTCCGTTTCCTTTCTTCTTTGTCTCTGTGAGCGTTGCAATGTCGATGTTTAGGTGCTCCAGCTCTTTTTCTATTTTCTCCGTCTTGTCCCTGATTGACTGAACATTCCACATTCTAAAATTTATGTACCGTTTTTGTTGCTTAGGTTGTTTTCCTTTTGTTCTGTCTTTCATTCCGAGGCTAGTTGCGGGTTTTTTAGTATTTTACGTTTTTTTACGGATGTTGAGGAACCAGCCCAACGCTCCAACCCCCAACCTGGAGGGCCAGTTCAGTTTTTGTTTCACGGTGAGTATTTTATTTTCCCACTACCCTTTGGGAATTTCCCGACGAGCTTTCCCCAATTCCAATGGGGACGCACCCGATGGAGGTAACTGGCAAATTCGCATACGGGGATACTTTTCTTAAGATTTTAAAAATGTGTTTGTATTCTAAAAATTGGTTAAACATTAGCATGTATAACTATTTGCTTATTTCAAAAACAATTTCTACGTTTCACAAACCTAAATCTTAATAAATTTTTGCTTTTTTACAACATACACGTATACAATAATGCATAAAGAAAATAAAGTGACACTCGTATATTTTTTTGTTGTTGTTGTGGAGCTTAGTTGAATTGCTATAAATCTACTAGTTTGTAGTTGTAGTAGCAATAATATTGTTTTGCATGGTTCTCATAAAAATGTTAAGCTGACAACTGATTTATACAAAATATAAAAATTACAATCTCATATATACTAATGGATCCCAAGTAAAACACGCAGCTTCGGACATAAAAATACAATAAACCGCATCAATAGCAACAGCCGCTATCAAATTAGCGCTTCACAAACATCCTTGACCTTACTCTTGCAAATCAACAATTTCTAACTAAATACAAATGATTTAGAATGCAATAAACACCGTAAAAAGAGGGTAGAGAAAATAAAAACCTCAGCCAATTGACAATTGCCTTTTTACAAATCAACAAAACACCAAAAACTCTTCAATGCCAAAAGAAGTACAGTACCTAAGACTCACGATTGGGACCAAGCAAATTTTTTATATTTATTTGTATATTAAGACCATGCGGGTGCTTTTTGCAACTAAATCAATAGTGGGGTCAAATAAATCATCACATACGGAACGTTCTTATAGTGGGAAAATCATTATTAATAGCACAACAACCAATCTAGGTAAAGTACAAAAAAATGGCGAGCATAACCAAAAGGACCATTTGGTATATTAATTGGACTAAAGAGCACAATGACACTGGACCGGCAATATTAAAAGCAGGTGCCAAGAGACATTAATTACGTTACTCTCATGCAAACATGCCGCAGTTTTTCAAAAAGACATAGTTAGCATTGATTGGTGCGGTAACCAAAACTGCTTCAAAACTGGTAATGGGTTGCAAAACTAAAATCGTTTAAAAGGAGCCATCTTGCAAATAAAAATTCTACTTGAGACCAGGAAACAAATAATTATATTGACATATTAGTTATAGAATAAAATTATTTAGTATTGAAAAGTATATAAAAGACAACATTGGCATTATTAAAAAGATTGAAATTAAGGAAAAACTGTAATGCTAAATTAATTTAATGTAAAAACTTTATATAACGTATAAAGAAAAACAATTATTATTATTAAACTTGAAACAGAAATAAAAAACCTGTAGAAAAACTGTCGGAAAATAGATCATACAAGACTATTTCTAACAAAATTATTACATATTAATTAAATTAAAGGAATGTAGATGACTGAAACTGTAAGCAAAAAACAAGCAAAAGTTTACCAAAGAAAACCTCAAGATAATCCTTTAGCAAAAGTTTTTGAATTTTATTTAAGAAATAAAACTATTAGAGGAGTTTGTGTTTTCTTTGGAAATCCTACACGGTTTGTGTTTGTTAAAGTTATCTACATACTTTTAAACATAAAATAAAGAACGTGTTACATAAAAAGATGTAGAAAAATTCTTCTATTTTAAAGATCTACAAGTTGATTGCGACTTTAGTAGATTTTAAGAATTTGCCAATAAAAATATTGTACCAAATATTGGTAAGTGTATCAGAACATTGCACACCAGAGGTTAACCCGCAATGTACATTTCTAGCATTAGGGACAAAAAATACGCTAAAATATCTAAATTTAAATATGGGTCTTGCTGGCGCGTATACATTAGTTGAGAAAGCTTGTTTCAATATAAATACCCGATTTCACACAAATCTAACCTTTACATTTATAGCATTCTTTGTATTTTAGTCAAAATAGGAAAAAATTAATAAAGAATTTTGTTATTAATTTTAAATAATGTAAATTGTCGTTAGGTAGACTACAACAAGCAATAATACGTTCTAACACAAAAAACAAATATCAGCATTTTAATTGATAACTGGTTACAAAAGAATAGTTTTAGTTAACATACAAAACGTGATAGACAACAAACACTAAACTGGTAATTAAAGTTTACAACAAATTTGTTTGCTGTACAAAACCCTGTAACTTAAAAGCAATATTGAATAAGAGTTTGTAGATAAACGTGTTTAAGTTAATTTACAAATAACCTTTTCATGTAACTACAGTTTACTGTATGTTGAACTTTTAACTGTTATAAAAATAATCTTTTTTTACTATCAATAACTATTTAAAAAAAAAAACAAGGTATTGAGTTGCAGTATAATTGTTGCCATTTTGTCAAACGTTTGTATTTTTACAAAAATGTTTATTGATACATTTTTTTACTGTTAATAATAAGTTGTTGAGCTTGAATTTTAACTGCAAGAAATAGCATATCACAATATTTGTTAACAGACGATTTTGTGTTGACTACATATTTAAATAAACATTCTATTGTGTTCAAAACTTGGTGATGTTTTTCATAGATGCAGAAAACCCAAAATTGAGTGATTTCAATTTGATGGAAAAGATCTTACAATTATTTCACCGATGTCGTCGGCCATTTCTTGAACAAACAATCTTCTACAATTTGTCAATTTCAATGTGCCTGGTCTACTGCATGCTTCCGTCGAGTTTATTTTATCAAAATTCAAAATTCTTACATAGAACTGAATATTCGAGGTTTTATTGTATTTTATTTATTTTTATTTTTGTAAAAGTTTTATTGTTTGAGTAGTTTATGTATTAATATCATTACACAACTAACAATAACAATTGTTAACATATTTATATGATGATACACAATTTAATTAAGTATTTCATATATGTCGTAATTCATTGGCCCCATGAATTGTTATGTTAATTGTTAAGGTTATTCCTTCCTCTATGTTTAATGAGCTCGAATTAAATGAAGCGATTCGTTTGTTTATGATTGGTGGTGATACGATTTGAATATTGAGCACAGGTAGCATTGATCTCGAGCATATAAAGCTTCAATTAAGTCTGTATTTGTATCGTATATGTCCTGAATTAATAATAACATCAACCTTGAGATTTGCTTTATGTGTAAAAATAAGTATTGCAGGCATGCTTTGAAATATTGATGGCGTAAAAATGTCTTATCACGAGTGCAAGGCGAGAATAAATAAATTAATGCTATTAATATTGCGCATACAAAAAAAAACCTAATAATATCCTCCTTTCATATAGTTAAAAAAATTACCATACACTACATAATTTATATTCAAATTAACATTTTACTTCTATTTAATTAATATAATTTTGAATATATTTTTCATAATTTGTAATATATTGGCAAGTAATAAATTGTAGGTGAAGAAAAAAACAAGTCGTGACTGAGATTTTCATTTCGGCTGACCGCTGGATGTAAACGTATGTGAATTGCATCTGCCAAAATAAAGTATCAATCAGAATCCAATCCGGTTCACGGTTCCATGAAAACGTTTCATATAATAAATAAATATAAAAAAGTGCGTGCCAGTGAGTGAACAGTTCAAACAGTTCAAGTTATGAACCCGACGCACGCAACGGATTGAGTTGTCAGTTTGATAGATTTGACTACGACTAAACGATTTATCATTTGGTTTGTTATCTTTGCATGGCCCGTGGGCCGTGTGAAATAAATTTATTGGGTTAAATGTAATTACAAGAATCGCGTGATGATGGTGAACTGTTAGAGCTTACATGTTGGCTCTTGCTGCCACCCGGCGTGAGTGTCAATATCCACTATGTATGGACTGATTTATAACGAGATTTTATTAATTACTACTATCGACATATTTTAAAGTCTTGTAATTATGAAAAATTAACGGGCATATATTAAACGGTTTCTAATTATCACACTATGGGTTTACGTTAAATTCAAAATGTTTCTCACATTTTACCACATTTCACCGATATGTCACTGTCAATTAAAAAATCATGTTATGCTCTTTAGCTACTATATAATACTGTATACACATTTATTAATTTAACACTTTCGTATTACTAACTAGCTGTGAGCTGATTTGTTGTATAATATTAAAATTTCTGAATGTAAATTTTCGGTAGACATACAATTTAAACCATCAGTAAATAATAAACAAATAAATGTTATAGGAGTGTGTAAAAATTTATTACCATTTTTTCTATTTTTTTACTGAACGCGTTCAAGTATATAGTAAAATGAAAAACAATAACAATAAAAAAATTGTTTTATTATCTGGTAGATTCTATTATATCACAAAACATATAAAATGAGAGGAGACAAATATGCGATACACAAAATATCAATTCATCCTGGATAGTTCTGTACATCAGTGAAAAGTTAGATGATGCTATTTTGTATTTTTTTATCTGCACTGATATCCAGCTTTGCATTCTCTTCTTTTATCATTAGTGTGCTATGTATTTTGATTATTTGGTTTGCTCTCAGATACTTTGTTAGTTTTTTTAGGTCTTTGTTCACTTCTTCTTTATTGTCCCCTTCTCTTCATAAATAGTTTATGCAGTTTCATAAGTTATATACCTTTTGGAAGTTCTAAATTTGTAAGTTATACCTCCAGTGATAACCTTGTATTCTTATCCGGGATAAAGTTTTCTTATTCCAGGTATATTCTAATCATCTCAAAGATTGCGTTATCCGTCAACTTCGAGATAGCGTATCTACCATTTGGTATTTGGTTTGTTATTTCTGTTATTCTGCTTTCTTTTAACATTTATTTTCTTTTTTTCTTTATTTCTGCAATTTTGTTTGTTGTTATAGTCTCTGTAAATAAAAAAAAATAGATGTATATTCTGATTTTCCACAGCCAGTTTGAGCAATAAAATTTATGAATGATAACTAAAAGTTAGATTTATCATTCAACGGTAATACTAAAGCCATATGCCAATTAAACTGTTAAAACATAGATTGGGTTTTACAAAATATAAGTTTAACATCTAAAACAACTACGTTAGTATAATTAAGCCGGATTATTTTTCTACGCTTATTTAAACATATAATTTTTATTAAAATAAACTTGATTTGTAATTCGATAATATACAATTATAATATTATACCTAATTCTGTTACCACCTACTATTAAAAATTCTACCAAAGTTTGTTCTCTAGATCATAACAAGGCTGTTACAATCCACGACTCCCCTGCATACCAGATCAATCGCAATAATTGATATTCAGCACGACTTTATTACAACACTGGCGCTAGTCCGATCAAGTCATCGTTTGTCATTTGATAACACGCTGTTCTGATATTGAAACAAAAGGCTACTGAATTAATTTATGTTGGATCCGTCCGTCCGCCGATGCAAATTCATATTCCGCTTGCGAATCGTGTCTGCCATTTGCATTTCTATTGTGAGTTACAGTGTGTACTCTATTCATTATACAATTGTAATAGGAGTACACTAATTTAAAGAAGGACAATGGATGCTGTGCAGAGATTTTTCAAAATATGAACGGATTTATTGGTAGAGAAGATATATATTTCTATAAGGAAATTACTTCTCTTGAGACAAATATAGAAGTAGATTTTACTCTTTAAATAAATATACACAATACAAATTATTTTTAAATTTTTTATATGTAAAAATAGTTTTTTTTTTTAAATTTATATAACTTAAATAAAAAGAAATAATTTGAGTGTTGGTAGAATGAAAGTATTATAAATATGTTTATTACGAATAATTCAATATTTATGTTTACATATATAATCGCAAGAATTGAAACAAATATATTATTACTTTTTAAAATGTCATGTTTTCTAAAATGTCATATAACATTTTTTATATAGATTTTATTAGATAAAGCTATATTGCCTTGGTTGCGAATGTACACTGTTATTAATTTAAAACCCTTAAGCTTTTAGTTAAACTTGAACTTGCTTTATTTTATACAAAGTGTCAAACAACAAACGTACTACTTAATAACTTAATTGTTTTTCAATCAATTTGATTTTCCAGTAGCCAAAATTTATACCCACGACGCGTTTTGGAATTTGCAATACTACAACACAATACAATAGGTAGGGTGATTTATACCAGGAGGCAAAATTTTTTGGAAATAACAAAGTTCAAACTATTGAAAAATATAATATAATAAATAAAACAAAAAACTAATAGTAGGTCATATGAAAACTTCAATCTACATCACTTTAATTTACAACTCATGTTCGAAAAATTCACTGTCTTTCTCTTAATTTCTTTTCAATGTGAATTTCCTGCGCATAAACTAGTTGTTTTAAGTGGCCCCAGAAGTAAAAATCCGATAAATTTAGATTTGGCGACCTAGCAGGCCACAGAACCGAACCGCGCCGGCCCATACACCTTCCATTAAAATAGTTGTCTAGCCATTCTACAACAACAGTTGCAGCATGCGGTGACACACCATAGTTTTGATGCCACATTACGTTGCGCAATGCAAGTAGAAAATCTGCTAATAACTCTTGCAAGTGATTATCCAACAATTCCAAGTAGATCGCAGCGTTTAAACAATGCGGCATTTGTATTAGCAGTAAACGACAGTTAAAAAACTCACACTAGGAGTTAATAGAAAATCTGTGTTGAAAACGATGTCTTCTAAATGCGAGCGGATTCTCTACTGACCATACATGTTTATTGTGACAGTTATTATTTTTGACTCAGGTAAAAGTAACTTTGTTGAACCTCAAAATGAAAGGAAATAAGTTAGGATCTTGCCCGTGCTGTTTGAGAAGCTATTGCAGAATGCTAATTTTTGTATTTGATCATGTAATGATAATGGTAAGAATACAACACATTTTTTTTAATTTTCCTAACAAAGTTTTGAGAAATTTTCAGACGGTTTTTAGTACTAATACCCGGTTTGTCAAGCACGGCATCAATAAATTCTTCTTTATTTGCAGCGTTGTATTGTAGATTTACATCACATCATTTATTCGGAAATCTTTTTTGATATTTCCGACAAATTTTTAAAACATTGCCGTTTCAAAAACCGAAAACATAAAGTATGGCATATCTCTATTGCTAAACTGCATTCTTATTAAAATTTGTATTTTTTACTCTAACAGTTAAGAGCAATACACAAAGTACGTAACAACTGCAAGAAAAACAACTAGTAATTAAGTTCTTTTTTTAAATCAATGTTTGTGACTTACTACTGACATTATGGACAATTTCATGCTTTGATATCTCCAAAACAAAAGCCTATCAGAATAAAAGTTATTTTGTATTTTTGTTTAGAATTCAATCTTAAACTACACTAGTGTTTTAGTGTACCTAGCATCTCACTGGTTCAAGAAACAATTTACAAAAATTAAAATATCTATTATACATATTATGTCTAGAAATATGTGAAAATTGGTAACGCAATGCTTTCTCTAGATAATGGCATAGTTTTAATTTTAATAACTTAGAAAAGGGCTTAAACAAAAACTTAAGATGGCTTGCAGCATAAGATTTTTAAGAAACTAGTAAAACTTAATAAAATCTTATTTGGTGTCTACGACAGTCTTCAAACAAGTATACAGTATAGTATACCCATAGATATAGTGTCTTAACAACATGGTCTTAAATTATCTCACCGGATTAGTTTGGAAACATTTTTAGAATTTTTTTGTAATTTTGATTTAAAAAAACTTGTTTAAGCACAAAAACCTTATATACTTAATATTCCTAGAAATGTCTAATTTCAAAAGCAGTGCAAGACGAGTTTCTTTAAATTTTAAGTGCTGAATTTTAGCATGGCTTACTATGTTTGACAAACATAACTTTCTGAGAGTGAACATAAAATAATTCTGCAACAAAATGTTTAAAAACTTGTCTAATCTAAACAGTCTTTTAATAAGAACGCTCAATTTGTAAATAAATATATATAAAACAAATTGTGTGTGAAATATTCACTTATTTTTTTTTTATTTATAAGTATATTTTGTGAAATTAAATATGGAATATAACGTTGTTCAAATTTGGCATGTATTCTTCTTCTTGAAGTGCCGTATCCGCTTAGCGGACGTTGGCTATCATGTTAGCTATAATAATTCTGTTGACAGCGGCGCGAAAGAGTTCGGTTGATGTTTTTCCAAACCATTGTCTTAAGTTTTTTAACCACGATGTTCGTCTCCTTCCGGGCCCTCTTTTACTATTTATTTTACCCTGCATTATTAAATGCAGGGTACCGTATTTTTCGGGATGTTTCATGACGTGCCCGAAATATTGTAATTTTCTTATTTTGATGTTTGGGACTACTTCTAGATCTTTGTTCATCCTTCTCATCACGTCTTCATTACGTACGTGGTCCATCCAGCTGATTTTTAGCATACGCCTGTACACCCACATTTCGAATGCTTGTAGTTTTTTGAGTGCGGCTTTCGTGAGAGTCCAGGATTCAACCCCGTAAAGAAAAACCGAAAAGACATAACAACGCACCAACCGCATTCTGAGGCTCAGGTTTAAATCATGCCCGCACAGTATTCTCTTCATCTGATTGAACGCCGCTCTTGCTCTTTCTATGCGGCATCTGATTTCGAGAGTATGATCCCATTGTTCATCAAGCGTGTGCCCAAGGTAGGTGAATTTCTTAACGCGTTCCAGCTGTATTCCGTTGACTTGAATACCGGTATCGATTATTTGTTGTTTGCTGATAACCATGTACTTTGTCTTTTTTGTATTTAACGTTAAGCCGGAGAGTGAGCAAGTTTCAGTGACGCTATGGAGAAGTCGTATAAGTCTTTCGAGACTATCTGCTATTAGTACAGTATCATCCGCGTAACGTAGGTTGTTAAGTGTTACTCCATTAATTACTATTCCTTCTTGTGCCTGCTGAACTGCCTCATCGAATATTTTTTTGGAGTATAGATTAAAAATTAATGGTGACAGAGTGCATCCCTGTCTCACTCCTCTCCGGATTTCTATTTCTTCGGTTGAGCGTTCACCTACTCTGATAACTGCCTTTTGCTGCCAATATAGGTTGGCAATGATTCTTAGATCTTTGTCATCAATACCTGTTGTCTTTAAGACCTCAATCATCTTCTCATGTCGGACTCTATCGAACGCTTTTTCAAAGTCGATAAAACACAAAAATACGTCGCTATTGACGTCCCTACTTCTCTGTACCTACACTTCTATGCTAAATAGTGCTTCTCGAGTTCCCAGTCCTTTTCGGAACCCAAATTGTGTATCACCGACGTGGTCTTCTATCTTATGATATATTCGTTGATGAATGATGCTCAGAAATATCTTAAGGACATGGCTCATCAAACTTATTGTTCTGTGATCACTACAATTTTTTGCGTTGGTCTTCTTTGGAATTGTGATGAATGTCGACTGCAGCCAATCGTTCGGAATAATTCCAGTGTTATAGATTGCATTAAAGAGTTGCAACAGTAGTTTCTTTCCCTTTCCTTCTATTAGCTTTAACATCTCTGCTGGGATTTCATCTGGTCCGGTAGCTTTCCTATTCTTTGCATTCGTAATTGCTCTTTCTACTTCTTCAGTTGTTATAGAAGGACCAGTTACTGCATTTGTTACTTCGTGTTCTACATTTCTCTCATCGGTAAAAAGCTCTGTTACATATTCTTTCCACCTGATCAGTTTTTGGTCGATATCAAGGATTATGTTACCTTCGCGATCTGCTAGTCCACTGTTGGAGTTGCTGTTACGTTTGACACCAGCTAATTCTTTAACTTTTTTGTGCAAATGGAAGCTGTTATATTTTTTTTCAAGTTCTTTGATTTCCCTACATTCATTGCTGAACCATTCTGACTTAGCTCTCCTTATTTCCTTTCTGACCTCTTTGTTTATTTCCTTGTATGCCTTTTCATCTCTATTCTTGTATTTTCTTCTTGTCTCCATTAGGTTCAGAATCTCGGTTGTCATCCATTTCTTTTTATTTATGCTAAGTTTATCGTTTTTTAGCTTAGCTTTTCCTGCGTCCATCACCGTTGTTTTGAAATGGTTCCATGATGTCTCGATATCCAATGTCCCTGTACTATGTATCTCCAGTAGCTGACTTCCACTCCACTATTTCAGATATTTCCTGTGCAATGTGCACATCTTTTAGCTTTGTTAGGTCTAAATGTGTTGTGTGTTTTGGCATTCTTTAGTTTTTTAAATTTAATTAGCATATGCGCTACTAATAAGCTGTGGTCTGTAAATACATCAGCGCCTGGATAAGTCTTGACTGCTTTAATTGTATTCTTGTATCTAGAATTTATGGTAATATAGTCTATTTGGTTACGTACGATCTTTGTGGGTGTATGTACAGGGGATTGCCAAGTGTATAAGCGGCGTTTTGGAAGCTTATAGAAGGTGTTCATAATGGCTAATCCGTTTTCTCCACAGAAATGTACAAATCTATCGCCTCTTTCGTTTCTCTGCCTAAGTCCGTATTCTCCGACCGTTTCACCTTCTTTTCCAGATCCAACCTTCGCATTCAGATCTCCAAGTAAAATTGTGATTTCATTTCTCTTACTTATCTGCAGCACTTGATCTATTCCTTCGTAGAATTTTTCTAATTCTTCCTCATCACTATCTGAAGTTGGTGCGTAAACTTGAATAAAGTTTATATTGATTGGGTTTGCCTGAATCTGTAGCATAATAATCCTGTCTGAGAAAGGAACAACGTTTAAAACGGCCTTAGCAACGTCTTTGGTGATTATTATGGCAACACCATTTCTGTGATGTTTGCTATCTTCTCCTGAGTAATATACAAGGTGCTCTTCCACTTCGCATTGTCCCGATTTTTCCCACCGCATTTCACTTATACCAAGAATTGAGATATCTAGTCTTTCCATCTCATTGATAGTGTTGGGTATTTTTCCTGTCTGGTACATGCTTCTGACATTCCATGTACCGATTTTTGTAGGTATTGTTTTGTTTAATTTGAGAGTGGCTGTCCGGGAGATTCTTTGCACCCCTGTCCCATTTAAGGGACGCCCGTACTCGGGGCCGTTTGTGTTTGCAGCCATTATCATGATTATCCTGGGGAAGTGTTGTGTAGTGGTTTCCCGTTGCCTTCTACACCGCTGTACAAACGCCGTTTTCGTGGTTGCCACTGCGCCGTTTGCTGTCCAGATACCAACCATTCTGATCTCCATGATCTCAGCTTGATACCCGGTACTGGATTGCCAGCTGCCGCTTTCCAGTGAGAATACATTTCCTTTATTCTTGTTTGAATGGTTATACCGCCATGACTCGGTCGCCAGAGCTTCGTTCGTTATCTAGCAGCGGGCACCGCGTGCAGGAGAGGTTGACATTTGGGTCGGACTTACTTGATGGCATGTATTGCAGAGGTCCAATTTTAAATGATTTTGTCGCTTAAACCTTTCAGTTAGAATATCTGGATGGCATTTGTTATGTTAACTTTGAGGGCATCAATTATTTGTGGTTTATTTGCATAGACCTGCAATTTAAAATAACCCCAATTTTTTTGCAGCTTATTGTTTTTTACATGCTTAGTAAAAAAAACATTAAATTATTGTTTGAAGATATTTTTGATTATTATACTGGTTTTGGTGAGCTTTTGATGTCTATTTTTTTAATAGTTTTAGCATAAATGTCATTTTGATTGGTTTGTAAAATGTTGCTTGGTTGCTCTGCTTTGGCGTTGGGGTAAACACCACTTCAACTACCCTCCCGCTGCTTGTTATGTGTAAGTTGTTATTTTTTGTGTTGGCTTCTACAATTGGCCCTTGAGAATGACTAGCGGTTGGCAATAATTTGTCTTTGTCATTGTCACAAATGTTGTACCAGTTTGAAATAGGTAGGTTGTGGCGTTGCGGAATGTACACATTTCACAGCTATTTCTCCTTATATCCTTGGTTTTTGTCCTAATTTCTACACAGACATCTAACTCTTTTTTTTTCCATTCTTGCGTTATTCAGCCTAGTTATTTGCTTTTTTCCATTTTGGTTCATCTAAATCTTAAAGGCATTTATTAATAATTGTGGATTTGTTGATTTTGTTTTTAAATATTTTTTCTAACTTTTTCTTATCTTTATCCCACGTTTTGCACTCTACTGGCGTATGTTCTGCGTCGTCAGGCGAGTCTTCTTGACAGAATATACACCTTTCTTATTTTTCCATCTTATTTGTTTTTGAAAATACTTACCAAAAGCTCCATGTCCGGTGAGTAGTTGTATTGTATAGTAACAAGTCGCTAGTTTATTCTCTACCTATTTTTAAATTAGTTTAGTATTAGTTCACTTGTCTTTTTCTCTTTTCTCCTTTTTTTTCACTGGTTTTGTTATCTTTCCATAGTATTCTTTCTTGCTCTTTTCTTTGCTTTTGTTTACTAGTTCCTTCAATTACCAATTTTTTTATGTATAATTTTTCTTTTACTATCAAATCTGCGGGTGGTGTTACAGAAATTATTTTTACTGTTTTTTATAACACTGTCCTGTAAGCTCTGTAGATCTTTAACAAAGCTTGCTCTTGTGGCTTTTCTTTTTTTTTGTCTTTAAGGTATTACCTTATATTTCTGCGGCGTACAATAGTTTATTTCTAGCCACTATTGCTATTAACCTCCTTGCTCTTTCTCCTGGTTTTCCCTTGTTTAGCATAAGCCTAGTAAGCATTTCTTCAATTTTCTTTGTTTTTTACCGCTTCAATAACCTGTTTGTTCCATCCCTTTGCTTTAAGTGTAACTCCGAGATATTTAATTTTTTTCCATATGATTATTATTTGTTCCTTTACTTGTAGTTTTTTATTTCTCTATTAGTTTTTTTTTATCGATAGTCTTGATGCTTCAGTTTTTTGCGGAGCCAAATCTTACCTTTTATGTCTAATGCAGTTCTTTATCATATCTATTGCCAACTCCAACTTTTCCTTAAATACTTATGTCTATATTCCTACCTACCAGGGCCACGTCATCCGCAAATGCCGTTACTGTCACTTCTTCTGGCAGCCGCATTCTGAGTAGCTTATTATAGACTAGATTTCACAGTTTAAGTCCAAGTGCACAACCCTGCGGTACTTCTCTGGTCAGTCTAAATTTTCAGATTTTAGTCAGTACATTTCTTCTTTGAAGATAACTCCATATTATCTTGATAAATTTATTTGTTAGTTTTTTTTGCTGTTTCTATAATTGCTTCTTATAGTATGCTATTGAAAGCATTTTAGAACTATTATGACACAATTTTGTCTTTTTTTTGTATGGTTTACTGTTTGCTTCTTTTGCAATGTCCTACACCTTTTTAATATCTTCTAGAGTTGATCTTCATTGTGTAAATCCATAATGCTCTTGTTTCCATCCTTTTTTTTCTTCTATTTCTTGTTCAATTTTTCTCACAATAACTATTTCCATAATTTTTGCTAATGTGTTGATCAGACATATTGATCTATATGCCTTTGATTTGCCCGCATTTTTTTTTAATTAACATTAGGTTTGCTTCTTTCTAGCAGACTAGAAATGTTTCTTCTTCCAAACCTTTGTTTATTATTTTGGTTTTGTCAGCTATTTCTGTTGGTTCTTCTACAATTCCTTTAGTGGGAAACAATTTTTCAATTATTACTTCTTTACTCTCTTCTTTCTTTAAGCAAACTGTCTTCATGATTCCTTATTTATTTATTACTATTTTGTATGGTTTTCCCTAAGGATTCTCATCTATAGATTCTAAAAATTTTTTCCAGCATCTTTTCTTACTGGCCTTAATTGCTTTATCAGAATTTTCTTGCTTTTTGTTCTGTTTTTTGACTTACCTTGCTGTTTGCATTGCTTTTTTTGTTTTTGTTGACCTCTCTACCAGTTCGGTCTTCTTTTTCTTCTTCTTTTTACTTGGAGAATAATTTTTCTGCTGCATTTCTTAATTGTTCCTCTATGTTTTCCTATCTTTTTCATCTTTTTTTTATGTTTATGTTTTTTGTCACTTCCTTTGTTTTTATAGCTTTTTTATTATTTTTCTGTCCATCCTTCTTGTGTAAGTAGCTAGTTTTGAATAAGTAACATAAGTCTTTTCAGAACAAGGATTAAAGGTTCCTTTAGACCAATATTTCGTAGTTTCATTCTTTTGCCAGAAGGATTCAATATTTTTAAGACAAACTAGTACGCCGTCACATTATATCTTTCAAAAAATTTATATAGAATTGTTTTATAGTATAAAGCTCGTTTTATATAAAACTTAGTTTCTCTTGGCTATGCTTAACAATTGCATAGTGATTGCTCTTATTTTGAAAATTTGCCAAATAATCTTGTTTGTAGTATGTTTGAGCTTAAGACGTGACAAGCTTTTTCTGTTTCATAATAGCATAAGTTAAGTGCATATTTTGCTATAATGCATATACAAGAATTTTCTTTGCGCAACCCACGTTGGAATTTGCTCTTTAAAATTTTTATCATCTCCCAGGTGCTTTTTCCAAAAATAAGACATGTTGGGTTTTTTTAGAATCAATTTAAAACTTTAAACTTTTGGTGCTTATGCAGTATTAATAATAATAATAATATTTTATTAGTATCACAGCCATATTACTTATGGATATACACGTCAATAAATATAACATTACAAATAGCGGAAAAATACAGATATATAAAAAGAAAACAAACAAAAAATGACACTCATACAACCAGTTTACAACAAATTTTTATTAAAAAACATATTAATATTTTAACAACCTTTACAACATAGTAGGAATTAAAGTTGTTTTTTTTTGTGTTTGTTATAGTTTAATACTTTTAAACATGCCGGGGCTGGGGGATGATTAAACATTTTAACTCTTGCATAATTAATTGATTTTTCATATTTTGCTGTGCGATGTTTTTCAAGCACATATAAACTATTATGTCTTGTATTGTGATTATAAATATCACTATTCTTAATATAAGATACTTCCTTTTTTTAATAGTTAGTATTGTTTTAAGTATATTTTGATTAAAAAATGTTTCTCTACAAGAATTGCTATACTGAATATTAAAAAATAACCTTATTATTTTTTTTTTATAATAAATATACAGTTAGCTCCTAAAGCATTGCCTCAAAGAGAAACATGGTACGATAAATGGCTATACACAAAACAATAATACATGGATAGCAGATCATTTTGATTAATTGTTTTTTGAGTTTAGTAATGGCATAATATGCTCTGTTAAGCAGTTTTGCAACATAATCATTATGCACATCCCATTTTAAAAAGTTGTCCATATTTAGACCAAGAAATTTAACATTGTTTTGACATTTAATCCAGTTTACCACAAATTCCTCACATTTGTTTCAACTGTACCAAATACAGATAGTTTTAGTAATAATAATAATAATAATAATCTTTATTTAGTTTTGAAGATACATACATACATAAGATAACATAACATATATTTCAAAAACTACGTCAATACGTTAGTTGCATTGAGAATTATATTATTGCTGTAAAACCAGTTTTTGACATTGTTCAATGTTTTATTAATTTTTATTTTAATCTTATCTAAAGTTTTTGCATATAGAATTACAGAAATATCATAAACATAAAGAATTAAAAATCACTTTTAACACTATTAGCTATATTATTAATATAGAGAATAAAAAGCAATGGGCCCAAAATTGAACCCTGTGGAACACCAAACAGAATATCATGAAAAGAAGAGACCGTATTGTCAATTTTAACACAATTTTTTCTGTAGCTCATATAACTTGCAATCAGTTTTAGAACATTACTTCTAAAACACATCCTCTAAAAGTAATTTTACATCAAGACAATCAAATGCATGTGACAGGTCAAAGTATTAACCTGCTTTGTACTTTTAGCTTATTTAATTATCAAGCTGCGCAGTTCCAGTTGTAGTCCCGATACATATGTCAAGACCGTTCTTGATCTTTTAATTCCTGCAAACAAATTATCTGAAGTTATTTGCCCTAAAAAAGGTTTTTTTTAAGCAATTTGTTTTTGCAAAGTTATCTCTTGGTTGGCTCGTCTGCACATAGCATATTCAAAAATTGACCTTAGTGAGTGCTTTTTAGAAAACAAAGATGGGTAATTTAATGGATTACGCTTTTTCAGCATTGAAGAAGTTATTGCTGATGCAATTTTCTTATTGGTATCCTTAACCCTTTTAAAAGTGTGTGCTACCCTCTTGAGATATTATGTCAATATTAACTAACAATTGAAAAAAAATAACCCTGTTATGGATTTTGGCAGAATTTAAGAATAATGAGCAGTGAATGGTTTGAAAAATTGATGGTGTTGGTCTGCGTGTCCCCTATCCGCCATCTAGTGACGTCCATTAAAGGAATTACAACCATCTCTTACCATAACTTATAGAGTTTATGTATATTTCTAATAGTGGAAACAAGTTTTTTTTCTTGTTTTTTAAAAATGCTATTATTTTATTTAAAAGATTTCAATATTCACAGTGTTACTTTACAAACAATTCAAGTTGTCATACAAAAATGTTAAAAGCAAATGCTAATAATCTTGAGTTGATGAATCAATACTTTTCAAATGCACTTTTTTTAATTGACGGTATAAAAGCTTATCATATGCTAATCAAACTAATAAAAAATCAACTTGGTTGAATTTTATAATTATTTTACGAAGCATTATTTTATTTATAAGGGGTTTTAAACTTTCTTTACATATTCATACTGTTTACGGATAAGTGTAACAAGTGGAAATATATGTAGTATGTAGAATTCTAAAATTTGTAAACAATTTTTTTAAAAATACAATACAAAAATTAAATTGTCAAATTTTGTGCACATATTTTAATAATAAATATTAACTTATGAAGTCATTCTAGTAAATAATTCTAATATTGGTCAAAATAATTCAAATATTTACATCATAATTTAAATTTTATAAGTAATAATTAAATGAATAATTCATACCAATTCAATTTCTAGTTATTGAAAAATCTATTCAATTAATTCTAAGACTAACATAGAGAATATTAATTTCAATAAAACCATATGATTTACACTTCCTTCGAATTTTATTTTTTTCAATTAGTATTCTGAAAAGAGACTCGAAATACATGAGTGCAAGAGCTTTTGCCAGTACACCCTCACCACCCACAATATGTGTAGGACAAAACGAGAAATAAATGAGCAAATATCAAGGAGTGTGCATAAAAATGCAACCACCTAGTGTGATTATGCCCATAATGGTGTGAATCTGTAATAAGTGTGAATGTGAAACACGTTATAAAACCATACTGTCGCACTTGCAATATTTAATGTCTAATCGTTAATTAATATAACATTTACCAAATGGAAAAGAAATAAATAATGGGCTCGTTAAACAATTAAACGTTTGTACAGACACCGCCCACGCGTTAATTTATTATCTCCTTATTTATAAATTAGTGTATTTTTATAGATAATTCATTAAAAATGGACATGCATGAGTGAATCCATATATCAATATCATAGCAGTCGATCTTCCAAGGATCGTGAGTGTTACACTTTCATAATTACAGAGTTCTGGCATATGTAATATAACAAATATAGATTAGATTTATGGTACTGGCCGGTGAAAGGCTGATGAGATTAGGATGCGTCACTCTGGACTATAATTGATAAAAAATGATTACGCAACATTGATATATTTGCCAAATTAATGAATAATTGAATGTAATTACGGCTAGAACAGTATCAATTCTATTTGTAATAATACTTTCTATAACCTCAAAATAAAAAAAATAATCTCGTGTGAGGGCGAATCGACAATTTCATACATATTAAAAGCACTTTAATAGCTTGTACTTCTTAAAATAAACGTGTACTGTACTAATTCCCAGGACATATAAAACGTATGTAGTTTTATGTCTATAATTTTATTACTTATTTATAGTTTGTTATTAATGATAATTACAATAATTAAATTATAGATATGCATTTATTTTTTAATGCTGCATATAATATATTTAACCAATATATAGTCTCGTTCGATTCCATATATATTCTAGAAGCGAATATCGTGAAAGGAGACGTAATAATTACTATTTTCCAATAACTATAAATTACCTTGCACTAATGCTGAACGACTCATGGGTGGGCAATGTTGTTCTCCAATTCCCCATGAGCTTATCTCCGTATCTCGGCCAGCCCCCTGTTTGTTTAATTCCTCAGTGCATGATGTATTACATGTTAAGATAAGTTTCATATTTGTTCCAGGAAGAAAAACTTAATCGAACAATGTTCTCATGATTTATATTGTTAAGGTGTACACGCAGGCGAATTTTTTAGTTACACATTGTACATATCAATATTTCACAATAAGTACACCTCTTTTATGTTTGTTAAATTTAATCCATTTAATGCGGTCATTGCGTAATTGCTTCTTTCTATAATGCACTTTTATTTCACAATGTAAATAGCTATCACTACCAACATGTCAGGGATATATCTTCATTTCAATGTTTAATTTATAATAACAAAGCTCATATGAGAATTATAATTTTATTTGTATAAGAATTTGAAATATTGCACTTAAATAAATTTAAAAATATATATATTTATAGCATGCACAGGGCAACAGCACGGTTTTGAGTAGAGCTTGCAAGACTTAAGTGCTTGATAATTTTGGCAACCAACTAAACTATAGTGAAATACTACAAAAAGTCAACATTCTTGTTTTTGATTCCATATATTTTCATTTTAATAATTATTAGCTGCAGCAGTTTGTAACTTTGTTGATTTTTTGAAAATATTTTGTTTAGCACAATAAAAATAACTTAATTAAAAACCAACTACCCTTCTCAAAAACTTTTTTATCCACAAATCAGTTGTTGTATTATTTATTTTCTTTTTTTCTGTGGTTAGTCGATTCTCTTAGTGATTTTAAATATTCTATATACTCTTATTCTTATACTATATACTCCATTTTTGCATTCTTTTAATGCTTGTTTTTTAATTTTTGCATGTATATTTACTTGGCTACATGGCTATTTGTGCTCAACTTAGCAAGTTTTTGTGCATAAGCTTCGTATCTACAAATTAATAACGTATTGTGTAAGAAATTGCGTATTGCGCCCTAATTTAAATATGGCTTGCAGGTAGAAAACACCTTTTTATTGCAATATATTGTGCAAGAGTTTTTATTGCTGACAGAAAAGTCGCTTAAGATGCAGCAATTTGTTTAAAAATTGCTGCAATGTCAGAATTTACGCATGAACCAGAAGACAAAAGGATTTTACTGTGCCCGCAGTTTTTTTACGGATAGGCAGCTTGCAAATGAAGCCGCATACAGACTGTTTGCAGGGCACATGTGACGTGTTCATGTCTTCACTGCATTTTGCTGAATAGTGCGCATTTTACACATGTGGGGTCTCCAAAGCACTTTAATGCCGTGTGTCCAAAGCACTGGTTTTTGTGATGATCTTAGGACCCGGATTGAATCTTCTAATTACTAGAATCTTGGCTAAAAGTGAAAAACTCCGCGGCAGTGCGGTTGAGGTTTTTGACAGTTTGTGTGAGCGTTTCTTCCACTGCCGGGATTGGTCCGTTGAATTTAACCAGAACATTCAAATTGTCCATCTTGGAGGCTGTTGGTTATCTGAAATAAAGTATCGTTAATTAATTGTGATAAATTACAAATAATTAGCAAATGCGTTAGCGTGAGTAATAATTGCAACAATATTGCATATTTGATATATTTGGTCGCTGTTGCCTAAACTCTTGTAATATAGACAGGTTGGCGTCTGGCAGTTGTATGTGTGTTACAAGACACTTTAACTTGAAGTGAAACATTTCTGCTGTTCTATTTTAATTAAATGTTTCTTTAGTTTTACTCTCTACGTTTTATTTAATAACCTTTCTTTTACGTTCAATCTGTTTGTTGCAGTGTACTAAAGTTTAATATAAGGAAAGGTATTGTGGTTATTGCATTTGCCAATGAGCTGGCAGTAGTAATCTTTCTGTAAGTGCAAAAAATATTTAAAGATGCTTGCAGAATGGGCGCTCAAAAAAATCGGATAATAGATAATTTAGTTGGCGAATATGTTTTAAGAGTGGGCGGCGTAAACATAGATAGCCAAAGAGCCACCAAATACTTTGGAATGACGTTAAGCCATACTTAAATATGTGGGAATACATGGCAAGAACAGAGGTATGTGTGGTATGATTGAGTAGCCAACAAAAACTTTAGAGCAATGATGGAAAATCTATAAATAAAAGCGGCAATTAAAGTAGCTAGCGTTTACCAAACCGTCTTAACATTATGCTCCAGGACAAGAAAAGGAGGAAAAACCAAGGTTAGGCAGAAATCAAAAAACTTAAATGCCACTACAGCCGCGTGGACCAGGACCTTAATCAAGAAGGCCATGCCATGGGTCACCAAGAAAAAGAGGAAGGTATTTTCTGACGGAGCACCTGACAGAACACAAGAGCTTTGGAAACTACTTTAAGCGTATAAACATCAGAACTCACAACAATTGTACCTACTGCGGAGAACCAGACACCCTTCAACACACAATCTAAAAATGCAAGAGATGGGTTACAATAAGACAAAATTTAAAGGAGAGATAAATATGCTAAGTGTTAACAACATTATTGACAGGATTTGACAGGATGTTAAGCCACAAAAACGCAAAAAACTTTATCTATTTAGTCATACTAGATGCAGCTTAGGTTAGGGACGGATAAAGTAATGTCGATAGTTAAATTCCATTCTTTCTAACCATGTACAAGAGGTGGGTTTAGCCAGTAGACACCCAGCACCACTATGTGCAACAAGTGGTTAGTTGAAGATTTTTGTCTTTCAAAAAAAAAACACAAAAATCTGTTTGTACATACATTTTTATCAACCAAGTGATATTGTTGGGTGTAAGAGGTGATGGTTAAAAACTAGACAACCTAAATGACAACCTCACCTGCATACCCTGCTAAAAAACCAACAAGGCTCTGTCGTTCAAACGTTGGCCGGAATAAGCAGTCACCTCTTGCTGGCCAACAGCCACGGGTGGAGGAGCTGGCAAGAGTAAGAACACTCTCTTGTCTCTGGGATTACAAATAATCCCAAAAAGCGGATGAATCAACATTGATCAACGGCATGCGGATGCAGAAGACAACGAAAAACCACTGCATTAAAAATGCGTTCAGATATCCCCGGGAAAATCATCATTTTGGTAATATTCAATTCTAAATTATCCAGAGCTTTAAATCTCCGGGGAAAAAAACAAGAATAACCCAAAAATTAGATTAGCAGGACGGAATGTGAAAAATGGTCAAAAAACCAAGAAGTTGAAAATAGCAACATGGAAGCAGGCAAAGCACACAACGTTATCAAAGAGATGCAGAAGCTCAACATTAGTATATAGGAATTAGTGAAATGCGCTGGCCAATTTCAGGCAAATGCAAAATTGACGGGTATCACATTTACTACGCAGGAAATAATGATGCGCATCACAGAAAAGGTGTTGCGCTAATGGTTAACAACAAAATCCAAAAATCGATCCTCAGTTATATGTCAGTGTCAGATTGGGTAATTGTTCTTCAACTAGCAGTCCAACCCGTCAACTTGACGATTGTTCAGGCATACGCGAAAACTTGTGACTGTAACGAAGAAGATGTTAATTATTCTACAACCAACTATCTATTGCACTCAAAGCATGTAAAACCTCAAATTTAACTATATTGTTAGGAGACTTTAACGCCGAAGTCGGAAGGAGTGAGTGCAATAAGTTCTATAACTAGAGATTCCAAGACAGCGTTTTGCCGTACAATATCAGTATCTTTGTTCTTGTCGCACAACACTATACCTTCTTTCTCTCTCAACTAATAATTGAACGGCTATAGTTGTAGGTGATAGAGAAACTTTATGGTGCGACAAAGACAAAGATACCGAGAGTGTACGCTGCTTATACATAGATTAAACTGCAGCTTGGAATCTCTAGTTATAGAACTCTTTAAGTGAGTGCGAGCGGACGGTTGGTAGGTATGGAGTAGGACGCAAAATAAACGCGGCGACCGCTTGATAGACTTTTACGTGGAAAATAGTTTTGTCATCACCAAGATCTTCTTACAACTGCCAACAAAAAGATTGTATACATGATAATGTAATGCTGATACCGTGGACAGGATAGCGAGAAATCAGATCAACTACATCATGATCAAAGATTGGTTCAAAAATAGCATACGCGCAGACAAAACGTAGTCAGAAACTGACCTTAACTCCAATCACAACCCCTTTAGTAGTTACATTACACTTTTAGCCTAAGAGACAAACACCTAAATCAACAGCATTGCGGATGGACATGACTCAATACTTCTAAAATCCGAGAAAAAATTGGTTTAAAGATCAACGCAACTATTCAATCACTGAACTTCAAGAACAGGCCGGACACTGAGGAAGCATGGATTAGAGTGAAAACATCTATCGTGAGTATTAGCAGAACAGAACTCTAGCAGTCGAGAAAGGGCTCGACAAAAGCTTGAAAAACAAACAACATCTTAGATTTGATGGAATTATGTTGGAATCTGAAGAATAATAAACTCAAATATTTAGACCTTAACAAACGAATTAAAAAAGGCAAGATATAGCTGGTTTTTTTAAAAATGTGACAAAATGGAAAGTTTAGGTGCAAAACACGACATTTTCAATCTACACAATAAAATCAAAGATGCCGCTGGAATTAGAAAACGTAATCGGAACGCGGCATTTTTACTAAACAGGGATGAAACATTATCTTAGACCTGAACAAAAAACTGGAAGAATAGAAGAAGTATGTAGAAAAACTTTTTGCTAGCGACCGTCAGCAGGTAAACATTTGCGACAACTTCTGTGAGCGGCCCAAAATAACACACGCGGAGGTGATTCACGCAATCAGGGCAGCTAAAACTGAAAAAACCGCCGGACCAGACTACGTCTATTCGGAAGTACTCAAGCTTTTCAACGACCAATCTACGGAGAAATTGGTCAGCCTCTTCCACGTTTCTGGAAAAATACCAAGTGAATGGCTAGAGTCTGTCTTAGTCACTCTATCTACTATGATTAGCATAATGAGCCATATGCTAAAGATGTTTTTCAAAATAATACATAGTCGATTATATCGATTTATTTGAAACGGGCTTGGAACCAGAGACGCATTATTTGGCATACAGGTCCTAATACAGATATGCCGCGACATGTCCACCGATGTATACGCGTGTTTTATTAATTACCAGAAAGCTTTGACCGTGTTGACCACGGGAAACTTATCAACCTCTTTCAGAATATGAATTTGATGGCAGAGATGCCCGAATTAAAAAAAAATGTATTATAACCAAATTGCTGAAGTCAAAGTTGAAGACATGACTACCAAGTATGTTTCCCTTCAGCAAAATGTGAGGCAATGCTGTGTCCTTTCTCTACTGCTCTTTAGCATATACTCTTAGCAAATTTTTGCCAAAGCATTAAACAAAGCATTGGAAGAAATTGTTGTCAACGAAGAAGTAACAAACAACCTGCGTTATGCGGACGATACTGTTCTACTGGCAGGAAGTGCTGTGACTTGCAGGCGTTACTGGATTGAGTTAAATATTAGCAAAATCAAAGCTATGTTTATTAGCAAGGATGGTGAGTTTCCAGCAAATCTGAGTACAGGCAATTAACAGATTTAGCAAGTCTCCAGTTTCAGATATCTGGGATGCTTATTTAGCAGTAAGTGGGATAGCATGCAGAAAATAAGGTCCAGCATCGAGCATGCTATAGCAACATTTAGCAACATGAAGAAGGTGCTTACATTTCGTGACTTGTCAATACCGCTACGTATTCGTTAACTACGGTGCTACGTCTTTTTAATTCTGTACTACGGAATGGAAGGGGATTTTAACAAAGGTAATGTGTAGCCGACTTGAAGCGTTTGAAATGTGGTGTTACCGTCGCCTGTTTAAATCATTAAACATCATGGGTAGACAGAGTCCGAAACACCAAGGTGCTTCCCTGTCTTCAGAAGCAACCAGAGATTGTGTTTACCATCAAGAAACGCAAGCTTTAATATTTTGAACATGTTATGAGAAGTGAAAATTACCGTATCTTGCAGAACATCATGCAACGCAAAAATTCAAGGCAGGCGACGTTCAGGAAGAAGACGCGCGTCCTGGCTGATAAACCTGGGAGAGTGGTATGATGTCAGTTTACCAAAAAAAATAAAAATCACAATGATGATTGCTGACGTCTTAAAAAGACATGGCACATAAAGAAGAAAAATATATATTGTTCAACTGACAAAAGGATTCTGCCAGCAAGCTAATATTAATTGTAAAATATATAAAGAAGTTCTGATATACACGAAATTGTATAATAGTAATTATAATTTATGCAAAAAATTTATTCTTCTTTAAATTTTCAAATTTCTTTTTTAATTCTTTTTCATGTCATTACCATCAGCTAAATATCCCGAAATAATTAGTTTATTATTTTTTCATTCTCAGAATGCTATTAACCATAGCCATTAAATAGTCATTAAGTCAGTTAGTATAAATAGTCAATACACCCTTTAAAATATTCACTTTGAATTGTGGTGGTGAACGATGTTGACAAAGTAAGTTACAAATCAATCATTAAGTTTAAATAAATAAAGACATACTGATGAGAGGTAAACCTCGAGACGCGTCTATGGATGTTTTTAGTTTAGGATAATTTTTTCATATATTACAGTTAAAATTTTACGCCAAAGACAGTAGACTGTTCAGCTGTTCTGTACAAAAAACAAACTTTTGTAAGGTATTCAAAATAAACAATACGTATTGTGAGTAGAATTGCTGAGGATTGAAGTTTTAATGTTGGAATGTAAATTTCATTAAGTGTTTTGGAATCTATGTTATGTCATCAATGGTTGAATGTTTGTGTAATGGTTGTAATGTTGAAATTTAAGTAATGTTGCTAGAAATTGTTCTGCGCCTAACTGGTTTTTATTGGTACATCTCCAAGGGTTTCATCTTAATTATCCTTAAATAGTTCACCTATATACCTATCCCACTTATGTTTTATCTCCTCTCTTTTGAGCATTGTATTCCAATGCAAATTTATCATAGTATAAGATATTTGTTTCCGCTGAGTACTACATTAGTTGTGTATTTGTTGGAATTTCTTAATTTCTTTACATCTTGCTAACATCTATTTCTTTTTTGCTTGTTTTATTTTTTGCGTATGAGCTTGTGTATTCTTTTATACTTAATTTGGTCTCTGTTCTGTTATGCTCTGCGCTTTTTTATTAAGTCTGTTATTTTATTTTTATTCAGGTCTGCTTTTTAGCTCAAGTGTTACCTTCAATACTTGTTTTTGTTTGTGCCATTGCTGTTTTTATTGCTTCCTATTTTTGCTTTAAATATGTTCGTTATGGTAAGTTCTGTTTATTGTCTGTGTAGGTTTTTTAGTAGTTGGCAATAAAATGTTGTTTTTTGAAGTTAACGTTTTATTTTCTTTGGTTTGGTGTTGAGATTGGCGCATAGTAAGTTGTGGTCTAAAGCTTGTCAGCTCTTGGGTACGTTTTCTTAGTTATGATAAAGATCTTAAACCGGCTGTTAATCAGGAGTCTATCTGGTTTTGAACTATGTTCCTCTGATGGTCTGATGGTAACTTCTATGTGTAGAATCGTCGTTTTGGTAATTTGTACCATGTGATGCTAATGATAACAGACTAGTCGCTTACCTCTATTATTTCTTTTGTCCGTGATAACCAATAACTCTGGAAGGTATATCGATGACTACTTTGGCGTTTAGATCAGCCATTATTATGTTCATTTTGTGATTTTCCTGTTTCTTAGTGTATTATATGGCATTTTTAATTTGGCCATTTAAATGGTTTAAATAAATGATATATAATACTACATATTAATTAATATTATATTTAAGCTTTGAGTTGATGTAAATATTGGTTCAAAAAAACTGTGATAAAGTTTTGACATAAACACTGTATTTAAAAAACATCGTTATTGTGGTAAATTAATATTGACTATATTATGTTATTTTATTATAAATAGTTATATATGTATATGGTTGTTTAGATATATAATTATGACCATAATAATAATAAACTATATACATACAAAACATCTACAATATTTCTCTGAAACATTGTTGTAAATGTGCAAAGTAGTTATAAAAATAATTGAATATGCATGTTTGTTAATTCTCACGGTATTTATCTGTTTTATGTTTTATCACTGAGAAAGCACCATATACATTCGCTAACAGACCTAACATTTCATCAATTTGTGAACATTTATAGCACTTTAAACTAGCATAATTTGATTTATTGCAGTTGGTATTTGGTAATAAAAAAACAACTAATCAGTACGTATTAGATATAAGCAATATTCACATTCAGATAAGATATAATTTCAATATAAACTTTCCACATAATTTTGTGAAATGTATCGTTTGACTCGATTTGATTATGTATAAAAGGTACGGGAAGCGAATATGTTATAAATAAGTATGTGAAGACAAACTCACGTTTATCTATTTAAAAAGGTTGCCAACATGACAGGTATAAATCAACTAATCTCGTGCGATGGGTCATGTGGAAGCATCCAAAGTATGGCCTGGTTTGGTGTGGGAATGCTAAAATTGAATTTACTCGTTAGTGATTTAGATGAAGTCTTGCCAAGCGACCAAGCTATAAATCAGAACCGCGTGAGTTTGCGCCAGAAACAATATAATAATTAATAACATCCTACGAGCGCATTAGGATCGAAAAATAAACATTAGATAATCTGTAATTATATAGGAACCTGTGTTATCATCCCATCTGTGCGCATGCAATATGCATACAGCATACTCCATTGCAGCCCATTTCTTGTTTTCTTAACTTTGAAACTATAGATCATAATTAAATTAATGTAATTGCCCTTACATAAACAATACCTTCGAGCTATATTTATTATACATACAAAGTATATGTAGGGTGGTTACAGATCATTAAATATAATTTAATTACAACTTGTTCTAAAAACAATAATTAATACCACACCCAGTTCATTAAAATTGGACCATAAAATATATGAATATTATTATTACCTCATGTGGAAACACAAAGAATTATAATCTAAATAAATCTCGACAACAAAATCCGTTGATTTATATCGCAGTCTGGTATTGTTGAAATTAACATGTTCTATATTTCCATGTGGGATGAAAAATATTATGTGCGAGATTTTCGTGTTTGCTGTAGAAAAAATGAGTATACATTAAACATAATTATTCGCAATTTATATCGAGTGAATATAAGAAGTTATCATTAAATTCACTTAAATGTACAGAAAGTTTCTTCACTTAAACATATCATTTAGAAGCCAACATTCAAATAGACATAGATTACCTTCAAATTTCGAAATAAGTGAGCGAATCTTTTGCTATTTGTGTTAATTTAGACGTTAAGCAAAAACGAACAGTAACGCATCACGAAGCTTTAACGCAACCGCATAATAAATGG
Source organism: Tachinus rufipes (assembly GCA_963932245.1). Classification (NCBI taxonomy): domain Eukaryota; kingdom Metazoa; phylum Arthropoda; class Insecta; order Coleoptera; family Staphylinidae; genus Tachinus; species Tachinus rufipes. Next base: position 36,222,971 of record OZ010742.1, on the reverse strand, counting down.
CGTAAATGCGGCCTAATTGTTACTTGCAGTTCTTTAGTCTAAAATGAATAATGAGCAATTGATTAATGATGAGCACTCCGAAGATACGACTTAACTATTATTATACTTTATTAAAAACAATATGTTTACGTGTGGTGCACCCATTTACTACTCAACTCTTGCCTCATTATTATAATTAAATACCCCAACCATTCTTTTGCAATTTATATGTAGTCAAGTTAAAAAACCACCACTGTTTTATTATTTTATATTGATTATGCACTTTACATTCGAATTTCAATATAATCATTATCAAATTACATAATATTAAATTTCAGTCGTGCCCTTATTATTCATAATTCACTTGTTAGGATAAAATAATAATAATTAACTTGTGTGTTGTTACGGTGTACTAGAGGAAAATTGATTGTTATGTGTTATTAATTCTGACATTATTGAATTGTCTTAATTTTTAGGAATGTCCGCATTATTTTACAATTTCATTAGTTTTAACTATGCACAGTTTCCTAGTATTGTACTATCTCGGTTGATTGGTTATAAAATTACAATACTATAGAATAGATAAAGACTATAAAATGTATTTATTATTTTTTTAGTTACTTACTACTATTTTTTTATTATGCTTTTTAACTACATTAACTCAAATAAATAAGATTTTAGAGCCCATTAGCAATTGTTAATTTTAATTGATTTAAGTAATTGATAAATTTAAAAATGAAATGATTATAAAATAAAACTTAAATTTATATATATTTTGTTTTGTTTTGAACAATGTTTAATCTTTAAATCACGTTTTTGGTTTTGAGTTCTGTAAATTTCTATTTTAAAATAATAGTAATAACGTTACACACAAATAAAAAAAATTGAAGAGTGATTATAGTCATAGGCAAGCCACTAACTACTATATCTCAATTATCTTTCTGTGCAACTTCAATGGACTTTTACTACGTGATACTTTATGATAAAATTTAAATAAATTTAAGTTTTTACATTTATTATTTCACACTGTGGCTGCAGTTTTGATTGAACATGAGCCTTTACCAGACGTAATGTAATTTTTTGCGGGTACTTTCTAAAAGCTTGTAAATGCTCTCACGTTATAAACATTATAAAACTTGAAATTTTTTGAAACTACCACTCAATTAATTATATATGCATTTTAAATAAGGTTATAGGGAGGGTGATTTTGGACATAATCCAAAACTACACCAAATTTAATATCTTCTTCCCGCCCAACTATACGGGTTTTGACAGGGCTACTTTATAGTCTACTAAATAAACCAAGTGACTAACCACATTATCAAAGAAGTCATCAACAAAATCTGCAACAAAAATATATTTTTAAAACTGTACAGTTAGCTATTTTACATCGCCACAGCAAGTTTACAACTTGTTTAAAGAAGTATGATGGGACCAACAGCTTATTAAGTGACTTCCAAACCACCTTAATAGATAAAGAGCAAGTTCTTAATTAGTTCTGTCAAGGATCTAATCCAAACTGCTTACATATTTGCAAGGGCTCTACCATTGAGTTATTACACTTTTATATCTCTGGCAGTTAAATTTCTAAACAACTTTTTTTTTTGTGGTCTAATGCCGAGTATCTGGTAATCACCTTTAACAAAAGTCTTACGTACAGACAAAGGCAAAAAACTTGCTAGTTTCAATTGTTTGACGTAACAACGTCATGTTTTTCAAATTAAAATATGGATGTACACCACTATCATGTTTATTTTGATTTTTGATGTTACGGCTTTAAATAGTTTGATCGAACTGCTTTGGAAACACTGTCTTAAATTATTTAACCAGAAAATGCGCCGTCTCTTAATACTGCTTTTACCTTGTATCTTTCCCTGTATAATTGTTTGTAGAAGTGCATATTGCTCTTCTCTCATCACGTGGTCTGAGTATTGTAACTTTCTGATTTTAATTGTATTTATGATTTTTATCTTCTTTTTCATTCTTCTTAAAACTTACTTATTTGTTGTTCTGCTCACCCAACTTATTCAGAGGGTTCTCCTGTAAGCCCACATCTCAAATGCTTCTAGGCAATCCATGATGTTTTTTGTGAGTGTCCAAGCTTCCATTCCGTAAAGTAATACAGGAAAGACATAGCATCTGAGCATTCTGATTTTAAGTTGTATGCTGAGGTCGTTACTGCATAGTACATTCTTCAATTTGTTGAATGTGTTTCTAGTTTGTCCGATTCTTGATTTTATTTTTGGTGTATATTTGTTGTTCTCGGTAACTATTGTTCTCAAATATTTGTATTTGCTAAACTTTTTTACTACTTTTCTTTTTATCCATATGGTGTCTCTTTGTTGTTGTTGTGATTTTGTAGTTGTCATCCATTTTGTCTTCTTGGTGTTCAATGTGAGTCCGCTTTTGTTTGTAGTTCTGCTAGAGACTCTTCAATAAGTATGGTATCGTCCGCATATCTGATGTTGTTGATGGATTTCTCATTAACTTTGACTCCGATTGTTGTTTGCTCCGCTGTTGCTTTTTGTATTATGTCTTCTAAGTATAAGTTGAAGAGCAAGGGAGAGAGCTCGCATCTTTGTTTTGCCCCTTGTTTTATATAGACTTCTTCTAAAAGTTTATTTTTAACGCAAACATTAGCGGTCTGGTTGAAGTACAGGTATGTTATTAGCCTAATGGCTTTTCCATTTATTTGTTTTTCCTTAAGTAGTTTTATAAGACACCACTATCATAAGACCGCAAATCCCTTTTCTTGTCTTGAGTATGTACTTGGAAACACAAATACACTGCTCAACATTTGAACTGGTACACTTACAAGAACATATATAAAAAAAAAATGACTATTTTTTGAGGAACGCCTTCTTGCTTAATTGATAGTATAATTCTGAAAACACTTTTAAAGGAAAGAATTAAAAGAATAAAACTTAAATAACAAATTTCAAATGTTTTAATAGAAAAATAACAAAATCTTTATTTTAGTATTACAGAAAAGCTTGCTCTAGAAAGAAATGATAACTAAACACTAAAAGACTAACAATGCAAGAGACCTCCATTAGCTCTTATGACCCCTTGGCAACGTCTTGACATGCTGGAAATCAAATCCCGAATGTAATGCTGAGGAATATTTAGCCATTTTTATTTCCAAACCGGCAGTTTGGAGCTAATGGTGATTGTTTGGATTCACTCTTCGAAACTTTATTAACTTTTTTAGGTAATTTCATCTGTTTTCTATAGGATTAAGATCTAGAGAATTTGCAGGCCAATCCATGTGCGTAGTATTAATCTCTTCAAAAAATGCATTCTATGAGAACGCGCATTATTGTCAACAAACCTAAAACCATCACTTCTTTCATTGGCAAATGGCAACACTACAGATTCTAATATGTCATTAAGATACCTGACACTATTCATTGTAGCGTTTTTAAGCATAACCAATTTAGTACGACGAGTCGCAGAAATACCTCCCCAAACGGCAATTGAACCGCCTCCATAAGCTTGATGGTAAGTGACGTGGTTCTCAGTATAGCGTTTTCTTTTGCTTCTTTAAACTTTCACTTTACCATGAAGACGCATTCTAGTTTTGTTACTGAATAAACAACGACCTCAATTTTCAACACTTCAATTTGCATGTTGGCGTGCCCACTGTAGCTTCTTCTTTTGTGGGCTTTGGTCAACAATAGACATTTTTTTAGAAAATCTAGACTTTAAATTTACCGACTGGAGCTTTTTTTTACTGTTTGAGTAAATACTTGAGTACTTGTTGCATTCAATAAATAAATTTAGAGTGTTCTTGCAGTAGAAAAGCTATTCCTTCAATATTAAATTGTAATAATTTGGTCCTTCCTGACTGTTGTACTGCAATTTTGCTTTCTGCCGTGCCTATGTTGGACAGTTCCAGTGTCATTAAAATGCATTTGAACTTTTCTGATCACATTGTGATTCACATTGAAATGGGCAGCAACAGTTTTTAGCAATGCACCAGTAATAAGCATTCCCAGCGCTTGGCTCACATCTTCAACACTTACACGCTTTAATGGCATCTTTAAAAAGCTGTGAAACTGTGAATTGAAACTTACTCAAAGTATTTGCAAACATTTTTTTAAACTTGATAAGTATAAGCGTCCGCACGCCCAGTAACTGCACTGATGACAGATAAACAACAATTGTTTTGAAAGTTATTTGATAAGCATTTGTTTGCATTCTTTTATTTTTATTGTTACTATTATTTTATTATTGTTTAAAACAAAACAAAATTTAACAATTTTGTTATCTCAATATGCGCTAACATATTGAAATTTTGGCCAAAACCTGGATCTGACCAGACTTGATAAATACTTCTATAGGAAACCAATCACTATCATAACTTCCTAAAACGGCGCACCAACCTTTTTCTAAAATAAGGTATATGAGCCTTACAGTCTCAAACCTCTAGACATAATGCGGAGAAAGTTAGTCTATTGGTACTCTTTATCATAAGGTGAATTAGTTTATAATTTTTCTTTCTCTCAAAATTCAAAAAAAATGTCGATGCAGTCAAAGCAGACCGCCAACCAAAATTACAACAACACCAAACAGATATCAAGCAAACGAAAATGAAAATCAGATACCCGGATTCAGAAAAGTATATCATCAACGCACATATTGGCCATATTGGCAAGCAAACGCTAGAGTAGCCTTTTTACCTGCCTGCATGCCAACAGGGTTAAGCAATATTTGCTCTTTAGCCCAGTGAAGTTGAGATGTATTTGCGGAAATATTACACAACGGAGCAAAGCTTAGTGCAGGTAGCAAAAACACAATGACAAACAAATCACTAGTCAATCACAATCTCTGAGGAAGCTTTCTTAAAACAAAATTAAGTTAAGTTTCAATTGAAGATCAAGACTAAATTTTGGAACAACGGACCATAGCAACTAAACAAAATGACTACAACAACCATTGCAATAAACTGGCTAACATAAAATTAAAATTAACCCATTTTTACGCCGACGGACCTAGCACCGCTTCACCAAGCAACCCTAGATTGCATCTGAAAATTCCTAAAATAAGAAGCCACCACAACAACCCTAAAGCACCAAGACTTGATAAATAACAAATACAAGAAAGTTTTTGTGCATCAAAGCAGGCACCTATTGGCCGGATTTAATGTAGCGGGTTGTTTTCAGGTCTTTTCATACCTTATTAGTCATAGTAATATTATGATTTATTATATTTTCAAAAAAAAAGTGTTTTTTTTTTAATTTTTGCATTAATTGCTGTAAATTATAGAAAAAACAGTTCTACAATATTATACTGCAAATGTGAATCATTCATGGCCACGACGTTTTGCCTTCCAACGCGGCGCTTACTTTGCTTACCGCTTAGCGCCGTCCTTAGTGACTATGTTTTTACAACAAAAAATTTATTGATATATTACAACTTAAATTTTGACTTTTAAAGATTATTTGTCAAATGAGTACAAAGAAATACATTTAACAAAAGAAAATTAAAGTGATTTAATTTATAAAAAGTTCATTTGCTTCTTCAACATAATAAATTGCATTGTTTTTTTTTGTAAATTTTGGTTTGTAACGAATTAAGCTTAAGGCTTTTTGTACAGTTTTGTAACAATTTTTTGATTAATTTTTGAAAAGGTATGATTACAATTTTAATGTCATTTGCAAATAAAATTGGATCTGATATAATCCAAACGCTTTAAAATTTTTCGTATATTTGGGGATCAAAACTCTAGCTACAAAAACAATAAGCAAAAAGAAAGAACGGATCAAAATGACATTAAAAAGGATTTTTAAGAATACACATACTGGAATTGCATTAGAAATAAATTTGGAGGAGTACCCCGTGTTTAAGCTGAAGAACAACCGAAAGAGGTTTTAGAGCTGCCATTACATTTAGTGAAATCATCGGTTCATATTTTTTCAGAAATAAAGCAGGTCAGAACGTAACCAGCGCCCACTATCGCGCAATAATAACAAATTATTTGCTGCCTGAAATTGAAACCTGTATCTCGACAACATTTGGTTTTAACAAAACGGCGCGGCGCTACCTGCTTCACTGCCTGTGAAACCATAGCTTTATTGCGAGAACAATTCGGTGAAAATTTAATTTTACGTTTTGGACCGCTTAGATCATGTAATAGTACACTTGTAGACTTTTTCCTTTGGGGTTACGTAAAGTCTAAAGTCTACATGGATAAGCCGGCTACAATTGATGAATTGGAAGCCAACATTACTTGCGTCATTTGCCAAATACCACTCAAAATGCTCAAACGCAGTAACGGCCAACAATTCAAAGAAATAACCTTTAAAAGATAAATGTTAAGAATGGTTCTTTTGTATGGTAATAAAAATTGCCCAATAAAATTGTTTTTTTTTCTGTACCAGTAAATGGATCACAAACAAATACAATTATACAAAAAAAATAATGTAGAAATTAAAATGATTTAAATTGTAAGAAGTTTCTTTTTGTTCAACAGAATAACAAGAGAATTGCATTGATTTTTTGTAAATTTCAAGAATTAAGCTTAATGCTTTTTGTACAGTTCAGTAACAATTTAAATTTATTAATTTTATAAAAGGAAGGATTACAATTTATATAGTGATTTACAAATGAAATTGTTTGTGGTTTAATCCAAACGCTTTAAAATTTTTAATATTGTGGTTCAAAATTTTGGCTACAAAAGCAAAATAAAACAACGAAACAAAATGACTTTAAAAAGGCCTCTTTAAGCATACCTGTACGGGAGTTGCATTAGAAATAATTATGAAGAAGTAATTTGAAAGCAAAATATAACAAGAAGTGGTTTTGTAGCATATCTGCTAAAAAGTTGTAACATTAAAGTGTCTTACAAATAAGCAAACAAAAAGAACTGAGCAAATTCAAAAACAATTGAGAGAAGAAAATTGGCATGTTTTAAAAAACCAAGTAGCCAAGAGTTAAAGAAAGACTAGTTTAGTTTTAAAAGAACCTCTATCTAGAGATTGTCAAAAACCAACCAAATACTTTTTTTAGTTAAAGTAGTATTTATACCAAAACGGGAGCAACCCTGGTGTGCTTTGGTTAAATCTCATAGACCGATCAGTTTGACATAGTTTATACTAAAATTATTAGATATAATTGTAGGCACGGAAAAATAAAAGATCTGCTTTCCATACAAAAAAATGCTGAGTGTTTTATTAGAAGAGATATTTGGCAAAACTATTTTAGCTGAACAGAAGAATAGCACTTCTTGATTTATATTTGGGTAAACTCTTCAGACCAGTACTGTAGTGTCTTGTAGTAGATGGCTTACTGCAGTAACTAAATGACGTAGGCATAATTATACGCTTTATTTTGAATAGACTTTTGAGATTTTTGTTTTGTTTTTATCAAACAGAACATTTTAAGTTTGCCATGGCAATACATTTTTATAAGATTGTCAATGGCCAAGCAAAATATCTCCGAATAACCCTAAATGATACGTCATTGCTAGTAGTATCAAATAAATTTGAACAACTATCATATTATATAAGATTACAACAACTCCAACAAATCAAATTATCAATCTTTAAATTAGTCTTGAACAAAGTAAAAACTTTTTTTTTGCAACTCTTATATTATACGAGTAAATTTTGCGAGTAAATCTATTTTTTTAATAGGCGGATACCAAATGCATTAATATTATTATTTATCTAATAGATTCAATCGTTACAGTCGAATATACGAATAGTAGAATAATATGCTATATGCTCTTTCTATAACAATAAAAAAATGATATTTTCTTCGTCAATCCAGGGACTATCATCTCTTATTACAAAGTTTACCTACCACAAGAAACCATTTATATATATTACACTAACTTTGGATTCTTAGTGATGAGTATGGCCAAATAAAAAAAGAATACTAATATACGTAATTATTTTATTATTATTACATATAAATCAACATCTAAGACATATGCAGTTTGAATATTCATACTTATATTGACAAAATTTGTCTAAAGCAGAATGTCAATTTCTCATACAGAATTTTAATTTGCAAATTAAAATATGTCTATTAATCTGTATTCTGTTAAAATATGCATTCGTATTTTCCAGACATTCATTTAATATTTGATTCAAAAGATATCAGATTTGTATAAATGGAATTCCGTTAATTTAGCATTGAGTAGTTTTTCTAATTAATTTAGTAATTACATAGTAAATTATGCATCGTTAAGTGTACAAATGAAAGACACATACATCGAGCCGCTTATATAAGCCGCATGAATTATTTTACATTAATTTCTAAGAAATGTGCAATAAAGTATTATAATTGTCCGCTCTTTTATTTAATTGTTGTTATTTATTAAGTTCATGTTTAACAGTTCGAGCATTGTGTTAGACTAATTGCATAGCAGCATGACGTAACAATGCTATATTTTATGAAAACCATCGCGGGTGATTCTCTGAAATCCTCTGGAAAGCGATGGACTCCACGCATTACGTAGCTAATTTTCCAATATGGAGCTGTTATGTTGCGCATAGGCTTTATTATTAAAAATAATTTAAGATATATTGTGTGTAGACACAGATTGGTGTATCCGAATGCGTTCCAAGAATGCGAATGAGTGCAATTACTCGGAGGCGTGTAATGCGAACTTATTGTGGAACAGCGGACGTGGACATGAATAATGCCGCGTGTTCGTAGCATGTAATTAAAATATAATACACGCATGCTCTTTCGGATTGTACACTCAAATACTTGAAATATGTGCACCATTATATATACACTTTTATATATAAACTCTTTTCATTTATTTTTTTTGTGCGAAACAGCCCCAACTTATTTCGCACTTTGTTACCGGCAGTTAGTGAGACTTTTCATTGCATTCGAAACTTTATCGTTTCATTGTTATTCGCTTATACATCAATTTAACCGTTAAATTTCCACAATGTTACATGTTATGGTCTTAAATGTGATGTAAAAGAATATTTATTGATCTATATATCACTATAACATCTTCATTGTGTATAAAATTTTCTCCAAATTGCACTAAATAAATTAAGAAATTCTTATGTTTACTCTTACTCCAGGAAATTTATTCGATGATAATAGGGTAACAAATGTAGTACTACTAAGCAGATAAAAATTTAAATTATTTTGGAAAATTTGCATGTAATATTTTTCAGTATTTTTAATCATAACCTTAACAACATTAACACTAAAACTTGACTTAAAAATAAAAGTTTTTTATGACAACAATATAACTGGTTGCACAATATATTTCAGTCCAAATTTTTATTAATACTGTTTTTACTTACGCAATTTAAAGCAAATTAGATCAGATATAGATTCTTTTGGCAATCTATATAGTAGTGCTAGTACCTTATCGGACCCTTCCCTATGTGGTAGACAGAGGAATATTTAACAATTTTATGTTCTTGCTAAGAAATAAAATTATGAGAGCAGTCCAATCGAACCTTAAGGGAACTGTTACACATAAGTGGCCGTTTAAGATAATCTTAATCTAAGTAGTTGCTACTCGATAATAGCGAAAGCAAAAGCAAAATAATTACCTTAGCATCTAAACATATCTGAATGGAACCCAATGAAGAACTATAATGCAATTAGTTTTTATAAAACAATTTTATTTATTAAAACAGCATAAAAATGTATACTTATTTCAAGTTATAAATAATATCAGAAAAATTCAAAAACCAATACAAAAAAATAGTCAAAATTTGTTGCAGGTTTGACAAACAAACAGAGCCAACACTGGGATTATTAAAAAGAAGAAATTATGGAGAAGCTGTTACTACTGTGATGCAATACTAATTTTATGTGAAAATTGTTTGTAAAACTAACTGGTTAAGTGGAAAAGCATCTATAAGCTAAACTTTGCGTTTTTGTAAAGGGTGTTTTCTTAAAGGCGGAGAACTAAATTAAAATAACACTCAGAAAAATGTTTTTGATACTCATGAAGTTGACTTTATTTGACAGATAATTTTATGGCGTTAATGTTTGATTAATTAAAATTTGAATATGATTTCGGGCATCTGACTGTTGCGGCTGGAGCGTACACGGCGTAATCTAAGTCTAATAAGGTTAAATTTTTACACTTGTTTACAGTAATTCAGTAGTTTGGCAATAATGCGTCAATTGTTGGCTTTCAGGTACTCAATTGCTTTTGGTTTATTGATGTAGACATGGGACTTTATATATCCTAGAGAAAATGATCTAATGGCGTTAAATTGAACGAACGACATGGTCATTAACAAGTCTATTTCGTGAAATTAATCGTTTCTGAAATGTATCTTTCAGTTGTTTAGCGTCATCTTGCTGAAACAACATATACGCAACATTAAAGCTGTCAAAAAATTAGCAATCATGTCTTTATACCGCTCACTTTTGACTGAACGTTCCGACTATCACCATTTTTGAAGACATATAGACCAATGATTCCACCTATAAAGCGCACCAAACAGTAATTTTTTCTGAATATATTGGTGTTTTGACAATGATTTGTGGATTATTATTGTTTCAATTGCAACAATTTTGTTTGCTGACAAAGCTATTTAACTAAAAGTATGCTTCATCATCGAACAAAATTTTCAAGTGTGGATCAATAGCAATGTTGTCCTCGGCCCATTTATCAAATGTAGGTCGCAAAAAATAATCGTTTGGCTTTAATTCCAGTACTAGTTGAATCTTGTAAGCTTGTAAACCAAGATCTTTTTGCAAAATTTTTCATTAGGTGGATGGACACAAGTTGAGCACGATGACTAATTGAAACATTTGGATTATCATTAACACTAAACTGCACACTATCAATTGCTTCCTGTGTGCGCACTGTACAACGTCGTACTGGATACTTATTATCGTTTAGATTAAACGTATTGCAAAAATAATGCACAGTTTCTTGAATTAATTGCTCTGATAGACGATTGTGAGCACCATACAATGCACGTAATTCTCGATGAGTTTTTTGAACTGAACCAGGTTTTTTTAAACATATATGAACAATTTCAAACGCTCCGACTGTTAAATTAGCTGTCACATATAAAAGTGTTGCCAATTTAAAGTTCGCCGCCTCTAAAATAACTCCTTTTATATGTGTAATGTATAAATAAAAACAATTATTTTTATTATATCTACCAAACACTAAGAAACAATTTTAAATACGTTAAAATATAATCAAAAACTAACATAACATCTACTAACAAAATAAAACAGTAATATTAAAAAGTATTTTAATTTTAGAGGTATAGTATTTTTAAATAATTTGGTAAACAAAAATTTATATTAACAATAACTAGGCTAGTTTAGAAAAAAACTGTGATAGAAAGGTGAAAATAAAATTCACAAATTAAAAACAACGTTAATGTAATAAAAAAAAAATAAAACAGAAAAAACCTTACTGACTGAAAAACTACTCCCCATCAATCTCTGTTTAATAATAGTAAGAAAATGCAGTAACATACAGAGGTGATACTGCTTTTGGTAAACAAAATGATAAAATTTGCATATTAATATGGAAATATAGTCAAAAAGGAAAATTGTGTTTATGATAGGACATTTTTACCTTTACAACTGCGTAACAAACGCATTGTCAGCAATATTATTAAAAGATCTATGTTGTTTCCTTCCATTAGCGCGTTACCGATACAACCCTATATTGAAACGCTTTTCTATAAATTAAATCTGCACACAATTACCAATAAATTTTGTCAATGTAGCAGACATTATTTTTAGTATAAGATCTAATAGATTGTGATGCCAAAATTTTTTTTAGAACAGAATACTAGTCACGTAATTAATACAACTCTAAGGTATACTCTAATACGAGCGTTGTTATTTATGTATTGAGAATAGAAAGAACAAATAAATAAATTTTATCAAAAATATGTTTAATGCTTTTTAAAACAATTGCCTTTAATATGTATACACTTTCGCATGCAATTGAACCACCCTTCAAAGCATTTTGTCCAGTCAAAAGGTGATAGCTCAAAAACATGCGTTATGAAGGCTTTAACCGCTTCTTCGGGCGATAAAAATCGTTGTCCACGCAGTTTATCTTTATTGAAAACAAAAAAAGTCATCAGCTGCCAGGTCAGGGCTGTAAGGCGGATGACTCATCAATTCGATCTTTAGTGTGTCTAATATTGTTTCATTTGATGTGTGTGAGCTTGCATTGTCGTGATGCAAAATAATTTGTCGTTTTGGATTGTTGTCTCTCAATTTACCAAAAATTTCAAGCAAACAAATGATTGTATACCACCCATAATTTAACCGTCTTTTGATTTTTAAGAGCCACAATTGCCACATGCTCTGCTTTTGTGAAGAAACACGCCACCATTTGCCTCTTAACGATTTAAGAACGAACAACTTTTGTTGACTTTTCCTTACATTGAAACACCCGAACTTCCGATTGGCCTTTTCTTTTTAGCTTATATGCATATATCCACGACTTGTCACCTGTGACGATGCTGTATACGGCTTTGGATACACCACAGTTGTATTTTGTAATCATTTTACGGCACCAATTGGTACAAGCATTTTTTTGGAGCATCTGTCAACAAATGTGAAATCCAACGTGCACACAGATTCTGAACACTCAAATGTTTGTGCAAAATAATATGTATGCTGGTCATATTAATGCTTAAACATGTCTCCATTTTGCAATATGTCACATGACAATTTTCTTTAATTAGTTTTTGTACAGCATCAATATTTTCCGGCACAACGACCAATTTTGAACAACCTTCTTTAACTTTGTCCGTAAGCGAACTACGATCAAGTTTGAATTCAGTGTACTAGCGATATACAGTGGCTGTGGATGGCGCTTCATCGTCAAAAATTGAATGCAGTTGATTGAAGCACTGTTCTTCAATTAGACCACGTCAAAAATCATAATAAATCATAGCTTGAACATTTTTGCCACTTAATTCTATCTGTTGGCCAAAATAAAATTTTCAACTTACTTTAATCAACACAAATAGTGCTTGCACGTTAAAACGTTTTGAGTCTGTATAATGTCAAAAATGTCAAACTTTACGATGGCAATGTCAGATTTCACATGGCAATACTAGTGTTGCCAGTTCTTAATACATAAATAGCTACCTTTGTACCAGCGTGTTTATAACTGCTTTTCACTAATGTGCCCTGCATACATTTTAAGGCAGAATTAGCAAAAACAATGCAGCCAATATGAAACAGTCATATTTTTTGGTAGTGACACTTTTTAGATCTTTTGGTTGTCAGGCCAATCTCATCATACCGCTGGTACACATTTTGACTAGCACAAAAGCTGTTACCAACAGTTATTGCAATTTCACGTTGTCTATGCTTGAAGACAACTTGTATTAACGTTACAAACCTTGTCACAATAATAAAATTTAACGCCAATATAACCAGTTAAATAGACATTACAAAAACAAAACTATACAAAATTGATAGATTTACCATAATGAATGTAGGTACAGCTAACAAGTTTTATTAATAATATTTTTTAAGAAACTAATAACTAAGCACGCAGTACTACAATTTATTCATTATATTTACTAAAGTAAGTTTTTTGAGTGACATAAATTTTTTGTTTAATAGTGTGATTAGAACCATTAAACATGTGAATTGCGTATTTTTGAAGCTTAGTTGACACATCTTGATGGAGTGCCGCTACAAGTATTGTTGTTGAAAAATATTACTAGCAAACATTACATACTGAAATCCAATCACATCTACGAGAATCGGTAAACCTTTTTCTCTAGAAAAATGTAGACACGTTTAGCGCCATTTTTAAATTAACATTGGCTCTTACAGAACAAATTTTCTGACAAGTCTATGTTTAAACAATAAGTTTTTTAATCAACTGTTACTTTAATATGTAAAGTGCATACAACAGCCTATACATTAATACTATTAAACAAAAATTAAAAATTATATTTAATTTGCAAATAAATAATTAAACCAAATAAAAACTTTGTTTTAAAAAATGATTTACAATAAAACTAATAGTCATAGAAAAATAAAAAATATTAGTGTATAGCCAAGACGTTCTTCTATAATGTTTCAAAATTTGAATTAATAATATTTTGCCGTTTTCTCGGTAAACTGTTTTTAGCAAAGCGCTATAAAATGTTATAAATTCTTCAGTCTTAAAAGATTACGCAAATTAAAAACACTGTAAAAAATAAAAAACATTAAACATTCTTTGTAATGTCTCTCACCGGGCTATTCCAATTGGCAAACAACAAAGATGATTCTAAGATGTAGAACAAATAAACAGTTAACAAAAAAACTACAAGAAACTGTAGTAACAACTTAACTAACATAAAACAAATCAATCAAAAAATATATACTCTCTTTTACGTCAGCAACAATCTTCAGTCTTCAACAAAATGAAAACAACAGCAAACAATAATAATGTCTGACAAATTAGAACATAGGACTAAATCAAACGGAAATTAGGACAAGTATAGAGTTAAAAAAATGAGCAAAGTTTTGTGCAGTAAAAACATTAGACTGCATTTGAGAATCCGTTTGCTAAACTGCTATGTGTTTTTGATCTTGCTTTACTAAGTAGTCTGAACTATGAACAATAATGAAACAAAGCGGCTTGAAGCGTTTGAATTGTAGTAATAGAAGAAAATGTTCAAAGTATCCGTCTTAATAAAAGTACAAAAATCTTATTCATCATTAAAAAAGAAAATTATAATATTTTGGATACGTAATGGAACGTTATGAAGTACAAACTATTGCAAAATGTTGTGCAAGTTAAAATTGTATTGTACCTGCAAACAATTTTCTACATTTTTTTAAGGTGAAATAAATTTTGTAAAGTATTATTGATAAAAAAATTAATAATTCATATATTTTCACCTAAAAACAAACTAAAAAACGTTTAAAAATAGCATAATTAAGAGGACTGCAGCCACTGAAATTAGTGATACTGATGTCTATACTTAGTTTAAGATGGTAACTCAAGTTCTCTATTCAGACTTGTTGTAAACAAAACTCGATAAGTTTTAATAGTATCCAACGTTCTAAGAAGACATGACACATAAAGAAAAAGAAAAAAATTAAATTATTTTTTAGGAAAAACATGCATAAATACGAAAAAACGGCTAACCTAATAAAAATTATGACGATAAAAAGTTAAAAAAAAATGATAAAGCTAGTAAAAAAAAATGAATGCACATAGACCCTTCTTTAGCTTATATTACTACTTTCTTTTGTCTAAACAGATATTAAATAAGTTGTAAATGGGTTTCGAAAAAAAAATTTACCGACAAAAACAACTTTTTTAAATTTTACAAAATACAAGCAACTGTGTTGGTTTAATATTTTAGTGCACGCCGTATCGTATATGCGCAATAAGATTAATTTCTGATTAGTGGTTATTCTATAGTTAAAATATTTACAAATTAAAAGTAGTCCAGTACTTATCCAGTAACGTATAGCCAAGCGTTACTTTGCATAGAAATAAAATTCACATCGACAAACAGGTACATCACAAGTGTTTTTACAATGTTTTTTACCTAAAAATAAACATTTATGGGTTTTGCTTGTATAGAAACAAATTCCGTGCGACTATAAAATCAATTTTTTTCTTAGAACATTCTCAATCTCAATACAAATGAAATTACAGGCAGCAAACCTAGCTCCTGGTCTCTACTAGACTGGTTCACTTCTATCTGGTGAATTAAAACTTACTACTACTCTTGTTTTTTTTTTTAAATAAATCAAACACAATTTACGCAATTTATGCCTTTAGTAAGCAGTGGTGCAATAACTAGTCTTTTACTGTTCAAGCATCTGGTAATGAGCTTCTTTCTACCCGTTTTTGTAAAAATTGATACATTTTAACCTGCTCCTTATCTCTAAACTGACCAAACGTTTTTATTATAAAGCAAATTGTAGCTTTACAATCTTGTCTTGGGATTCTACAGTAATTTCCAAATTTGTTAAAACGTTTAACTGTTTAATATCTAACTTATATTAAATGGGTTTGGAAGTAAATATTATTTAATTAATTTGCAGGTATATATTTAAAGGGAGTTGTAGTAACACAAACGTAAATCTTAAATCATTGGCCTATAAATTAAAACACGTCACTGCAAAGTTACTGCTTTATCTTCTCTTTAGTTTAGTAAAAGATTTGTTTGTTTTTCTATTTTAGTTACACTAAAAAAAGTATTTCTACTACTGTAGTCTGCAATTGCTACTGCGTGCTTTTTTGTTAATTAAATTTACACAAACTATTAACTACTGCTCAATTAGTAGTGACTGATTCTCTACAAAACTTGTAGACCGTGATGACAAATACACTGTATACCGCAACACAAACAAATTTATAAAATTTCGTGCACAGTAGCACTTTGTGGAAAGTCTTCAAGGTCCCATTTAACAAATATGTGACTAATTTTTGACAGTTGTACTTTATTATACACAAAGACTTTTTTTGAATATGTGTCAATAACCTGAGACAATTTTATAACCCTAATATCAACGCACTTCATTCTACGCAGCTCTAAAACTATTTTAGTTTATGTGCAAGTAACTTTAGTCGACAACTTTATAATTTCAATGTCAATATATTTTAAGTTATTTGAAGTCCCTCAATTACCCTAATATCAAGATGATTTGTTATAATAACCTTTTCAGCATTTGTGTGAATAAATTCAAACAACTGCAAAGTACCCTAATCGCTTCAATGCTAAGCAATAGAAATGTACTTTAATATACACAACCTGAAAACCTCTTTGGTATATGTGTCAATAACATTTGACAATTGTGAAGTATCTTAATGACGTCAAGATACTTTGTTACACTTACTCTATAAGACCTTTCCAGTTTTTATGTAAATAACTTTAACAAATTTTTAATTGTAGGTTTTATGTAAATAACAATAAATTTTAAGGACAAAATATTGCAAATGTTGACAACAAAGATCTGGAATTACGCCATTTCTAATAGCATGATAAAATGATTCCGTGTTTTTTGTTTTAATTATTTGTAACATAACCAAAACCAAAAACAAACTGAAAATATATATACATAATATAATTATTATTTAAAGGCGTAGTAACCATTAACGTCAAATATTGCTTTCAATTTGCTTAAAAGACAGTCAATTCCATGACCAACTTTTCCAAATCGTTATAAACTGCAAACTTGTCAATTTTTCAGCAAAAAGTTGATGTGGTAATCCGTGGAAGCCTTAATAAGAGAGAAAGACAAGAATAACTAGGTTTTTTTTGCAAGGTCTTTTTAGCTGAATGGCAGTGTAAAAGCAATTAAGCTAAGCCGGGTACACGTTATTGTAAATGTTGTTTTGACTTTGATCATTTTTGTTTTGAATTATTTAAAAACAATGATGGAATGTATAATAAAAATACTTAAAATTTACAGACGCTGATACACAAATAAAATCCAGCGGTGTCAAATTGAAGCTGCCAGGTGGCCAGTTGATAACCAAAACGGCTAACAATGTGGTTGTTGAATTTGGTTCGCAGAAGATTGATCGTGGCATGTGCAGTATGAGATGTTGCTCCATCTTGTTGAAACCAGAGCTGCTGTAGATTAAGTTCCTCTTATTTATCTACGAAAAATCTGTAATCATGCCTCTGTAACAATCTCTGGTACATTAACGTTGGCTCTAATCCAAAATTCAAACCGAACGGTAACTTGGAATGGATGCGTTGGTTTCTCAACTAGATTTGTTTGTTTACATAATCTCTAAGATAGAAATAGACCTCTTCCGAAAAAATGACTTTTTGGTTAAAGTTAGAGTCAACATTCAATTAATTTAAAGTTAATTTAGCAAAGCAAAAACTGGCACCAAGGTTGGTTATTTTAATTTCTTGAACGAGTTGCACTTTGTACGCAAACATAAGTTTTTTGAAGAATTCGCCTCAAAGTTGTTTGCCGAATATTGAGTTCTGCGCCGAGTTGATGTTTTTGGGTGTTTGCAAACACTTTGAGCCACAGAAGCAACAATTTTGGCAAAACGTTTCAGATGAGTATGCTTGCTGCGCGCATTGTCCACCAGTATTCTAGTTTTACGCACTTTTTTTACAAACTTTCGTATTCTTTTGATTGATGGCGTTTCAGTTTTTCTTATAATTCTTATTTTAAACATTTATAGAAGTAAATTGTTAGGTTAAAGATATCTTAAAGGCTTAACAACCACAGTAAACGTGATTGTGAACTTAAAGACTATTCATAATTACAAATCTTTAATGTGACAATCTTTCTATGTTGTTAACTTAACAATTGTCCTTGAGTTAACAACTTCAGAAAGGTTTGATAATAAAAATCTAAAAATTGACTTTTTACTGACTTGTCCTAAAAGCTGTATCACCATCTTTGAAGCAAACAAATTCCTTCTAGCATTCCCTTGTGTTCAGATTGCAGATGACTTGGCTTTCTACTTTTTTCGAAAGTGATTCAGCATATAGTAACATACAGGGTCCATTATGAAAGTAATGCGCTTTTTCTATAAAATAGATTTATTGCTCGTACTGGTACAAACGCTTAAAAATTTTTGAAATATTTTCCCCTGCATTAATACACTTTTGGAGACGTGTCTGCTACGCCTGAAAGGCACCCTGAATCTCTTTAACAAAAATGTTTTTTAATAACCGTGTAACATGCCTTTGGATGTTTTTCACGGACTCCCAATGCTTTTCTTTTAGCTCTCTCTTTAGTCGGGAAAACAAAAAAAGTTGCATGGAGCTAAATCGGAACTGTAAGAGAACTGGGGAACCAACTATGTGTTGCTTTGAGCCAAGAAGTTAGTAACAATGACGGCCGGTTGACTCTGTGCATTGTCATGGTGGAGCTTGACCGTGTCTTGACATCAATCCTCACGCGCGCGATACTGTCTTTTTAATCTTTTGAGCACCTTGAGGTAAAAGGTTGAGTTGACAGTTTCTATTTGCGGTACAAACTCAAAATGGATGATTCCTCGGACGTCAAAGAAGATAATGAACAACGTTCTGATGCAAAACTTGCTCATGTGCGCTGTCTTGTGGCGGGAGGGGATGATTTTGTATGCCAAGCGCTGCTCTGCCTTTTTGGTTTTGAGTTGTACTCGAACATCTAGGATTTGTCTCTGGTTACGAGTTAAGAAAGTCCGGCTCATTTTGAATCAAATCCAAAAGTTACGAAGTCAAAAAAACGCACTTCACGCGGAGACACGTCTTTCCGCTCAGAACAGTCGAAACAAGTTGACGACCGGCTGCGTTAGAAGGGCAGATCCACATTTCCTGACCGGTTTTACCAGGTTGGGGTGGATAGATGGGGTCACAATAAAATCATATTGGACGTGTGTATAGTTTTAAATGTGCATTTTAGTAAATAACTGTATTAAAGAATATTATGACAAATATCAATTAAACGACAGAACTACTCACGAAAGACGGCGGATAATTATGCGCCACCAAGTTATTATGGATTTCAAAAAAGATAAAAAAGATAAGTTTATTATACATGCAAAAATTGTAAAACATTTTTTTTTACTTTTCTATAAATATGTATTAAATATAAAGGAAGAAAGAAATGGTCTAAAAAATTGAGACTACTTATGCTAAAATATTTATTTAAGACTTGATGATTGGACAATGCGGCTTTCTGAGGTGGAAAAGGACGACACTCGTCATAATACTTGTTAGCCAAATATCATGTAAGCTCTCTATCATAAACTTTGATTGATTTTTAGATTGCTGATATCAAACATTTAGTAAGCAATTTTGTATAAAACTCAATTAACAATTATTTAATACTAGCATTTTTGTCATTAATATCGAAATATATTTAAAATACCAAACTTTATAAAAAGTAATTTACAACGATTTGTACAGAATCTGATATTGGATTATGGTGTGTTTAAGTAAGTATGCAAAATAATATCTATTTTTTAATTATTGCAAAATATTTATAACCAAAATGTACCCTTCAATCTATTTGGCAATATTTCATGGTTAATCATATTTGTAGTTAATGATTTTTAAGTTTTTAATTAATTCTAACCCAATAAGAATGAATTATCTTGTTACAGGCGGGATCAACTAAGCAAACCGTAAGCAGGATCTCCGGCTAGGTGAGTTATCGAAATAATTAATATTTATGCCATTTTTTCAATCATTGGAATATTGGAAAAAAAAAGTCCGCACATCGTGCCTTGAATAATGGGTCAGGTATGAATTATATATTTCCTGGTGTGCCACCGCGGATCTTTTATGGATTTTGACGTAGCACGGCACGATAACCGTGGGTCAGGAGAGACATAATATATGTATCAATGTAATAACGCCTCTAAACACAGAGCAGCCCACGAACTGAATGTAGCAATACATCATAGCATCATCATGCCCGTAATACGTGTTAGAACCAGACTGCTCCTTTGTTCCCACACGATTATCTGCATTCAGGATAATCTTAACTGTGCGATAGTATAAAGGACAAAAAATACATAAATCGAATCAAACGCGGCAGCCTTAAACCATTGGATAACCTACAAAATCAAGACTCATCATCTCGACTGTCATGACCGAGATGGGATCATGCTTTGATAGAATCAGTAAGCTGCTACTCATTAAACTATCTTGCGTTATTTAATTGTAATTAATTATTATATTTTCGTAATGTATATAGTGAAAAGGGCAGAAATATTAATTAAAAATATACTTGTGTGAATCACTCACGTCAACGTGTGTGGTTATTAATTTATTCATCAATGGAAGCACATGAATCTATTACGTAGACATCTGGCAATAGATCGCATTCTAAAACAGTAAAAAATATCGCGCACATTTAAATGACAATACACCTGTCTAATATTATTTAATCAGTGGGAATAATCGCTCTAATAATAACCGTGAAGTGTGCTGGAAATATTTCTCTGTTCTGATATCATAATTTGATTAACGGTGAGACATACCGCGGAGTTATAATTGCATTGCTAATTGAAGTATTAATTTATGTATCGAGCATTTATACTCTTACAAATGATTGTAATATTTCATATCGATTAGACACAGATATTATAATGCCAAGAATGACATTACTGATGAATGATATTATAGACAGAACACCCTCCGAGTCCAATTATAACAACCTGAACATCTTGTAGCGTATGATATATACCTGTATATGCGATAAATTGTCTTCAATAGGCTATCGAATATTTTAAATATTTGTTTCTACTATTACATTTTCTTAGCGCATTTGTTTTCGAAACGATTATTGAAAACATCATAAATCCTGGCATTTTAATTAAATATTAATTAAATTAAGGCGAGAGATAAAAAACCGTAATTACTTCACAACAAAGATATTAATTATAATTTTCTTTACACTAATCATTCGTTATTAGTGAATCAAATACCGCAAATTATAATTAGTTGTTAATGATATATAATACTAGATGGTATTTCAAAATTATAATGTTTAGTCTTTCTGTCCATTTATCCAAATTGCTATATCCACCGGAGCTCCACAGTAGCGGAACTTTTCAAGGCAACTTTATTTGTCATACTTTTGCTTTCATTCAAGTCGTTTCACTACATTGTTATGTAGAAAGAGGCGCCTTTTCACTATTCCCACCCATTATATTGTTAACAAGACTAAATTCAATCTTTGCATAATAATATAATATTATTAGTTAACGGGACTAAATATATGTACAATGTAATAAAATTATCGATAATTTATATTAATAACTTGTTATCAATAAATGCTACCTTATTACATTCCGATTTAAATTGGTAATTTTAGACTAAAAAGATAAGAATTTATATTATATTAATATAAGAATAGATTAGATCAATTTATGTTGAGCTTAATACATTATATTAGCATAAAATAAGTTTTTGTAAACAATAAAATTATTTTCATGAATTCAATTCAATTCATGTTCTTGTGTTTCAGATCATTTCTTCTTCTTATTATTGTTGGATTCTTACTTCTATCAAAATAAAATCAAATATTTTAATATGTTTTACTTCACAGATTTGTTAATTTTGATTTACAATTTTTATACATTTTACGGCGCCTCAAATGTTGACTTAAAAAAAATTAGATATGGGTAATTCCATTACTTTTCGACCAATTTGAAAAAATCGATCTTTTTGATTTTGCTCAAATTTTCAGGAATCAAAATATGGATGAAAAAATGAGATTTCCAAAATTTTGGACCTTAGAATATTGCCTGTTCAAAATGACACACATTTGAAGGTCAGAAATTTTACAATAAAACGTTTTTTTTAGCTTAATTTGTATATCAATTTTTGGGCTTTTGAAAAAAGATAAAAAGTTTGCATTGGCTCAAATTATTCCTTATTACATGTACATTAAAACCCATATTTTTATGCTTTATATTGTGGCAGTCATTTTAATATATTAAACTTCAAACATTATTCCAAAAAAACAGTAAAATTAGCAAAATCGCAAAATTTTGTTTTTTTTAAACCGTTCTAACTTTGTCAAATCTTAACAAAATTTGATCCACGAAGTCTAGATTTCTTCGTGTTTAATCTTTTTTGAAAGTGATTACACAAGACTTATAGAATTAATACGTATACACCACTATTTTGATGTAGGAAGTTGCACATGTTTTTGCTATTTTCAAAACTATGTCATTTCAGTCAAAATTTTAGTAAATACTTTTTAAAACACAAGCAAACAGAATATTTATATGAGAAATGGTATATTGGGCATTATCAAGATTTTTTTAATATTCAAAAATTGTCAAAATCGGCAAACCGCACATTTTTGTATCTCAATTTTAGGGCCTCTGGAAAAAGATAAGAAGGTCCACGGTGGCTCAAAATATTTCTAATTTTATGTACTTTAAAACCTATATTTGTATATTTAATGTTGGCGCAGTTTGATATATCAAGTTTTAAACATTATTTAAAAAAAAACAGTAAATTTTGCAAAATTGCAAAATTATGCTTTGTTTAAACCTTTCTAATTTTGTCAAATCTTAAAGAAATTTGATCCACAAGGTCTAGATTTCTTTCTGTTCAATTTTTCTTTAAAATAATCGCACAAGATTTATAAAATTAATTTATATTCACCACTATTTTGATGCAGGAAGTTGCACATGTTTTGGCGATCTTCAAAACTTGTAATGTTAAGGTCCCGAAAAAACGCTGTTACCCTATCTCGATTTTAGTAAAATTTTTAGTAAATTTTCTTCAGACCACAGCAAACAAAGTTATTTATATGAAAAATGGTATATTGGGCATTATGAAGAAGCCATTGAGAAAATGCAAGTTGTTGTGCTGCGTCGCCTGGTTGTGAGTGTTTTACTTTTGGTAATAATATGGGGAAAATTTTCACTAAAAAACTTGTCGAGAAAGTTGCTTTCTGTTGAGAAATCTCAATTGCTAGGCCATTACCATTACAGAATTTGTAAACAAAAATGATATCTGCGTATTCTCCGTTGTTGAACAGCAGTTTTATCAAATTTTACTAACCGAACCAAAAAAAACTGTTTTGACAAGAATCAAAATCTTGCATTAATGCTTACTTGTTAAAGTAATGTTGTTTTGTTTGTGTTTTTTTGTTAAATAATAAGTTTTTTAAATATTTTGTATTTGTTGACTATCTCGAAAACGAAGCTAAATAAACAAAACGTGATTTAGATTTTCTGAAGAACTATGCCAATTTTGACAATTTTCGAATATTAAATTTTTTTTGATAATATCCGATATGTCATTTTTCATATAAATAACCTTTTTTTTGTGGTCTGAAAAGTATTTAATAAAATTTTGACTAAAATCGACATAGGGTGACAGCGTTTTTTCGGGACCTAAAAATTACAAGTTTTAAAGATTGCAAATGTTTTTGTGCAACTTTCTGCATCTAAATAGTGGTGTATACGTATTGATTCTATAAGTCTTGTGTGGTCACATTAAAGAAAGATTAAACACGAAGAAATCCAGACCTCAAATATCAAATTTCTTTAAAATTTAGAACGGTTTAAACAAAGCATAATTTTGCAATTTTGCTAAATATACGGGATATTTTGGAATAATGTTTAAAGCATAATATATCAAAATGACTGCCCCAACATTAAATTAACGAATATAGGTTTAACGTATGTAATAAGGAATATTTTACTCGTGGACCTGCTTATTTTTTTTAAGGCTTAAAAATTGAGTTACAAAAATGTGCGGTTTGCCGATTTTGGCAATTTTTGAATATTAAAACTTTTTTGATAATGCCCAATATACCATTTCTCATATAGATAATCTTTTTTCTTGTGCTCTTAAGAGTATTTACTATAATAGTGGTGTATACGTATTGATTCTATAAGTCTTGTGTGATCATTTAAAAAGAGATTAAACACAAAGAAATCTAAACCTTGTAGATCAAATTTTGTTAAGATTTGACAAAGTTAGAACGGTTTAAAGAAAACAAAATTTTGCAATTTTGCTAAATTTGCGGTTTTTGTTTGGAATAATGTTTGAAACTTAATATATCAAAATAACTGCCACAATATTTAACATAAAAATATAGGTTTTAAAGTACATGTAATAAGGAATAATTTGAGCCATCGTAAACTTTTATATCTTTTTCCAGAAGCCCAAAAACTGAGATACAAAATAAGTTAAATGTAAAATTTCTGACTTTTTGAACAGGCAATATTCTAAGGTCCAAATTTTTAGAAATCTCATTTTTTTCTACCATATTTTGATTCCTGAAAATTTGAGCAAAATCAAAGAGGTCGACTATTTCAAATTGGTCGAAAAGTAATAGAATTACCCATATATTTTTAATTAATTAATCAATATTTGTTAATAACTAGCTTATTTAATTATGACATTCAACAATAAGTTGTTATTTTTTTAATTTAATTTCGATTTCAATTTAACTTAATATTTGAATTTTGCTCTATGAAAAATAAGACCCTTAGTGCGCAATCCGAAAATAAGATGCCATTTTTATTTTTAAGTTTTGTTTTTGATGATACAAAATTTAAAAAATTCTTAAATAATTTGTTTTATATGATTATTTTTAATAAATATGTTTTTAAAATTTTTGCTTTTATTTTTAAAGTTGGACATTAGGGTGGGGATTAAATTTTTTTGTCAAAATTTTATAAGCGCCGGGCGGAACTATGTTTGAATACCAAAAAAAATAACATTTTAAAAACTTAGTGTTGATTGATTAAGTCTAATGCCGCAAGCGTAAAAATTACCAAACAAGAGGTAAAATCGATGAAGAAACAAAATGAGTTTTTTTGTTTTACTATGTAGTTTTATGGTAGATTTTATGTTTCCAAATTGAATGTCAACCAACTAAAAAATCATACAATGCGTAGAAAAAACGTTTAAAAATTAAAAAAAAAATCGTATTTAATATGTTGGAAAAATTAAAGTGGGACAATTATTTGCACAAAATTTACAACTAAAATGAGTCTTGTCACATTTTTTTTTTTTTTTTTGGTAGATTATTTGAAATATCTTTTTTCTGTGCATTGTCAAACCTTACAGTTGAAGACAATTGATTTTGAAACATAAAATCTAGTAGAGAACAACATTGGATAACAGAAAAAAGCTTATTTTAAAAGTTTGACGTCGATTTTGGGCGATTTTACCTCTTTGTTGGTAGTTTTTGCGCTTGCGGCATCATTTAAACATAATCTATTGGCACTAGAATTTAACATTGTTATTTTATTTGGGATTCGAACATAACTCCGCCTAGCGCTCATAAAAATTTGACATAAAAAAAATTAAATCAAATTGGACATATACCTAAAAATGTGTCTTATAAATCTCATTTTTTGATAGTATATCAAGTAATTATATTTTGACAAAAATAAAATTAAAAAAAAAACTAAAAAATGTTTCCAACTTTTTAATTTGTATATTTGTTGGCTATTTAATTCTGCGGCTCTTAGAATTTAAATAATGTATCTTGGAACTATCATTAGTAAATCTAGTTTAAAATAACTTTAAATGAATTTTGCATTTATGAGGCAATATTTTTGAGCTTTAACCAGTCGAAGTATCATTGCCGCATTTTATCTCCTCTTTGTTTTGATTAATGTTTATTTTTATGAAATTGTTCTTTAACAAATCATACTTAAATTGACTAATAAATGGCTCTTTTATTTTTAATCTCAGCAATTTGTCAGGTTGTAAGGCTTTGGGTTTCTCTCTGTAGTGGCATATTAAAAGTGCCTACTGGCGCATTATAAATGTTATTTTTGTTGGCTTGTTTGATTGTTGCATGAAATGATAAGTGTTCAAACTCTATGTATTTGACTGGCTACAAAGTATTTGTTACGGTTTTATCTTCCGTACGTGTTGAAAAATGTTGAAATGTGGGTAACCATTGAAGAAAAAACCGATAAGTATTGACACATGTATGTTTGCAATTTTAGAGGTTATTTTGCTCTCTACGCACGTATCTCAGACAATACACTTGCCGATGCTGTCATGGCCCTTAAACATAGTGAAATTATATACATTTAATTTTTTCTACACTTATAAATATTTTTCATTGCACAAAGTCAGCTAAAAGCTGTATTTTCTTGATTTTGCATAGCGTTCTGTACAATCTGAACATAATAGATAAGTTAAGAACAGAATCTTAAACTTTATTTGAGTCTTTTTTAAAATAATGAGATTTAGCAGTAGGATAAAATTTAGTATGATTTATGACAAACGCTGATATTTCTTCTAGTGTGGCGTTTGGACAAATTTTAATCTTTTTGTTTTGGCCAAAGCTTGTTTTGACTTTTCCGATCCTATATTTTTATTGTTAGTTCAAAAACCCTATGGCTAATACCAAATGTCCCATAGAAAAATTTTAAACAGGCGCATTTTTTTTGCTCAAACTATTGTGTAGATAGAAAGCTTTTGACGTAGATCTATTTCTAGTAATTATTGTCATTTTCTATCGGCAAACTGAGACATTTTTAACCAAAGTTAAGGTTTAGCAGAATTCTCTTACACAATTTGACTTGTACTTTGTATTCAAAGTAAAAGTTTTATTTATATCTAAAAAAATCCTAATATTATAAATTAAAAATGTGATTTATAAAAAGGGACATTTAAAAAAAACACTGGGCGGGTTATACTGTCTTGTAGGAATTTGCATGTGGTTTGACTTTTTTGTGCTACTTAGGTTTTGGTAATATTTGATGGTTCTGATAGGAATAAGCTTGAGTGTTAATCTCTTACAGTTCTTTTACAAGTTACTGTGTTCCGCTTTACCTGTACTCATAACATTGCTAAAAATGTTGCTATTGCTTGTCAGCTTGTTATTTAAAGACATTTGCTTTTTAATTTTTTAATAATAAATAAAATTGAAGCTACACCATTGTATTTACGTTTTGACCTCATTAATAAACTTAATTTTAAGCATAGTAAATTTTTACAAAATGTTTATTCTTAATGCGAACAAGCGCCACTTAACAACCTACTCCAGAGAAATAAATTGAACCCATCCTAAACAGCGTTACTACCTGTGCATGTCTGAATATTTTACTTAATATAAATTGCTTTATTTCATATTTTGTCTAATAAGCAATCTTTTTAAGAAAACTAAATACTCTTAACGGTCCAAAACGGCGTTCCAATTCTTAAAACAAAAACAATGATTAATATGGTTTAAAATAAATAAAGTTATTTGTACTTCTATAACATGTCAGCCAAAAAAAAGCATGCATTTTGATTTAACAATCTGCAATACAAAATCACAATTTAAATTACATATTGAACTAATTATTAATGTTGAATTGCAATTAGTTAGTAACTTACCAATCTTAAATATCAAATCATTAAAAATGATCTGGATTACTTGTAGCCTGGTTGTTTTTACAAAAAAAAAGTTTTTACAATTTTTTTTTTTTATTTAACCCAAGTAATGAGAATTTGATTTAGTTTGTGAACATACATTATTGTACCAATGCTTCATCAAACTAACATAACTTGTTGTAGGTTGTGGATTGCATTCTGAAATAAAGTTAAAGTATAATTAATTTAATTTATAAATTCAAATAGGTTATGGCTAAGTGGATGATATGAGGTGATTGATTTAATCAAATAGCCTCCTTTAAAATAAGCTTTGTTTGATGGGAATAATTAACACTTTGTATTTAAATTTGGCTTATAATTGTTTTTTTTTATATACGAGGGCGAAGTGAAATATTTCGGGCTTGAACAAGAAAACAAAACATTTTTGTGTTGGTTTGCGTTTATTTCTCAATATTGTCTCCATTTAGGTCTACACATTTGTTCCAACGATGTTCTAACGCTATTATACCAGACTTATAGGTCAATTTATCAAGGGCTTCAAAATAGTCATTTACAGCGTCGATGACTTTATTATCGTTTGCAAATCTTTTTTCACCGAGCCACTTTTTAAGATTTGGAAACAGATGGAAGTTGCACGGGGCTAAATTTGGTTATTATGGTGGGTGACAAAGCAATTCAAACTTTAATTGTTTGATTTTAGCTATCGCAATGACTGGCGTGTGAGCAGGGACATTGATTTGGTAAAAAAAAACTTTCTTTTTTGCTAAATTTGGCAGCTCTTATCCTTTTTGGTTAGTTTTTGCAAAAGTTAGTTTAATACTTTCATTGATGGTTTTTTTTTTTTTTTGCAGTCTATTGTTTAGACTGTTGTTTGGTCTTAGGAGTGTAGTGATGGACCCAAGTCTTATCAACAATATGGATAGATTGCCAAACAATTAGTTGAAATGTTTCTTTGACATTGTTTTTGGTTGGGTGTCAGCAAACGCGGCACCAATCTTGCGCAAACCTTTTTTATAATTAAATGTTTGTGTATAATTTTACGTCTACGTTTTGTTGAAATGTTTACAGTCTCTGATATCTCCTTCACCTTCAAGGCCTGTCAACTGGTAGTTTTCAAACTTAATTTAAATTGTAAAATAAACGTTATTTTAGTTTTTGGTTGCTGGAATACTTGATAAACTAATGAATAATTTAGGGCGAATAAGTTTTGTTATGCTTGAGATTTTTTATTTTAGAAAAACGCATAAAAAACAACTACACAAAAAGTTTGTAATTGTAAATTGTCAAACTGTCATCTAATGCAGATAAGTAAAATCTTTTGTTTTGTGACTCCTTAACACTATCAATGTGGGATAAATAAAATTTGGTACTAATTTATAAATTGTGTTGCTGAAACCCAAAACGTAGTGTCCGCGAGGAGCTGTTTGACTGCGCCAACACGTGCTACCACATGTATCTCAACAGCATTACAGCAATATTTCTATTGTTTTTTTTTAATACTACACCAACATGATGATGAACTGATAATAACAAAAAAATAATTGGCGTCTTATAAGGGAAAGAGAGTAAATCTTGATTTTATTAACTACCTTGTATTGTACTTGTACTTGTACTCATAAGAACCGGACTCTCAACCTACTAGCTACCAAGACTTTAAAATCAAAGTAAACACAATAATACAAAGTTTAAATACGATAATTGCTTGCAATTTATGAAACCGTCAAATATTTACGCCACTTGATACCTTTTCTATTATAATAATATTTTTTATATTTAGAAGCCAACTACGTCAAAACTAAAAATAACATTACAAATAATTTATACAACAATGGCATAAAACAAATTAGTATCTAAAATTAAGTCAAACTAATATTAATATTTTCTTTATAACAAATTTATGGTGTAATTGCGGTATTTACATTAGAAGATTAATATGAAATACATGGGAACAATCTAATACAAGATGCATCTTCAATATGGCTATACTGCAGAAGGTTTATATTTATAAATTAATAAAATTATTGTAAAATTTAAATGGTTATGTGGAAGAGCAGCAATTTGCTGAACATCGCCTTTTTCTGATATGTAATAAATATATCTAAGAAATAAAGTTTAATACAATACAATACAATACAATACTCAAATTAAAAAAAAAAAAATTATTGTAGATAAAATCTTCTACCAAAATTTTTTGGGAAATTATTATTGATTTTATTAATAGTCCTTTCAAATTAGATATTTTTCAGAAAAAGTTTACCTACAGCGAACTGTAGTTTTAGGTGTATTTGGACTGCCTGAAAACTATGTTCACCTAGCGCACGCATTATGGTTTTGGAGTAATAAAGGGTTTTCCAATAGGGACGCCCCTGTTTTGAATAGCTGCTATTTAAAGATGTGTGAAGTTAGCTCCATATTATAAACGTCAATTTGTTTGAGACATTATACCATTTCATCATGGTGAAGTACACGTGTGCGCAACGTTTGCAAATTATTAATATTTATCACGAACATTCGAGTTCGGTCACCGCAACTTTACGTGCGTCTGTGGTTTGTTTAGTGGCTAAATTTGAGTCGACTTACTCATTATTGGATGTTCCCGTGCCGAAAAGAGCAAGACCAGCCAGGAGCGAAGAAAATATTGGCGCTGTACGAGCTTCTGTAGCCGAACAACCAAAACAATCGATTTCACGCCGTTCTCAAGAGTTGGGGATCAGCCAAACAACATTGTGGCAGATTTTGCGGAAAGAACTTGACCTACACCCGTATAAGATTGTTCTAACCCAAGAATTGAAGCCAAATGACCATTTGCTGCGCAGAAATTTCACCAATTGGGCCTTAGACAAGATGGAGATGGATAATGATTTTCATCGAAAAATTATCCTGAGTGACGAGGCTCATTTTTGGCTAAACGGTTTTATTAATAAACAGAACTGTCGCATTTGAGCAAGGGAAAATCCTCAGGAAATCAACCAGTCACCTTTGTATCCATTAAAACTCACTGTTTGGTGTGGTTTTCATGCTGGCGGAGTCATTGGTCCTTATTTCTTTTTCAACAATAAAAAAAATGCCGTCACGGTCAACGGCGATTGCTATCGGGCATGTTACCCGATTATTTTTGGGACAAATTGGATGATTTCAATGTGGACAATATGTGGTTCCAACAAGACGAGGCCACATGCCATACAGAAGCCCAAACAATCGATTTATTGAAGACTAAGTTCGGAGACCGTGTTATTTCAAGACACGGCCCAACCAATTGGCTGCCTCGTTCGTGCGATTTAACGCCCCTAGACTTTTTTCTCTGGGGGTTCGTTAAGTCAGTGGTCTACAGCAACAAACCAACAACATTGGAGGAGCTCCAGACCAATATTGAAAGTGCCATTGCTGACATATTGCCAGATTTGTGTGAAAAAGTGATGGAAAATTGGGTCCAGCGTCTCCATTCGTGCCGGCGTTCCAGAGGTGGCTACTGAACGATGTTCTGTTCTATTCTTTATGGTATAGTGTCACTTTTAACCCACAATAAACAGATCTTTGATATCTCATCAATTGCTCGTTTTATTTACATTTCAAATGGGGGCGCTCTTAATGGAAGACCCTTTAGATCTATATCAATTTTTGCGTTTTTTAACGGTTTTTTGTATTTTTAGCAAAAACTATGCATTTTGGCTAAAAATTATTTCTATTAAAAGTTGTAGAGCGGAAAATTTTCAATCGATATTGGTTATTTGTATTTTTCTATAAATTTTTGTTTTTCCGCTAGAAAGAGCGGAAAGTAAAGTATATATTTTATTTTTTCGTTCTTAGAGCCAAAATTATGCATTTTGGTAAAAAATTACAAGAGATCAAAATGTAGAGCAAAAAAATTTTGATTGATTTAGGCTATTTGGATTTCCCGATAGTGAAAACATTTTCCGATAAAGAATGTTAAAAAATGTCGAAAATTGTAACCTTTTGCTGATTTTTGGGATTTTTAACCAAAACTATATGCATTTTCTAAATAAATTATAAGAAACCAAAGTTTTAAAGCAAAAAATTTCCGGTCGATATAGGTTTTTTATTTTTTCTAATAATGCGTGCATTGCCCGCTAGAGCGCAAACAATTGTGACTTTATTTTCCGCGTCTTATAGCGGAAAAACAAAAAATTATAGGAAAATTTGGTCATTTGAATCGATTAAAAAATTTCTGCTTTACTACTTTAGTTTTTGTTAAAAATGCAAGAAACTATTAAAAAACGCAAAATTTATATAAATATGTCTTTTACTCCAAAACCACCCTTTTTATGCGTACGCTAGGTGAAAAGAGTCTTCAGACAGTCTAAATACACCTAAGTATACAGGTGGCTATGCTGTGTGTAAAATTTCCTTAAAACGTCATATTTTTGTCTAACTTGAAAGGACTATAATTTAATGTTTGAAGGCAAATAGTTGAATCCATATAACTAGCTCCACATTTAAAAAACACTAATGAAGATGTTTTCTGAAGATCTAATTGCATATGAATAATCAACCCTCACTAGTATCAAACAAATAATTATTTTTGTAAAAAAAAAATATGTTTCTTCCTATTTCCTCCATCTATCTCTGCTTTGGACTGTTAGAATCTAGTTTTTCTGCAATGTTTTTGATAACGTTTCTTTATCTTCTTTTTGGTCTTCTAGCGCTTCTCTTACTGTTTCTTGGTCGCCATCGTGTTACTTTGTTAGTTCAACTTGATTGATTTTGCCTTGCTACTTGGCCGGCCTATCTGTATTTCAATTATGCTATTTGCGTCATCACACCCGCTGAATTCTTCAAATCCCAACATGGCCTTTTCTATTGCTCGTTGTGTAGTTTGGAGTTAATTTGCCGTATTTCTTGCTATTGCCATGGTCTGGGTCCTTTAGGTAAGACCGCACGATTTGTATACTCTTTTTTTCAAGTTTATAGGGATTTTCGGTGCCTTGAATATGAAGCCTAATTTTACAAAAGCCGTCCAACAGAGTCTTGTTTTTTTCGGTATTTTACAAGATTAGTTTTTTTACCTACTTTTATTTTGTGTCCAAGATAGACATCGGTTACGTTTTCAAGTACCTCATTTCCGATAGTTATGATATAGTTCTCGGAAGCCATTAATTTAGTTTGTTTGATTCAAATTTATTTTCAAGCCGATGTTTTTTTATGCCTGGTACAATTGTACTAGCACTGTCTGTAGGTCATCTGAATTTGTGCCGATGAAAACAATAGTGTCTGCAAATTTTTGGTGGTTAAGGTGTACTCCATCAATTGGGATTTTTATATGATTCCAATTTAGTTCTTTAAAATTTTTTTTTATAGCTGTTGTGAATAATTTTGAGGGAGATGGTGTAACTTGCCGTACTTCTCTCTTGTTTGGTATCTTGTTTTTTTGTATATTTGTCTATTTAAGTTTTAAGTTTGAATATCTTGAGTTAATGAGTACTCTTACAACAGCCCAGGTTTCAACGGAGTGAAATGTTTTTTGGTAGTTTACAAAAGCGATTTAAATGGGTATATTAAACTTGTTGTTTTTCTCAATGAGGGTATTGAGTGGTTGTAGGTGGTCAGTGGTACAGTATTCCTTTTGAAATCTAGCTTGTTTGACTGGTTGATAGAAATCCAGTTTTAGAGTCAGTCTATTGGTGACGATTTTAGTAAAAGTTTATACAGGTGCAATAATACGCTAATTGAGCGGTAATTTTTATGTTGTTTTTGTCTCTTTTTTTATGTAGAAAAATAGCTTTTGCGTTTTGCCAACTACTTGAAATTGACTTTTTTTATATACATTTATTTAGCAAGATTCGGACACTTTATTGTAGACTTTCTCTTCCTATTTTGAGTATCATAGTCGTTATGCGTCGTTATTCTTCAATTGGTTTAGAGCTGTTTTTAGTTTTACTTGGTCGATTTCTGGGTTTTCTTTATCCACATTTGTTGGGTCTGTGGTATTGGCTGTTCTGGAAAGTAGAGATGTAGAGAGTTCCGTATAATACTTGAATCTTGTTTTATTTTAGTTTGTGAGCTCAGTTTACCCGTGTTTTCTTTTTGTGTTACACACATAACTTTGTTGCTGTTTGTATACTTTTGGTAATGTTTTTGGAGAGTTTTTCTATTTCCATTTGTGCTAATTTGCTTGTTTCTTTTAGTTTTTTGCTAAGTATGCGTTGAAATTTGTTTTGGATTTTGCACAGCGTATCTGTGGTTGGGTGTTGTTGTTTTTTAGTAGTTTGTTTCTCTTGGATCTTGTGTTTACTTTTATAGTTGTTTAGATAAGTTGGTGGTTGCTGCCGGTATTAAATCTGTTCAGTACGGTGACGTCTTGGATGTTGTTTTTGTTTGTAATAACTTAATCAATTTTGGTTTTCATATTGCTGTTTGAACTTTTCTAGGTCCATCTCCTCTGTTGTGATTTGAACATTTCAATCCTGTTTTTTTTTGCTCAGTCTAAACTTGCCTATATTTGGTATATTACTGTCTGCTTTTTGTCCGACTTTTGCATTAAAGTCTACTATTGTTAGCACAAATTCAGCGTTTTTGTTTGTCTAGCTATTGTAATGCCTGTTCCGCTTTGACTTCTTTGGCGCTGGTTGGGGCATATATTTAGATAATCTTCAGGTTGTACCTTTTGCTGTATTGCAATTTAGATGACTTGACTAGATAATGTTTGCAACTCCTCTTAGGTGGTGGTTTATTTCTGAGTTGTTTTTCTACAGCACATGTTTTGATTTCAGGTACGTTGTCTTTTTTGTTTGCAATCTGGTTTCACTCACACCTAGTATGTCCTATTTTATGTGCTGAATGTAGTTCATTTTCTAATTTTTCCATATGTTCTTCTAATCTTAACGTTCGAATATTGTATGTAGCGATTTTTTTGCTTTCCTCAGAATTCGTGAAGCTGACTGTTAGTGCATTGCAAGATTGTGAGTGCTTGATTCTACTTGCTTGGAGTATTAATGTTTTAGAATCCAACATTTTTTATTTGGAAAGTAGCCATAATCCACCACGTTGGCCAAACGGGTTGGAGAATGGTTTAGAATAGGATATAGTAAAAGTTAAAAAGATGTAGATGGATTTCAGGATTGGACATGATTCTGCGAGGGCAGGGTTGTGTTCTTGAAGTAAACCTATGTTCCACAAGAATTGCAAAACCGTGCCTACCGGCTACTCTTGGTCCCATTAACTCCCTTCAGACAAGTCGTAAGACATGGCAAAAACAATTAAATGAATGGTATCTCTATTTCAACAACAAAACCTATTTAAAATTAGAACGGATGCTATTTATTCCAAATGCCACGTAACCAGTAATGTACAAAAAACAAAAATAAATGCTATTTGCAGGATATTAGAAGCACGGCCTATAGGTAATATGGCAATATAGATGAATAATCTAAATATAAAAGACCACACTGAATTATTGATTCTAGAATAATTGAACCACTATATGCTATATTACTATAGCGACATTTCCTTGAATTTTTTTTATTAATTTATAACTTGTAACTGACGCAGTGATTGTACATATGCATTACAACAAACCCTTGAGTAAATTTACAATTGTATAAATTAAATTAAAATCACATACACAATTTTCTTTAATTTCATTAATATTCATGCAATAACATGCCTTTATTGCAACTAATGATTAAAAAAAAACTCGTTTATTATAGTAATTTCTTTATGCAAATAGTGCGGATATTAACAGTTAATTGATTTAATTTAATTTGTAATTAACGCGTATCTAATTAATATAATTCGTTATGGATCAATGAAAAAAGATGCGTTTCTTCTGATAGAAGGTTAGTACATTAAAAATGATTACTCTAGGACACATTGATAATAATAATAACTAATAATATAATAGTAATAAAATAATAAATTACATTGCGAGTTTATCAATAATAAGAAAATATTAATTACTAAAATAACAACATGTGTATAAGTATAATTAGTAATCGAAATGAGAGATACAGATGATACCCGTTGAAATATTGCACCAGAATACATGTAGGTCCATAATGTGAGGGCGTTGCGAGAGGGCGGGTTGACTAATTTATTGATTTAACAAAGTCCCGTCCCATAAATCCATATCATATATCGTTTATAGATCAACTTTAGAGATATTGATGGTTTATGATCAATAAACAATATTTACAGTTTACATTTTATGATTCATAGTATCATTCGAATGTTTAGCATTTTTTAATCGTCCGATACCTACCAGATAGAAAAACATTGCCCACGTCCGGCATAAATATTAATAGTACTTAAATCAATCAATCAATTAATTGTGTATCTGTATTATGTTATTGTTAGTGAATGACATCATTGCTGCAACCGGGAAGTGTGTTTTTACAATACTACAATCCTGCGATTAAATGTTGCGAAAATGGTGGGAGGATAATGACATTTTATTGAGGATTAATTTATATTGTAATACATTACAATAGTAGAAATATACATTATTAATTATACGCTTCAATGTTAATATTTTTATTATAATTTTTTATACTTATCAGATGTAGAAATATTAAATTTCAAATAATAGAAATGAAACGAGCTAAAGATTATATCTTCGTTAGCAATTATCATATATCAAAATGTGCATTAAATAATAGCAAACATCAATTAAAACATTTATTGATGATTACATTATGTACAAGTTAATTATTATTTAAAGAGAAAAATCTACTCATAACAAATATTGATTACTTGGGAAATCAACATGATAATTAAATTTAACAGTAAAAAATTACAAGATACGTACTAAAGAAGAAATCATGCTGTACATTAGTTTGAGTACTTGAAGCCTTATAATTACTAGTTAGCTCGCGCCTTTTGATGTTACAAGTTAACAATGAATGTGCTAAAACCATTAGGTTATATTATTTCATCTCGTGCACTTTTTCGCCGCATGACGACTTACTCGTTCATTACACACAACTAACTCTTAATTGCGAACGCGCTGGAAAAATTTAAAACCATATTTCTGAAACACTCCGTAATTAATATTTCTATTTGCCGGCCTCAATAAGAAAATACAAATTACCCTGTCCAATATCCTAATGGAATGTAATATTACAGTAAGAATTTTGAAAAGCAAGTAGCAGAACTTGCAACTGAATGATGCCTAAATTTATTTTTTAATAAAAAAAAATTAATTTATTGCAGAATATAATTATCAAAATAGCTGATATTGTATAATAATAACTAAATAAAAATAGCGCTAAAATTTGCAATTTACGTATGCTCCAAAAATCGTAACTAAAAAAAAAATACAAGTTGCTTTTCTCAGACTTAGTAGATATGTAGTTACTACTCTAACTCATATTTATGCATTGTTTAAAAGTGTATGTTTATACCACTCGAAAAGTGCTATTTTATATTTTTGGCGGATGAAAAAATTAGTAATTTTAACATTTATTTTCTCTATTTAACGTTATCTGTTTTCCTTTTTTTTCAGTAACCCAATAAATATGGCAAGAAAAACTTTAAATTAAAATAATAAATTGATGACTTAATTTGATGAAATACTGAAATTCTCTACTATTTGTTGCCATATATTAAACCAGATTTTAGTACACCAAACTGATTATTTTATAAGTTCATTTTTTAAAGACAGTTTTTAAACAAATGCACTTTTACAATGTTAAACTGTTATTCAAATCAGTTCTGGACGTTTTTTTTTAATGTTATGCTCATTATTCTTGTTTATCATAAATTTTATATCTTATATTGTCTGAATCATATGGGAACTATAGGACACAAACCTTTATGTTAGCAAAGAAAAAGTTTTAGAATATATTTCTATGCAAGGGTTTGTTGAGTTTACAGTGTCCGGTTATCCTGTCCTGTGAGCCTTTGCAGTCTGATGCAACTCATTTGGGTTACCACTGTATTAAGATCATGCGATGGTTTTGTTAAAAATATTCTTGAATGTGTCAATTACTTAAAGCGCTTCTAAAGGTTGCTGTGTATTAGCTTAAATTTGCTCTGGTCTAGTGAATGTCCTCTTTGCTACTTGTTTGGCAAGCTGATTTGCCATGAGGTTTTCATCTCCTGGTCTTTTGGTAATCATATCAGGCAAACTTTGCAGGTTGTGGTTAATGCTTCCAGACTGTATATGCAGGTCATAACCAGTTTTGATTTTATTATTGGCGATTGCAGGGCATGCAATGCCTTTTGACTGTTTGACATGATAGTTATCAGTTTGTCTGGTTTTAGTCTCTTCTCGATTATATAATCATCTCTGCCTGAAAAATTTAGGCATGTTTACCCAGAAGTAGCAAAATTTGCTTTCCTTGGTGTTTGTCCTTGTAGATTCCGGCCCGGCACCCATTTGGTCTTTAGACCTATCTGTGTACCAAATAGTTTCTTTGACTGTTCTCAGGTAATTATTCTGTATCCATTCGTTTTGATGTGGTATTGTTACATCAAATTTCTTACTGATGCAGTGGCCCTTTATGAAGTCCGACTTTATTATTAGAGTTTTTTTTTTACAACACATTTGTTATGTTAGATCTGTGAGTCCCAAGGTTTACCTTGTATTTATTTATCTGCAGCCTGTATGCTGGCTGCTTGTCTGACTTTCGCCATTACCATCAAGTGAAGTGGCGGTAACGATAGTAGTACTTTCATAGCTGCCGTGGGCGTCGTTTTTATTGCCCCGTTATCAGCAGACATGCTGGCCTCTAAACTTTGTCTAGTTTTTAGCCGTACACTTAAGAGTTGTTTTTTGTTCTCATATAATTGCTCCGCATGTGATGATGTGTCTTACTACCACCTTGTATAACCATTTGGTCATATTAGGTGTTAATCCCTATGTATGTACGTCCGACTATCGCATAGATAATTTTGTGATTTTTATAGTGTACATACAAAATATAAATTTCTGGGCTAACCAAGAAATTATGCACTTATATAATTTCTCTTAACCTTAACGTTTATTACATTGCTTAATTAGTTGGTAATTTTATTCTCCTATAAAAATATTCTGAATTTTTGTTGTCAAAATGCTCAAAACCAGCAGTTTTTATCTCTTCATCGTCAAAAAATTGTATATTTTCTTCAACAATTTGCCCTAATATTTTTTCGCAACCTATGTAATAAGGTAGCATAATAAGCGCCATTTACGGCGGTATTTCTTTAAAGATGTTTTCACAATCCCAAAAGAATGTGGTTATAATCTTTTTTTAAGTGAGTTGTTTTCTAAAAACTTAAACAGTGGAATAAGAAGGTAAATTTTGATCGTATAAGCCATCCAATCTATGTTTAATTTGATAAAAAGTAAGACCTTTTAATGTAAAGAATTTAATGATTGCTCGGTACTCAATTTTTTGCAAATTTGGCATAATTATAACCTAACCATGTCTGTCTGGATACTACTACAAGACTAGAATTTAAGTAGAGAACTAAAATTGCACATGGATATTAATAAAGCACCACACTTTACTAACAATATTTGTCATTTGGTCTTTTAGAAATGTAGTAGTCCAGGAATTTATGGTAATTTTTTTGTAACTGTCTACTTGATCAGCCATTCTAACTGTATATAAATTTTGTACCACATACAATGATGCAAAAATACTATGATGCCGAGATATAATGTAGTTACTGAAAAAAAAATTGCTACTGCCAGAAGTTAAAACCACTGCATTAAGAATTCCTAACAATTTCCCTTTTAATTATGTACTTCCGATCGGATCTTTGAGGAAACAGTTATAAAAAATGTCATAAAAATTGGAAAGAAATACACAGGAAGCATCTACAAACCCGGAAAAACACAAAATATAGCGCACAAACTGGAAATATTATCTTAAACATCTTAGGCGTAAGCGACACAAAATGGTCAAACGACGGCCAATACAACACAGCCAACAGAACTCTAACAGAACTATATACTATTTAAAAAACGGGGATTTTTACTATAGATATGGAGTAGTAGTGATGGCTTCAAAAAATACTAATGAATCAGAAATACTTTTTTTCAGTGTCAGATAGTATAAGTCCTCGCCACCGACAAATTAGACAAAAAGAGACTTTCTACAAAAACATTTTCAAAATCTAAGATCAATTAAATTGCAAAACATCTCAATACTTAAAAGTAATTTTGGACAAGGGAAAAGCAAAATACACATTAGCAAATATGGTCTCGGAACAAGAAACAAAAGAGGTGACCGATTAAAACAAACTAGCCAAGAGGAAAACTTCATCATCATTATTATTTACCAACTATTAAAAAAACGACTATATACATAGAGATTGTTTCAAAAAAGTCACTAGAAATCAAATTGATTATATTTTAATAAACGAGAAATACAGAAACATTATCAAACATGTAAAAGCTACCCTCAGCTGCTGATGCATCATCAGATTCCAATAGAATAGAATTAATGAAAAAAAGTGGTACAAACACAAATGCAATAAGATTGAATATTTACAACTAAACATTCAATATGCACAAAAAAGTTAAAAAACGTGCAGGAACGTAAAAGCAATAACAAGCAAATGTTTTGATGGATGAAACCTGTAAAATAGTCATAAAGTCTAAAGAAAATTTATAGTTGTAAAAAAATTAGATCAAAGAATTATTTGAAAACAAAAAGCTAAAAATTACTACAACACAACATTTATCAGAAAATAATCTAGAAAATAGCGGACCAGATATAATCAAAGAGAAAGTAATACATTCTATGAAAAACCTAAAAAAGTTACCCAGATAAACTTCTAGCTAAAATACTCAAATTAATCAAAAAGAACATCTCCACATTATAGTAAATATGTTTAACACTAACAGGAACAATACCAATCAAATGGCTGATATCAACTTTTGTAAAACTCCCCAAATAAACAAACGCAAAGATACGTGCAAATCATCGTACAATAAGCCTGTGAGACATGGATTAAAAACGTTTATAAAAGTAAGAATACAATATGATGAACATAAAAAACAAAAAAGGAAATATAATCACAGAAGAGGATAAAATAATGGAAAGGTGGAGAGAATATTTTAAGGAACTGACAGAAGCAGAAAACCTAAGCCCGGAGGAACATGAAGAAGATGATACTGACATGCCAGAAATTGAGGAAATAAAGGAAGAAGAAGTTATAGACGCCATAAAGAAACTAAAAATAGGATAAGCACCAAGCATAGACAACATAACACCGGAAATGATCAAATACATAGGTAAGGAAGGAATAGAACAACTAACAGAACTACTCAATGACATAGCTAAAAACACAAAAATACCAGCAGAATGGAACATGGGAATAATACTACTTATACACAAGAAAGGAGATAAAAGAAACTATAATAACTACAGAAGAATCCCGTGTACCGGGAAAAATTCTAGCAAAAATCATAAAAAAAAGAATAAGAGACAAGATTAAAGATACCATAAAAGATACACAATGTGGATTCAGAAGAGAGAGAGAAGCACTCAAGATCTTATAAGAAAAGTATGAAGACTCTAAAAGTAGGATATCGAAAGATGGAAGCAACAAAGATTATGGAATTACTATTTGCAGACGATATGGCAATAATGGCGGAAACGGAGGAAGATTTACAACACAACATCAACATAATAGACATGGAATTAACAAAAATAAACATGAAGTTCAACATAAACAAATCCAAAACAATGAGAAAAGATTGAACAAGTTGAAAACTTTAAGTATTTAGGAACGATAATAAACAATAAAGGAAAAATTGACAACGAAATGAATGGGAAAAACCGGGAAAATATTGAACATGATGAAAAATTCATTTTTTAGAAGAAAAGAAATACCAAAAAACATAAAATAGATATAGTAAAGAAGGTAATACGACCAACAATAATGTATTTCAGCGAAACATGGACATTGTCAGAAAAACACTAAACGAGAATAAATGCAACAGAAATGAGATTTCTAAGAAAAATAAAAAATAAAACAAGAAGAGACAGAATAAGAAACGATGTACACAGACAAAACTTACAAATAGAACCCATAAATGAAAAAATAATGGAGGGTCAACTAAGCTGGTTTGGACATGTATGCCGAATGAAAAATACGCGAATAACAAAAAGAATATATGAAACAAGAGAAATGAAAAAAAAACTCCGAGGAAGGCCGAAAAAAACCTGGAACGATAATGTAAACGAAGAAGCGGAAAGAAAAGGAATACCGTGAGAAGGAATCAATCAAACAACTCTGGACAGGAAAAAATGGAAAAAACTATATACAAAATAATGAAA
Source organism: Tachinus rufipes (assembly GCA_963932245.1). Lineage (NCBI taxonomy): Eukaryota > Metazoa > Arthropoda > Insecta > Coleoptera > Staphylinidae > Tachinus > Tachinus rufipes. The sequence goes on along the minus strand of OZ010742.1, from coordinate 36,181,027 downwards.
ATAACCATACACCAAAAGATAGAATGGCATATGTTTAAGTAAATAAAATAAAATAAATAAATAAAATATTAAAGTAATACTACACATAACACATGATAAACTAGAAGAAGAAATGACCAAAACACAGTTTGGTCTAAACGTCCTGATGCAGAGATGCATAGACTGGTTTTGGTTCATAAAAAAGTGTATACAGGTAAGTCGAGAGGAACGGACCAAATTCCAGGAGTGTATTCTACTCGTGAAAATAATGTAAAAAAATTCAAATGTTGTTATGCGATTTTTATTTGTTTTCAAGTTACAGCGTAATTAAAATTTTTATTCAATTTATTTCATACATTAACGTTTTTTGTTATCATAGCGTTCTTATAATAAATGTTCAAAAATACCGCCATTTACCTCTAAACATTTTCTGCTTTGTCTACAAAGAACGCCTGTTACTCTCCTGATGGAGTCATGTCTTTGTTTAAGATTGGCTGCAGCATTTCTAATACGTAGAATTAGTCCATCCCGAGTGTCCACTTTTACTTTGTACACTTTATTTTTGAACCAGCTCCATACACAATAATCAATGCTGCGAGGTCTGAAGATTTTGGAGGCCAATTAATAGGACCACCGCGACCAATCTAACGCCCTGGAAACTTTTTGTCCAAATATTGCTTGACCTGACGAGCAAAATGTGTAGGAGCTCCATCATGCTGGTAGTACATTTGCATTGTGATGTTTAAAGGAACATCCTCTAGTAGTCCGTGTAATTTAATCTGTAAAAAATTTAAGTACCTTCGACCATACCACACCACACGTTTACCGAAAACTGACCATACATGACAGTTATGAGTATTATTAATGCCGTCATTGGTGAATGTTGTATCATCTGTAAAAAGTATGCGCGGTACTACACGAGGATTATTATTTATCCTCCGACAGAATTCTATACGTTTAGGATAATCTTTTAGTTGTAGGTGCTGTACTCACTGTACATGATATGGAAGTACGCCTTGCTCGTGGAGTGTGTTTATTACTTTTGTTTGTGGAATACTAATTCTTTGTGAACTGGTTGTTGCATCTTCTGCTACTACATCCAAAATATTTTCTACCTTTTCTAAATCTTGTCGAGTAGCTCGCACAGTTTGTTAAAAATTTTGATAAATATTTTTTTATTATGATGTTTCTGATGTGGAAATCGTTGACGATATTTTTCAACACCAGATGTAGCATTTCCATTACAAAAACTATAAATAAACACCATGTTTGCATATTCTAAGTGTGTGGCATTTTGTAATACTTTAATCGTACAAACAAAATAAACGTTAAATTACTGTCACATTGACACATTATCTGAAGAAAAAAGCTATCAAATGTTTTAGAACGTCGAACATTGTAAAAAAAATATATATGCTAAAACTTAAAAACAACTAAAAATTGGATATCAACATTTGAGTTTTTTACATTATACACGTGTAGAATACACTCTTCCAGTTTGGTCCGTTCCTCCCGACTCACCCTGTATAAAACATATGATATATTGACTAAAACAAAGCATTTGGTAAAGTACGACACGAGAACCTTATCTAAATTAAAAAAAAAACTTGACTAGAAACATCAGAATAATTGCTAATAAAATACAAATGGATGTCCAGAATAAAAGCGTCTTATCAGTCACTACACAAAACAACGAACAAATTTTTACTAAAATAAATATATATACCAAAACAACATTAGCTCAGAGAATATAAGAACAAAAATAGCAAAAACAAGTATAACCTTCATAAAAATAAAAAAGCATATTATACCATGATATGGAACAAAAACTAGGATAATGACGAAGGCAGACATCAAAAGGTAAAAATACTGAAAATACTATGGATAGACCGAGTAATTAATATAGAAATAATATTCAAAATGAAATTATGAAAGACAAAAAATACTACGTTTTTCAAATAATAATACAGAGAAAATTACAAAAAAAAGAAACCTTTGATGAAACTGTTAGTTTAATTGCATTACAAATTAACTATTTTGAGTGGCTTTTTCAAAAGTCTGCATATTGATGATAATGATTGCCAACTCCTTGAACGGAGAAGGAACTTAGAAAAAAGACAATATTGCCGTATATGGAGTAAAGCTATTTTAGAAGAAACACTGAAGATTTTATTGAATTTAAAAAAGTGCGCATGTTAGTGCAGTTTACACGCTTGTAGTATCATTAGATCAATTTTTTTTTAAATGATATCAAATTTTGCAATATGATTTACTGGAGATTGATACCGGATAGTTTTAAGTGTCATACGGCAAACTCAACAATGAGACTTATCATTTATAGTCCAGCGCTCAGCTCAAGAGCTAGGACAGTGATTCTTAACCTCACCCAAATTGGGTGGCTGGAGGTATTTGAGATGTTTGCAAGCTTTCAAATAACTTAAAAAATATATTTTTAACGCATTTTTATTAGTGATATTTTTATTACATTTATTTATTGACTTTTTGAAAGCAATAAACAAAAATTCATTTCTACTTGTTTTGTTAATTAGTTTGCTAATCAGTTTGTTTGCAATTGCACATTCTTTTGCACAAGTTGTGCTTATACTAGACTATTACTTATAAATTGTGTTATACATTGTGCTAATTTATGTAAAGTGCACTACCTTACACGCAATCTATAAACTGTCAAAGAAAGGTAAAATACAGTTTTTAAGAAATGTAGTAAGTAACTAAACGAAATAATCAATTTTTCAGATGTTGTTATAATTATAACTTCTTGTTTCAGTTTTAGTATTTTTTTTATAGATTGACAGCTTTTTTACTATTCACTAATCATGACAAAATGGATTTTAATATACATACAAGAATTTTTAGTTGCTCTTGTGTGCCGTAAACACAATGCAAAGTTTGTATGCTACTTTTCTTAAATAAATTGCTAGAGATAACAACGCAAAAAGTGCTCTAGACTAGGGGCATTGCAATCGTAACACAGTTTAATACAGTATACGATACAGGGGAAATTTCAAATGACTGGCTTAAATTTACTTTTGTAGTAATACCAAAAAAAAATGGCAGAGGAATGTAGCGATTACCGTACAATTAGTCTAATGAGTCACGTCTTAAAGATCTTCTTACACATAATACATCAAAGAATACACAGAAAAATAGAAGAACACATAGGCTAAACACGATTTGGGTTCCGCAAAGGACTGGGCACCAGGGAAGCTTTATTTATCCTACAAGTCCTAACACAAAGATGTAGAGATGTAAACTGGAAAATATTCTTATGCTTCATTGACCTGGAAAAGGCCTTTTGACAAGCTACAACACAACAAAATGCTAGAAATATTAAGAAACACTGGAATAAACAACAAAGACCTTTGTTTCATCTCAAAACTTTATTGGCAACAAACAGCGAACGTCAGAATTGGAGAAGTTGACATACAAAGAAGAGTTAGACAAGAATGTATCCTATCTTTGCTAATATTCAACATCTATGCAGAGCAAATAATCAAAGAAGCTCTTGAAGGGAGAAGTGAAGACTTATCGATAAATGGAATTCCAATAAATAACTTGCGATATGCAGATGATACAGTACTCATTGCAGAGAGTATAGAAGCAATGCAGGAAATGCATAACCGGGTACATGTAATATGCGGAAAGTACGGTATAAAACTGAATATAAAAAAACGAAGTACATGATTGTAAGTAAGGATCCAGTAGGCAACCATAATATCCAGGTCGATGGCGTTCCTCTTAAATACACTAATAAAATAAAATACTTCGGATGCACCCTGAGTGATGACTGGGACCACTCAACGGAAATCCGATGCCGCATTGAACAAGCAAGGACAACATTTACACGTATGAAGAAAGTATTATGTGGGAAAGATCTGAACCTAGCACTACGAATAAGAATGCTTAGATGTTATGTGTTCTCAGTCCTTATGTATGGAGTGGAGGCATGGACACTAACTGAAGCAAACCTTAAAAGAATAGAGGCCTTCGAGATGTGGTGCTACAGGAGGATACTCCGCATCAGCTGGACGCAGCACGTTACAAATACCACGGTTATGGAAACACTTAAGAAAGAAACCAAACTAGTACGAACCGAAAAGACCAGAAAGCTTGCATATTTTGCACACTTAATGAGACACCCAGAGACATACAATATCTTACATATAATCATGCAAGGAAAGATCAAGGGAAAGCGAGGTGTGGGAAGACGAAGAACATCCTTGCTAAAGAACTTCCAACAGTGGTTTGGACTAACAACTGAGCCGCTGTTTAGAGCAGCGGCCAATAGAGTGATGATAGCCAACATGATAGCAAACGTTTGCTAAGCGGATAGTGCACTCGAAGAAGAAGAGATAAACAAATTGAACACATGTAAAAAATAGTTTATCTGACGTACACAACTATAACGTTTATTAACAAAAAACAAGTGCACTATTAAAATTTGCAGCCGTTTTGTAAAAAAAAACTAATCATGCTTTTTCAAAGTAGTTCAATGTAAAAAACGTCATAGTTTTGCTAATGAGTTGATTGGACTAGAACTGTGTGTGGAGAGAAAAAAACAAAAAACGTTGAAAATTTCAAACAATAATGTGAAGAATAAGAATTAATGTCATTAAATAAGCAATTTATTTTAAATTTAAATAGACAAATTTGTAGATTTTTTACAGCATTTGATGAACGATGTACAAGTGGATGGTAAAGTTGGCATAAGTCAAAACTTACTGCGGTAGACATATAAAAAAGTTACTGTTTTGAACAACAAAACGAAATTGTAGCTGAACAAAATTTAAACTTGTTTTTGGAAGATTTATTAACAACAATTCTCATGGAGACCATGTTTATTTTTTAGAACATTTTAGAAACTATGAAAATGAAACGGAACAATATATTCTACAAAATGTTTATATCGAGAAATATACCTAGTTGGGTTAAATATAAATTTGAAGTAGATGTAAGAGCGCTGAAAATGATTCAACTGATTACAAAAATAAATGCGAAAAAAGGTGAAGGTGCAAAACACATTATTGAATCGAATGGTAAATGCAAACCTAAAAAGAAGACAAAATATGACTTATGTTCTACGGAAAGAAGAATGGTACATTGAAATAAAGAAAAAAACGGACGACCGAGAAAACTGGAGAAAAGGCTCGTACAACCTTTGGAAAGCAAAAAAACACAAATAATGATAAATAAAGTAAACTATTTATTTTTTCATAACACCATAAGGAATGCTTGAGAACTATTTAGTAATAATTTTATACATTGCAGAATTTTAATAGAATAATAAATTGTTACTTTTTGACTCATCGTATTATGACGCAGTTTTATACCAACATTAAGGGTGTCAAAAAACTTCTTGAGCTAAAACAAAAAAATCTTTTAATTAATATAACAGCAAGAAAACATCATATCATTTGGTAGGTTAGCAACACATACATCTCTTATATTAAAGCTAAGATTGCGTACATATGATTAAATAAAAAATGCTGGCTTTTTAATTTAAAAACAATAAATTTAGTAATTATATATATCTACTACACTATCAAAATGAATTTATTTTAAAACAACCAGAAAATTTTAAAAATATAAATTTATTTTTGATAAGAGTCAATGTACAAAAATATAAAGAATCATAACTACAAGTTTAATTATTATAAAAGTTGCGTACCTATGAACATGAACTTGTTCGACATTGGATCCTGAAAAGGTTGTACATATATGAACATAGTAAAGTAATTTTCTAATCTATTTTCGTAGCAATAATTCAATCTGATGAACCTGATCGGAATTCAATTTATTGCACGTTATTACCATCATCATGTCCTGTATTCCGCATGAATTATTTTCATACTAGATTGCTCCTTGATTGTTTTATTGTCTTCATAATTCATTATTAATTTATGCAGTTCGCCAAAATTGTCGTGTTCTTTGATAAAGGCTTATAAATGAGTATGATTTATTTCAATGCTTTGGATCGCATTTATGTAATCTTAATGAGCAAGAAAGTGGCTCTTAAATAACGATCTAGGAAATATTATTAGACTTTCATATTTTTATCGTGGTACACTACAAATTGTTGATAATCAATAATAGAATGAGATATTGAAAAGACATAAAGCCAGAAACGTGCTAAATTATCCCAATTAACAGCTTCTAAGATAAATAATTAATTATATAAAATGTCTTGAATGGACGGATTAATAATATCCATTAAATTATAATTGGCAATTAATTTATAATTTGATTATTGATAGTAAGTTTCAATGAAAGAGCCAATAAATGATAATGCAAGCGACATTTTTCAAGGTTAATTGGATGTAATGGTTGCAGTATAGAGATTATAATATTATATTATAATTCATAAACATTCACTGTATTGTATGTAAAGTGTATTATTATGGATATCATATCGCACGACTACGAGCTTGATGGTTAATATCTCATATTACATTAACTAGATCAGAAATACCACTATTTTAATTTGACTGTTGGCATTTCATTCGATTCTCTCACGTTCTAGTTGTTTGCACGCAAAAGACACGACTGATCTTAATGTGTAGCTTTATACTAAGTGTAAATTTAATTGATCTATCATTTTAATGTTAGTTTAATGTCTTCTCAATTCGACAAGGGAAACATATTTTTTTAAATACTGTAATTATTTTAACACTTTACTCGATGGAAAAAACTATGTAATAATAATAATAAATGAAAGTAGTTATATCAAATGGAGCTTTCATGATAATCGAATTAATAGCAAAACAAAGCCACACACATAGTTTCTTAACTGAATTAGATTCAGTTCATCTTACAAATTACAAATTACACGTACTGAATGCAGCGATGAATAAATCGATTGAAAATTGAACATGACAAAGAGGTTATTGTGCGAAGTAGACAGGAGATGCATCATGATACAATTTGCTTGTCATTCAACATTTTGTACACAATACAAGAAATTTCAATCTGAATTGGGTTAACTGCGTTGGTAGATCAAACGATTTCCGAGAACACTAAATCACTCATGTTACAAATTTAAAGCGTTTGCAGGAATACGCGCTTTCACGAAATGAATAAAAAAAATCGCACAGTTTGCATTCAAAGTACATAAATTTAAAAGCAATCTCTTCCGAGAGCAGGACCATTGTTCAGGTGACATTCCGGGGCCAAAAAATTTACCTCGCGAAAATAAATAACCGGCCACGGACTGGATTTTAAAGAAGTAGAAAAAATAAAACGAATCGAACGCGGAGAATATTAATCACATGTAGATCCGCAAATGTGGTTTAAATCAACGGGTTATCTGTAAAATATTTATAACTTTCGCTACGAGCAAACTGGTTCAATTTTCAATGGAACACACAAATCATCGTTATTCGATATACCAGAGGCGGACCAAGTTGTACGGCCGTTGATTATTTTTAGCTGATATAAGAACTAAATACACATGGGCAGTAACAGGTACAATATTTCAATTTACGCCCATCGATCTAGATTGAAGTGTGGCGCACGATCTGGCTTTATATATTATACGGAGTATAATTTTCTTGTCCGGTATTTAAATAAACAACGGGCCCATAAGATTTGATTCATGAACACGAAGCATTTACAAACAGCAATTTATTAACATTAGTAATTAATTAAATATATTCTACATACACCCCCAACAAATGCTGTTTCAATAATTATTTTTCTGTATTTTGTTGATTGGATGCTTGATTATTTGCAACAAAAACACAGAAAAGTGCGCATATAATACATACACTACATTTTATTTCAAAGTTTAATTAAATGCAATTTTAATCATATTTAGTTATAACAGATTTGTTCAATTTTATTTGATTTAAATTTATAAAGCAGTAATAACTGAATAACAAATTTTTCAATTTTAATCGTTTATTTTAATCGGACATTTCTATTACAACAATAATGCCACTTCAGTAAATTTAACTTTACGTAGAAAAGTAAAGATGAAAGCTCTTGCGTTTTGTATGTAATAGACAGGTTGCAAACTAACATTTTTTTTTTATAAATTGATAAATTGTTAAAAACTTTTTGAGTAACCCTCAATATACCTGGATCTGCCTACGTAACTTGATCTCGGTTGGGCATATTGATGTCTGAAAATTTTATTCATATTTTGCCAAGTTCTCTGACTGACTAACGTTGAAATTTTCAGTGTTCTAGTAGTGCAATTTTTTTGTTTTTTGTTGTCCCTTGCTGCACTTTTGTGTGGAGTAGTTTTCTTCAGTCTAGTGTTTCTCTTACTAAGTTTGAAATATTAAGAAGATCTTAAATATATTTTTTTTAAATTCTAGTCCTATAAATTGAAAAATCTTTTTGAAAATGTTGATCACAATTAAGTTTCTTACTTTCTTATATAAGAAATAAAGTTTTTTTTGAAAAAATATTAATTAGTTAATTTTGAGGTGAAATATTATTTACTGACGAAAAAATGTAGTAAAATGTATGCTATTTAAGTTATGTATGAAAATAATGCCTGAAAGATGTTGACCGGCTTTGTTGATTTTTACTCTACCATTAAAGTTTTTTTACAATATTTTTAATGTGTGCTTTTTATTTTACCTTAGAGAAAAAAATCACACATGCTGAAGTCATGCTGAATATCCAACTTGAGGGACAATGGGACAAACGGGACAAATGTGACAAATGAAGAAGCAAGTTCATAGATATTCTTGCAGTATGGGCTGTTGCATCGTCTGATTGATCAAATTTTAGTGTTTACTTTTTTTCTACGCATTTTTTTAACAAAATTTTTTGTACCGTTGTTTCCGACAAATATACTCCAAAAGTGTATCACTTCACAACCCCGAAGAAAGTGAGTCCGCAGCTCGGATAACTTCAGTTTTTATTGCAACCAAGTCACGTCAATGATCTGTTTAGTTTAATTACCAATCATTTCATTGAAAATTAATTATTTTTTAATTTAAATTTTATTACAGGATAGAGAAAACATTATTCACAGGTGGCAAAATGCTAGGGGCACTATATGTTATGTCTAGTTTCAAAAGATAATGGACATGTTTAAGAGCCAGAATAAAAAGTTTAACAGCTTTCAGAAATGATGATGATGATGATTGAGTGCGAGCAAATCGATATTCTTTTTAATGAACTGAAACAAAACAAACTAGACAGAAAGAATATTCTTTTTAACCTTTGCACTTTCAGCAATAAAGTTAAGAAGAGTGAGGTCGTTTGCACCGCTAAAATGATGTCTATTGTCTCCAAGCAGATCTCTAAAATTACTTTGTTTGCGTTTTGGCCTTTACTTTCTACGTAGAAACCCAAAGACCCAAGATTCTCTTCCAGCTGCCACAGCAATACTTCAGTTCATCACGGTTTTGGGTAACCCGATGCAGGCCTCCCTCAAGAAGCCCGCTAACAATTTGGTCAAATCTAGCTCCTTCGACATTAAAGTCAAAATTTCCTGGACAACAAATTTGAAGTTCTCTGAACAGTAAAGTTAAAGTTTTTCTAAAGAATAGAGGTTTTCCGTTGTGTATTACTCTAAGTTAATAAAAAAACAGAAGAAAAATCAGGAAGAGTCTTCTTTTGATTTTATTTTGAATAGGTCATCAGCCGAACCAACAAGTCAGGTGCCTTTAGCGTCATCTAGGTTTTTAATAGGAGTCCAAAAATACGTCGTTAGAAACATACTCGGGTGCATTGAAGTAGCTGAGGTAAGTTTAGGCAAATTTAACAAATCTGGGGTATGCTTTTCTTTTTGTCAAACGCATGAAAAGGAATAGGAAAACTTTTTTTTTGCTATACGTTTAATTACCACAGAACGCGCAAAGTAAAAAGATTCTGCCTGTTACAAAGCTTTCTGAACTCACCGTAAGCGTTAAGATTAAACGTTGCTAGCGTTATGGCCACCCGTCATCCGGAGGCAATTCTCCTTACGTATGCGTCAAGTGCGCCAGAGCTCATCCCAGCTTTACGTGCAAATTTACAAAAAAGTCAAGGCATGTAGCAACATGTGCAGAATGCTCGGGGTTGCACTCAGCAAGTTACAAAAGCTGTCTATCTTCTAAACTCCATTCTAAAGCACCAGCCTTTCAAAGGCGGGCTCCCACTCTTTCTCGATGCACTTCTAACGCCGGCATGAAGCAATCCTACGCACAAGCAACGGAAAATCAAGCGCCAAACGCTACGTTTTTAGTTAAAAATCAGCATTTTTTTCGCTTGGCTCAAGCGGATTTGTAGTACATTGTCTAGCTTAATAAGCTAGATACAGTTTATTTGTTTGTTAGTCTGAAATCTAGACATATATGGCTGGCATACAACTTGAATTTTTAAATTTTTCCACTTAGACAACATTTCTGAGGCAAGAAGGTCTTTAGAGTTTAGTCGGTAGGCGTTAGTCAGGTTAATCTAACATTTTTTAAATCCGCAAAAAAAATTTACCATTCAAAATTTACTGTCACTGTACGTTTATCACTCTTGAAAAATAAGAATCAATGACACAGCGGCGCAAGATTGCACACTATACTGTGACTTGTGATGAGTGCAGAGGGTATGACATTGTTGTATTTTTAGTAGTTGCAGCATCTGTGCAACAAACTCTTTGCATAGTTTGTTTTATTTAATTTCTGCACAAACATAAATTTTTATGGGTAAAATTAAAACAAAATATTTTAAAAAAATCTGATTTATGCCTTGTACGTAAAGTACTTAAATGCCTCCGAGTCAATTAATCTGAACTTTGTAACTGTAACTCTAACTGTTCTAGCAGACTCAGGTGGTTTTTTATCAACAATCGCAAACACGCGTTGTTGTAATTTTCACTGCTTCATTGTGACTTAAATGGCGTAACTTTACAAGCTCACGGCCGTCAAAGCTATCCCCTTTCAACCTTCCATTACATAGTACACTCCTAACCAAAAACTTTTTGTTTTTTGTAGTCACTTAATTGCGTAATTTACTATTATTAAAAATCTAATAAATGGGTGTCCCAATAAAATCAAAAAATGTAATTTATTTACAAAACACCAATATTTTGATTTAATTATATTATCTGGAAACTATTATGTATAAAATAAAATATGCTAAATTTTTTAATTTGCTTTGATGGCACATTTCTGATCTTTAATCAAAACTTTCATTTACAGCTTGGTTTAATTTGCACAATCGGCGGTTAATTCTGGTTGCACAAATAGGAAATTACACAAATAAAAAAATGTTTTGTGCTATAATGTCATTGTTTTACGACATGTGTGGCAAGTAGCACCTGTTACAACCACATATCTTCGAGATTTATATTTCCGATTTGAAGCAGAAAAACCTGAGTTATCATTCTCTACTATTGTTTCCCATTGGTGCATTTCCGACAGCTCAACAAAATCGTCCAATAATGCTTCCAGTTTAAAATCTATATCAAACAGTTACATGCTTGGAAAGCATTTTTTTCTTGTTTTACACATTTAGGTTTTGCCACTCCAAATGCGGCAGTTTTGCTTGTTTACTAATAAGGTTAGTAGACAATTTGTATTTAGACGGTTGCCTGGTTTTAATTAATGTGGCAGCAGTACCAAACTGTTAGAAAAATTAATACACGCGGGAATTTAAAAACCTTACAGTTTATCATACATTCACAACTACGAGCAGAACTGTAACAATTGTTATTTTAGAAAAATAACATATAGCACAATAAAAAGACTACTAAGTTTAATGTTCAATGAAATAATATAACTCTTAAAGCTTAAGCAAATATTTTGACCAAAAAATTACAAATTAATTTCAAAATTTAATAAACAATTGAAGGTTTTGGATTTTTATATATTTCATTAAATTAGAAATTTCATTCTCTACACGTTTGAAAAAACCGATTTTAAAAAGGAGTTAAATTACGTGAGTTCTGCTTGTAGTTTTGTGACACTCATCAAACTGCCCTCTTAAATATAAAAATTTAATTGAATTAATTAATTATTTTTCACAGATAATTTATATATTAAGTTAGCGGATATTAGCGGGCAGTGGTGTACTTCAATAACTACAGCTTAACTTAATTAAGAAAAACTATTTATGTAAAAAGAACATATCTAAAGCAAGACATTGGTTTCCCCAAAAACCAGGCAACCTTCTATATACGTTTTTCTACCAACCTTGGTTTACAAAGCCATCAACGTAAATAAATCCCTAAAGATGATTAATATTGTTTAATAAACCAACTTAGAAACTCTTCTTTACTATGTAAACTTGAGTTGATACGTATATTGGATTTTGTATGAATAAAAACGAAATTTTTGTGTGAAAATACGCTGCATAGTACTTCTGTGATTCTTGAAATATTCAATTATTGGGCACATATTCAAATGGACGTTTCTAGACTGTTCATTATATTTATTATTTGTATAAATTAGTACTGCAATAATAATTATAAATAAAGGTGTAAAAAAAATTAAAGTTCTTCCTATAATAATAAAAATAATAATAAATTTATTTTCCAACAAACAAAAAATATATCTTACAACAAGAAAAAATTAATGTTTTTATAAGCTCTTGTATGATGTTTTTAATATTGCATATCCTAAAAAAGATTAACTAATAATATAAACAAAAAACAATGGATAACTAAAGGAATTTAAAAAACTAGAAAACCAAAAAGAGAAATTAGTATGTTAATTAAATTGGTTCCTAATAACTTAGTTTTACGTAATACTACAAAAAATATAAACGTATTTTTGGTAAAACTTTAAAATTAGCTAATATTAAATACTTAAATAGGAAAATATTAGATTCTAACAATAAAATAAAAACGTGTTGGGACATTGTTAAAAACGAATGCAATAAAATCAAATTACAAATGAGTAACAATATTTTAAAAGTGGATGAAAAATTAATTGAATCAGGAACTGAAGTAGCAAATGAATTTAATCAACATTTTGCTAAACTTCCAATTTTTCCTGCTGTCAATAATTTAACTATATTAAATTCACAACAATCAATTATTGTCTTAAATTCAATTTTCCTTAATCCAGTTACTATTAAAGAAGTAGAAGAAGTAATTGCATCTTTAAAATCAACAAAATCGGTTGGAACAGATGAAATACCTATTCTAATATACAAAATAATTTATTTATCAGAACGAATAACACATTTGGCTAATTATTACTTTTCAATTGCAAGCTTTCCTCTGTTATTACGCTGTTCTAACATTATGCCACTTCTCAAAAAAGGGGACAAAGAAAATGTCAGAAATTATAGACCAATATCTTTAATAAACTCATTAGCAAAAATATTTGAAAAATTATTATTTACACGTTTACAATATTTTCTAAATATGAATAATTGTTTAAATTCAGTCCAGCATGGGTTCAGAGAGACTAAGTCAATAACAACTGCTTTACACAACATCTTAACAAACATCTATAATAATTTTAATGATAAAAAAATTTGATTTTGACTTGGTGAATCACTAAATACTATTTTATAAATTAGAAAAGTTAGGAATACGCGGATATTTTCTTCAGATAATCAAATCGTATCTGTCTGACAAAACACAATTTGTAGAGGTATTTTTGGATGGAAAAAGTTATATATCTAATACTATAACTACTAACATAGGTGTACCCCAAGGGTCTATTTTGGGTCCGTTGCTTGTTTTAATTTATATTAATGATTTAACGGATTATATAGATTATCCTTTAACAATATACGCAGACGTCATAAGTGCTTGTATAACTAGTAATTCTCCAAATGAGCTGTTTAATGAAATTAATAATTGCACTAACAAAATTAATAATTGGTGTGTTTGTAATAAATTAAAATTAAATACTGACAAAACTCAGATAATTCAATTTGGAAATCATTGTGTTATTCCTAAATCTTGTGAACATGGTAAAATTTTGGGTATCTATATTGATTCTAATTTAAACTGGTCATCTCATACTGACTATATTAAGCATAAATTAAATTCCGCTAATTTTATACTTATATTATTATAGACGACTCAAATACTCAGTTGATTTAAAAACTTTAAAAACAGTTTATTTTTCTTATTTTGAGTCCATATTGAAATATTGTTGCAACAAAAAAAGGCTATACGTATTATTAATAGATTAAAAAGATTGCAATCTTGTAGAGAAAGTCTTATTGAACTATTTTTACTGTGGTCAACTTATTTCTATATCAAAGTGTACTATTTTGTTTTAAAAATAAAAACTCAATTTATAAAAATGGGTCTGTCGTGCATACGTACAATACAAAAAGTCAAGTTTCTCTGAGACCTAATAGTTCTAAAACATCTTTATATTCAAAATCTTATCTTTTTAACATGTGTAAATTTTACAATAAACTGCCTGCTAATATCAAGACTTTATCAAATTTGCAAAATTTTAAACAAAAATCTAATGAGTATTTTTTAAATTCAGTATTTTATACAACTGAAGAGTATATGGCTGGTTAATTTTATTATTCTATTTTAAGTGATTTTTATGTTATTTGTTAGTATTATTTTATTTATGATATACCCACTTTTTTATGTTTTGTATAAGTTATTTTTTTTTATATGCTAATGTCTACACTTTTTTTTAAAGTTTTGAATAAAGCACATACTTACTTACTTACTTACAACTAAAAAACTAAATAACTATTGTTTACTAATGTAAACGTTGGTATTACAACTAGCAACAAATTTGCTGTAGGCATTCAACCCTAAACCGGCAAACGAAATACAGAGATTTCTTTCTTTTTAACAAATCTTCACCAGTGTATTTTGATAGTAATCCTATCGCTTAATGGTGATATACAAATTAAATATATGTTTTTGTGCTATTAGGATATATAATATATTAATAATGTAATATTGTGTGAATAAAATAATAAACTTTGTTAACAAATAAGTTATGAATTTCAAATTAATTTACTGCATTACATTTATTATATTTTACCATAATATTTTCCTTATTCTATGTTTGTTGTGTCATTTGATTGTAAAATTTGTTTGGCGGTAAAATCAAGGCTCTGGCAATGAGAACAATTAATAATCAATTGCATATTATTCTTTTATGTTTGTAGGTACCTACTCGTTGCAATAATTTTTATGAATTAATAATTTCTATAAATTACAATTTATTGCACTTTAACAAACTTAATCAATCAGCTATTATTTCAAAATAATATGTAGTAATGTATATTTAAATTTTACCCGCATAGTTTTAATGAAACGTAATTTAAATGATAAAACGTGGGAGTTAGTTTGATTTTTTATTGAATCAAATTAAACAACTGTTTATAAATTTACATAGAAATTACGATATTTGTAAAACATTTCCGAAAATATTTGTACGGAAAAAAATAACAATAAGTTTAGTTAAAGTTTTAATATTCATTCATTTTCTATAGCAAAAAAAACGGCTTTGACTTAAGTTTAACGCAGCATTAAAAAGTAATTATCCAAGTATAACTGTCAACTAAAATTTGAAGTCAGCTACTGTAGGTCACGTACTTAGTACACTTTGGTTTGAAAAATAATTTGACAAACTGCATCATAGACTTAATGTTACATCAATCCACTAACATTGCAACTAGTTCTAGAAAATTACAATCACACTACAACAAGTCTCAGTTATGATATAGAGAAGCTAATATCTGACGGTATCATACAGAATTTGGACAAAATGTAACAAAACGCACCCAATCATGCTCTTTCAAAGAAAACTTAAAACTGTTAATGGCAACAGACGGCACCTAGCAAACAACATCACATTGCTCATATAATTACTATAACTTTATAAATAAAAATGTTGGAAAACACCTGCACTGATTTATGCGTGTTTTCTTGCTTTTATATCAAATTTAAAGCTAGCAATACGTGTAATAATATTGACTTAAAATTTTGTTCAAGTTGGTAGGCTTGTTTAGAAGATATTAATTGTTTATTACTAACTCATTTTTGGTCTTAATTTTAGATTCAATTTACTAATTGTTGTCCTGAATATTTTTATTGTTATTTTATAATGTTAACTGCATATGCATGTTTTTAATACAAATTAATATTATTATGTTACACACAAAATAGCCACGGTAATATAATATGCTTTTATGTGTATTTCTAAGTTTGAAAAAAGTGCTTAAAAGTGACAAAAACGAAAATATAGAAGGTTTATCCATTTGTTTTGAGAATGACTAAACTAAAAAAAACAAGTATAAACAAGAACAAAACAATAATTATAAAAATACAAGGTGTATCAAACAATGTACATGAAAAAAAAAATTTGGCATAGGCACAGAAAACCTAAGAGGTGATATGTTAATATACTATTTACTATTTGCAAAACAACTTATTCTGTATGAATACATTTTTTAAGAAATTACCACAGCAAAAGTAGACCAGGATAACTCCAGATAGTAAGCCCAAACATGAAATTATCTTTATTATCTCAAACAACAGAGAAATTATCACAGACGTATCTGCGCTAAATAAATTACACACGATAAATGATCACATCATAGTTAAGCCAACAGAAAATAAAAACGGCACTACTACAGATGAAAAACAAACGAGCATGAAGAGAAGATTAAATGACTAGAAAATGATTAAATATGGGGCAAAACTCTAATAGCAGCTAGAGAAGTCCTATTAAACAAATGTTTGGTGAAGGAAATATACAAATTACTTGGCAAAACGCAATAGTGATGCTACTATTTAAGAAAGGAGATAACCCAAACATTAAAAATTATTGACCAATTAGCTTGTTACAAGCACAACGCAATCTGATAAGAAAAGCAGTAAATACAATATATCTATACAACTTGTTTTAGTGGCTTACAAAAAGGTCTTTGATTTATTGGAAATATAGGTTATTACTATAGCATTAAACAAGGCAACTTTCAATAAAACTATACCAAACTCAAATCCACGCGGGACTAAAAGTATGTACAACAACAACAAAACTGAATGATCAGCACGTAAGCACACGCAAGCCTACGTGCAATTGATTGTCCGCATGGGGCTTGGCTGCTTAATCTAGACTACATATAGTGAGATTTTATTTATTTAGTTGTGCACGTAAAGAACGCGTGTATTTGTTTACTTATAGTCTAGCATGGATTTAAATTTGGTATAGATAAAAATGCCAAGAAATAAATATTAAAGAGGAGTACGCCAAAGTTATTTACTCTTGTCATGAGAAAATCTTTATTTTGAAACGAAAAAGATGTGAACATAGATAGAAGTCAGTTAAACAACCTACTTTTTGCGAACAATATATTCCTTATAATTCATGACATCAAGAAAAATGCTACAAAAAAACTTATAAATACTTTAAACGCGGTAAGCCTAGAGGTCAATACTACATCCAGATAAATATAAACCACAACATCATAGAAACAGTATACCAATAATTAGGTAAAATGATCAAATTAGGTAAAGCCAACTAAATAACTGAAATATCCAAAAGAATTTAACTAGGGTAGGCTACGTTTGGAAACCTAGGATATATACTAAAAAATAAAAATTTATCAATCAATAAAAGCAAAATTGTTTGATATTTTTATCCTTTCAATAATCACATATGGGCTGGAAACAATGACCCTAATTGAAGTGAGTGCAGAAAATCTCAGAGTTGTGCAGAAAGAAATAGAGCGTACCATGCTTGGCGTAAGTTTGAGACACAAGCTCAAAATCAAATGTACAGGCGCAGTAAATTAAGTGATCTCAAATAGATATAGAGCTGGGTAGGGTACGTCGCAAGGCACGATCCTACAAGATGTACAAACAAAACTGGCATCGAAAACATTTAAAGGCAACGTAGGCGGACTACAAAAACGATGGTTGGATGATGTAAAGATCTGGGCAAAATTGATACCAAACATAAAAAAGACAAGATAACTGGAAGGTAACAGGCAATTTAATTATAAATGTGTATCAGTAGTTTTCTTGACAAAAGATATAAATAGAATTAATTATTTAAAAACTATATCGACAAATATGATTGCTCTTGTTAGTTTAATTTTATTTGCACATTGGTGATTAATTTAAAAATAGTTGTATGTTGCTATGGTAAAGCAATCCTTTTATTTAAAAACGTTGTTTGTGCTAACTATATATCAATACTCTCTTGTACAGGGTCATTATAAAAGTTTGCGATTATGTAACTATCCAATGTACAATTGTGACACTCTAGTGAAATAATGAATTTACATTCTTATCTTTTTCATCTGAGCCGTTATTTATCTACTTCTGGATGTAGGGTTTCTCCAAAATTTTTTATGTTTTCCAATTTGCTGCAGTTTGAATCCAGTTTTTTCTACCATCTTCTTTGGGGTTGCTTGATTTTTCTCGAACACCAAGTTGTAATTTTAATTGTCTACCTGTCCGGGTCTTGCCTTGCTATGTGGCCAGCCCATTGCCACTTAAGCTGCGCCACCCTAATAAGTACTTTTGTCACACCGATTGTTTTTTGGGTTTCCTTATTTCAAACTTTGTCTTTCAAAGTAATTCTAAACATAGACTTCTTCATTGCACTCTGTGTGATTTGCAGTCTGCTAGATGTTTTTCGGGTCATGGACATTGTCTTGAGGTTGTAAGTGAGCACTGGCATTACGCAGGATTCGAATACCTTTCTTTTGAGGTTTATAGGGAACTCCTTGGATTTGAAGATATGGCTTAATTTACCAAAAGCAGCCTAAGAAAGACCAATTCTTCTTAAGATTTTGAAAATCTGATTTTCTTTACCGAGTTGAATTTTATAGCCTAGATAAATGTATGTAGATACTTGTTCAATGGGTTGATTATTAATTGTTACCTGAATATTTCCTGGGTTGATGACTTTGGTTTTTGACAGGTTTATTTCAAGTCCCATTTTTGCTGACTCTTGATGGAGTTCCTGAAGCATGCTCTTAAGTTTTTCTACAGTATTGCCGATGACGACAATATTGTCTGCAAACTGCAAATGATTGAGGCGAATTCTGTTGATATTTATTTTTGTTATGCCAGTTTAATGTTTTGAAGGTACAAATTTTGGAAAAATTATATCTCTTTGCCGCACTTCTCTTTTAATTATTATATTATCTGTCTATAAGTCTTTGTCAATTTTAACTTAAATGGTAGCGTTTTTGTAGATCTGTTTGATGAGGTTTGAGTATCTTGAGTCGATTCACGCATTGTCTAGGGATCTTAGTATTGCCCACGTTTCGACGGAGTCAAAACCTTTCTTGTAATCCACAAAGGCTATGTGCATTGTTATATTATACTTAGGGCTTTTTTTATGAGAGTACGAAGTGTCTGCAAGTGGTTTATAATCCCAAAATTTTTGCTGAATCCCGCTTGTTCGCATGGTTAGTATAAGTCCATTTTGTGCGTTTATCGGTTTGTTACATTCTTTGTTAGTACCTTGTATAAATATGACAGCAAGCTGATAGGACGGTAATTCTTGATGTTGTTTTTGTCACCTTTTTTGTAAAACAGAATAACTTTGGCATTTTGCCATTTGTTTGGGATTCTTTCTTTCATCATATTCACATTAGGTGTGCGTAAATACATCTGAAGTTGAACTGTCAAAACAAAGTAAATAGTTTAGTGTACATTTTAAAAAGGCGGCATATTTAAAGGGATTACATAATTCAATATAGAGACCCTGTACATATAAACTAAAAATTACATTACTACATTATATATTACAGCATTTTAATTATTTTATATTGTTTGTTTTTTTAACAAAAATAATACATCAATAATAAATGTATCTAAAAAAACTGCAATATTGTAAATGGTTATCAAAAAATTACTTAAACTTGTCTATGATCGTTGCTATAATGTTTTAGAATGTTCAATTTTGATTATCTCAAAATTGATTTGTTATATTACTGTTTCTTTACACATTCGGTAATTATAACATGTTTAAACACTAAATGCTTGATTTATTATTATTTCAAAAGTTTTTTTTTTTTTAATTTCAAAATGTGATATTTAGGAAAACATAAACATAAAAATAACTAAATTTTTTGAGTAAAACTACACTCGCTAAAACTATTTGTATTTAAAAAAAATTAGAAGTTAGCAAATTTACAAAAATATCTTTGATTTCTAATAAATTCTTTGTCAAATCTCAACAAAATTATGCAGTTTATGATATAATATTATCAGACGATCGAACTGAGCTAAAACAAGTATATAAAATACTTAAGATTTTATATAAGCACGTCCCTCGCATAATTCACGTCATTTGTACATAAAAAAAATGCAGCAAGATGGATCTTCCAAAAACCTAAAGCAAGCAAAAGTAAAATTGTTGCGCTCAATCTGTGCTCGATTCAAAAAAACTGCTGACTTTAGGCCTTATTGTTACCGTTAATAAAACTTATTTATTATTTTTACGGCGCAGAAACAAAGCAGCAGTTCTATGAAGCATTTTAGTTTTTCAAATCTAACAAAATGCAGCCTTGAAAAATCTGCTGGAAAAGCTTTGTGATTGTGATTGCATATTTTAATATAAAAAGATATATAACTGATCAAAAAGTTTATTTACAGGCCAATTTAAAAAAAAAATACACAACTCATCCTTTGTAAGTAGAATTATGTTATAAAAATATCAGGTAACAGTGGAGGAATTATTTGCAATTTACCGTAATGTTGAATAATATTACTCCCACGCTACTGGATCAAAATTAATACATTTGATAATTTTTTTGAAGTTGGTATATAAAAATTCCATCTATTCTTATGGAAATTATGTTTGTTATATGGTAATTTTTTTTTTGCAAAAATACAATTTTTGAAAATGATTATATTTCTGAAACAAAAGCGACTACTTAATATTCTAAAACTTTGAATATTCTGGGATTGAATTGTTCTATATGTTGTAAAAATTTTAAGATAGTCTTATATGTATTTTGTATTTTTCAAGATAATAAAGTTTTTTACATTATATTGATTTTCTCAGTTATTAAAAAAAAGAAAAAAAACGTAAGTGATAGATGTTTTTTTTTTCCTATCTTATCTATTTTGTATTATTGCATAAATGTCTTTTTTCTTGATGGAAAAGCTTAAATATTTTTTTAATACAATATTAATTTAACATACACAAGGTTTTAATATTTTTGTATGTCATAGCCATGTTTAATTATGTTGCATTTTAGATCTTAAAAGAACCAAATTCATTTTTTGCTTCTACAAGCTTACGTAAGTATGTTTATAAAAATAAAGTTAACCTTTTGTTTTAGAAATAAAACAAGTAATTGTTTAATTTTTATAGCAATTTTTATCATAAAGGTTTTACAAACAATTTTATATAATACAATAATTTTTTTGCCTACTAGAAGAATTATTTACGCTGTCAGTAATTTTCAAAAACGACAACGTTCATAAATTTGTTTTAAAAACCGCAAATATTCATAAAACCTGTTTGTTTGTTTCTTTTGGTATGAACGTACATTATGAGTACATTTATATTTTAATTGTAATCAAATAATACTATACAATAATCTATAAATTATACTCAATACTTAAATTTAGCCTACTTTAAGTCCACCGTAGAGGTGAACAATGTAAGTGAATTCTAAATGAAATAGCGGAAGCGTGTGGTTAGCATGTTAGAGGGTTGTAATTTTTACAGAGGATGTCGCATAGCCGGAAATTGGATGAGTTTATACAACCAGACATCTTTATTTTATATGCAATTAAAGCAAGGGACAAAACTATTTTAAGTTTGCCGACACACGCAACATAAAAAATAACAAATGTTCAGTAAAACTTTTAAAAACCCCCAAATTATTACTTTACCCTACATTATTGTATCAAATTATTTAGATCTATTTTACTGTACAATTAGAATTTATCTAGTATGTAATACATGTTAATGTTGTGTATATGGGAGAATTTTTTTAGTACAATCATGCAGCTTCTATATCAGTTGCGTTAAACCACTAAACAGCACTTAAATTCAGTATCGGATTAAGAAATGGCTGAACAAATTTTATGTACACTAACCCATGTACCATTAAACGTTTTTTATGCGCTGTTTGGCAGTCTTGTTTACTCTAGATTTCTTCATGTCATGGGAGATGTGTAAGATATCACCAGTTCCTGTCACGAAGCAGCCAAGGGGCTTTGTTTTATAAATTTAAACCATGTTCTGCTTAAATTCGATTATCTGATTGAGTGATGGGGTCATGAGAAATATGCGGCCCATTTGCTATTGAACTGTATCATAGGACATTAAACATTGATTAATATAAATAACATTTGCAATCAGAATGAGTTATTTTAATGGTCTCATTAACCTATTTTGAATGAAATATTATAATTTTTTATAGCCTCTCTTTATTATAGATCCACAGGTATCGGAAACAAAAATGCAGTGCACAATTTTTCAATTACTTTCATTGAAGGCGTGAGATTTTAATTTAATATTAAATCCAGACGTCACGAATGTTATTTTACTAATACATAGTTGCTATATAATCACATTTTGAACAATATTATAGTACTCATAAATGTGTGCTCGTGAAATTTTATTTATATTAAATTAACACGCACTGGTAGGTGTAATTAACCGAAAGATAAGTATGATTTACATTTATATATGTAATCATTAAGCATTCGGTTTAATTAATAGATATTCATCATGGGAACCAGATATTTCGTTAAGATAACGCAATTTCACGCAGAAATTAATATTTGTAATAACAAAATCATTAGATTTTGATGATGGTTGAGATATAGTCATTAAGTTATAAGAAAGCATCTGCCTTGAATATACATATGTGCATGTGTCTACCCACACATATTGAAATTAAAATTTTGAAACTCTTAGAGCTATCAAAAACAATTTCATGAAAAAGGTGCCGTATCTTAATTGAAAGAAATGTCCGTACTATCTCTACATGGCTGTAATATAAATATTTATATATTTATATTAAACACAGTCGTAAATTTTGCTCAAGAATTTCAAGCGTACAAGTAGAGTGAAGGGACGATATGAGCTCGGCATGTATCAGTCTTCAAAGACCTATTGTATAGTCTATCAAAGTCCAAGTAAAACTATCGTAAGATTTTTATGCATATTAGATTATACGTTTTCTACATTGTTATATATAGTTTTTTGAACCTTTACTGTTACAATAATTTGATTATCGATGTTTATTAAATTGCATCATCCATTATTACAATGATAATTGATTTTAAATGTAGATAATAGATATAGCAATGTTATTATTATGGTTTGACATTTAATCAAGTATGTGTTATATAATCATTCTTACACAAATTGAAAAGAAAAATTACTTTATATTCAATACTATATCACAATCAAACATATAAATGGAAGATAGTACCGTGAGAAAGCACTGGACACGTATATACTTAAACTACATTAATACTGACAAAATAGAATTAATTAGTACGCTGGTACGCGTACAAAATTACAAAATAATTCAAAAATGTGACATAGAACTAAGAACTTAGATTTATGAATAGTTTATTTTAATTGATTGTTTAAAGATCATTTTTATTTTTTTGAGAAGTATTTTGCACAGGCAAAGAAAAAAATTTTTTATTATCATATTTTTTAAAGTTTCTATTTACTGTATATGTATGCTATTCAGCTTGTCATCAATAATAATGCAAAGTAAATATTATATTGCAGACCAATGTCAAATAATAGTTATTTAAAATTAAATATTAATATAAATTAAAATTTGTGAATTTAAAATGTTTTATATTAGCTGCTGTTAAATATAGTACAGTAGGAAAAGAAATTAAGCACTCATTACTTTTAAAAATTAAAATAAGTTTTAGGTTTTAATTTGAAGCATCTATAATATAAAAGCTGTGTCTTTATTTGTTTATTGTTTTTGTTTAAATAGTAACAACCTTATAACTAACAATATTACAAACATTGTCTATATTTATTTTCTTATTTGTTTGATTAAAATACCGTTAGATGCAAATACTGCTATTCGTATAAAAATCCGTAACTACAGCTTAAAAATATTTTATTCTTTTATTGGGTTGGTAGTGATTATTGTTATTGATTTTTAAAATATTAAAGCAGTAAATTTACTAAAAAAATTTCAACAAAACAAAAATATTTGTCAACAAATATTTTAAATCTCTTATCAAAAATAGATTTATTATTGCAAAAAAATAATTCAATTTAAGAATAGTTGACGGCACAAACAACGATAGATTTTTACTATTTCTCAAAACATCATTAGCAGTAGTTACGGTTTTTTTTAAAGGCAGAATAGACAACAATTTACTTAGAAAAATTTTGCAAAGGAAGGTAACTTCTACAACAGGTTTACTACTAACTGCAAAGCATTGCAAAGCCAGTTTAGCATTATCTTAAGAACATGTAAACTAATTTGAAGTTAATGTTATGATTAGCAGTAAGTCCAACAGTGATAGACGGATGCAGGTGCAATAACGGCTAGGCAAACGTTACGCGCAATAACTTTATACATATTATTTGTTTGGTTTGGTTATGATGTAGGCAACGTCTTAAAATTTTTTGTGCATGACAATACAAAACCTTATACTGCTAAAATTGTTAAATATCTTGCCAAAGTAAAAGGTGGTCCATTTAGTGGTACATTTTTAAAAATTCAAAAAAATGATCAAAAATCAATTTTTGTGGCTACCTTGGCTGGCTTTGTAGTAGCGCATCTTGTAAATCCAGTTGTCTAAAACTTTGATGACGGTTTCTGGTTCTATTTCACGAATGGTTTGCTTGATATTTGTCTTAAGGTCCTGAATTGTTAATGGACTGTTTGCATAACATCGGTCTTTTACGGCACCCTGTAAAAAAAGTCTAACGGCGTTAAATTGCAACTCCGAGGTGGCCAATTGACATTGCCGAGACGGCTGACAAACTTGGCGCGCAAAAGATCAATTGTGGCATGGGCTGTGTGGCATGGCGCGCCATCCTGCTGAAACCAGAAATTGTCTTAAATTTTCGGCCACATTTTTTTTATCATGTCTCTGTAGCGCTTACCGTTGACCGAATTAAAATAAAAATTTTTAAAGAAAAATGGGCCAATGATGCCACCGCTCTAAAATCCGCACCAAACTGTCACTCTCTGAGAATGCATTGGCTTTTCGACAATCACGAGCGGGTTTTCCAATTCCCAGATGCAACAGTTTTGCTTGTTAACATAGCGCTAAGATAAAAATTTGTTTTGTCAGAAAAGATAATTTTTTGAGCAAAATTGTTGTCCATTTCGAACTGCTCTAAGGCCCAAATTATAAAGCGATAACAAACCGGATGGTTGTGCGCCTTTAATTGTTGAGTCAATTAGACCTTATAAGCGAATAATGCGAGGTCTTTCTGCAAAATTTGCATCAGGTTGGTGCGTGAAATGTTGAGTAGTTAAGATCATTTTTTTCGGGATACATATTATTGACTTTGGAAATAAGTTTGCAACATTTCCCAACGTTGTTCAAGCGTAAAGCGATTTATTTTGTTCCGCTGAGATATGATACTGACTTTCTGTCAAGATTTTCTACTGTCAAAATAACAAATGATTAAAAAGATAACACTAGATGGACCACCTTTTATATGTAAGAACAAAAAACTGAAAATTCCTAATCTTAATCCCAAACTTATACAAAAACTAAAAAAAAATTAGAAATAAAATTAGAGTGTTGATAAGGAGTTGCTGCAAAACAGTTATTCGAGCAAAAGACGGAAATACTCAATACTTTAATTTGTGTTATAAATTTTATTTATAAAAGATGTAAATAAATTTCATTTTTTACTTTTTTTTTAGTTTATTACGCTAATGTTAAATGTAGTAACCGTGTTGCCTGCTGCAAGTACTGTTGAGCTGGCAACCTGGGTTCGATTCCTACCAGCGGCGATATTCAAGCAGCCGGTTGCTTTGCTAAGCAATAGCAAAAAAGCAAAGTATCTACCTAGTAAACTTTTTTACTTGTGTTATATGATTATTCTGACCGCTACCTTAATTTGTAGTATATTAACAAAAACGACAAGTTTGTCTTCATTGCTGTTTCTACATATAATTTGATAGTCGATTTATTTTTTCACCAGTTTATTTAGAAAAGACCAAACTGTGGTATGTCCGGGTTAAGTCAAACAATAGTTAGAAAATAAATGCGTTTTTATGTATTTTTAAATGCATTTTGTTGTTATTTGCAAACACAATTTGACAAAAAATATTTCAACGTATCATAGTTTCATCTTTTCTGAATGTATTAATAAAAAATTAAATTGATTATCAAATCAGAAGTTAAAACAACAATGAAACCAAAGTTGTCGTATTCGTTAAAATACTACAAATCAAGGTAGTAGTCGGCATGGTCTTAATTATTTATACCGTATAAATATATAAGCAAAACGTAGAGTTTTATATATAAAAATTAATACATGATGATTGTATGTAAATTGCCTTTTCATTCAATCAGGGTATGCATCCATCATCAGTGTGCCTAGCATCTCACTGGTCAAAGAGACAATTTACATAAAATTACAGTAACTATTAAACAGTTTATGTTTACTAAAGTGTTACTATTTTTGACACATTAGTAAACATAAACTGTTTAATTTACTTTGTTAAGCAATCTAAATTTAAACATTTCTGCAATAACGTAAAAAAATTGTGTTAATTTTTTTTTTATTTACACAAATAAGCAATTAGCTTATTAACTTAACTTAACTTTACCGTAATTATTATATTTCTTATTTGAATGAAGTAAAATAGTATAATTTAACTTTTTTTATATAAATAGTTTTGTTTGGCTAGCTGTGTATAATAACACAATCTTGAACTTATTGTACACTTGAAAAAAAATCTATTGTTTTATTGGCAATGTTTTCAGTTGTTTGACAAATGGATACTAACACTTTTTGTATATTAAGTTAGATTAACTTAACTATGTGTCAATTAATTAGTTTGTTTTTAAAAACTATTGTTTTATTGTTTACATTAGACACTATTTATAGTTATATAAAAGTATTAAAAATGATTTTAAGTAATTAATTAACGTCTGAGCAGCGATGTTAGCACGCGGAGATGGGTCGATGTAAGACTGAGCTCGCCTCTGGATGGACTTGCTTATATATTTTTTCATTTTGTTGATTCAGCGTTTTAGGGATGTATAACACCCCCATCCTAAAAGGAAAAAATCTGGGCGACGTTTTTTCACGGAGCCCATGGATCTTTATCGATGTTCTTTTTTTTCTTGATATATTTGATAGTTGACACAACTACAAAAATTATGATAAGAATGTAATGGATAATTGTCCATATAAATATGGAGTGGTTTTGCAACTTTAGAGGTTGGGTTTGACTAAGGTCATGCCTTAATTGGTTAAGATGATCTGTTATGTTAGAAAACTGTGAAAGACGTGTTTCTTCTAGGTTGGCAATTTTCTTGCTTAACTGCAGAGGATGCGAGGTTGAATCTAACTGTAGGTAGTGGTGCAAACTTCAAAATTCTCTTGCTTTTGTAGCTCATTAGCATGATGTCATCTATGATTATAGAACATCCATCAGTGATTTTCACAATCCGGGTACCGGAAACTATGCTGGTTTTGTTTTCTTGTTTGCTGGTTTTTGTGATCTTCTTGGGGAAGGCACTACCATTTTCCATTGATCCTTTTTTATTTTGCTAATCCATGTGGAAGGTATCTTCTCGTAGTGATGGTTGCACTGGGTGTAGTTATTGGAGAATGATAAAAGTTGGACTTTGCAGGGTGCTTGGTTATTAATTTTACTAGCAATTGCTGTATCACACAAGAACTCTGTCTTGTCTGTATTTTTTGCATGGCGTTTGTAAAAACGCGTAACTATTGTCGTTAATTACCACATAAAGATTTTTTGGTATAATAAAGTGATAAGAGTCATAATTGTTTTTGATTGGAAGCAGAAACAGATGATAGTAATTATTTGGATTGAATTTGACAAGTAGCAATATAAGGAGGAACACTAAGCGGCTATTTTGTACATAAGCTTTTACTGTTATAATTTGTTTGATGGGCTTAAGAATTTTAAGTTTGGGTGGTTTTGGTAGTTTTTCAATGTTTTTCAAGGTTTCTATGTGTTGTAGTTTTTGAAGTAGTTGATTTGTTTTGATAATAGTTGGGTGATAGACGTTAAGTTTGGCAAATGTTACTGCTTCTATTAATGATTTTAATATGTCATTTATAAAATTTATTAAGAATTCATAAAAATTCCATAAACAAAAATTTGTTTTTTCTCTTCTAATTGATAGATGGTTAGATTTTTCAGAGCTGCTTCAACTTAAAGTATCTGGGACATCAACATTTGTTAGTTGCTTCTTAATGACTCTATTGTCTTGTTAAATTCCGTTATAGTTTGTGCGGAAATAGATAGTTGTTGATTTACTATTGTTTTAATTTGATTTTGGGATTTGGATAGTTGTTTTATTGCATTGGCATAATGTTTAGCGTCCTCGTCATCAAGGTTGCCTGTGATAGCTTTTATAATTTGTCCT
Organism: Tachinus rufipes; assembly: GCA_963932245.1. Lineage (NCBI taxonomy): Eukaryota > Metazoa > Arthropoda > Insecta > Coleoptera > Staphylinidae > Tachinus > Tachinus rufipes. The sequence continues at coordinate 36,152,589 of OZ010742.1, read as the reverse complement.
GCAAAATTTATAGCACCTTGTTTTTGTCTGTGTGGCCATAATTGATTTCGAAACTTATTCATTTGTTGCCTGTTTGTGCGTAGCACTTTAAGGTAATTATTCATTTTCTTTTCGTTACTGTTTGGCAGTGATTCCTTTTTGAATATGTTAATCTAATAATTGTAATTATTTGATAAAAGTTGTGTTTCCTGGACTAATTCATTCAGGTCGTATATTACGGATAGTTTTCAATGTCCGATAGTTCTCTGCGCTGAACCGAGTCTTGCAGCTAGCAATCCAGTGGTGTCTTTGGATGTTGTTATCTTAACGTTACTTCTGGCTCTACTGATATATTGTCTAAGGGATCTGCAACAACAGATTGCTTGAGTTTACAAATGTGCTCTCTTTTTGTATTTGTTTTTGTTTTAACAATAACCGTTTTATCAGGATTAATTCGTATTATCCTGTAGGGTCCTATGTAGCGATTCAATAATTTATTTTGTCCATCAGTTTGTATACATATACACTATCTCGTTTATTTTAAACGGCATCACTTTTGACTTTTCTTGGGATTTATTAACATATTTTCTTTTGTCGGAATTATTTTTTTTTAATGCTTTTGTATAGATGCGCTAACTGTTCTGCATGATCAGCTAGGTAATGATGGTAGTAATCTCGAGAATACAGTAGACCCATTGGGTTTTTAAGTGCTGTATGACCAAAAGCGATTTCTAGCGGTGTATGTCTTGTTGTTTTTGAAATAGCCATATTATAAGCAATAACTGCTAATTTCATTTGCTTATGCAATGGTTTTTGTTTGATTTCTTGTAAGCATCTAATGTGCTTAATGATGGTAAAGTGAAACCTCTTAATACTACCCTGGAAACTTGGATTTCCTGGTGTTCCAAAGTGGACAGCTACTTTATGTTCTTTTAAAAGTTGTCTTATAAGGTCGATAAAATTCAGAATTAAACCTTTGTTGTTTTTGGCAGGTATTTTGGCTTCTATGACTTTGACTTCATCTCTTTTGTAAGCTTCTATAGTCATTTCTCCTAAAGTAGGCTAAACGAAACATTGATTTTTTTAGAATTTATAGGCTAATATACATACTTTGAAATCAAATTTCATGAGTTTAAGTTTCCAACTAGTGATCTATGGTCAGTGTAGATCTTAAATTGTTTTTCGTATACATAAGGGCGGAAGTATTTTACAGCCCAAACGATGCTCAAAAGTTCTTTCTCGATTGTCGATTATTTTCTTATATATATAAATCCTTTATTGGCATAATTATGTTTGTTTGTACATATCAGTTAATAATAAACAAATTAATTTTTTATGTATTTCTAACTATATAACAAATATTCCGTATATACCCTTTAAAAATTAAACAATTATTTATTCTTTCCATTTATACCATCACCTATTTATTTCACTTAATATCTTTTTAATTATATTTTGTCTTTTTCCATTTTCATTAAGTATTTCAGACGCACTCCAACCTTGTATCACTTTTCCTGCTATTTCACCACATTCCCGAATCCAATGTTCTATTGTGTCCTCCGCTTCTCCGCATAACCTGCATATTCGGTGCTCCACATCAATCCACAGCTTTTTTCCTCATTTTTAGTTTCCACATCTAAATCTTGCGATGTTTATTTTATCTTCTGCAGAAATATTTGGATTAAGAAGATACTGCGGAAACCTGTACACTAAAACGTCTTTGTACCTCGTATTGTATGTTGATTGTTGTATTTCCGATTCTCTTATTTGTTCATTCTGTCCATTTATTGCATCTGTAATTTTTCTTAAAATACTTTGACCTCTACTTCTTATGCTTTCACACCACTCTTCTGATATTCCCAGACTTTCTAGGCACCTTTTTTGTTCATTTGTCCACCTATTTGTGTTGCTTCCTGTTTGTGTTCTTTTTCGTTCTTGTTCTATTTGTATTAGTATGTTTATTTCTTTTTGTCGTATTTTTTCTTCGTATCGCACAGCTTTTTTAATTGCAGTTGTAGCCATTTTGTCCCTTTGTCCTTCTTGCATAACAATGTATTCGGGCGTGTTTCTATCTACACCTAATGTCCATCTAATAAATTTGTGGTGCAGCTTTTCTATTGGATCTCTTTTTTTCCAACCCCATATTTCAGCTCCATAAGTTAAAATACTTCTTACTACGGCATCAAAAAGTAGCATTTTGGCTTGGTAATGTCCTCCTAGTTTTCTTTTGCCAATGCTCTAAAGTTCCCGCATTACTAATTCAGCTTTTCTTGTCATTGCTTCTATATGAATTTTGTGTGTGTTATTATAGTCAAAACTATATCCTAAATATTTGAATTTTTTAACTACTTCAATTTTTTCCTCTCCCCAATAAAATTCTTCTTGTTTTCTTCCGTGTCTTTTTTGGAATACCATAATTTTTGTTTTTTCTGTGTTTAGCTTTAGTTCTCTTTTTTCCAAATAAGATTTAAGTCTTTTCATTACTTCCACCATTCCTTTGTAATCTTGTGACGTTACCACAATATCATCGGCGTAGCTCAGACTCGATATTTTTCCTCTCCCAAACACAATTCCTCCTCCTTGTCCTTTCCTAAGTGTCTCTTCTAGATCTGCAACATATATATTAAATAAGGTTGGGCTTAACGGACACCCTTGCCTTAATCCTCTTTCTGTTTTAAAAATTGAAGAGGTTTTTCCATCTATTTCTACTTTATTATTTGTTGTTTTATATATGTCTGCTATGGCTTCTATTAGTCTTTTGTCTATGTTTTTGTCTCTCATTACTTTTATTAAGTTATTTCTGTTGATTGAATCAAAAGCTGCCTTTAAATCAACAAATAGCGCATACACTTTGCCTTGTTTCCTTTCCATATTATGTTCCACGCACCAATTAAGCGTATATGTCGCATCACTTACACCTCGCTTTTCTCTAAAACCCATTTGTGTATCTGCTAGTATTTGTTTTTCCGTCAGTTCTTTTTCTAATCTATTTTTAATTATTCTTGCGTATATCTTATATGCTGTGTTCATTAAGGTTATTGGTCTGTAATTGTACGGTTCTTTTTTATCTCCATTTTTAAAAATTGGTCTTATTAGTCCCATTCTCCACTCCTCCGGTATGCCTTTAATCCATATCTTGTTTATGATTGCGTGCATAGTCTGTATTTTTTCTTGTGTCGCATATATCCACGCTTCATTTGGTATGCTGTCTTCTCCTGACGTTTTTCTCTTTTTTAGTAATTTAATTTGGTCATCTATTTCACTTTTTAGTATTTCGCTGTCCTGCTCTAATCTTTTGTTTGTGTCCTCTGCTGCTATACCTATTTGTTTATTTTCTATTTCAATTCCTTCCATTGTTATCATAAAATAATCTTTGAATGTTTCTACTGCTATGTTATTTGTCCCATCTCTCATTTTGTTTTTACTTTTTTTAATGTACTTCCATAGGTCTTCTTCTGTTGTTATACTTTTTATTTGTTCTTCTTCTATTTTTTTCCATTCTTTCTTCTTTTTTTCACATAATTTTTTATATTCATTTTTTTCTAAAATAAATTTTTCAATTGTTGCTTTATCTCTTCTTACTTTTTTTTTGTTCTTGTCGCATTTTTTTGTTTTTGTACCTTGCAAGTTTGATCGTGCCAATCTTCTTTCCTTTCCGTAATTGATATTTCTCTTTTTACTATAGAATTGGTCATTAAGTCTTTTAGGTCTTTCCACGTACCACTCATGCTAAACATTTTTTCTCTTAGCTTGTTCTTGTATTTTTTGATGCTTACATCATCCCATATCATTATTGTTTTCTTTTCTTGTTGTTTAGGTTTTTCATACTCTTTCTTGTTTTCTTCTTCCTGTATTGTAATTTCTAAAGGTTGATGGTCGGACTCAATTCTTTCACCTATTTTAAATTTATTTATGAGTGTACCCCCTTCCGCGTCAGTCATAGCATAGTCTATAACGGATGCTCCTGTGGTGTTAATATATGTCCATTCGCCATTTTTATCTCCTTCCCAATTACCATTTAGCAGATTCCAAGCATCTTCCTCTATCCATTTTATAAACTTTTTTCCTTCTTTATTTAAAATTTTGTCTTTTGATTTTCTTGTGTTATTATCGATATCAATTTCTGGTTTAATTGCGATATATTCTCCAAATCTGTCATTAAAATTGCCATCCTTTATTATATACAATGTATATATTCCATAATTTCCCATTTATTGTAGCCTTCCTTTTTTGGATTGTATCGTTTTCTTCTTTTTCTGTTTCTTTTGTTTTAAATTCATTTTTTATTCCTGTTAAAATTTCCCCCATAGCTCTGCCCTTTTTGTTTTCTTTTATTGCAGGTGTATTTTTCCATATATATCTGGTAATGATTGTTCAATTTTTTGCCAGTTTTTTTCTTCAATCCAAGTTTCGATCAAGCAGATTATATGGTGTTTTTTTAAGTAGTTTCAAAAATCTTGTTTTTTATTTTTTAATCCTGCTATGTTCCATATACACATTTTTACATTAGATGTTATTTTGTTTTCATCCTTTCCTATAATGTTTATTTTCGAAACCCCATCCTCCCTTTTCTACCTCTGTCTAGTTTTTTGCTTCAAGTTTTTGAGTGTTTTCATTAAATAGTTTCCACTCGCCATTTATTTGAATTTTTCTATAACCAATCTTTACTCTATTTCCTTTATTTATTTCTTCTCTTCTTATATTTCTCAGTTTTTTTTTGGTTTCTCTTTCTTTAACAGTGAGGTCGTGTTCAATATATATCTCTGTGTCTTTTAGTTTAGCTTTATTTTTCATAATGCATTGTTTGTCTTCTGTATTGGTCAATCTTACTAATATTGGCCGTGATCGATGTTCGATATGCTTGCCTAGTCTGACTGCTTCTAATATCTGCTTGTCTTCAAATTGTTCTTTTATCCAGTTAACTACCATCTGGTGAGTGTTTTCTTTTTCCGTTTCATTTAATCCTTGGATTATAACATTATTTCTTCTTTGTTCTCTTTTTTTTTCTCAATTACTGCATTTAGTTTAGTCACTGTTTCCATTATTTCTTGTTTTTCTTCAATCCATTTACGTTCTATGCGTGTATTGTTTTCTGATATTTTAATAATATTCTCCTCCAATTCAGCCGCTTTATTTTTAAGCACTGCATTTTCTAGCCTTATACTTTCCAGTTCTTTGAATATCTTATCACAATTTTCTTTCCACTCTTTATCAAACTTATCTTGCCTGCACTTATCTTCTTTTTCTTTTTTATCTATTCTTTTTATTAATCCATTCATTGCTTCCAGTATTGCTGTTGAATTATCTTGCAAATCTCGCTGTGCCGGGCTATTTTTTAAACGTTTATTTTCTTTGCTCTGTAACGTTGTTTCTTCTTGCCTGTCATCCTCTTCTACATCTGATCCCATCTTTAATTTTCTATTTAACTTGTTTATAAAGTATTACTGCTTTTTTTATTGAATTGATAAATTTACTGTAATATCCGATCGGTCCCAAGAAAGATTTGATTTTTTTTGTTGTTTTTGGGAAAGGATATCTTTTATTGGCATTTATTTTCTCTGAGTTTGGTTTGACGCCTTCCTCGGTTATCAGATGACCTAGATACTTAATTTGTTTATTAAATAAAGTCGTTATTTCAAATTTTATCTTAAAATTGGCATTTTCCAGATGATTGAATACTTTTTGAAGTTTGGATATGTGTTCTTGAAGAGATGTTAAGTACACAATTATATCGTTAAGGTACACCACACAAGTTTCTTCGAGAAGACCCTGAAGACTGTTGTTCATTAGATGCTGGAAGGTCGCAGGCGCATTTTTAAGTCCGGAGGGCTTTTTCTTAAATTTAAAGTGCCCCTGTTTAGTTGAAAATGCTGTCTTCTCCATGTCTTGTAGATCCATTTCCACTTGGTAGTACCCCAAAGCTAGGTCAATGCTGCTAAAATAGTGACAGCGTCCAAGTTTATCCAGTATATCCGAAATATTTGGAATCGGGTACTTATCCTCGATCATTGAGTCTCCGATAATCAATCACCGTTTTGTTCTTTATTTTGCCATTAGTTTCTTTTGTAACTATGTTAACAGGACAACTTTACGGGGAGATACTTTCCTGTACTATATCTTGGTCAAGCAATTGAAATATTTGTTTCTTTATCCCTTCTTCGTTTTCATGGGTTGTTGGTACATCTTTACATAAACTGGAATTTTATCCTTTAAATTTAATTTATGCTTTATGTAGTCTGTAAAAGTTAATGGCTGACCTTCAATGTGGAAAATGTGTTTATATTTTTTACATAACGCTTTGATGGAAGCCTCTTCTTCTATGTTTATTTCATCGATGTTTAGATGTCTATTAATGTCTAAATTTATAAAATATATGTTCTAAATCAGTTTTGAATACGTTCGGCAGAGTTACTACTACAGGGTGTTTATGGTGTGTTAATCCGTTTGCGGTTTTTATTGAAAAGTGTAGTGTTTCCGCAATTACATCTAGTGCCTAGTGTGACACTGTCCTGTAAGCCTTCCGTTTTTTAACAAGCTTGCTTTCTTGGCTTTTTTTTTTATTTAGACGTCTTCTCATTTTTTGCTACGTTCAATAGTTTACTTTTAGTCGCCGTTGCTATTAGCTTTTTAATTTTTTTCCAGGTCTTCCCTTGTTTTGCATAAGTCTTCTAAGTATTCCTTCTATTTTCTTTGTTTCTCTTACCGCTTCTTTAACCTGGTTGTTCCAACCTTTTAACTCCGAGGTATTTAATTTATTTCTTATAATTATTATTTGTTTCCTTAACTGTATTTTCTTAAGCCATACACCGAAAGGTTGAATGGCATATGTTTAAATATATAAATAAAACCTGTATTTTTTCATTTTTCTTATTAGTTTGCTTTGTCGATAGCCATGCCAAATCCGTTTCCATGTTTATATTTTTACCAATCAGAGCTACGTCATCCGCGATTGCTCACTTCTTTTAGCAACCACGTTTTGAGTAGCATTACAGACTTGATTCCACAGTTTAAGTCCAAGTCTAGCAGCTAAATTATTGCTCTTTGGAGTATATTGTAATATAAAAAAATTTTAATATGCAATACTTTTGTTTGTTAACTTAATTCTGAAATAAACTATACTGTAGAATCATTTGAATCAGTCATTATACTTTTGTCAACAGCCTCTCACGCATTTGAGTATATATTACTAACATAATACGCACGTTGTGTTTATGTGTTGTTTCTATCCAATTTTGAGAAGTTTGCCTCAAACCAAGACTTATTGCTATTAAATAAGCACGTTTTGTTCACGTTTAAGTAGAGTATAAGTTGTCTGGTGTTTTTACTTCTAATACACAACTTGTGCTTTGTGCACGTTTGGTTTGCATTGCTTAGTCAATTTATGTTATATAAAATCTAAGTTATGACGTATCCGTCGTATCCAACTTAGTTACTTAGTTTTTAACGTGTGGCACAAAGCTTATCGTTTAATGTCATAGTTTGTTAACTTCTTTTTTTTTTAAATTATTAACAAAGCTAGTTTAAAGTTGATTATATCAAAATAATAAAAAAAGCACTTGAACCGTATTACTTCTAAGTTCTTCAATTGTCAGTTAGAACTAACTAATTAACTAACAAGAATTTTAAGCTCCAATAGTTACTTTCATCTCTGTATTTTTCTGTGTCAAAATAAAATTTTAAAAAAATGTATATACAGATTTTCAGTTTGTAAAAGTACTCACACAGGACATATTTTGGTATCCGATGACCAAAAAAATTAATACATTTTTTTTAACCTAAAAAACAGAATTTGCAGAAACACCAAAATAGAATTATAATTTAAAAACCATTTTACGTAAGAATAAAAAAACTTACAATTATTTTTTGCGGTTTATAAGTTAAGTATAATAATGAAGCAAATGTTAAGTTTGTTTTAATTGCCTAAGAAAAACCTTCAACTTTAACACAGCATCTACTAAGTTTAATGAGACCTGTTTCGAGTTTGTTTTGGGTTACATCCAAACGTATTTAATTTATTGATTAATTATATTTAATACTTATCTGTCACAAGCAAGCTACTTTGTTGGGTGATTTGAGTTGAATACGTTATTAATAAACTATTTAATAATTTTTAAATACATCAAAAAACAAGTATAATATTTCTTGTTTTACTTTCTTATCACTTTTTTCAGCACTTATATTTTATATGTTTATTATTCAATTTATTGTATTTTGGTTTAGTTTATCTTTTGTCTGCTTTGACAGTGAGAGAGCACAACCGTCATTGGAATGTTGCCAACTGTCTTATTTTCTAGTTATTTAACTTTTAACTAGTATGGCAGAGTCAAATTTGACCCTACAGGTTTTAAAATAAAGATTTAACTACTAAAATATCTGGCGCGCGCGTTATGTTTCCATGTGTTTTGTTTTAAGCAATCAACTGACATGTGTTTTTGATTTGATATTGCACATGCGGTCTAGTGTAAATTTGCAATTAGCGTCAAAATTGACCCTGTCATACCGTAAACCTAAAAAGACTGCGAGAGCTCATTGACACTAACACATAATTTTTTTTTTAATAGAAAATAAGCAGTCTTATCTTATAGTGCCATACTCGGCAACCCTTTTGTATGTTTGTGGTGTGCGATAAGAATTTCACACAAACATACGGGATCTACAATTTGACGTGGAGTTTGAACCACACCACTAGAAAGGTTTACTAGGCAAATACTTTGCTGGTTCTCTATTGCCTTGCAAAAGAAACGACCTCATCAAAATATATTTGACAAATTAGATATTCTCGCTGCCGGGAATTGAACCCGGGCTGCCTTCACAACAGTCTTTGCAATAGACCATTGTGCTACGGTTGCCACCTAAGTAAGCAGTAGCAGCAACGTAAAGCAAAAAAGCAACATTTAAACAAGGTGGTAAGATTTGAATTGGCAGTAGTTGCTCATTAAAAACCCTACACCATGTGTTAACTAAAATTTTTTGTTGGTAAGCTCTAGATGTGCTCATTATGTATATTGTTAATGCCATCTCTCGTTAACATCATCGCTTTACAATATTGAACTTTAGAAGTTACGATCTTCTTGATGTCGTTCAAGAAGCCATTGAGAAAATGTAAGTTGTTGTGCTGCATAATGATATTTTATTTTTCCTGTTCAAAGTTTTTCCAGACCAAGTTTTTAGATAGTTGTAAACGGGCGGTGCATTATCAAGAACTGCGTCAACTATTTGTTCCTCTTCTTTCAAATTCCGGAGCCTTTGAAATGCGTCCGAAAATACACTACAATAAGGTTCTCTTCTGTTGGTAAATTTTACCACGACATTCAGCTAGGGCATTGCCATTACAGAATCTATAAACAAAAATGATATCTGCGTATTTTCCGTTGTTGTTTTGTTTGTTTTCTTGTTTTGCTAAATAAAAAGTTTTTTAAAAATGTGTAATTTTTATTATCTCGGAAACGAAGCAAGATAGACATAAAAACCTGATAAATTAATCTTACAACACCAATAGATGACAAAAGAAAAGGTAAATTCTAACAAACCACTTACAAAAGCTCTTAAAATGAAAACATAGAAGAACTCTTCAAAGATACTAGAGCCCTGTAAGTAACATACGACAAGAGATAACTAGCACCCCCTACCAAAAAAGAAAGTATAACACGCCATCAAGAACATGAAAGGCGCCAAGGTTGGCCCAGATGAAGTACTAATAGAGCATTATATATAAAACAAGAATATTGCTAGAGTAAGGTCACGATACTAAGGAAACCAAATGCCTGAGAGTGTAGCGACTACCGAACATAAGCCTTATGAGCCACATCAGCCACATCTTAACAGTATTTTTTTTAAATAATACACAACAGACTATACATCAAATTGTGAAAAGATATTAGCGATACACAGTTCGGATTCAGGAATGGCATGGGCATATTTGGCAATAATGTATTGACACAAAGATGTATGGATGCAAACATAGGTACATGCTTGCTTCATAGAATATAAGAAAGCTTTTGACAAGGTCCAGCATAAACATTTAGTAATACTTCTGAAAACCAAAAACATTGACGTTGCAAATATACAATTTGTTAAAAATCTGAATTGGAATCAAATGGCAGAGGTAAAAATAGATGGTGATTTTACAGAAAACATCAATGTCTCCGTTTTCGTTCCGTTCAATTTGTACTCAGAGATAATAATCCAGAAAGCAATTGCAGACGAAAAACAAGCAGAACTGATTGCAAACGGACGACCGATCAACAAAATAAGATTTGCGGATAACACAGTGATACTGGCAGATAATACAAAAGACCTGCAACGAATGGTAGAAAGAACGAATGTGATTAATTTGCAATACAGAAAAAAATTAAATATATGATTGTTTCAAAAGGAAAAACACCTAATGCTAACCTTAGCATTGACAATGTCCGCATTTAGAAGGTAACCATACACACGTACTGTAGTACTTGGATAACAAGCAACAACGTTAAGAAGAAATCAAATACAGAATTGAACTAGCCAAGAGCTGCCTTTATTAAGAAACTTCTTTTGCAATTCCTATCTAAAGCTACGTGTTTTCAATATTAATGTACGGCGTGGAAGTATGTATGGACATTAAATCAACAACTAACAAATAAACTTAAAATGTGGGTGTATAAAAGAGTCCTACAAATATTGTAAACTGGATTGATGCTGTTATGAAGGATGGGAAAAAAGCTAGGAATTATACAAACAATTAACTGTAATAAACTAGAATATCTGGGAAAAACTATGAAAGAAAAAAAGTATGAAATACTACAGCTCATAATACAGGAGAAGATTGCAGGAAGTAAAAGTGCAGGAAAACGCCTGATTTCCTGGTTAAAAAATCTTAGATTGGTTTCGGTATAATTCTACAAAACTGTTTACCAACAGTGTCAAAAGTGAAGATTTGTTGGTAACTAACCTCTGAGGCTGAGCTATTTACACAACGGTTTGCTTGACTTGAAAACAACGCAAAAATCTAATCAACTCCATTTTTATTTATTTATCTTTTTTACTTATAGGTTTTTCTATGACTAAAATGTACTTATGTACTATGCGGAGATGTTGTGATGGGTTTAACAAACTCCTTGTCTTAGGCGTTACATTACTTAAAATTTTTTTTTTTTGTACATTTTGCTCTTCTACATTTTGATGTTGCAATTAATAAATAAATGCTTTTTTTATGTCTGTCCGATATGTCTCGTCTTATTGCATTGGCATGTTACTGCTACAGCCCGACATCGTTCCCGCCTGCTGTTCTTTAAATTGAATTTGAGCATAATTATTAAATACAGCTTAATTAGTAATTAAGCCAGAACCCCATTTCAACACCAATACAACTACTATAATAACAAAGTATTTATAAGAACGCCATTCAAAATTATCTAATTAACTTTTGTCAGTATGTAAATATCTACTCATTACTTTTGTAATGTGTTCTGCATAAAACACCACCAAGACATCATCAGCTTGTGTAAGCTTAACAATCTTTTGCCGTTGTTTTGTAACCTATAGGCTTTAACTGCTAGTGCACAGCAAACTATCGACTACTGTTACGTAAAACGTCTCAATGCAGAGCAATGCCAAATATGATAATCTCACAACCCTAACATCTCAAATGACAATGCGTGAATAACAATATTGCATAGCAATGTGTGAATGATTTTAACGCACTTTTAATTACAATGTATATAGCACATCCTAACATTATTACACTCATAAAGCTCTTATGCAAGTTTAAACAAATTCCAAACCACTGTATATCAAGAAGCTTACCAAATATAATTCTCAACCGTGCAACAATTTAACCAAGCTTATAGTTTCTTGACAACAAACTTTTTTTTTCAAACTCTTTTCCCGACTCGAACCTATTAAAGCATAAGTAAAAATTAAAAAAAAACAACTACACATATTTATATATTCATATGCAAGCCACTCTTGAATAATGCATCAATCTACGTTTAATCTTTAAAACTAATTTAAAAATATAAATTTAACTTTAATTTAACAATAATAATTTACAATTAGGGAGAATTGCATTTTTTATTCAATTTATCATACTATAATTATATTTTCTGATACATTATTTGTATAATTTTAGTTTAATTGAATTTTTTATTGTACTAATACAAGTTTTTACTAATACCACAAAAACCTTATGCAGACCGATTGAGTAATTATTTTAAGAACATACATAATAAAATTGTCCTCAATGCAGTAAAATAAGACATGACATTTGAAAAATTAATTCAATACAACCATTTTATGTTTTTAAAATACATGATTTATAGTTAATTTTTCAAACACGCCCACTATATCTCTTTTAGTGACATCTGTACACAGAAATTAAATTCTGTTATCGCCATTAAAACGTATGCAAGGTAAAATTATTTATTAAACATTTAATATCTGAAAGTACAGCTAAACACACTCTATACGGTGTGTCACAATAAAATAATTCATATAAATTATTTATACATACATCAAGTACAAATATATCAAATGCAACTTCATGCAAACACAATTAAATAAATAATTACTATTTTAATATTCCAACCGCATGCGGATAACAATAAAAAGAAATCCCAGCAATGGAATTGAAACCTCAGCACTTGCTGAATTACATGCCGAATAGAGCTGTTTGTGTGGTCGCCAATTATTATAGATCGATTTAAACAGTAGTAATAATCTGATAATTGTGCGGTTTTCCTCTCATTGCTCTCTTATGTTGGCAAAAACGTTGACGTCGGTCTGCCGACGGAAGGTAAAGCATCCGTAGACAAGGCCTTGTTTCCGATCATGATTGGGTATTGACATAAGTAGTCGATAATTTTGTCTATTTAGACTAGATTATTAGTCCATATTACGGTTGATAATATCATGTCATTATTTTCCATACCACCCAGTAGCGCACGACATTTTATCGACGAATCAATTTCCTTCTTTCTTCTACCTGGATGAACATATGCTGAATGTTAGAGGGTTGGTGGTTAAAATTGAGAATAACTGAAAATATTAATTGGATTATGTAATATTAAATGAGTTATATCCGTTAGGCTAAATTGTTTATCAACTCAAATTAACTTGTATAAACTCATGCTTGTGATTATATTATACAAACACTAATTATAATTTTATTAAACATATTGAACTGTTTTTAAATGTTGTGTTGTTAAAATATTAAATAAAATTATTTGTATATCATAACTAAAAAGCAAAGAAAATATTGTTGCAATATATTGCTCTTGTTTTTATTTTATTAAATATCTTAAATTAATTAGAAAATTGTTAATAAAGAATAGTAGACTCAATTACACAATAATAATAAATTGATTATGAAAAAAATAATTATGTATTGATTATAAATTAACGTTTATTAGTTTATAATCTATATTATCAAATATGTCTCAGATATCACTTTTCTGTGATGAATTAAATGAGACTAAAAAATTCTATTGTCATATGTGTTTAGGCTATCATCAAAATAAAAAACGTCATTTATATTATTTAATTCAAATAAAAATTAACATAATGGTTTGGCAACAATGACGTTATTTTAATAATAGTATTTAGTAAATTGTTTAAGAATATGTGTTTTTCTAGTGTAAAATGTTTGAAACAAAATGTGAAATTATTATGATGCCATAAGTTTAGCTAGAACTAATTAAAGCACACTTTTAAGCTTCAAGATTACTATTTTTAATTAGCTTTTTTGTAGGTTTAAAAAAAGTTTTGATAACCAGGTATTTTATCTCAAGACTATGTTCATGAACAAAGCTTGCAATAGTATACGTCCTAAAATGTATATACTGTTCACAAGAGAAGAAAAACTAAAAAATAAATAAAGTTTCAATTTGTTGATGTTTGAGTAAGTACATAATTTTGAGTACATATTTTTTGGAGATAAAAGTTAAATAAATAATGTTGTTGGACTATAGAAATATTTATAGGAAATGCAAAGATCTGTAACATTATAATTAAAATGATACATAGTTTTTCTAGCTGTCATACACTCACTAATAAGGTTTAACAAAAAAAAAATTAAACTATTAAAGGCAACAACAAAAATATTGCTAGTAAAATATAACTATTTTTGAGAGCGACAATAATAGTAAGACCATGAGATGCCTGAGAAAAACAAAAAATCCTAAAAAATGTTTGCAGTAAAATAAATAGAATAGAAATAAAAAAATTCTGAAAACTATTGTACTTTAATGGCTCTAAGACCATCTGGAATTGTAACAGCGTAAAGAAAACTTTTGAGAAGATTCAACATTAAATTTATAAAATGACAAAAAAATACATTTTATAGAGTAAGAATTACATTCCGCCATTATTTTAATTTAAAAAGTTATTTTTTTTTTTTAATGTTTTTTATAGGTTTTTGGAAAAAATGTACAGTTACATTTTGGGTCACGTAACGCTTGCCTGATTTAGATTATAAATCAGTTTTGGATAAGCAATGAATAAAATAAATTGTAGAATAAAAAAAAGACTTATCAAAAGCCATAATAAATGCAATTGCAATGTTGTGCAAAATCACGAATACTACAGTATAATTAACACTGGTTATGTTGCTGTGTTGACAAAACTTTTAAGATAAACTAATAAATCTTATGATCATTTCGAAAATTTATGTTATAATAAAAATCTGTAATAAAACTAAGAAATTTATTTTTTTTATTTTCTACATAATTTTGTTTTTATCAATGGTAAATATTTTAGCCATTTACATAATTTTATTATTTGTCTTAATCGGTTTGTAAACAAGCAAGAAATGCACGTACCGTAAACTAAACTTGGGTAATCATAAAAAATGTTACCATTTATTAATAAAAAATTCTATAAATTTTTGGACATTTTTTTAGGGTTTTATAAATCCAATTTTATAAAAAAAATTAAATAGCTAGTATGAACAAATAACAGATCAAATAAACAAAAACCAGATATTTACCAAAGTAATTTTTGATTATTTATTTAAGAAACTAAAGTTTCAGTTTTTAAAGTGCATTTTGATGTATCAGTTACAATAACATTATCAAATTTTTAAATTTAGAAAACTATAATATTAATGTTTCCAGCATCAAAACATTTTAAAACTGTAAACAATTAAAATAAAATTATTTACAGTTTGAGCAATAATAATATTTCAATCTTTGAATATTTGACTGTTAAATCATTTTATTTTTAGGTTGTTTTATTTGAAGTTTGCATAAGTAAGTAAAATCCAATCAATAGAATCAATTATGCATTGCATTGCATAGCAACAAGTTTCTTTATACTTAACAAAATTCTCAAGTTTTGGGCAAAAAACTTATAATGTCTGCTTTACAAAATTCAAACAATATTTTGCCAACAACAAACTCTCAAATAAAGTCTCAAGCATTGTCCAGTTTTTAAAAACAAACACTGCATATAAACAAAATTCCAAAAAGCAAATATTACAGTGGTTGCTTTAGTCACTGTTAAAAAAAATAGTTGAATGTTATTTACGCTAACAAGCCGAGTAGAACCCAAAATTCAACAATCACTAGGTATCATCATTTTTATATTGTTTGAACAGCTGATAAGAATATCCATTAAGATAAAATTCAGCATAGCATTATGACTTATTTGTTAATTTAGTAACACCTTAAAAATAAGTCGAACAAAAAAACAAAAACAATTTAAATTTACTTAAAGCAAAAAAAAAACAATAAATCAAATACACTTAACAGTTTATACGCTGGCCATCACTGTTGTTTCAGAAAATTACAATTAATTTTTATTATAACAAAATCTGGTTTGCAGACTCCAGACACTCAAAAGCTTATCCGCTGGCTTATACTGTTTTCAGAAAATTACAGTCGTTTTTGTATAACAGCAAGCTTTTAGCAAGCAGCAATACAGCAATAGAGAGAAAGGCAAGCCTCTTGCTTACCGAACAGAATGCTTCTACTACTAACTACCAATGCACTGGTGGAGCGCCAAAGGACGGAAAATGCACTGGTGGAGCACCAAAGGACGGAATTTTGAAACAAGGATGAATGACTTTCAAAATTCATTGCGAATTTTAGACATCAGTACAGTACAAATTTCAAAATGGATTCTCCAAAAAACTGCTACGCCGCAACGCCTGTGCACTTTCTAGAAAAAAAACAATAAAATGATTCCAGTAATTGCATTTCTTGTACGCCTTTTAAGTAGCCACAAAAAATGAAGTTTTAGCAAACTACAGTCAAATTGTATCATAACAAAATTAGGCCAGCGGATCCCAAAAACATTTAAAAAGATTAGGTTTATGTCTAGAAAATAGAAAAGAAATAATGTCGCACATTGAACGCTGCTATTGTATAACATATACTTATTTGAGAAAAGAAACGAGGAAGCGCCTGCAGCTGGCCGCTTTAAATAAAAAGTTGTATTTTCTAGCATGCGTCAGTCAGCAAGCAGCTAGTATGAGCAAATAATACAGCAGTACAGCAAGACAACCCATCAACCTACCAAGAAGGATGCTTCCACTACAAACTGGCAATGCACTATAGGAACCCCAAAAGACGGAAGATGAAAAAAAGAAAATGAATTTGTTCAGGAAACTGCCACGTTGCAACACCTGTGCACATCTTAGAAAGTAACGCAAAATAGAATTAGTAATGTGTCTACTTATAACACCCTACAGTCCCTACACACACACACATATTTAATATCAACATACACTTCTAACATCTCTACACACTACATATACATACCGCCTTTACCAGATACTACCAGTTAACCGCTTCATCGTGGTTCCCAGTCAAAACACCACATCCCAGTTGGCGTTTCCAACATCTCCCTAATTTATTCTTTAACAAGTTTTCCTAATTAAAAATGTATAGCCTAGGAGGCTACAACCTGAACAAAGACGTAGTGACATACCAAACTGAGGCTTAGTTAACACCTAATTCAAAGATTCTTTTTTTTAATCTACAAAAAAAAACATTTTTCTAATCAAGATCAACAACTACACAAAAGCAGATCTGCAAAATTTAATTTTAAATTTGAAACATATTAAGTTAATGCATCATCCAGACACTGACTATATTAAACAACAACAAAAATATTAAAACTAATACGACAACCCCAATCATAATTAGGTAAAAAAAAACTATAAAATTAAAATTTATTTTAACAAATGTAGTGAGGCGTTTGTGGGTATAAACTTTCTGCCACTGTAGAAATAAATAATATAAGATGGAATTTGCACAAACACGGTGGTATTGCATTTACTACCACTTGAAAACAGAGCAACTTTGCTAGACCTAGTACCAGCTCAACGCCGTGTTCCAACGCTACTTCAAGTGACACATAGATTTCTTAAACCTATAAGGACCTAACTAGATTAACAAAAAAAAAAATTCAGTGTTTACACACACACACACACACACACATACTCGGGACCACTACTTAATGCTTATCTCTAAGCTTTTCTGCACATCGACAACTCATCCTGGGAGTTGCTTATCTGATTGTGGTATGACAAATATGTTGTGAAAACGTAGTTTCAAGTTTCGCACGGTTATGAATGCGAGGTGATCAGAGCGTGCGGGCTCGCGGTCGGTAACCTAGTGAGAATAAAACAATGAACAATGACAATTTATGTTTATGTAGAAGTGTAAGTGTCAGTCTGTAAACAAGCTGTAATGTGAACACACGAACTTATAAACCTGATTAAATAAATTCTATTTGATAGTTGTTTTGTTGGCTGTGAATTATCAACGCTCTGCTACCAGAATTATCAACAGGTTATGGGCCCAGCACGCTTCCACTGCGCCACAAAACTGTGAAACAGGTTAGTGAAAAACACGTGTTGTCGGACATCTTGGACAGTAAAGTAGTTATTGTTTATTTTTGTATTTCGTGAGTGTTTCGGGAATAAAATCAACATGTCAGATAAAACAGACATGCCACATTTTGAAAAGCTGAAGGGCTCAAATTGGCCGTTGTGGAAACAATGTATGCTGCAATATTTCAAGGTGAATGCCTTGCTGAAATATGCACAGGGTAATGTTTTACGGCCGGAGAGCAATGACAGCAATGAAGCACAGATCGAAGCATGGGAAAAATGCGATGGAAGGACTACTTTGGCAATACTGTCAGCAATCGATAACAATCAGCAAACATTTGTGGCAGCTTGCGAGACCGCAGGTGAAATGTGGAAAAAGCTACTATCGGTGTACGAACGTTCCGATGGAAGTAGCAAAATGGAGGCAAATCGCGAATACCACGCTTATCGTTACATGGGCGGGTCAATGGCTATACACATTGCTCAAATCGAATTGTTGGTTGCAAAATGCAAACGCAGCGGTGACATTAAGTCACCTGAGGACATCATGGTGAAGCTAATGGATAATTTACCAAGAGAATTCTCTACAGTGCATGTGGCATTCCATCTGGCTAGTGACTATAAGAGGACACCAGATGAACTAAAGAAAATCATACTTGCCGAAGAGGCTCGTGTGAATCCAGAAATGACAGCCGAAGCAATGTTCGTCAAAAAGTCAACAAGGTCCGTGTCGCAAAAACCAAGGAACGTCTCATCAAAGAAAAGGGCAAAATGCTATGGGTGCGGGGAACATGGACACTTCAGGCGAGATTGTCCGAAGCGGAGCAAACAACAAGACAGCGGCAGCACCAGCACCAGCACCAACATGGGGAACATATGCTTCAGCGCGGCGGAGGCAGCGATGGTCAGTGAACGCGATGACAAAGTGTTGTGTGACAGTGGGGCAAGTTGCCACATGTTTAATGAAAAGAAGTGGTTTGTTGATCTGAATGAAGACAGTGAAAAACTAAAATTGGCGGGCAAATATGAACTAGAAGCAGCTGGTCGGGGTTTGGTAACCGCATTGGCAAAAGCTGGAAATAGATGGAAGCAGGTCGACTTCAAAAATGCTATGTACATTCCAACTTTGCGGAAAAATCTGATCAGCACTAGATTATGCCAAAAGGTAGGTGCTAAAATATTAATGGCTGGTAAGGGGGTCAAATTCAACCTAAATGGACAAACCCATCTTGAAGGCATACTCACGACAAGCAACTTGTACGAGATGCAACTAAAGCCGTTGGAATATGAAGCGGCAAATTCGGTAGAAGAAGAACTCATGAGATGGCATCGGAAACTCGGCCATCCGGGTTTAGACCGAATGCGTCAAATGGCTGATACTGGTCAAATTAATATTAAAATTGATGCTAATGCCAAACTGTTTTGTGAAGCGTGTGTATTCGCGAAATCAACAAAGAAATCATTAAAAACCACACAACCACGAAACTATGCAGCAGGTGAATTTCTGCATTCAGACGTAAATGGACCGATGACACACAAAAGCCATGGAGGAAATCGATACTTCGTTAATTTTGTGTGTGACACCACCAATATGACCTTCGTGCACTTCATAAAGAACAAAGATGAAGTGTACGAAAAATTCAAACTAGTGGTAAATCTGATCGAGACTCAAACCGGAAATAAGGTCAAGGTATTGAGAAGCGACAATGGCGGTGAGTACGTCAATCACCGGATGAAGACGTTCATGGCGGATCGAGGCATCAATCATCAAACTACAGCTCCCTACACTCCAGAACAAAACGGGATATCCGAGCGTAAAAATTGTACGATAGTCGAATCAGCAAAAGCAATGCTGTTTGCAGGGGACTTGGAGGAAGGACTGTGGGCTGAGGCTGTATTGACAGCAACGTATCTGGCCAACAGTACTCCATCGAAACGATCCGGAAAGAAATCTGCGTACGAGTTATGGTTTGGCCGGGCACCGCAGAGTGCTCATTTACGTATATTTGGATCAGTTGCATATGAACATATTCCAAAGGAGTTGCGAAAGAAATGGCAAAAGAAAGCGAATAAGCGAATAATGGTTGGGTACGATTCGAACGGTCCGAACTATCGATTGTTAGATCCAATAACAAGAAAGATCTCCATCAGTAAGCATGTTACTTTCAATGAAGAGACTGCAACAAAAGAAACTGATAATCATTGGCCAGCAATCGATTCGAAAGATTCGGACGTGGTGAACGAAGAAATTCCGCTAGAAAGAAACGAACCTGATGAACAACCAGAAAGAAATGAACCTGAAGAAGAAGAAAAACGGTACGAGCTGCGCACCAGAGGCGAAATAAGAAGACCTGCCAGATACGAAGCAAATTCAGTCCAGGCCGACGAACCGACGTCACTCTCTGAAGCCTACAACGGATCTGAGTCAACAAACTGGCGGGGTGCTGTCACGGAAGAAATGAACTCTCAAGAGAAAAATAAAACATGGATTAAAGTTGATCAAGTGCCAACGGGTGCTAAAGTGGTGGACTCGAAATTTGTGCTTAAATAGAAAATGAACTGTGACGGAAAAATCGAGCGGTTTAAAGCGCGCCTGGTGGCTCGCGGTTTCTCACAACGTAAAGGGATCGATTATCACGAAACATTTGCACCGGTAGTAAGGTATGAAACAGTCAGAATGATGTTAGCATTAACAGCTAGGGAAGACTGGGAACTTGCTCAGTTTGACATTAAGACTGCATTTCTATACGGCAAGCTGGAGGAAGAAATTTATATGCGTCTTCCTGAAGAAGTCGCACACAAACTCGGCCGTATAGTACTACTCAAGAAATCATTGTATGGTCTGAAACAATCCCCACGTCAATGGAACAAATGTTTTGTCACGTTTCTGAAGCAGTACAACTTTATTGAAAGCAAAGCAGACCCGTGTATGTACACAGGAAACGTGGATGGCCACATGATCGTGTTGTTGCTCTATGTTGATGACGGGCTGTTTCTGTCACCCAGCGGAGCTGCGATTGAGATCGTCATAAAAAATCTGAAAGACAATTTCGAAGTTGTGGTCGGAGCTGGGAAGGTATTTGTGGGTTTGCAAATATATAGAAACCGTGCAAAGAAACAACTAATACTTACTCAAACCAATTACCTAAGGCGAGTGGTTGAAAAATTTAAAATGGAGGACGCAAAGTCAGTATCGGTTCCGGCAGATCCACACACAAAGCTGTGCACCATCGGTGAAGCCGTTGGTCACACGGTACCCTACCGTGAAGCGGTTGGATCACTGATGTTTGCGGCATGCGTGACTCGTCCTGACATTATGTATGCAGTAGCTGTCGTCAGTCGTTATGCTGAGAAACCACTGCAAGAACATTGGATGGCGGTCAAAAAGATCATAACGATACATCAAAGACACGTCTAGTTACGGGATCATGTACGGCGGCAATGAAACATCTGAAACGATGAAGGCATATTCGGATAGCGATTACGCAGGCGATCCTGATACACGAAAATCCACCAGCGGCTATGTGCTTATCTTTAACGGTGGACCAGTGACGTGGACATCGCAACGACAACGAATTGTGGCCCTCTCGACAACCGAAGCCGAATACATTGCAGCTAGTGACTGCACCAGAGTAATCATATGGATTTGACGTATTCTGGCTGCAGTGGGGTTCGACGAGCCGGTTGCAACAAGGCTCCATGTGGACAACCAGAGCGCGATCAAGCTCATAAAGAATCCCGAGAATCGCGGTCGGTAACCTAGTGAGAATAAAACAATGAACAATGACAATTTATGTTTATGTAGAAGTGTAAGTGTCAGTCTGTAAACAAGCTGTAATGTGAACACACGAACTTATAAACCTGATTAAATAAATTCTATTTGATACTTGTTTTGTTGGCTGTGAATTATCAACGCTCTGCTACCAGAATTATCAACAAAATAAACTTTCAACCAAACAAGATAACTTACAACAACGCAACGTAAAACCTTGTTATGTCTTTGTTAGTGCAATAAAAACGTAAATAAATGTAATGATTTTAATTACAACTGCACAAATCATATTCAATACTTTACTTAAACTTTGAAGAACAAATCTGTGTAATCATTACGTATCATCACTTAATGTACATAAGGTATAAGTAATGTCTGTATTATGGTGCAATAATTATATTACTAGTATTTAATTTAAATCATCAAAAATAAAATCATGTATAACCTTAATAAGTTCTATCTAAATAAAAAAAAAAAAATATCAGTATGGGTACTTGTGCATATCTAAAAATTATCAGTACACAATTGTTACAGAACTACATATTTTAACATAACATATTAGTAGTAAAATTGATTTTTGCTTTATAGGTTTTTTATGACAGCTCACAGTCATATTATAAAATATGTTCCGTCAATTTAGTTTGGTTATAGATATTTATAAAGGATAAACAAAATAATTGCCTTTAGCGTATTTTTTGTATATAATTTAACGCTTTAAAATAACAGTCTTATAATTTTATCTAGCTTTGTTCTTGCATGTTTATTTATGAGACATTGCATTACAATAGTATGGCAATTTAAAAAACAAAATAGTGTAAGTAAAAAAATAAAAATATTGAGTAATAAAAGCATGCCCAAAAAATAGAATAAATATATAATTTAAAAGCAATGTACTGCCTATCTCGCCCATCTGAGAAAAAAAGTAAATGATAAAAACTGCCCTAGTTTTTTAAAACTTGAATCTGCCTACTTATTATTCCCGGGTATTGTAAGTACATTGCAGTAGAAACGCAAAATAAAATAGAATTTACTACTAAATGAGAAAAATTAAATTATAATCAAAATTAAAAAAAAAATAGAATAATATAGAAAAAATCAAAAAGTTGAAAAAAACAATTATAAAATATCAATACAAATAATAATAAAACTATATATGGAAAAAAAATGTTTTGTCGTACTCCTGTCCAGGTTCTCTGTTCAGCGGGTTCGGGGCCAACCCGCTGAACAGAGAACCTGGACAGGTCACACCGTTTATGTTGTGTAGCAAAGCAGGGTCGTTAAGAGGGTACGGGATAAAGATGAAAATGTCCGATTCTATATAGATGTTTATTTGATAATATAAGTAGCACAGGATAGTAGATGCGCCACCAGCAAAATCCAGAGGTATCTTTACACTACGTGCTGAATAAACTCTGTTAATCAAACACTTGTTTTCTTACTACTACTAATTATTAAGGGTACACGCATGTGGCAGGACGCACGATAATTGAAGTAATTATTGGGTTAATCCAGGAGCACACACAATTTACAAGGACCAATGATATTATTCTATAAAGTTCTTTGAATCCGCGGAAGGCTTAAGTAATTCATGCGCAGAAAGTATGTAAATAGGATTGCATACATTCACACCCTAAAATTCTGTTTCAGTTGTTTGTTTGCATCTACAGGTTTCGTCCATTAAACCTACATGGCTATTTAATTCACCACCTGGTACTTGTTCCTCCTCATCCAAGTTTTTCTTTCATCAATTTTGTATCCGTATCGTTGGATCTGATAAACTTGTTATTGTTGTACGTCTGCATTTGCAAGTTCCACTACCCTGGACCAAAACGGCTACCCATTTCAACGCATTTTTTGCTGCTGAATGCGGTGGTAACCGGCAGCATGTATTAGTTAGTAGTGCTACTTTGCACAACCGTTTAAATCGGTTTGAAGCACTAAAAAAATAATTACAATATCATGATCTATATTAATTGTATAAACTTTGCAAGTGTTTTAAATGTCCTTCAAAATTTATTTTTGTGTCTTAAAATGGCTCTCGTAAACGTTTCCTAATTTAGAACCGTCCGTATAAATAGCTGTATCTACAATGTCAAATTTTTGGCCGGGTGCACTGCACCAATTTGTTTTCTATTCTAAATGACATTATTTTGATCTTGTTTTGTACCTACCACCTTTATTTTTTTCTTTTATGGTGTTAAGTCGCTAATAATAATAATAATAATGTTGCCTTTGTTGAAACTGATCTGTATATCATATGGCGATGACCCTTTGTGTCAATCTTAATTATCTTTACTTTAATGTCGTTTTTTCTATATCGCCGCTTCGTATGTCAGTAACGGTTCTAAATCTTCCTCCATTTATCGCACACATATTTAATGTGTTTCTTCTAATTCAACTTTTTATCTATAACTATCTCTAAATGTTTTAATGTTTTTACACAGTGAATGTCCGTTTTTCTCATTTTAAAATTTGGCCTAAGGTGAACTTAACTCGCGTTAAATTGTAACTTTATTTTATCTCCTTAATTTTGTATCATCCTGTTGGTAACTGTCTTCTTTAATCCTCTGTACTGTCTTAACTTAGCAAGTAAATTTGCGTAATTTGCTTTATTCTTGCAGCGTTTTAGGTTCAAAATACAAATTTCTAAAGTCTTTTTAAATTTTATAACTAATACTGCAAAAAACGCAACAACATTGTTTTTGGAAAACTAAACGTGATCATATATAGAATATAAATATTAAATGGTGGTGGCCGTTACTATGTGATAGTTCATTATAAAACAAATAAAACACACTAAGC
This sequence comes from Tachinus rufipes, assembly GCA_963932245.1. Classification (NCBI taxonomy): domain Eukaryota; kingdom Metazoa; phylum Arthropoda; class Insecta; order Coleoptera; family Staphylinidae; genus Tachinus; species Tachinus rufipes. The sequence goes on along the minus strand of OZ010742.1, from coordinate 36,128,224 downwards.
CATTATCAGGTTTTTTAAATATATTCGTGATATTGTATACTTGTTTGTCACCGTCTGTTGATGGTCTTGTAAAGGTTGAAACATGTTATGGTTTTTTAAATATATGCATGATATAGTACATAGTAAATGTGTTTTATTTATCTTAATACAGAATATAATTTATCAAATAAACTTATACATGCATTCTAAAACTTGCCAAATTTAAAATCATTATATGCTTGGACTATTTGTATTAATTAAATCTATTGCATTTTTATTGATTAATTTGATTTTTGTTTGCTTTTTAAGTCTATTTACGCAAACATATCAGGAAAAACGCTAAATGAAATATTATAATTATGAAGTTTTACGTTGATGTTTTGATACTTTCATAACATTAAAAACTATTAAACATTTTTAGAGTTACTCTTTTGGTGTAGCGGGTAAATACTTTGTCAGCAATCATAAAAAGTTTTTAAATAGTTTTTAGCATAGTTTTTTATCTGTTCTTTTCGGGACACTTAATTGTCCCAGTTTTCACTTTTTTGTTCCGACAGTTTTTTTTGGAACAGTTAATCTCCCGATTAACTAAAAAATCTTTTCTATAAATAATTATAAAAATGACAATTATAGAAGTTAATGCAATCATAAATAAAACGAACAATAGAAAATAGAATTCATAACAAACTTCTACCCACAAAATCTATTTTTGTTGCTTGCAAGAATGTTCTTTACATTTTGACGTTTTTTTTTTTGTTGTGTGTTCCGGTTGGTTATTGAAAAAATGTAGACACTCTAGGTATAAAGAAAGAATTGTTCACTAATAACTAGTATCAAAGATAGAGACAAAAGCGTTCTAATCATAATTAAATAATAGACTAATATCATTCAGATATTAAATAAATAGACTCTGATAATTACAATGATTTTAAACAATGAATTTGAACCGTTTAATTCAATCTTAAACGATTATTATTCCTTATAATAAATACCATCAGTCAAAAGATTTTAAAATTTTAAGTATGAGTTTTGACATGCAAATTATGCTCAAATTAACACCGCAATGTTTACTGTATAATGTGTATAATTTTAATTTTAATTTATTTGTACAGTTTTTAGAAGAAACAATAAATGCAATTTGCAGGTGCATCCTTTTTAAACCAACATTTTAATGTTTTTAATCCACATTGCATCCACATTATATTTATTGTTTATTTTAATAACTGATTTTATGTTGATACTTATATTCATGTGATAGGAATGTATTTATAATTATTTATATATTTTCTAATTTTACTATTATTATTTAAACGTCATTATGTCTTATTAAATATATTATCCAATATATTGTAAATAAAATTATAAATTGGTCTTCTATTATTACTGATAATTTGTTCAAATTAGCATTTTTATAAAAACAAATGTCAAAAAAGACAATATTTTCGTTTTTTATAATGATTTGTGAATTGCAATTTTGCAGCGATATTAGCTAGAGCAACAAATAAAATATTTACAATAAAATAAAACTTTAAGGGCCCCGTATTGGATTTCTATAAAAGCAATATAAAGTGGTCTCCTTTTCAAGTTTACTGCGCCGGTATAATAAAATACTAGAAAATCCTTTGGGAAACATGCATTTTTGTTCCAAAAACATATTTTTTTACAAAATAATACTTTCTCTGTAGTACATATATGGTAAAAGTAACAATCCCAAATGTCATTTCTCACAAGATAAATGATGTTATTGGTTTCAAATTTTTACCTAAAAACCAAATCGGATACAATAAATATTTAATGTTATTAGAATTAAAGAATAAATAATAAATTTTGTATAATAGCTTTTCTACAATCTGCGTCGTTTGTTCTCTGAAGAACGGAATAGATGTATAATGATACTGATCAGTGATTTTATATATTATTGTATAAAACATATTGCACTTCCACGAGTTAGTGACCAAACTCAAAGTGACTATTATTGGCAAAATTATGTCAATTAAATAAATCAAGTAGAAAAGTTTTAGCTTTTGTAATACGTTTAATATAATTAAAATTAGTTTTAATAAATTTGAAATAAATTTACTATTAAATATAATTGAAAATATTACTTGTTAATTTATTAATTTGTATTGACGTACAATAATGCATTATAGATATTAATGGTTCACTAAGTTTAAATTGCTGTTAAAATACCCCAGTGAGTGTTATTACAACAATCAATATGATTTAAACGTAAAATATGATTTTTTTATTATTTTTAGTAGACACCATAATTGCTGTTACGTGATCCGCCGCGGTCAGTGTTGAAATAGATGGGGCATATGATTAATGAAAGTATGAAATTGTCGGCTACAAAAGAGAATAGATGTCTCCTTGAAAACATGTCGTATTCATTTATACGGCTATTTATTTTATAGTTTCGTGCGAACGCTATCGAGGCCGTAATCCTGCGGCCGTTTGTAGGTGTAAGATATCGTCCTGGTATTAGTTGAAAGGCAAAAGCGTCCGGCAATAGCTGGGCATTTATTACTGAGCTTGATTACGCCGATCGGTATAAAGTAAGTGCGAGTGTAATCTTTTCTATACATTTATAGATTACGCTTTATACGAGCTTTTAAACTGCAAGATCAAATTTCATAACTTTCATCGTACTTAAAATTTTATTATGGATGCTTTAAATGATTAGTTAAAAAACTTCTACTTTCTAATAGATTGATGTTATCGATTGCAATAAACCGAAATATCTGAACGTACTATTCTTAGCGGCGGCTCAATTGTAATTACGTTGATTTTTATTGTTGTTAATAAATCTTGTAATGTAAGAAGCGTATAGTGCTAGGCAACTTTATAAGCAGTATCGCATAGTAAGTAAGCTACACTGCAGGCGCGAGAACAAGTTGCAACTGAATATTGTATAAATGAAGGCGATAAAAATAAATATATTTGCGTGAATTATTTAATTAGTGAAACCTATCATACTATAACAAAGTGCTAAATGTACAATTAACATTTTAAATGCTCAGTTTTACATATATTATTAAGATTGAGTTGAATCGAGTAGTAATTGATTCGTATAGCGGAATGTTTCATAACTGGCACATTTTCAAATGCAGATTTATTGTATTTTATTCTATATTTTTATAATAATAAAATAAAATAATTTAATTAAATTTTAATTTATTGAAAAAATTTAACTATAAGAAAAACTTGTAGTTTAAATTTTTCTACTGTATCCTAGATATATTACATATTAAATACTGTTATAGATATTAAAGAACATTGTTAGTAATATTAAAATTTAATAATATAATAATATTATAAAAAATTTCTTTTCAATATTTCTAATAAAATTCTATGTTTGGTACCCTACCTACGCTTACCTTTTTAATTTGTTAATAAACTAGTACTAAAATATATATTATATAAAAACTATAATAAGATTACAAAAAAACTGTCATAATTTATTGAGAATGAGGGAATGCTTTATAGATTGCAATAAAATGAACACTAATAAAATAAATCATCGTTTGGTTGTTACTCAGATAATACTAATATCAATAAGGTAAAAGTTTCTATAGAGTTTATAGTAAAACTTTTCACCTTCTTCATTTACTTTTGATGAAGTTGCATTTATAAACAACCTTCTTACTTATTTTGTAAATCTTAACATAGTGACTGTACGTCACATTATATGCTATAGGTCATTGATAGCTCTTCAAGCAAATTAAAACTTAGTCAGTTGCAATGCAATTTGTCGACAAAATCATGTTACTTCAAAATTTCTTAAAAATGTTGCTACATTGCAGATTAGGGCGTTGTAGAAAAAATATTGTTTCATAAAAAGGTGATGCATAATCACTTTGATTTTTTTTTACATTATTTGAATTATTTTACCTTAACTATAGATCACCCTGCTTATTTCAGCTCCTGCCGTCGGACAAATAATTTGAAAATTTATTTTATTATTAATTTATAAATTACATTTAATAAACCATATTTTCTTGCTACTTTACTTATTCTCATTTAAATCCTGCGATCGCTTGGCTTGTTATATAAACCAATTCCCTCTCAAAATATTGATTGAAAATTTAACCGTGGCAGGGCCCATTTGTAGAATTGAAGGCCTCCAAAACGTCTCGGATGCTTGTAGTAGACAAATAACGTGGTCAACGTCAACACCAAAACATTAATATCACGCTTATAGGGCTGACGTAAGATGCAATCTATATATTAAAACCTAAAGAAAACATCTTAATCAGTTTTAAAAGTTTTTCTCTCTAGCCAACTTTAAATTAAAAAACTACAATAAAATCCCTATATTACATTACTAAATTATTCAATAAATATTACTATTAAAATTAATATATAATAACATTAAGATAATTGAATTACTCCATGCAATGCAGTAATCTGTATTAAAAAATATTTCTTATAGGAATAATTAAAATCTACAAATTTATAGAAGAATAAACAATAAATTGTTTTAATTGGCCACGGCTCACGTCGCAATTTTTACCTATATAAACTTATATCTTCTAACAAAGTCGCATAAAGCCTAAAAAACAAATTGCAGAAGTCAATAGGATTGCAAGTACAGAGAGTGCAAACTGGTGCATTTAGCGGCGGTTTTAAAACAAAGTATCTTCACAACCGGTTGTCGAGACCAACCCCCGCTAAATAAACATTAAAATTTAGCTAATTAATATCCATGCTAAAAGTAACTCACGCAAGAGTTTACCAACGTCGCAGGAATCAAGAGCAAACCCAGTAAAAATCAGCGTATCCAGTAACTCAAAACTTATCATTGATGCCCGTACTAATAGTCAGAGATCAAATCTCGGATTAATCCTGGATTTATGAATCCTAGTTTTATTTATTTTAAAATTTGTGGAGTATATACCTTCTATGTTTACTTTTCAAGTTTACCTTTTTAAGTAGTCACCATAATTACAACGCTTTACCAGTTTTCACTCGTTTTGTTCGTACGTGCTGTTAAAAGCGGCTAAATACGGCTTTGTGAGTCATAAAATTGCCAGAAAAACAGGAAAATACGTTAAATGAAAGTCTAAGTATAATTAGAGATTTTAAAAATGCAATTTTAAAAGTACTATGCTATATTGAGCAAAAAGTGAAATCAAAACCCAAAGATGTGTTTTTGAAAAATTTATGTTTACCTACATTAAATAAAATAAACTGTATTTTGGGTGGAGAAAATGTTCCAGATTTCAATAAGAATCCAGTTTTTAAAGCAAAATTTAAACATACACCTGTAACAAATGTGCATATCAAAAGAAGTTTTTTTCCCTTCAAAAACATGTTAAGTAATCGAAAGCAGAATTTTACAGTTGAACACTTAGAGCATCATTTAATTATTAACTGTTTTCGTACATAAGTTTTTTTAGTTATTTAAAAGTTTTTTTATATTATTTAAAATGTGTGTAAAAAATATCATCACTCAAACTGTTGTAATTATAAATGTTATAAAACATTTATTAATATATTTTATAGTTTTGGATTTTTTTAGTTTTTTTTTCTTTTTTCAATTGTTTCATGCTTTTTTAATGCTTTTTTACATGTTTGGTGCTTTTTTAATGCTTTTTTAGTACCATTTATATGCCTTTTTAAGCGCTTTTTTTTGTGTTTTTAATGCTTTTTAAACCGGTCTCTAGTAATATATTAGAAAAACTAGCAATAACCTAACAGCCTAATGAAATTAAAATTAACATACCAAAGTATTCAAAAGTTATTTAAATTACTTAACCTTAAATATACAAAAATAAATTTGTAAAACTGATGTTTATTAAATAGAGACGCTATAGTTTTTTGAGATGTACATGTAATATCTATAACTAATTTGTTTGAATATTAATTTTATAAATATTTTTTTTTGTTCCTTACTGCAATATGTTCATTGAGCAACTGCTGTTGATACGATAAAATAATCGGTTTTATAACAAACGCATATTGCGTGCAAAAAGTGAAAATTATGCCATCAATATGGCAAATCACCAGTCAAATATCATAGTATAACATTAAATAAATAATTTAATTTATTTGTGTACATAATAAAAAATTTAGTTAGAAAATTCAAAGAGACCAACTTGCACAAAGTTTCCGTAAACTGTAATTTTTTTTTTATATTTTTGTTGTAAAAAAGTAAAGTGTACAACTTGTCTATAATGACCATTTTGCACTAGTATAAATTGTAGCACACGCTAAAGGCTTTTGCAACAACGCCTATCTTTGAGAGCATTTTGGTTTACTAATTTAAAAATGACTTACTGTTATAACATACCAAATCCAATTCTATTCAAGTTCTTCATGAAAGTTCTCAAATTAAAAATTGCCGGCTTTAGTCCTGATTGGTTGTCGCTATCAGTATTGTTATGAAACAAAATTATTAGCAAACATTACACACTGAAATTCTATCACATCTACAAGAATATCGGTGAACCTTTTTCTCTAGAAAAATATTGACACATACAGCGCCATTTTCTATATATAAATTGGTTCTTATAGGACACACTACCCAACTCAATATCTAATCGTTATATGTTGAACTACATACAATATTTTATGCTTTCATTTTTTTGGTTAAATATTTGCAGATATATTTAACAAGTAAAAAATTAATGAAAAACTAAATAAAAACTTAATTTTTTTTTAATAATTGCGTGAAACGACTTAATGCATCATTTTTTTTAAGTTTGATAGTACAGATTTTCTCTACAATGTGTAATTTTTTTTTAAATTATAATTAAGCATTTTTTGCCAAACACTGTATCCAAACAGCTGCTGGTAAAAAACAGAAAATTGTGCCATGCCGTTTGTCATGATATTTGTGTTTGTTTTGGCCAACGACATATGGTTAAATTTGTTTGATCCAAATTAAATTGCAAAAAGGCACTACTAAGCTCATAAGTCAACAATCAACTATTTCTATTGACTATGTATTGCGTACAAAGAAATTGTCAGTTGCAATAAATACCAATTGGCCGCTATAGGTAGATAACTGCAAGTTTAGATAGATACAGTTCTAGCAAATTATAATACACACTCTAATAAAAATCAAGCAAATTGATATTTAAACTTAAAATAAACAAAAACGTGCAAAACATAAAACACAGAAATTAGTATCAACCAATTTGCAGACAAACTAGCTGTTAGTTAAAAGCCTACTTTCATTCTAGTACCAAAAATTTAACCTCCCGCACTCGCACAATTTACTGCTTGCTTAACAACCGCATTTAGTAACTTTAAAGCTTAAGACGCATTTTTTATGGAATTATCAGATAGTGCAAAACAGCAAAAATTATTCAGTTTCAAATAAATTTACAGTAAAAAATTGCTAGTAAAAAAACTTTGTAGACGTAACTGGACAAAGTAACAATTTACATAAAATCACAACAACTACTATACATTTTACGATGTACAAAAATGTGCGTTTCATTTGAATCAGAATCCCAACAAAATTTATCACAGCACAATTCAACGTTTTTTTGGTTTTAGTTACATTATAAAAGTTGTGTTTACGGTCTTGTGATTTCATTTTTAAGCTGTAATTACGTTTACAGGTAACGGCATAAATACACATTTTTAGCAAACATTTTTGATAAACATTTAGGTCAGAATAGTTAACAGGCAACTTATTGAGCCTTTTGTGCTGCCAAATCGATTGACTGAAAATAAGGTTTTTTTTTTTCATTAATTTTAAAAATTATTAGAAAATGTTTCAATTTTTGTCAACAAATGAGAATCTTAGCGCCCTGCTCATTTTGACCGTTTAGTTTGCCAGCGTTTTAAAATGTTGTTTAAAAATAAATAGTTTATTCGAGGTAGCGCTTTTCTATGGTTTTCTCGGTCTCTCGACCTTACAACCCTAAATTTTTACTAATAAATTTTTATAAAGACTATGGTATACAGCAACAAAATAAGCCTTTGTGGTACTTAATTAAAAAAAAAATTAATAAGTTGTTGCCTAAAATAAACTTGACCCATCATTTTACCACTAACCATTATTGTAGATACAACAGGAGGAGAATTTAGAATAGTAGAATTAGATGCAAAATATCTATTAAAAATTTTAGATTATCTTGCAATAAATGTATTGTTTTATAAACATTTTTGTTGTTATACGCTAAAAAATTTGAGCAACTTTGTTTTTGTCAATCTTATCTTTTTCAGATTGTATTACATTGTCACAAAGTTTGCAGGTTTTTTATATAATCTTAATATGTCTTATCAAAACAATTTATAGTGTATTTTTTAAATGATTTTTGATTTTTATTAACTGTTTTGTGTAAGTTGAGTACAAATACTTTTGATTTGGTTTAATAAAAGAGAATATATGCAATAAGTATCAAAACTGAAATGATGAAGAAATTGTTTTATTTTTACTATTTTCATCTTAAAATAATAAATAAAGTTTGATTCTGTAAACTCTTAAAAAAACAAAAAAAACAAAAATAAAATTAAAATGTATTTTTTAACTAGATAAAGAAAAGAAAATTCCGCAAAGTTGGTATTTGGATTTAAATGTTAATAAAGTTGTTTATTGTATTAATTTTTTTAATAAAAATATTAATAGTTTGACTCTTTATATTTTTACTAAAAAATTAAAACACTTGTTTTTTATAAACTAAATAAAGAAAATAAACAATTTAAATTTAATAAATAATTAACATTTTTATCCCAAATTACAAAAATATCATCAACTTTCATTTTCTAAAACTTAATCTTGCGGACTAAGTAAAATAAGAACAAAAAAATTATATTCTTTTTATTGTTTATAAAAATGCCTGAAATTAATGAGCAAAAAAAGAATATTATAGCCAAAAATTAAATATATTTATTTTAATTTTTATTAGGGTATTCAAAAAAGAATGTAAAATATTAAAAGATATGGTAGTACAAACCACAACAAACAAAAAAGTTTTAATAAAAATGGGTTGTCATAGCAACGGTTTAAGAAAAAAAAATGATTTAAATCAGGCAATTTTGCTGGCTATAAAACTGGTCCGCTTCTTCCTATCCACTTATGTAAAAAAACTTGGTCTTAACGCTAACGGCAATTGAAAAATGAGCTGGAGCACCGTATTGTTTGAACCACATTTGTTGTCTGTGGGCCAAAGGAATGTTATCTAAAAGATCATACATTGTGTTTTACAGAAAATTGAGGTCAGCAGCGCTTGTTAATCGGTTTGGTAAAACAACAAAACAAAGAAACCTGTCGCCTACAATACCCATTCAAATGTTTAATGAATAACTTGTGTGATGTCCACATTCAATTACAGAATGGGGATTTTTGTCGGCCTAACAATGTGTTTTATAAAAATTAACAACTCCATTTTACGTGAACCCGGCTTCATCCGTAAAAAGAATTTGCTGCGGATTTTCAGCATTTTTGCGTAAAAACCAGACGTGCCTGACAATCAGTTACATTTAAGGCCTGTACTCGTTGTGCATGGTATAGCTAAAGCAGCTGCTCGTGGAGGGTTCTCCAAATAAACACCAACTCCTACCTTAGCTGATACTCTCCGCACACTTGTCCTTGGATTATGCTCTATTTGTGCTATAATTTCTTGTTCTGCTTTAGGAGTAGATACTGATCTTGGTCTGCCGCAAAAATAACACTGTTTTTGAAGCGCTTTAGTGGCAATCGCATTAGCAGGACCATACATAAAATGCATGTTTGCTAGTTCTGCATTAGAGTAATCAGCCATAGCAATGAAAACTTGTGCACTAACAAATGTCAAATGCTGAATATTTATTTCACAAACCATCAACCAACTATGATAAGAAAATGCACGTTTTTGCAAAATAAAACTTGGAGGAAAACAGAATAATATAGTATATAGTGTATCGAGGGCCAAAAATAGGGTTTAGCAGTTCGCCGCTTTTAGCAGCACGAACGAGCGAAGCGAGCACGAGTTACACTCTATATTTATTCTTCCTTTTTCTATAGCATAATCATAGAAACCACACGTACAATAATGCTACCTACGGTTTTTACATATATAGTTAATGAAAAATATTTCTACTTTATGGTCCGATATCAAAAATTATGTCTACATATTTTTCTTATTGTATGTCAACATTATGTGCAATTAATCTACATCAGATATTGTTAAGATTATTATTAACACAACATTTTATTATATAATTTTATTTAAGCATTAAAATAAACCAATTTTTATTACACATTAATAAACAAACTTATTATATGAACAGAGAAGCAAAAATTTAAACAAAACATTTATTATGATATTGAATTTTGTTTTAAATTTATATGTAGGTAGGTTATAATAATTTAATTTTAATTTAATTTTCTTTAATTTACTACAAAGCTTAGCTAGAATAATTTTATAATTGAATCGTCGGCTCAAAGAACGTTGTAACTTGCATATTTTACAAATCAAGTTTTTTGTGGAATATTGTTGTAAGGCACATAATACATCTGCCTAAGATAAAAAAATTATTAATTTTAAAAATTTTGACCAATAAAATAAAGTATTTAGTTTGTCCTTTTTCCGTTTTCCGTGGAAGAACGTGGTAACGCACGAGATTTCGACCCGGTGAGTTGTTCGATCAAGTCGACAATAAATAAGTCACCTTCATTGCAAAATACACTAAATTATAGTAAAAGACGCATATCAAATGTTTCTCAGTAGCAATACAATAAAGTAAAGCTAGCTAGGTGCAAGGGAAAAGAATATATAAGTAAAAATATGAAGATTATTCCAGAAATGGCTTTTCCTGAAAGAGTAAGTGGAAAACGTTGTAACTGTACTAGTTTACTAGGAAAAGCCATAACGTTCTAAGACTATGGCAACACTTTTTTATAGTAAAATATATTGCTAAGTACAAGGCAAACATTTCAACATTTTTCAGTATTGAAAATTTATCTTTGGCACTACCTATTTCGGTCTTTTTTACAAAAATTTGACAATAGTTAGCCTATGTTAAAAAAAAAATCTAAGAGCTGTTAATTTGTGTGACACTAAATAATAAACATTAATAATACAACACGATGTTTAATTTGTACATGACATTTTTTATAATATCTTGAAAATGTGCAATTTATTGGAAAAACGTTGTAAGTTACAAAGCAGTTACAAAGTTATTACAAGTTTTTTAAATGTAAAACGATATGGAGAGTAAACTATCGAAAAATCGCGCAAAATGAGTACATATAGCATGAAATAATGTTATAACTGACATCTTTTACAACGTTTTTCCTAATTTAAACGGTAAATAATTGAGTTTATTGATTTTTGTGCCTCCTGAAAAGTTGAAGAAATGTAAGTTCCAACTTTATTTGAGCCGACGCTTCAATTGTTAATTTATTATTTTCATTGTCTTTAGAGCTCCTTTATAATGAAAATTTGAAAATTGAGGAGCCCAGTCTTATTTATTAAGAAAACTTGCCTATGTTGTTAAAAAAAAATCTTAATCAATATTTTATTATAATTTTTAACATTTTTATTCATAAAAGAACAATACAAAAAATAAAATAAAATGTACATGCTAATACTAGACACTTTAGTCTTTCTTTTTTTATTTTCATTTTCATATTTACATTACATTTAAGTTTGTTAAGCCAGTTGCAATATGCTCGTTGTTCATATTTGAGTAGAAGCACTTATTTTTAGTTATTTTGCAACTTCTATAGGAAATCCAGTTTGGACAAAAATTTAATAGTTTTTGTAGACTATGCTCTAATCAGTAGTCAATAGGGTATATCGTCAACCACATCTTCAGTTAAAATTCCAAATAAAAATTGTTTTGAGCTTTTAGTTAGTTAGTTTGTGATAAAAAAACACTGCTTTGCAAATTGTAAATCTTGTATTTGCTTAGCAGATCCGCTGCATAAGAAATCCGTTGAGATTCCTATTTAATTTATGTGTTTATTTAGACCAGGGTTTAGTTATAAAACCATTAAGTTTATGGACTGTTATCATCTGCGTTAATATGGTTTGGATAATTTGTGATGGTTTTTTAGAAACAATTATGTGTGTTTTTACATTTTTTGTCAAGTTGTTGTCTTGGTTTGAGCTCTAAGTTTTATAGTAGTCACATTATCAGACGAGTATAAAAAGTTAGATTGGTATTAATTGTGACTTCTAGATACTTTACTTTTATTGTCATCGGAATTGTAGCGCTCACTGATAGTTTTTTTTTTGTTGCACTACTTTTCTACGGTGTTTAGTGCACTCTGTATCGTGTTAGTTACAGTTGATACAAACTTTTTGTTTATCATATTGGTAAAATTATTGGCGTATATTAAAGCAAAACCGGTGTTATTCAGTGACAGAAGTGGGCCGGCTATACAGAAAACCATTGCAAAAGTGTTAACACATTGCCCAACGGCCTTCCGACAGCGACTTTAACTCTTACAGTCTTACCATATAATGTAATTGTTATAATTTGATATTTCAGCATGAAAACATACTGTTTTCTAATTTTATAGCCGTATTCTGATTATTTTTTACAGCGATGTTAATTACATTTTGAACGTTGCAAGATAATATTTAAAAAACTCGATACCTGATTGGTAAAAATCAATTTTTACAGCATTGTAAGCTAATATCAATGTTAAAATATGTACAGAATAGACCCATTAATTCTAAAAATACATAGTATAAATTTAAAAAAAAATAATTAAACAACATTAGATCAAAATTTAAATAAAAATTTAATTAGAAAAAATATATTCAACAACCAATTGGTTTATTTTTGACTAATTTTGTTTTGTTTTGGGTAGAGTGGACAAACAATAAAAATTATGTGAAACAAAATAAAATCAGAAAAAAGCTAGCTAAATTTATTACTTGCTAAAATTGCAAAATTTATACAAAATACTATCGTATTACTATTAGATAAACTTTGGTTTGTTTTGCAATGCTTTTATATTAGTTTTTTTGCTTCCGATAATAACAACAAAAATTAATACAGTACATATTTTTTTTTTAAGAAAAATGTTGAAAAAGAAATAAAATGAATTTTCAATTTATTAAAAAAAAGTAACCATGTGTGCCAATTTTAGAATACTTGTTAATTGAAGTGTTATAGTCTATATTAGCAAATGCATCAGAAAAATTACTGCAGATGGGAAATCTAACTTGGTAATCTTGTTTTAAAGCACTAACAATAATTCTTTAAGTAATCACTATGATAAAATGAGAACTTCATATTAAAACTAATGTTTATGTTTAGACGCAGCAAAAGACTGCCAATACGTGAAAAATTGTCTAGTCATTTAAGATAATTGTTTAAACAATACTTGGAGAACCGTAGCTTAAATTTGATTTTAACAAATAAGTTCAGCTAAAACATCACTGATCTTTAGAATCAGTAGTGTTGCTATGTAAGTCTAATGAGTATACAGGGTGCTTCAAAACATGTGTTGGAAAATAAAAGGTGGAATTGGTTGGCTAATTATAAGACAAAAAGTTTCTATTAACATGGTTCTGCAAACGCACCGTTTTCAAGATACATGGTGTAATTTTTTTTTTATATTTTTTGATGTTATCTCAGGTACCGTTTGAGATACAAAACTCAGCTTTTGTACTCATCTTAGCATTAATATTAGCTACTTTTTAAGCATTTATTTAATTTTTTTCATGTGCCATTGACGGAGATTTTAGGGTTTTGTGAGGATTTTATGGCTCTAATTTCTATGACACTTGGGAAATTGGTATTCTGAAAGCACATTGTGAACCACCAATATTTTCTACACAAAAAAGTACTCTTAGTCAAAAACTCTAACGTAAACCGATTTAGAGAAATACGGCATTTTATGATAAAAAACATGAAATAAAGTAGCAACATGTTTTGTTGTGGATAAAAACATTTGTTTTTGATCTAGTCGTCAGCGTTCATGCATTTGTTTCATACATTTGAGCTATTGACAATTGTCGTTTAGTTGTTAAATAACCTTTTTTCAAAAGGATTCAATATCGCGGGAACTTATTATCTTTATTACCCAATTAATTTGCCCATTCTTAGTATTTTGATTGCGTGGTGATAGCAAAATAAATAATTTCAATGATAGCGAGATGTGCAATATGCATTTTGTGTATGGCGTTGCCGATAGAAATGCAGCAAAAGCTTGTCGAGTTTATCAAAAAAGGTTTCCAAACCGACAGGTATCAAATGAAAGAACATTCATTCGTATTCACGAACGTCTACATCAAACTGGAAGTGTATATAAAAGAGCTACAGAAAATAGGAGACCTTGCCTGCTACCTCCGCAAAATAAAAAAGATGTTCTTCAAGAAATCGAAGACGATCCATCAACTAGCACTAGAAAAATAGCTTTAAACCTAAACCTTAGTCACGTTACGTAGAGGATATTGAAAAGCCAGGTGTTATATCCTTATCACATACAGCGAGTACAAGCCCTTTTACCAGCGGATTTTCCGCATAGATTCACTATGTGTCAATGGTTTCAAAAAAGAATTGCGCAAAATTCTCGATTCTTAAAACATGTTTTATTTACGGACAAAGCAAATTTTTCTTGCGATGCAATTAGAAACTTCTATAATAATCATGTATGAGCCGACGAAAATCCACATGCCATAATGGAAGGCCATCATTAGCAAACATTTTCCGTTAATGTTTGAGCATGTGTTGTAGGAGACCATTTATTAGGTCCATATTTTTTGCCGTTTAGGCTAAATAGTCAATTATATATTTTTTTATAAATGAGCTGCCAGGACTCTTAGAGGACGTTTCGTTTAAATTAATAAACAAAATGTGGTTTATGCGCGATGGTGCTTTTGCACATTTTAGTTTAGTTGCGCGGCTTGGTCTCCTTTGTCTCCAGATATAAATGTTTTGTATTTTTTTTTGTGGGGTCACTTAAAAAATTTAGTTTACACTACATCAGTTAATACTGATGAAAAACTAAAAAATCGCATTATTGCATCCTGCAATACGATATGAAACACACTAGGCATTTTCGAACGGGTACTTCAATCACTAAGGCGTAGGTTGGAAGCCTGCGTTACCGTAGGAGGAAGTCAATTGCAACAAATTTTGTGATTTTTCTTGTTTTTTTATGTTATTGCTTAGTTTTGTAAAATAAAGGTTTTGTGATCATGTTGCTACATTTTCTTTCCGTTCCTGAATATCGTCTAAAAATTTAAATAAAAATAAAAATTACACCCTGTATCTCGAAAACGGTGCGTTTGCTATGTTAATGGAACTTTTTTTTTATAATTATCCAACCAATCCCACCCTTTTTTTCAACACATTTGAAACACTCTGTATAAAATATAATATGGTGATACTATTGGCTAATAAACAAAAAAACATATTTAAGTGCTCTACAATGAGACCAATAATGTTCTGTATGCAGTTAAGATAGTTCATATGTATGAAATTGAACATTTTTTTGTTTATATATGATTCCAGAACATACAAAGATTTTAACAGAATTTTCAATCTCTTTGATAAAATACTTATTACTAAACTTTGCAATTTATCAGACTTGATTAGCCGTTGTTTTTATACAGTTGTTAGTATTTTATATTTTATGTTATCTATATGCTTGGGAATTGTCAAGCATTTATTTGTTTACAAAAAAAATACAGATTTATTTTTTATCAATCTTGAAACATTCTGTATAACATGCATATTCAATATTAGTTAGTTATTGTTAAACATAGACCATAGCGTTGCAATGCGTAGTGATAAAAGTGTGGATAATTTAATAAGTTTTTAAAATGTGTTAATATACAGAATAAAATTGAAAACAACTTTGCATAAAATTATTGATTTACATATATAATTGAATTGGTCAATATATTATTTAATTACTTTGTAATATACTTTATTAAAAAAAAAAATACACACACACATAATCGTGCAATTTAGTTTGACTATAGTTATTAAAACTAATAATTTTTAACAAGTGGCAGTTAGTAATATAAAATGTTAATGATAATAGTTTGGGTTCATTTCTATTTATAAAAAAATCAATTGGTTTAGATATTAACATAAAAGTTATTATTTTTGAAGTTCCGGAATTCGTTATATTACAGTCGTGGAGTTTTAATGTCTTTAGTGCAGAGTGACAGGTAGTATCGGTTTGCATTTGTGTATAGAGAAATATATTTATCAAAATGTAATGAGAATTGATGGTAATTGATTCATTTCATGTAAAACCTATTATGTGTTAGTGATATACTTAAGCTTAATTTTAACTGATGCTAGTGTATTGGCTGGATTTGGTGTGGAGATTTAATGTAAACAAACAATGTTGACGTCAGTCGTTTCGATTGTGATAATAAGAATCATAATTGGCCGCTTATTTACCACAGGTATTTGTAATTGAATGAAGTAGTGATACAGAATTGCTACAAATTCTAATATATATTGCAGTTTTATATTGGAATTAGACTGTCGCTATTATACAATCAAAGAGCATTATTATAAGAAAGTGCCGCAAATTTTATTTTTGTATCTTTATCTTCTTATTTCAGTAACTGCCTAATAAAACATAGTTTATTGTTACTTTTTTAGTAATTATAGTTATGTTATTTATATGAGACATTAATGATACAGATAATGAATATATATTTACAAAAAATAATAATCTTAAAATAAAGTTTCAGAAACTTCTGTTGAAAGCTTTCAAGTTTTTTAATATATTTTTGTGCAAATGGAGCCTATAATAGTCTAGCCTACACTTAGTTAAAGATTTATACTAGCACATATATACATCGGTATGATTAAAGTCTTTGGTTGCTCTCATTATGAAACCCATTAGTTTGGAACAGCTATTAATAACCAAACTAATGTGTGTTGGAGTTTTTTCATCAAAAGTAACTCCAAGATCTTTAATTTTGCTCATTTGCGTAACAGTTTTTCTATATACATTGTATTGATACATAAAAGTTTTTACTACGGGCATACAACATTACACGACAGTAAGTTCTAAACAGTTGATACTACACCATCACACACTAAAGTTGTTTAAATTACGTAAAATATCACATTTCATTTTAGTTTTTTATCATTTCATATAACTTTAAATTATCAGCGTAAATTAAAATATTACAGTCTAAATAATTACATACAGAGTAAGAAGAAACAGTACTGGACCTAGATTGGAATTTTGTGGCACATCGCTGGAGCTGACATATATTCTTGAGTTCCTTGTAGCACACAGATTATTTCCTGTGTTGTAAGTAAGACTCTAAAACATTAACAAAGTTGCCGCGTATTTTGCATTTTTTAATTGAATTAATTAGAATGTCATGTGGAAGTCAATCAAAAGCTTTTGTGAGGTCGGTGTATGTAACAACTGTTTGTGATTGTTTATCTATGTTAGAAAAAATTTCTTGAGTAATATTTAATAAGTTTGTAAACGTAGAATTTTTTTTCATGAATCCGTGCTCAGACAATATTGTTTCTAATGCTTTGCTGTACCAACAAAGTAACAATACTAGTCTGTTTTCTATTTTTTTTAAATTTGGGTGACCTGGGCATTTTTCTGTTACGTATATAAAAATGTATGTAAGAGGCTCCACGATAGCTGCCGCAGAATCTGTAGCTATAAGTTAAGAAATTTTATCGGGGTCTTTAGAGTGACGTAATTTAAATTTAAGTATTTTTCCATAACTTTTTTTAAGTTTATATGTACGTCTTCTGTTTATTTGTGTTTTGCCTAAAACTCTACCAGCCATAAAACTTTTTCAAAATAATCTGCAAATGTATTTACTATTTTGTCTTTAGAGTTATAGCTTTCATTGTCTCTTTTCATCACTCCTTGTATGCGTGAGTTATTTTTTTGGTTATTAATGAAACACCGGATTTTAGTTGGATTTGTTTTTATTATAGACTTGCTGTCTCTTATATATTTTAGGTAAGCTAAATGTATATTGTGCTTGAGTCTATTTTCTACTGTTCTCAAGGTTTGTCGGCCATGTTCAACAAAGTTTGTTTTTAGTTTAATATTTTTCATAACGGTTGGATTAAATCATTTTGGATAAAAGTTTGTTATAAAAGTAAATGTCTTTGGCACGTAAACGTCAAAGAGGTTATATAACTTTAGATCAAATGTTTTGCAAGCAGAATTTACATCGTAACTTTGTAGACATCTGACCAATCAATGGTACTTTTTTTGAAGTCATACTTTGAACTCTTTGTTTCTTTAGTTAGTTTTGAAACTTTTTCAGTATCAAACATAAAATCAAGTTGCAAAGATATATGATAGGCGTCCGCAGACACAAGTGGGTTATCACAAGAATTGATATTGCATTTTAAATTTTAAGGCACAAAGGCTAGATCTAAAAGTCAATTCATTTGGTTTGGAAAAGAGTTAATTTGTTTTAAGTTATTGAAAGAAATTAAATTTATCACTGGTTCCAAAATAGATATTCTTTGAGAAGGATTTATGATAAAATCATTGTAGTGAGGCAAGTTAATACCTTTACAGATGATACAGTTTTTTGTTCCATGTTTTTAATATTGTCTAGTCATCATGTTTTCGTCTATCTTTACTTTAAGAGTGGCGTTCTATAGATGTTAGAACGGCGGAATATCTAGAGTCAATTCTGGTGTTTCTAAGCTTCGCGTATAGTTCTGTAGTTGCATTGAGTCGAATACTTTTTGTTAGTTGACAAATGCTACGTTATATTCTGTGCACATCTGTGTTTGGAAAGGGTCTGATGTACCGTATCCATCTCTAAATCAAGCTTGCTCTACGGGTAGATAAAAGTCTAGCTTGTTTGTAATTTGGTTTGCGATTATTTTTGTTACATTTTTTCTATAGTTGAGTATTTTTATGTTTTTATTTGCTTTTCTTTTGTAACCTAATTGTCCAGTTTGTTTTCATTGTATTTCATAAATTTTATTGACTGAAGTGATAAGAGAATGGTTAGAATTTCTTAGGTCAGCCGTAACGATTGTTGTGGTAATCTTTGATGTAGTTGAAAAACTTTAAAAATTTAAGCAACTTCTTATAAATCACGCAAGAAAGTCTGAAACCCTGATATATTTATACAGGCTACGTTGGTTTGCTCATGACGCTGCTTGCTGAGCTCAAAAAGCGGTTGCGGTCATCGCGTTAATAGTAAAAAAGTTTCTTATGATAAAAATAGTTACATCTAAATAAATTGAAAAGGTTGTCCAAATACAGTGCTGTGATTTCATTATTGTAGCCATTAAATTATTTAAATAAATTTATTAATAAAGTGGTGTAGGTAATTAAGGTGTTTAAATTATAAATTTAAATGTTTGCCCCACACAAATGAAACACTGACCCCCAAAAATTATTTACTGAATTATAGGAATGTGAATCATAATTGTAATTCTGTATAATATATAGTATTTGCCTTATCACTCATATACTTTATTTTAATAAGAAATCCGTAATTCACATTGTATTATTTATATCACATAATGATTGATGCAACAATATTTATGTTCTATATCGGTTAGAAGGTGATACACGGAATACGTATTATTAATGTTAATTAAGTTTTGGCATTGGCACTTAAAGTTGTTATTGTTTTACAGTTCGTGATTTTTGTAACTAAACGAGGCATTTCAATTGTAAGCGTTGATGATGTGAGTCACATTTGTAAGAGCGGATCACGGAATATCAGCAGAGACGTGCGTGAAAGGATTGAAGAATTATGCTCTAACGATTCTAGCTGCAGATAGGTGCGAATTATCGTACCGAAAATGTAGCTCAGTACGTTATCGCCGGCAATAAGAAATGGCCAGGGGGATTGCGGGTACGACCACAAAAGAATGCCCCTTATCGATAGCATCCGATCAATCGGTATCACGATGGGAGAGATTAAAGGTAATAAAATTTGGAGAATTTGTTCCTAATAGAAAATTAGTGGAGTTAGATCTTCATTGCGGAAGATGAATACGGCGCGCGTTCAAGCAAGGCGCTGCAGGTCAGTGAGTTCTCGCGACCTCTGACCTGGCCCAGGCTCGCAACAATGCACACGTTCCATACAGATAACATTGTTGGTCGGATATACGCGCGATATCGTGCGAGGATTGGCGTAAATATGGCTCGTGGTCGTAACGTTATGCAAATTATTTTACAATATATAAATTAGACTTATTAAGTGTTTAGAAAGTTGCCAATTTTATTATTGCGGCTTAAAAATAAGCTATTATACCGACAGTAAATTAAGGCATTTTATATATTGCGATTGTATCGACAAAGCGTGAAAAATATATTAACAAATTGCACGTAATGTATTATTAGATAACTTGCGTCAGCGCCCTCGTTTAGAACTTAATTTATTCGAAATACAATCCACGCCAATTTATCTACAACAAATCTCATTGCCTCTTGTGTTCACTGAAATTGTCATGTAACGACAATATTATCATGCAAAATAAAAATATCACTATTCATATGTAAAATAATATATTTGGGACAATTCTTATGAATAATTACTTATATTAATCATTGCTTCAATTGCAACAAAAGACATTTTTACACACAATAATAGAAAAAATACATTAATAAATAAAATGTCAAGAAGATACTACATTTTTGTTAAATTTATTGATTACTAAGCGTCTTCTAAAATTACTGAATTACGGAATTTAAGTTTCTAAGAATAGTCAATAAATCAATATAAAAATAGCATTATAAAAGTTAATAAATACCTGCAAACTACACCATAGATCAATTTATTAATAAAAAATTATAAAATTATATTTTTTGTAATAGCATAACTCATGAAACTAATTAATCAATTGTGATTTCCGAACAGTTTTAGACGGAAATAAAGGTTTAGGAATTTTGAAGGTTACCAGTTGTTGATCTTATTATTATTAAACCTCTTTAAACAATTAGTACACTTATTGTGGCGATGAAAAATAGCCGTAAAAAGCACAACAAATGAATGAATAAATCACCCGCAATTCTTGAATCTTTATTTTCCTAATTTTGAACAATTTAAAGAGCAATAAATGACATATACGATCTACTCTAGTATCATTATTTCTGAATATGTTTTTTAATTATTTTTTTATTATATGCTAAGAAGGTTAAATGTCGAATCCTCATATTTAAATTGCAGGTTAATGAATATAGAAATAAATGCGTTTATAGATACTTTTCTATACATTTTAACACTATTTCTAACTATTTAATTGATTAAATTATCTTAACATAAAATAGTTTAATTCATTCTGAACTTAATAAAAAAATATTGATTTACAATTTATGCAGGGTCCATTATGAAAGTAATGCGCATGATTTTATTGTGATGTGACTATCCAACTGCACCGACTGTTTTGAGCGGAAAGACATGTCTCCGCGTAAAGTGTGTTTTTTTGACTTTGTGACATGGCGCGATTTTGCGCTGTCAAGAATTTTGGATTTGATTCAAAATGAGCCGGATTTTTTTAACTTTGTCGTAACCAGAGACGAATCCAGGATGTTCGAGTACGACTCAAAACCAAAAAGCAGAGCAGCGCGTGGCACAGAAAATTATCTCCCCGTCCCAAGAAAGCGCGAATGAGCAAGTTTTGCATCAAAACGCTGCTCATTATCTTTTTTGACGTCCGAGGAATTGTCTATTTTGAGTTCATACCGCAAAGAAAAACTGTCAACCTATTACCTCTAGGTGCTCAAAAGAGTTAAAACGCCAAATTGCGCGCGTGATTAAAGACACGGTCAAGCTCTACCATGAAAATGCCCCCAGTCAATCGGCCATCATCGTTACCAACTTTTTGGCCTAAGGCAACACCTTGGTGGTCTCCCAGTTCCCTTACAGTCCATACTTGGCTCTGTGGGACTTTTTTTTGTTTCCCAACTGAAGAAAGAGCTGAAAGAAAAGCATGGGAGTCCGTAGAAAACATCCAAAAGCGTGTTACAGGATACCTTCCAGGCGTAGCAGACACGTCTCTAAAAGTGCATTGATGCAAGGGGAGAGTATTTCAAAGAATTTTAAGCATTTGTAGCAGTACAATCAATAAATCTATTTTTTATAGAAAATGTGCATTACTTTCATAATGGACCTTGTATATAGAGAAAATTGTGCCGGCAAAGTTGTTTTGTTAGAATATTGGAAATCAAGGTAATTATTTTTTTAATCAATTAATGGCACATAAATAGTACGCTAAACTTTATGTACATATTAAAGCCTTTTCCTGCTAAAATCTACTAGCATCTTCCATGTAAGAAAGCTTAATAATAGTTTGTTCTAACAGCAGTTTCATACTTGTTGCCGATTGATGATTTTTACTTTATGTTATTGTCCAGCTTGTTGTCTCCAATATCCAAATAACCTGACGTTCAGACAGAAATAATCTTGTACAAGGTTGGCCAGCAGATTGGTCGAGTTCATTGAATACATATTCAGAATGGCGCATAATGAGTCTAAACTTATAAGAAACAAATTGTGAAATGATGTCTTGAAATTTTTGTGTACAGTACAGATTGAGAAGAGTCTGTATCTCCAAAATCAACAACAAAATAAAATGCAAGAACCGATTACAAATTCTACCATTGAGTCTTTTATTCAACTCCTTTTTTTTGCAATGGTATAAAACTACTGCAACAAGCGGCTAGCAAAAGTACCCCTGATCTGAAGCAAAAACTTGGTGCGCGGTTTGCTCAAAATGCTTTTGTATACTTTGCAGCTGTATTTGATTATAGACAAAACCATATTTTACCGTACCAGATTGCAACACCATCTTTAGATGGGTTAACAGTTTCAGAACAAAAGGAACTGTAACTCAATGCAAACTACCAGGTGTTGTTCGTACTGCGCGGACACCAGACAACATTTACAGAGTAAGAAAAATATTGAGGAGTCAGCGTCGTTCTTTTTGCAAGCACGCTGCCGCTTTAAGAATGAGCAATAGTATGGTAAGACGCATGTTACAATTAGATTTAAAATTCCAAGACCAAGAGTTGGGTAAACGTGACTATCAACAACGTTTACAGTTTGATAAAAAAAAAAAAGATGAGTGTTGCAACGCACTACAACAGTTGCACCAACGGCCTCTGCATAGCTCTTAAGCGATGCTGTTGTTAAATGTAATTGTTGCATTGAAATGATTTCCATCTTTTTGATTCCATAACTACAGAGACAAAAAAAAAACATAAAAAATGTATGATTTCAACAGGATAAAGCTACGGTCCACACAGTAAATGAGGTTTTTAAGAATTCTTTGGTAGATTTTTTAGGAGTAAATCATTTTACAGTTTGACGATGTTTTTTGTCACCTTGTCTTTTTGACCTAACAACTTGTAATTTTTTTTGTAAAATTTTCTGAAGTAAACATTGGAAGAGTTGAAGGATGTCATTTACCTTTCGGAAAAACTGATTTTAATTTTCCGGATTTAATTAATATTTATAAATAAGCAATTCTTGTAAAATCTACCAAGTATTTATTATTTTAAAATCATGCAGTTGGTTTGAATCACCCTGTATGTACTACGTTTTATTTGATTTGATTTAGTTTGATTTTCTGGTCTTACTACTGACGCCAGCGATCTTATATTATATTTGTATGTGGCAATGTGCAGTTTGCTACTAGTGCGGGTTTTCAAAAGTTTTGTTCCAATTATCTGGAGATTAGAATTTAAAAGCAACATTTGTACTATGTAAAAGGGTGTTGGTAGTTACTCTAATGCACTGGCCAGTGCTACTTGATAGAGGGCAAGGGAAATAGGTAGGGTTTATTGTGGTAAATATAAGTTTAAGGTATAGGAAAAGAAATCCTCTCAAAATTGAGTTAGAAAAAATTTATGTTTGAAGTAGGTCTATTTTTGCTTAGATTGCAAGGAGTATTTATTTGCTATCCGCCTTTACTTTAAATTTGGTATTTTGCATGAAATATTTAAACAGCCATTGAATTTTTAATTTCTCTAAAATTTGATAGTCCCATGTTATATCATACGTCTTTTCCAAGTTGAGAAACACCGAAATTAGATTCTGGGTAGATTTTTTAAATAAACTAAATAATCAACAGTATTATGGTTTTGTATAAAACTTGCCTGGTATTTATTTAAGAAACTAGTATCTAGTATTCTCACCAGACCGTTGTTGAAAACCCTTTTTAAAATTTTACTGGCAACAGCTTAGAGTTATTGGTCAGTAGCTGATCCTCAACATTTGGATAGATGCCACTTTTAAGTATTAAAGCTCCAGATGCCATCTCAAAATTTTTTGTAGACTTCTAGCAATTGCTTTATTATGCGGACAGCGGAATGTTAGCTATCCTAATAAGACATGCTGTTTGGTTCAGGTGCTAAAGAGATATCCATGCAGTTGATAGTTGTTTTCAAAAAGAAAATTGTACACTAAATTTTTATATAATTTAGCTTGCTTTTAAAAATATTGAGACAAAATTGCCTTTAAAGTGTACAGACGAGTCGATGATTAGAATAACATGTTTTTTTTAAATTAATTTTAAAACAAATAGTGAGCACACTAGAAGAAACGAATGTAAAAGCTGCGACATAAGTTTCTGTATATCTTTCAAAGTCCAACCAAATTTAGGAAAATACAGGTTGCATATTAAGGTTTTTATTAGAATAAAAATTTAGATTGTAATTGCTTGGAGTTTAGTTGTTAGGGTAATTTGCGTAAATGTACCTGGCAAATCGTAATTTTTTGTTAATCTACATAGATTGAATTTTTTTGGGTTTAATTATAATAATACTAATAATTTTATTTGTCTACAACTAAATCATGATTACAGACAAACCCCAACTATAAAAAAATAAATATCACTCAATAAACCTACATATAAAAATATATAAATATATAACAATCAAACATTACATTTGTAAGAATAGAATAGCAACGGCTTACGGCTTACGAGGAACAAGAGGCGTTTTTTTTTTAAATACTTACAACTTTTGCATTGAAGGTTAATTTAATTGCAATTAATGTTTCTGGCTTGGGGCTTGTAAAATTGATTTTAGAATATAAGTCACTACGTAAGCAGTTAGTAACAGCAGATTTTAATGATATACTTGGCGGCTAGCTGGGTTTTTGTACAACGCTTTAACTTAAAGCATTTAGCTTGGCACAGCAGACTAACAAATGCTATAGGCAAAGTACTGTTTAAGTATTCTCAGGGCAATTACCATACCATACTAGAGTTATCTTATTACAGCTACCAGGAATTTTCTAGGGATGTTCTAAAGATGTTCTTGACATTGCTTTATTCAATAACATCTCAGCCTTAACTTCTATTTCATTATTTAACAACGACAGCCTAGTAGTCATAGAGTTCTATGGGAGAAAAAAGGAGAGAACTAAAGAGCTTAGAAAAAAACATCAGATATCAGAGCATCACTACTTGATAGTTGAACGGCTGAAGGAGTTGACAACGCTGTCGTCAACTTTACTAGTCTCATATTGTAGCAATAAAACAGTCTGCCAAGATTTTGACAAAAATTTGATCAAATCGATTGGGTTTTGACCAAGAAGTTATGTCAGACACAAATGGCAAAAGGTTTTATGACTCAATTGACTATACTGAGCTAAACCGACTCAATGTTGAGATGAAGAAGGTAACTAGGGAGCACAAGAATTAATGTTAGAAATCCGCTTACGAATCATCTAACAAAGTCAATGGTATGATGTGGAGGAATGCAAAAGTCTATCTAAATACTTAAATACACTTTGAAAAGGCTGAAGCATTTGCTGACATTAAACTCTAATGCAAGCCGGTTGACAAAGATATAGACTTGGAGCACGTAGATAGGGTCTACAAAAAAGTAAGACAGTGTATGCAGAGCACTAATAATGCTTCAATTCTTAAATTGGATTGGCAATCTAGGGTGAGAGATCAACACCGGGCCTTAATTGCATTTCAAACAAAGCTTTGAGATCATTTTTACAAAATACTTTAATGGTCTTTACACACATTTAGTACTGTTTCCGATACTTTTCAACTTCTATGTATTAGAAATACCATGCACATGGTGTCAAAATCGCTCAGTACGCTGACGATATGGCACTGCTGCACACTTACAAGTGTACAAGGCATTTGACAGTCATTACGCTAAGATTTCAAGCGGTTTGTAAAGTTTTTATAACTTAACTAAGATACTAGAGAGTAAAAATCAACTTTCTCTAGGAAATCAGCTAATTCTATGAATGGGCACTGAAAAGTACTTAGAAATAGAGTTAGTTAGAGACTTTACTATTAGATTGCATACAACGGCTATACTGCATAGTATGGCGAGCAATCTCATTTTAAAGTAAAACTTTGAGAAAAAAATTTAAAGCACTTTACTAATTTGTAAGAATTAATTGAGAGTTAATATGATACTTAACTTTATCAGAAAGCACATATTGGTTTTTAGCAAAAAACTACTTAAAATTGCTAATTACTCTGATTATCTTGTTATGTCGAATGACAAACACGTACAAGCAACTAATGAACATGCTTGTAGTATAAAGATTTTTGTGTTTTTTTTTAACGGCCACTACACAAAATCAGCGCTAACAAGGCTGGCACAAGATACGCACTTCTAATGACCTTTTGAAAACGTTACTTATAAAGGCACAGTCAGATAGAAAAGTTTTGTTCAAAAACATTTAAAATTTTCTGTTTTTTACACTAAAGTTGTAATCTATAGGCGCTTCCATACTTTTTAAAAATAAATTTGACACATCAAGTCTTTTAAAAATTTCTTTTCTAGACTATAAAAAAAAATCCTGTTTGACAATAACCTTCAAAAGTCAAAACTTAAATTATGAACTTTTGTTTGTATTGATATATATTTTTTGGTAATATACAGTGTTAGGTTAGGTCTTATGATGATTTCTGAAAAACTCTTTTGTTTCAAAGATACAGGGTGAACAAAATTTGCAACAGTTTAAACAATTTATTATCAAAAAGTACATGTAAAGTTGCTAAATCTACAATAAATGTTCAAAATAACTTCTTTCAGGGTTGAGTTACAACCAGCAATTATCCAAATTTGCAAATTGTCCAAACTCTCTACTGGAGTAGCGTAAACTAATGACTTCAGATAACCCTATAAAAAATAATCTAGAGGGCTTAAGTCTGGGGATCGAGCAGGCCATGCGTGTGGCCCACCTTGACCAATTCAACAATCTCCAAATGTTGCTGTTAATAATCATGAGCAACCAAACTAATATGTGGTGCACCATCGTGCATAAACCACCTTGCAATTCTTGTTGCCTATGATACATTATCCAGAAACTGGGGTAACATTTGTTCTAAAAAATTGCGATACACCTCGCCGGTAAGTTTTTCTGTTAAAAATACTGGTCCAATTAGACAGTCGCCTACAATTACAATCCAAACATTTAAAGAGAATTGATGTTGAACACGATTTTTACATGCCTGATGCGGATTTTCATCTGCCCACACATGGTTGTTATGAAAATTCTTTATTGCTATTTTTGAGTAACTGGCTTTATCGGTGAAAAGAATATGTGTCAGGAATTGAAGGATTAGAACTTAAGTTTGCAAATGCAGGTAGTAGTACCTGAACACGCTGAATAATAATAATAATAATAATAATAATAAACTATTTATTGCTAGATTTATAAATATATATATAATATTACATTAAATCACATTAAATTGGGGCATTAGGATCAGTTTAACTGTATTACTACAGCTACGATGTTCTTCTTTCTAAACCTGTAACAAACAAAAAAATAAACTAATTTAAAAAAATAAAATAACAAAAAAATTAATAATAAAGTAAAAAAAAAATAGTAATAAAATAATATCTATATATAAATGGTATGTGGTATGGATACAACAAATTGCCCTTAAAAATTCTCCAAACTGTCAAATTACTTACATTCAAAGTATTGGCAATTTTTCGCGTGAGAACTACTTGGATTTAGCTCTATCATGTCCAGCACTTTCTGTTCCAGTTGTACCGTTCTTAGTGTCATTTATCTTTCTGGCTTTTCATTTTGTTTCAACTTGACTGTTTCACGAAGACGTCAATAAATGTTTTTGAAGATTTTTGATCGGGGATATTATGGCCGTACAATGTCGTCTAGCTTGTAATGAATTGCCATCAGCAAGTCCATACATAAAATGAATGTCAGTCATCTCGGCGTTCTTATAGTAACTTTTGGTAGAGGAAGTCACTAACTATTAAAAACACGTTAAACAGCCAAACGTCACTCTGCAACCGATACATGTGATGATCAATGACGAGACGTATTTAAATAAAATCCACTTGTACATTAGTAGATAAAACAGCCGTTCCAAGTTATTGTTAACAATGTTTTGTACTTGATAAACTTATTAATTTTTTGTACTTCATATACTCATTATTAGCCATACTTTTATTTACATTTATGATTTCAACAAATATTGAATATGTTTGTTGCAAATTTTGTTTAAATCTTAGAATAGGCCAATGAATAATCCTTTGAATTTTTGCCTCATGTTTACCTAAAATCCTGTATATTTATATCAATAAAGTATTTGTGATAGAAACATATTTATTGTTTTATTTTCTTATCATCATAGATTACCACATAATTAAAGTCTTAACTTAAATTTAAACGTTGTAAGAATTTTCAGAATGAAAAAATGAAATAAAAATTTAAAATATTAAAAAAAATAATGGTTTAACTTATTCAATAACAATAGTTTCTCTAATAAAAATTATTCAGTATTCCTCTCTCTAATAATAATATATTATAATTAGAGCTAATTAGCCTAGACAGAAAAGATTTAAGCAGAGTAAACATCCTTCATAGTTTAAATAAAGATTCATTGATATAAACTGTAACCATTGCCGCAAATAAAATGACCTTTACACCAAACATTCAATTACACTTAAATAATTAATTTGTTCGGAATATGCAAACCTTGTATGTAATTTATTTGGACTCTAGATGCTTCAACGTTATCAAGGAAATCGTATAACGTATGTGAGACCCGTTTCGGCTTTATGAGGTCATATGTCAAAGGAGCATACCAAACGTTGAATGTATGTACAAATATTTTGATATCACGGCGCTATTGATACGAAGTAGGACGACACCTTTAACCTGACATAAACCGAGGTCCATACAATAACGGCCTTTTTTGTTTATTAAATTTGGTGTAACTGAAATACATTGTAAATGATGTAATCTGAGTATGCCGGTAATGCAAGTGGATTGACATGTGAAAAATTTATTGATGTAATGGTATTATAAAACAGGTAAATATTTATTTATTGAGCTGAGAAAATAAAATATTATATTATAAATATTA
This sequence comes from Tachinus rufipes, assembly GCA_963932245.1. Classification (NCBI taxonomy): domain Eukaryota; kingdom Metazoa; phylum Arthropoda; class Insecta; order Coleoptera; family Staphylinidae; genus Tachinus; species Tachinus rufipes. The sequence continues at coordinate 36,099,028 of OZ010742.1, read as the reverse complement.
ATTGTCTAACTAACATTATTTTTATTTATGCTTTTTACGGCTATTTTACATCGCCACAGTAAGTCTACGACTTGTTTAAAGTGGTTTGATGGGACCAACAGCTTAAAACGTGACTTCCGAACCACGTTGGTGGATAAAGAGCAAGTTATCATTTCAGTCATATTTCGGGGATCGAACCCCGGACTGCTCGCATGATATGCAAGTGCTCTACCATTGAGCTATCACACCATAGTTTTAAATATTTTATTATTAAGTGAATTTGATGTAATAATTTATTAGTAATGCGATGAGAAGTATGAAGAAACATTAAGAGTCAAGGATAAATCCCTGAATAAGCACATGTTAAATGTACATTATTTTTCTGTTGTTATTGTCTCAGATTACTGAAATATTACATATACAATTGTCAGATTATTTATATTATTTATTTATACTCGATGTATATATTCTTGTTAATTATATACATTGTGCATGGAAAAACATAAATAAAAAATTGTTTATACAGAGAGTGATATGATCTACTTCATAATATAATTTTAAATTTAGAATAAATTTAATTAACTATTAAGATGATTCCAAGCTTTTATTTCTAATATTTTATCAAAATCAGAAACTACACTTTGCCGCTATTCGTTTATCTATGTATAAATTATTTTTTAGCAGTACGTTCAGAAAGAATCAAACTAATTTATGCAAGTAATTTAATTAATTCTCTAGTTGAAAAAGTAAAAAAATTACAAAAGTTTTTTGCTAATTCTAACTCGTGATCTCTGATTGGGTTAACAACAATCTGACTTTGAAATGATTCTATTTGTTTTTAGATACGACAAAGCAGCCATACCCCATGTTTGATATGAACAGATGAAACCTTTTGCTTGTGCTCATGTTTCTGTTCTTACGTAGCAACGAAGTTGATATATTGCTCGTCATTTGGCTGTAATGAAAATTACTCCTATATCTAACTTTATTTATAGGTACTATATAACGAAAATAGCTTTGCTTTTGTCAAGGTTGGTTTTTAACCTCCAGTACCTTAGCAAAGTTTCAAGTGCCTCACAAGTTTTAGTGAGATGGCAATCGGTTAACTCCGCCTGCACGTGTGGATCGAGTAGCTCAATGACTTTGTTGCCGGTCCCAAGCCCGAATAAAGGAGGAAGGTTCTAGGGTTAGATTAGCAATCTGTCCAACGTAAAAAAGAAACAATTGCTCTTAGAACTGCTAATACAAGCCTTAAACAACGGACGGAGCTAACGAAGACAAACAACGCGCGACCACGGACACGAACATGGAAAAAGAAACACCTGCTGAGAACTGCCTGTTAGAACATACTCTCAGAGAATAGGTGGGACTAAGAAATCATGTGCCTTCTCAGAGACTAAACGCAAAGGCAAAGTTCAAAAACTAATGCAAATCTACAGAGGGAAAGATAAAGCGGAAAGGGCAAACTCAGGAGTAGGTCTACTAGTACACCAAAAATTCAATCAACAAATAGACAACGTCCAGTACACAAATGTATGAATTCTAAGAGTCTCTCTAAAAATTGGCACAGAATAGAGAGTGTTGTGGAATTTTACGAAGAACTGAAAAAGGAAATACTCAAAATCATGGGAGATTTTAGTGCTAGAATAAGCAACAATGTACTAGTAGGCGTCAAGCAAACACTTACGAATTGACCAAGGAGAACTTTTTATAGAATTCTGCTCCCATAAAGAATTACGCATAAACAACACGTACTTCCCGCATAAACCCCAAACCATTTTTTTTTTAGTTGTTCTCTACCTTGCGGATATAAGCCTCCCTTTTGTTTTTCCACTTGTCTCGGTTCTGTGCCGCCTGGTACCAATTCAGACCTGCCTCTTGCTTTAGGTCGTCAGTCCATCTCATTTGCGGCCGTCCTACGCTTCTTCTGTTGCCCCATGGTCTCTATCGGATTAATTTCCCGCTCCATTTGTCCTGGTTTCTTGCGACATGTCCCGCCCAGTTCCATTTCTGCGTGGCTGTGTGTTGTACGACATCCTGTACTTTTGTTTTTCCCCTGATCCATTCCGTTGTTCTACGGTCCCTTAGAGTTATGCCGAGTATTCTTCTCTTGATAGCTCTCTGGTTGACATGTAGCTTGTTCAGTATGGCTCTCTTGAGGGTCCAGGTTTGGGCGCCGTAAGTAGTTATTGGCAATATACACTGGTTGTATAACTCAGTTTTAAGTTCAAGGTGGATGTCCATAGCCAATATGTTCTTAATTTTGCCATATGCCGCCCAGGTTTGTCGTATTCTCTCGTTTACTTCTAGTTCTTGGTTTGCCTTTCCCACAGCAGAGTTTGTCCTAAGTATTTATAAGTGTTTACTTTCTCCACTGTGTTGTCACCTAATCATATGTTGTTCTTCGTCTACATTTGATGTCATAAGCTTGGTTTTGCCGAAATTAATCTCCAGGCCTATACGCTTTGTGGCACTGTATATGTCATTGATGAGTGAGATGAGTTTTTCCCTGTCTTTGGCTATCAGTACTATGTCATCCGCAAATATGAGGTGGCTGAGATTCTCTCAATGGATATTAATGCCTCTGTCCTTTAGGTAGTAGTAAAGAGTTTGGGTGACATAGGGTTGCCTTGCCGTACGCCTCTATTAAGTTCGACTTTTTCTGATTGTTCGGGTAACTGGACTTGTAGCGTGGCGTTCCGATAAATATTGCCAATTAGGTTTGCGTATCTGTGGTCGATTCTAGCTTGTTTTAGGGCTTGCTGTAGTGCCCATGTTTCCACCGTATCGAATGCCTTCCGGAAGTCGACAAAGCTAGCCATATAGGTATATTGTATTTTACCGCTTTCTCCATCAGTGTTCTCATTGTTTGGAGGTGTTCCGTAGTACTAAAACCCTTTCTGAACCCCGCCTGCTGTTTAGGTTGGTAGTAGTCTAGTTTAGATGTGAGACGGTTTGTTATTATTCTTGAGAATAGTTTGTATATATGGGATAGCAGGCTGATCGGTCTATAATTTTCAAGGTTTGCGGTGTCCCCCTTTTTTATGGATGATGGTTACAAGTGCATTTGCCCAGTCCCGTGGTATATCTTTCTCTTCCATGCATCTATTAAACAGTGCTACTAATGCATTCTCAAGTGCTTCGCCTCCTTGTTTCAGCATCTCCACCACTATTCCATCTTCTCCCGCTGCTTTGCTTTGCTTCATGTGCTGTAGTGCTACTCTTATTTTGTTTTTTGTTTTCTTCGGGATATCCTCAGAGTTTACGTTCATGACTTTCCTTACTCTTTTCTGTTTAGGGATATTGGTCTTAACCTTTGCCTGATACAGGTCTGCGTAGAATTCTTGTACTGTTCTGTCTTCCCTCGATCTCTTTTTTTTCCTTGTCTTTGATTCTAACAATCTCTTTTTTTGTGTTTGATGTTATCCTTCTAAACACGTTCGGTTCTAAACACTTTACAATACAAATATAAATACACATGGTCAAATACTAGAAAACTACTACTCTGCAAAATGCGGTTAAAAATCACTTGCATCATGATGGAAAAACCGCAAAAAAAAACATAAAAAAATTAAACAGAGCATCGCTCGCAAACAAAAACACCCGTCAACTATACTAGTCACTACTGGCATATAATGTACAAAGCAACAACATAAAAGACACTGACAACGTAGAAGACAGTTACAGGAAATTGACCGCAAACATTGAGAAAGCAGCGAGAGAAGTACATGAAAAATAGACAGCAATAATACCAAAAATAAAAAACCGTGGTTTACAGAAAAAGTCAAGACGCTAGCAAAAGAGTAGCGTGAAGCTTACCTAAGATACAATAAGCATGAAAACCAACAAAAGCTACACCAAATACGTAGCAATAAGAAATTTCGTTAATGTCAAGATTAAGAATATAAAACAAAACTGTCGGGACCAATTTACGGAAGAGATGGAACAAGACCTATACGGAGCTCAAATGAAAGTATGGAGACTGTTGCGAGCGCAAAAAAAAACAGTAAGCGAATACTCAGAGAGAGCCTCATTGAGTAAATCTGAATGGACCACCTACTTCAAAGAACTATATGGCAACTCAATCAAGGAAGAAGAAGAAGACCGAGACCTAAATACAACAGTAGAAAAAAATGACCACTTAGGGACGACTGACGAACACTAGGTGCAACAAGCAGTCAAGGGCTTAAAAACAGAAAAGCCTCATGTGCGGATGGGACACCCAATGAATTTATCAAGTACGGAGGCGCACCCTTAGTAAAAGAAATAACTTTGTTATTTAAAAAGATCTTACACAATCAAACTATCCCGAATAACTGGAAAATTAGCGTGACCTTACTAATCTTTAAAAAATGAGAAAAGAAGGACCCGGAATACTATAGAGGCATCACACTACTCAGCTCACTTGCAAAGCTATTCACGCATCTGCTGGCAGCCGCTATAAACGACATAATACCAAGCGGTAAAGAACAGCAGGGATTTCAGAGAAACCGCTCTACAACGGACGATATCTATATCATTAGACATTTAACGGAAAAGTTGCTAGAATTCAACAAACCAGCATATGTGTGTTTTGTCGACTTAACTAAGGCATTCGACAGAGTGAGAGTGAAAGACGTGATAAAAACAACAACAACAACATATCTGGTACGACAACTTAACACCCAAAACACCACAAAAATAAGATGTAATGGCGACCTCAAAGAAAAAATACATAAAAGAACTGGGATTTGCTAAGGAGTTAGATTTAGCTTGCTTTTATTCAACCTCGTGATGGATAAAATAATAGCAAAGATTAGGGACGTATGCAATGGGTACCGCATGAGCACAGCAACTGTTAAAAGAATACGCGGACAACAAGGTACTAACAGCAGAGAACAAAGATGACCACATCACACTCATAGACAATAGCAGACTCCCTAAAATCACAAGAGACGAGAAGCCCAACGGCACAAGACTAGCAGGCAGACTTCTAAAGAGATGGCGGGATAACTGGTCGTCAACATCCCAAGAGAAGCAGTAACTACACGTCCAAGACCTACATTAAAAAGAAGAAGAAGGCATTCGGTTGCTTAAAAGTATCATTCGCGTCTGTGCAAATTTGACACTAAGCATGATGCATGGTATGTCTGATGCACAGAAGATAAAGAAAAAATACTAAACTCTGAAGAACTACTGCTGCAATTGTGTAGAAACTTGTCCAAACAGCTTTACGGTCTGTTTCTTTTCTTTCATATAGGAAATTGAACCTAAGACGTTGGTGTTTCAGAAGTTTGAAGCCAAACCTTATTAAAAGTAGAAGTACCCTGGTTAGTTGGTTAGTTGGTGGGTTGTGGAGAGCCCATATCTAAAACTATTTTGATAATTAAGCAACTGACTTTAAGCCGCCGTGTGATCCATTCTATAAAAGCTGTTTCAGCTACCTTACTTAGGGTCGACAAAAGACTGATCCGGCGGTAATTTTGTGGGAAATGTTTATGTTTTCTTACCTTTGGTATAGAAATGACGTTAGACTTTTTCTATGAAGACGGAGAATGTAAAATTCATAGCATTGCATTTGTTATGTTTTTGAGAAACATTACAACTTTGTGAGAAAATGTTGTCAACATTTTATTTGGGTTGCAATCCGGACCTGGAGCCGATTTGAGATTGAGATGTGCAATGATATCTCATACTATGATCTGCAGAATCGATTCAACAATTGAAGCAGTGTCAGTGTGCTGTAAGCTCTTATTAACTATTTTTGAAGCCTCTCCACATGATCTAAATCTTTGTCATAGGCTTGCTTGTTATTTGCATTTAATGTCTTATATATGAAATATGTAAAGTGCAATTTCAATATCTTGGACAATGAGCTTCTTTCTAATTTGTAAATAATACCATAGTTTGCCGTACCTTTCAGATTGTTTTTTTGATTACATTCCAATGTGTAGTGAGATTAGCTGGTGTGTTGAGTACAGGGTAATTATAAATGTTGAGATTATGTAACCATCTAATGTACGTTTGTGCCGCTCTAGTAAAAATGTGTAAATAAAGTTAGCCTATCTTAGGATTCAATAATAAAAATATTTTCATATGTTTACATTGTTTATATGTTTATAATTATCAGTTCTAAACAAAACAGAACACAATCCGGAATAGAATAGAGCCATTCCCCATTATCAAACCGCCCATACCTAAAGTGAGATTCAATAATAAAAATATTCTCTTCATTTGTATACATTCTTATAACCTTGCTTGCTTGACAACTGTCAAAGTTGAACTGTCAAAACAAATAGTATAGTGGACAATTTTAAAAAGGCGGCATATTTAAAGTGATTACATAATCCCATTCATTTTTAAACTCTCTGTATATACCTGCAAATTTATTACATAGTTTATACTACCGAACTCAATTTTTTTGTATTGATTTTTAAGCTTTAAAAAAGTTTCGATTCTGCAAAGTTTGGTTTATGCCGTTCCGGATTAGAATTCTGTGAATGTTGAAAATCTAACTTCTAAACCAATTTGCGTTAAAAACAGTGACAAAAAGATAACTAAAAATGCGCTTGCAATCGTTTATAAATAAAATATTTTAAATGAAAATTTTATATTTTATTTTATAAAAAAATGTGCAGAATACTGGAATCTAAACGTAACCGATAATAAAATTACGTTTTCTTAGTTTCTATGGTTTTATGTTAATGCAATATATTTATAAAATTTTAATTACAAACAATTTTATAAACCTTGCTACATATTGAAAATAAATAAATATACCTTAAATAAAAATATTCAAATTTCAAAACCTAATTTAACAATTATTTTGAATAAACTCAAATCATGTGTAGAAATATAATAAAAGTACATTATTTCTAGGAATGCATCAATTTCTATTTGATATAAATTCAAATAGGGAGAATTTTATCATTTGTGCTCATAAAATATATGTGTTTTTGTTGTTCGAGATAGTCGGGATATTTCGAAAGGTGCCCACAAATTATCGATACGACACAGAACGATCGGGCGCATTCAAATTCCATGCGGTATTTATAGCTATGGCGACTTCACAATGACCTCTAACCCTCTCACACCTGGCACTAATTGATAATATATCGACCACGACCAGTAAATTGGTGTGATTCGCCGAATCTCGAGTGCTTCACGCCACATAGAAAGTGGACTTTATTAAACTGGAATTCGTCGGCAACAATATCGAAAATCAAGACTGTCGCCTTTTCTTCAAAAAAGTTCCGGGTAGATTAAGTTAATTTATTTGAAAGGATCGAATTATATAGTAAATAAATTTATTTGTCAACTTTGTAATTGTCTATCATTTAATTAAAATAATCATTTATAAAATGTGTCAATTCATTAATGAATAGTGAACAAGACAATTAACAGACAATAATTCTTTCCATAGCGTACCGATTTAATAGAAAATAATAATAATTTAAATATACACGGTTTACAACATCAAATCAAATATTTATGTTAATCTATATGCAAAATATATATTAATTTGTGATCTTTAACAACCTGGAAGTTATATAGGCGCGTGCTAATTCATAAAAGCTTGAAGATGTTTTATAAAAGCTTTAATTTTTTTTATTAAATTCGTAAAAGTTTAGATACTTATTATAATACTAGAAACTATTTATATTTATTAACAACATTCTAACCAAAAATTAAATAACAACATTGTCATAAACAAAATGAATATTAATACATTATATGTACTTTGCAAGATAATAAAGATTTGTGTTTTTATATTGGTATACTTATACCTAGTCATGCCGTTCTCTTTTGGGATAGGCAATCAAGGTGTCAGGTACATAGAGCCACAGAGATATATGGTGTGTTTGGATATAAGGTAACTGATCCATTTGGAAAAAAACGCTACGCTCTGCATCACTTTGTGGGTACACCCATCCAACTCGTGACTTCCCCAGCCGTTGCTTAACTTTCGTTAGCGCTGTTATCAACATGTCCTCTCTGTCGTACCGTCAATTTAATATTGGTTTTCTCTGTTATTAAAGGGAAAAAAGGTGGAAGTGTAAAACCAAAATTTGTCTTTTACAAGGGTTCTGAAAAAATATAACGATTGGATGCTTGATTTTGTTTATATCAGCCAGAAGATGGTAATAATTTTTTTTTTATCTGTACACGTATTTTTGTGACACACCTTAAAAACTGACACAGAGATTTATCTGGAAATACCACTTTTAAATAGCATTAACAGCTTTGGAAAACTTTTAACAAACTGTCAATAATCATTGAAATGTTTTACTCTCGACACTCTGTATTTGTTTCTGAATGAAAAGTTGTTTTTGGAATTGGTTTAAAGCTTTTATGAAGTTTAGACCTAAAGAAATTGATAAAATCTAATGAGTTTTGCATGGTAAACCCCAAATTTAGAACATTTTAAAAAATATGCAGAAATTCTAAAAATGTTATTTTAACTCTTAACAGCTTGTAAAAAACTTTGCAGTTGTAATTTTTTTTAAATACTACTGAGTATCATAATAAGCTTTGAGAGTTAGAGTAAGCTACTAAAGTAATTTTTAAAATCTTAGCTACTTTTTTTCTTCTTGATCCAACATATTGACATATTTTTGTAACATTTTTTCTTATTCTATTTATCTTCCTTCAGTCTATATATTACCCTTTTGACAAGTACGGTTACGCCATTTGCTTATAATAATAATAATAGATTTATTATCCAACAGTTCTACAAAAAACTAATAAACAGATAATTTTACAATAAACAATATATAATTCTAAAAGTTAAAACTTAAATTTGATATTAGTACAAAAAAATTATAAAGATTAAACTTAAAGATTAAAATTATAATCTATACTAACAAAAAGAAAATTATATAAATGTGCCGTAAAAGTATAACAGATACAATTTATCATTAGAAAATACAACAGCTATAGTAAAAATAATTACATCACAGTTTCTTTAAAATAGATTAAGAATATTGCCTTAGATATAATAATGATGTCAATGTTTTTACAATAGTTGTTATCATGTTCACACATGGACAGCAGTGTCGAGGATTTGCGATATTAGTTCTATTCATATAAAAAGTGTGCTTCAGTCTGCTATTAATTCGTGGAACAATAAAGTTTAGTTTTTCTTATAAATCTGAATCTTTAATTGTAAAATTAATAAGCTTATATACGAGGTTTATCCGGAAAATACGTATAAAAGTGGAATAATAACTTTATTTTACATTTATTCAGGTATTTCAATATCTCCTTTAAAGTACTCTCCCCGAGACAAGATGCACTTCTGCCAATCTTGTGAGGTTTTTTAGTTGCGTTGTCGTTGCTGCCTTGATGGTTTTCACATCCTCCAAGTGCAGCCCCTGAAGCACCATTTTGCATTTTGGGAACAAGAAGAAATTGCAAGAGGCTAAACAGGGTGTATAAAGCGGGTTTTCTGTCTTGGTAATGAGCTTCGGTCTAAAAATTTTTTCGTTTAAAGTTTTTCAGTCAGAATTTTGTGGACGATTGTTTTGGGGAATGACAGATCTTCAGCTATCATTCTAACTGTCAATCAACAGCCTTTAAAAACACAAACCCGAATTTGTTTAACATTTCCCTCAGAACTCAATGTAAAGGGGCGTCCTGAGCGAAGGTAATCTTCCTCGTATTTTCGGCCTTTACGGAACCTTTTTAACCATTTGCTGACTGTAGGTTCTTTCAGAGAATATATACGCTCAAATATTTCACGTTCATTCTTGAAACTTGATGTTGATGCGCTGTTTCTCAATCAGAGAGAGTTTCATGCCGACAGCAGGTAAAAAAAGGGTTACTTTCAACAAACAGACGTAAACTCCTACTTACTTGCAGAGCGCTCTGGCTCAAACCGAGCGTTGAGATGTTTGCATAGCAAGGAGGGACCACTCTCCATCATGCCTTGACACGTCGCCCCTAATTTTTTATACGTATTTCCCGGACAAAACTTGTATACACATTATTTGATTTATAATGCATATTTAGTATTTCAAAAAAGGTAACCTAAAATTTTGTAATTGTACTTATATGGTCAGAGAACGTTAACGCACTATTAAAAATTACTCCTAAATTTCTAAATAATTCAACCCTAATCAAGTCTTTATGATTGATACAATATTTAAATTTACAGATACGATGTTTGCAACTAATAGACATAACTTTACATTTGTTAATATTTAGCATTAGTCCATTTTTATTTCTCCAATCTATTATTGCGTTTTGAATATTTGTAATTTATCCGCGTATATTATATTTCTTGTAGTTTGAACTGTTGTGTTGATATTTAAGTGAAGCAGTTTTTGTTCACGTTTCTGCTCCGTATATGAACACAGAGAATACGAGTGTTTGGAAGAAATTAATTTTAGTGTTTCTTGATATAGACATAGCTGTCCTTCCAAGTTGGATTTGGCGTCGTATTTTTTTATCTTAACAACTTCTATAGTTGACTATGATGCCTAGGTAGATAAAATTATCTACAATTTTGTATTTGCAAATTTGATATTTGTTTGGCCAGTTGTCTTTTTACGGTCAACAATCATAATTTTAGTTTTTTATTTAGACCGTATGTTAGGTTGATGTTTTCTAATTTTAGCCAAAAGTTTTACTTTGCTTGGGCTAGTAGTTGCGTGTCGTCTGCAAGGTGCTATAAGTTTTGCCCGCCTATTACAAAGTTGTCTATCTATTTGTCTAAGGCATGCATAATATATTTGCTATGCAGATTATAGAATAGAGGTTATAATGCATTCTGAAGATAAGTTGTTATCACTTTTGACTACTGCTTTACTATCGTAGAGAGCCTTGATTATGAATAAAGTGTGTTGGTATTTTTATTTTTATTAGATTTGCCTAAAGTGTGAGCCATTTTACTTTGTAAAACGCTTTTTACATAATCTACGACGCAGATGTACATAGGCGTATAGTATTCTGTGGTTTTCTTAATAAGTTTTAAGGTTCGGAATTTGTTTTTTACTGCCCTACCCTTTAACAAATACTACTGACTATTAACTGTTATATATTGAGTTTTATGATCAAGGTTTTTTTTAGTTAGAAGTAGATTAATAATCTCTCTTGGGGATAGAAATTCACTTAAAACTGCAATGCAAGTTGCCAGCATTGCGGGTTAAGAAGAGGGTGATACGCATGCAGTGGCGTGAAAAGAGGCTGTTATTAAAATCATTGTACTTATTTTAGTCTTGTCTTAATGTAGTAGTAATTGTTTGATCTAGAATTTTCAAAAAAAATTGCTCCATTATTAATTATTAGTTCATGTTTTTGAAATTTTCTAATGCATGTTTTAAATTTTATCCAGAACTTAAAGCCAAATTAAAAGTTGGTGGTCTGACCCGCAGACTGCTCCCGGTAATGTGATGACCATTGGTTTTTTTTAATAATACGTAGTTAATTTAGTATTTTGTATCTATTTGGTGACGCCTTGGTGTACAATCTTTGTATGTGCTGTTTGTAAGCCGTGTTTGTAATGCTATAGTTGTTATCTATGCAGAATTGTAACAGCCGTTTGCATTTTTTATTTTGAGTTCTAATACTATAACGTCTAATAATGATGCGTAGATGATTGTCGTCAATTGTGAGTTCAATTTTTGCATTTAGATTTTCCATGGATAAGACTATTTTTTAGTTAGAGATTTTGCTGATCATATTTTTCAAGCATGTTTAGAACTAATCTACGTCTTCATTGCTTGCGTAGTAGTATACTTGTATTATATTTAAAATACAAAAAAACTAGTTGATTCAAATGAACATTACGCGTTCGTTTATAGCGTTAAATCCGATCATTAGGTTTTTATGCAATAGTCTATTACAGTGCAACTCCTGCCCTGTTTTTGTTTCTATTCCGTAGCAATACATTTTGAAATATGGTGTGCTGAAGAGTTTGCTTTCTTGCCAACGTATTTCAACATTACTGATAATTTTTATGTTATAGCTTTTTTTTATAGTTTTCAACTATTTTGTTATTTGTAGTCCACGTACATTCTATGTCTTTATTTTTATTTTATTGCTGGTAACAGATTTAACATGTTAAGCCCAGCTTACTTTTATATGCCCAGTATCTGATTTTACACTGTCTGCGCTGGATGCAGTATAGTGCCGGTTGTTAGTCGGTTTGCCCGATAATAAATTAGAATTAAAGTTTAACATTTCTTACAAGGTGCGGCAAAAATAATGTCATAATGTAAATGTGCTATAATTTTTGCAAACGGCGTCAAATGTCAATGTGCTGTGACACTTATGTTGTAGAGAATAAATTGACAACAAGCAATGGAACAATACACACCAATACGCGGAATTATTGTTACTGCTTATTTGACCAATTTTGGAATTGTTGTTTTAATGCACCGTGAATTTTTGTCGTTTTCTTTCTCGTCTTGCACCATTTGCGCAATCAATTATGCGTTTGGCTGAGCGTTTTGTGCTAACTGAGTCTACAAGAGATGTCGTAAGACTAGCTAACCCCGTATTGCTTGTTTGATTGAAAATATCGCTGCTGTGCCGAAGATTGAGTGAGTCCACAAACATTGACGTGACAACGATGCACACAATTTGCCATCAGTAGACGTTTGTTGTTTCAAATTTTGGTGAAAAATCTGAAAACGTTCCCTTACAAAGTGCAAACCGTTCAACAATTGCTGCCTGCTGACCTTTAAGTGAGGTAAACTTACTTCCATGCTCTGTTAAACCTGGTGAAGATTATGATTTAGTATATAAAATAAAGAACTTTATGATATGCACGAAAAGCCATTGCATTCCATCAAAGTGTCTGTTTAGTGTGGCATTTACAGTGAAAAGGTGATTGGGCCTTATTTTTTTTAGGACGCCGATGGAACTATTCTAACCTTAACTGGTGAGCGCTACAGACAGATGTTAACGAGTTTTTTTTTGCCGCAAGTTGCTGAATTGGAAATTAAACATTGTTGGTTTTAGCATGACGGAGCAACCGCTAACACATCTCGGGCAACTATGTAGATTTTGAAACATTAATTTCTGAGCCTTGTAATTTGCGATTTAAACTGGCCGGCTAGATTTTTAGATCTAACAACGCCAGACTTTTTCTTTTGGGTTTTTTTGAAATTTCGCGTTTACTACAACAAACCAGAAACTTTGCAAATCTTAATAGCCAACTAGTTGGAGTTACATGTTTTGCGATTTGAATTGTTCAAAATACCATAAAACGAGCACAAATGTGTAACAACTCAGGAGGAGGTTAATTGATTGGTTTCATTTTTTCAACTTATTGTCATCAATTTTTGCATTTTTAAATAAACTTTCTGTGAAAACAGAGCTTATTTTTTTTAAATTTTAATCAAATAACGCCCTATTCCGATTCATTATGACATTACTTTTGCCCCACTTGGTATTATGTTTTTATGGGAATATAGTGCAGTAGGTTCTCGTGTTTTCTTGCTATCAATTTCTTGCTATATCACTGTCGCTTGATGTAAAAAAAGCATGTTCAGATTAAAGTATAAAAGCACATGAATGCTAAATTGTTAATTTATAATTGTTTATGCAATTATTAGGGTAATTCGATTGCTATTGGCTATTATTTAAATTTTAATTGGTTGACTGCATCAATAAAAGTTATACGTCTTAATGTTAGTTTACTAATACACAAAACATATTTAAGCAAACATGGAACAGTCTTAAGTGACTATAGATTAATTAAAAGACATATTTTTTAATAGTTTATTGAATGTATGGAACGTTTTAGTTGCGTTTTTAGATTTTTTAAAAGAAAAAATTAAGCAACTTGCTTATATCAGACACAAAAATTACTTTTTTAGTGAATAACAGTGGAGGAATTACTTGCGAATTACCGTCATATTGTATAATTTACTTGGAATTAATTTCTTGCAAAAACACAATTTGCAAAAAATGATTTTGTCTAAAAAATATCCGACTTTTGGTTAAAAATAATATATTATTTACATAACGAGATTGGGACTTAATTTTTTTTTAAAGGAGGCATCTTTCACCTCTAGACACTTAGCCAACCGTTCTTTCAACTACCGAAAACACTTCAAAAAATAATCTTTTGGAATGGTGTTTACTTCCTCCGTTGCGTTCTGTATAATACAGAAAACGAGATTTCTTCAATGGCATCTTTAATTTTGAAAACAACCAGAAGTTACAACGAGCTATGTCTGAAAAATAGGTAGGTTAACAAACGACTGAAATTGCATGTTTTGCCAAGAAAGTCTGTATCAGGTGCAATAAACGTGAAGCAGCATTGTTGTGATACAACTTCTACTTTTTGCCGTCTAGAGGTCTGATCTTTTGCGCCAAACTTCTTGATAGTACTCTTTTGACAGTGATTGTCCTTTCTATAGCGACAATTGTGTTTTTGTTTCCGGGTACACCTATTACTCATGTGTCCAAAAACTCAGGTTCAGTGTTGGTAGTAACCAGCAAGACAGGGTTCTTTCTGTTCTGCCGACAAATGCTTGAGTACAAGTTTTACAGCCACTCTGCATATGTTCAAATCTTTACGCTTTGAAAATTACCAAGCTGTTGACAACATTTTATGCAATACCGTTGTTCAACTCGTTTAAGAGAAATTAATACTCGACGAACACGTATAACAATATTTCACTTGACGGTTAGTGAGCAACAACTGACGCATGAGTTATGACCCCAAAAAAAAATTAAGAATGCGCATTAAACTGTCTTCTTCCACTATACAAAGTGGGCGCAGCATCACTTTTATGCACGGGAAAATTTAAGGTCGGATACTTTTTAGACAGACCTCGTATATAACAATAGCGTATACTCAACATTCTGAAGCCGTGAACCTTCTGGGATTGAATTGTTTTATATGTTGTGACAATTTTAAGATGATCTTATATAAACTTGACGATTTTGTTCTTTATTAAAAAGATGACAAATGTGGACCCAAAAAAGTCTTCTAAGCTTAAAAAAAAATAAGTGCAAGATGAGTGAGTTTTGTATCAGCTAAAAGATAGTAATCCAAAAGTTTATCTGTACGCGTACTTTTGTGAGATAGTCTATAAATACCGCTCGTAATAACGAAGATAATGTAATAGCACATAGTACTCATTTCAAAAATAATATAAAGGATTTTATATATAACATACTTTTTTTGAAAAAACGTTTGTGCAATTTTCTTAGGTTTTGTTAGGTTATAAGAGAATTAGTGTAATAATTTATAAAAGAATATTAATTAATCCGGTATCGCATATTTTCTCGGCTGTATTTCTTATTAAATTTCTTATTTCAAGCAATAACTCAATCGTAAAACTTTATAAATTACATATTTTAAATTGATTGTAATTATATTATTTATGATATAAAATACATATGTTGAAATGTTTGATTAATAAAAAACATAACATTTTTAAAAATAATAATTGTAAATATGATAAGATATATGTGTTATTAGAATTTAGTAAATATATGCATACAGAAGAAAAACTGGAAACAAGTTATGCGTTGTAAGTGAGTGAAAGATTTATGAAAATAGCTTTAATATTGAAATTTAACATTATTAGGTTATAATGATGGTGGTGAACTTCTCGCCCGTAGATTATTTATGTGTAGTTTTTGGAGCAGGAGCGTCAGATGCGAATGAGTTATAGATAATTTTCAGTAATTATTTCTGGATTTATGTCACAGGTATATGGAACATCTGCGGTTTAGCTGGGTCCTGTCGAGACAACTAACAACTTACATGTGATATACAACCCTTGAATAACAGGACAGTAACATAAAACGAAAATGCATAAGCTCATCCCGGCGGGGTTTCTATAAAAAAGATTGGAATAGCTAGCCTATGCCATCCTAACCAGCGATAAAAATTAAAATTCTTCTTGTGCTATGTTACACATATCAGATACCTGTTGTTTAACAGCTATTACTGTTGATTTTTTAACCTAAACATAATGCCGTCCAGCTTTTATTCTTCAATCATAAAACGTCCGTCTGGACATTTCCAGTCACTTCAATTTGAAAGATACTATAAATTATGGTTTATTTTATTTGATTTATCGTTGAATTAAAATTTTATTAGCAGTATAAACCATCTAATTTAAAATGTATTCGTAACAGTTTTATATGTGTGTGTATATGCTTTTAAGTTTGATTGTATTTATAAAACTGTTCCACGGTCTTCAAATTAAAAGCAGACGACGACGGTGCTCACAACACGAGTTTACGACACCGAAATATTTTAATTTATTAGAAAGGAGCTGGATATTTATAAAAGCAAATTAATTTGCAACCTGATGGTGATATTTTTTTGCCTCCGTTGTATTTATTTAACTAATTAATATTGAAATTTATGTGCATATTAATTATAAACAACAAGTATATAAGTGATACAAATTAATAGTTTTAAAATGCACATAAAATAATATTATATAAATAAAAAATGGTATAAACGGCAATAAATAAATAGTTTTAGTATAATTTTATAAGATTAGACAAGTTAAGCATGCCATAAACAAGTTCTTAATCCGCATAGATAGACTTCCTGCTATTTTTTAACCTAATATAAGGCAGACGCTCATCGGGTTTTCCATATCTAACAGAGCCATATTTCACAAAACAGTTATACGTTTGATCATGGACTTGTAAATTTAGTGACCACCAACCTGTAAAGGAGCAACTTTGACATAATAATGTTTATTAATCTTTGTCGCATACCGAACTGACCGAGCGGGAATGCTAAAGCACGTGCACTTTATTAACGTTAGTGATTTACCGAGATTCCTACTGTCCAATACTATCCGACATATTAATCATGTGATATTTTAATATTTTATTTATTACAATATATTGCCTAATTTTATAATCAACATTTTATTTGATAGAATCAACATTGTGATATTGCTATAATAAAAAATTGTGATGAACAAACTAAAGAAAAATAGGCCAATTTATTAAAAAAAAGTAAATCACTCTGTTGGCCACATATAATTATTATTACTTAATACAATTTAATTTTGAACGTTTGTAATTCTTCAAGTAACTGTTAGTGACTAAAACATATTTATTTTAATATTTGATAACCAGAATGTCATTTCACCATGGTCTGTTAAACTAAATTATATGGTTATATTTTTGTTATATTTTTTAACTTTATACTTATTACTATACTATTAAAACAAAATATAAAATGTGTATGTAGTAATTTATCAAAGTATTTGATAAATAAATTGCATACTGTTGGATGCAATAATAATATGTGTAATCTATTACAATAAAAAAATTTAATCGATTGATTTTTATTTAGTTTTAAACTTTAAATCTACAAATTATTTTTACTTCTTCAGATTGATTAAGTGTAACATGTGACAACATATGAAAAGAATAGAATAAACCAGGTTTTACTTATCATCCGTAACTATAGTATAAAAAGGGAACAAAAGGTAGATTATTCTTGGATCAATATATTTTTCCACAATTAGCACGGTCATCCGCTACTAAAAAGAGGCTAATCAGTAGCAAAACCAGTACACCGCTAATTGTTGGGTGCGATACCATTGATGCATGGAGGAGCATTGACGTCAACCCAAGATGTAAGAAACCTTTAAAATACATTTTAGAAACTAACATATAGCATATCTGATAACGGGAGCAATAAGAACTTTTCTCACAGCTGATATGGAAACTATCACTACTACTACTGCACTTAATTGTGATTAGAAAAGCGAGACAAACAGCGTACTGACAACAGATTAAAAAACATATTGTAAATTTTGGGATTTACAGACCGGGAAAAACAAATGTGTTACATAAAAAGGAAACACTAAGGATGAAATTAGATTTCATAAACAATTATTGCATACAGAAGTCGTTTAATGTGATAATACCGTCTCAAAAAGAGTGGATAAACAATAAATACTCGTGAAACATGAAACAAACTGTCTGGTACACAGATATGAAGGCAAAAACTAAGGGACGTTAGTTACGTTGCCTTTGAAAAAAAAGATTTTTAAGTAGATGTAACTGTCTTGAATTGTGTGCTAGGAACACTATTGAATCGAAACAAACCATAACAAGCAGTACTACAGGCAATACGATCGCTAGTCTTAAAGTTTAAACTGGTGATACATAGCATAACTAATCTGAAAGCATTAGCTCATTGCAAGATACGCCTAATCTGGACACCAAGAAATCAAGTCGGACCAGCAAAATTACTTGACAAAGTAGAAAGGTCGACAGAGTAAAAGCAAGGACTAGAAAACTGTTCAACAATATTAAAAGATGGTAACTAGACCTTATACAGAACTAGCTGGATCAATATTTTTTTTTTATCCAGGGCAACTTGCTGTCATTTAAAAATGCGACGCAGAGTAAAATTAAAGACTCAACACTAGCATTTCTAAAGCAAATGACAGACACGTTGTGTAAAGTCATAAAAACAGTTTTTGAACAAAACTGCCTAAATGCTGTCAAAAATATTACCTAGATTACTTAGCATAATAAGAGTTTGACAGAGTAAAAGACTAGTAAACTAGTTTAACAATGTCAAAAAATACGGTAACTGCAACTTATACGTTACCAGCTTCACAGTATTTAACAATGTTATAAACAATCAAAAGTAATTTTTTACGGAGATTTTGTAAGGTTTTATTAGATTATTCATAACAAAAGAAGTGTATTATACAGGATCGGTTAAAAAAACTCTAAAGGAATTACTGCAGATATACTTCTTAAATATTTAACAAAAAAGTAAAAAAAAATTAAAACTGGTTAGAATCAAATGCTATAGTAAATCTAAGTTTCTTAGAATAGGGAATTGGCACGTTTAAACTATTCAAGTTACTGCAATTGCAAATAGCATTACAAACTTCTACAATGTGAACTTAAAAAATGTTTAAGTTTTTAAATGGTATATGACTTTAAGTTTTCAGACAAAAAAAATTAAAAGATTGTATCCAGGAAGCTAAAAATGTAGAGATCCCTGCCTTATCTGGGCGGGATAAAAGTTAAAAAAAAATTGTATGATTGGTGCAATATGTGGAAATGCAATCGCTTACGTCTTATAGTTCTGAAAGGCATTTTTTCATCAGACCATATGTGATTATTATAGAAATTTATAATTTTATGTCTCATATTCAATAATATGAGTACAATACATTTTTTTTCAGAATTTTTAAACGGTTTTGTAACTACTACTTTCAGGATGTTGGTCAATAATTTTGAAAACCTAATTGTAAACCAAAATGTAAGTTTCTGACAATTCTAAATCTAACAATGTTCTTTGATATAGCAAAAGTTTTTTGTAAACAAATATGAACCTAGTAAACATTTTAAAGCATGGTAAAAGCTTGTTTAGAGAACGAGTTGTGTCTGTAACTTAAGCCTGCAGACACAATATATTATAATTCTCTCTCTGATTTTAGCATAGTAACTTTGCTTATTGTTTAGCGTTCCCATCCTGAAAAGATTGGAGCAATGAGCAAGGGTTTCAAGTTAGAATTGAAGCTCTAATGTTCCTGTGTCTGCTTGCTTAGGCTTTGGATAATTCTAATAAAATGCGTTTTAACCATTTTAATTGCATAAAAGTTATAACTGAACACAAACAAAAGCAGAAACATATTAATGAATAACTAATTATCAAATTTTAAAAGACCACACTTAGTAGACATGTAATTTTTTATTAATTTTGACAACCAGTAGTTTGACCAATGATCAACCAGTTCTGTATCTCAATAAGGACAAAACTTATCAGAGATGTTTATAGAAACGTTTTTTTTTTTATAAAACTGAATTATAAATCACTCACATCAATATTTCAGATTATTTTGGAAACACACTGTTTATGAAAAAATAGTGTTTTTGGTTCATTAAATATTCAAATTAAGTTAAAATTTAAAATTAGCATTAATTTTTTTTTTCTGCAAAACTTTTGCTAATGTGACCAATTATGAAACTCTATAAAATTACTCAAAACATTGATAGATTATTGACACTTTGTATATAGGATACAATAAGACACCACTAATTTGCCTGTTTTATTTAAAGTTTTCTTCTTTGCTATTTTGAATAAAAAAGTAACAACAACTAAACTACTGATAAAATATATAGAGACTATTTTACTGACTGTCAACATTTTTTTTTTAAACTTTAAATTTTTGTCATTTTGGTTTTAAGAGAACATCTTCAGCTTTCAAGTTAATGTGTTGTTGCGTACTTAAACTTATCTGCCTCTGGCTTAGAATTATTTTTTATTTATGCAAGAGAATTAAATCTAGTTTTTAAGAACTGTTAGTTTGCTGGTTTAATTTCAAACCTGCAAGTCAACATCTTGGCTTTTATAAAAATTATTTCCTAACCACCACAACTTGCTAATAAAAATACTAATTATGCAAAAATTATGATAAATTGTTTTGATGTTTTGTAATAAAATTAAAAATATTATAAACATTCAGTTTTAATAATAAATATTTTCAGGTTATGTTATTTTTTTTAATAAATAAATATTTAAAAAAATTATATTACAAAATATTAATATTTTCAGACGTAAAAAAATGATGAAAACATTCAAAATTCATTACAATCAAGTTTTATTAATAATTTTGTTTATTAATAACTCCTCATATTATTATAGAATAGGTCATCAAAATGATGGATATTAATCTGGACCACTGCTAAAATAATATATTAAAAAACAAACGTTTATACTTTCATAGTTTTTTTTTGGCTCCGAGCTCTCGGTCTATTATACGAGTTTTTGTGATACGTGAAGTGCAACTAATTTACGGGTCAAATTTTTTTTCTTAAAATTGATAAAGATTTACGATTACATTGGCAAAACATATCTTAGTCTATTTCACAAACCAGTTTTTTCAACCTGACCCAGACCTAATTGAGAAAAAAGACAATGATTCACTTACGATGATAAACACTCATTTTTTTTGCCCAAGCTTTTTCCGAATAATAAGCAATTAAAATTTGATTTTTGTTTGTTTTTTTTTTACATTTTTTATTGTTTTTTTTGTAACATGTGTGTTTATTGCAGATATGAAAAATATTCTGTTTATTTAGATAATATCAATAGCTGGATTTATATATAAAAATTTCCTGTGAAAACGTTGTATATGGAGAAAAAATCGGTTTTTTCAAAACGAGATTCAACGAATTAGTGACGTGTGTACAGCAATCAACTATAAAAAACACAGCTTATTGTTACCGGTTGGTTTTTTGACATTGGGGTTTTTCTTGCATCTTAAATTTTTGTACAAATATTTGTAATGTTTTTGGTACGCGCTTACACAGAGTCCGGTTCGTTTAGACGTACTTACGCAAAGTGTGAATTTAATTAAAGAAAATATTTGTTGTGTTGCACGATGAGCCGCTTAAAATTAATAGTGACTGTGAAATACTCTGGCAAGATATTCAAGCACAGGGACTTGAGTTGGTAGTTGATAGTTGGTAGTTGGTAGTTTATCTTCTGAAGGGTTTGAACTGGTAGTGATGTTGATGGCACTAGTCTAGTAGTTGTTGGTGGAAGCTACAGCGTAGTAGTTGGTAGAGTAATTCAAGGGAGTTGATCTATATTGTGGTTATTTCCTTTGGCGGTAAAAGTCTAATAATTTTATTATAGAAACGGTAAATGACAAAGAACACTGCTATTGGTTTTGGTTGTTCTGCCTACTGGCTTCCCAACTTCTAAAGTTTAACTCTCAATTTTATGGTTGTTATAAATGGTGTCTAGGTGACGTTTGGGTATGGGATTGTTTGGGAGTGAAGCAGTTTGTAAATAAAAGTGTCTAGAAGGGTTTTACTAGAAATTTGGGTGTCACATGGTTTTGAAACGTTTGAATTTTTACAGACACGGGTTGTCCTAAATAAGCTTATAATTAGGCTTAAAATATATAAAAATATCTTACACTGTAGTTTTTTAGTACTAAAAGTTCAAAATTTTTGCGCATAGGTTGTTAACTTGCGTTATGGTAACGCGGTGGTAATTACTTTTGGTCAATTTTATTGTTGGGGTTGATTGTTGCACAGCTACACGGTGTTGTGTCAAAATTGTTTGTCTGTATGGAATTTTTTATATAGTGTGTCCTACTGTAGATTGTTGTAATCAGCGTTGGTGACGGTTTGGTGTTTGGTGCACGATGTGGATTACAAGTGTTGTACTAAATGCTAACCCTGGTTCAATTGCAAGTTTCTTTGGTTAATAGTTTTTTTGCATCTACTGGAGTATACAATGTGAGAGAAAACAATTTTTTTTCTATCTGGGTTTTTTCTAAAACTTTTTTAGTCATAAAAGTTGGCTGTTTTTAGTCACATTTGTTTGTTTGTTATATCGGCTTAAAAATTGGTTCCATTAGTTTTGTTTTGTTTGGTGGGGTTGCCGATGTTTGTTACTGATGTCGGATTTGAAACGAAACAGATTTTTTTTGTAGTTCTTGAGTTTGATGGTTCTGCATATGTTTGCGACTAGTGGCATTATTTAATCAAAACTTGTCGTTTCTTTGTAGCACTTTGATGGTTTTATTGTGGTGTGTAATCTGTTTGGTTGTAAATGTTACTGCTGTTTTTTTAAAAAAATTTAACAGTCATTTAATGAGTTTCGAATTGTACCGGTGAGTAGCCATTAAAGGTTTGTTTTGTGTTTGTTGATTTAACGATGCTTGTTAGATGTTCTTTGGTATCTTTCTAAAATTGTTAATAACAAAGTAACTAAAAAAAAAGTTAGGACGTTGAACGATACTCGGAAGATATATAGTCTAACCAAAGTTTGTTTGGAAAGATTAAATTTTGGTTTTTACTTGTTAGTGAGAATGATTGGCCTTTTCTCCACTATGATTACTATTACTTATTAGGTTTAGTACCTAAACCGTGACTCATTATTTTAAGATAAAAATAGTAAAAATAAATTGTTTGTTTTAAATTTAAATTTTGATACTTTTTGCATATATTACGGGTTATTAAAAGATATTTTCTTAGATTAAGTACCAGAAACATATGCAAATCAGCTAACATAAAAAAAAACATTTTCAACTGTTGGAAGATTGCAAATGTTAAACATTAACCTAAAAAGGAAGGCAAATCTGATTTGTTAAAATTATGGACCAGTTGCGTTATTGTTCAATCTGTCAAAAAAAATATTATTTTCTACATGGTCAAGTACTTAAAACAAAATAACTTTATCTTAGCCACTCAATATAAATTTTAGTAAAAACGTATGACTATTGATCTAACAATTCGAAAAACTTTTGTTAGTCAGAAATAAAAAAATCTTGCAGTAGCTCCAAATTTCCAAAACATTTGATAGGGTATGGCATCTTAGTCTTATCAATAATGTTCATTGTATAGGTAGGTATTTATTGATCATAAATCTGTAATTCTTATCAATAGTTTTTTTGACAATAAAAAAAAATAGTTAGAATTGATAGTTTTAACTCTGACCTCAAAACCATTAATGCTGGTTTTCCTCAAGGTTCTGCTCTTTTACTAACTTTATTTTTAGTTTACATTAATTAACTTTTTCAAATAACTATAAGTCCTGTTCATAATTTTGCAGATAATAGCACCTTTCATACTTTATACTTTCCAAAAACCATTTTGACAAATATGGTAGAGCGTTTTGAAATTTTTAGGTCAGAATTTGTAGCACCTACAAACAAAGACCTCTAAACAATATTTAAATGGGGTTACCAACATAATGAATTTAAATTCTAAAAAACTCCATTTTTAATGTTTTAAATTCAAAATTTGAGGTATCATTAGTACTAAATTTTAAACTAAACAATTCTATATCTAAATATTTTTTAATATGTTTTTTAAGAGTTACAATCTAACACAATTTTTTCTGGAACAATTATGTTGTTGAAACAGCTTTGAAAGTATCTAGAAAACTAAGATTTTTTAATAGATGTAAACAGTTTTTTATATATAAAACTTATATTTGTCCTGGTTTTAATTATTGTTCTTAAGTCGGAGAATCCGAAACTGCACTATCTCTTCTGAATTATACTCAAAAAGAAGCTATTGGGATCATTGCCTATCCAAACATGATTAATGACTTGCATTTCCTATGAATTGTTTAAACAAAATACAAGACTTGTTGCCATCTAAACTAATATTTACTGGTAGTACAACGCTTGCTAGAAATTCTAACATATATTTAATGACAGTTCAGAGATGTAGGACCAAAACTTTTACGAGAGATTTTTTAACCGTACTATTCACATATGAAATAAACTTCTAAATTCGGTGTTTTGTGAGACGTATATGCCACAAATATTTAAGTAATATCCAAATATCACATTTTAAAATTAAAAAAAAAAGATGATTAATATTTACGCTGAATCAAATCTAAACTTATTAATTGACTATTTTGTGAAAGACAAAAAACCGTGAAAATAGATAATTATTGACTGATTCTAACAAAACTGTAGTAACAATAGATGTTTGATGAAAAATATTTTATTGCACTGTAATTAGGAAACAATTTGTGCACAATATTATTATACATGCTACATGTTATGTGCTTCTTATATATTGTATAGTTTTTATCTAAGAGTAAACGTTTTTGATCTACATTTATAAATATTTCCAATTTTTTAAAATAATTTGCTTCTATGTTTTGCAATGATTCAATATTATATTGCTTTGTTTTGGGCCTGCTTATTTATTAAAAAAAAAATCGTTTGATTAAGGTAATTGTTTTTGTTTGATTTACCTTCCCATTGATAATTCTCGTTTCATAGTGCGTAGCAATATTTTATATAAAAAATATTAATGATTAATGCTTTAGTTACTTTAGAGAGAATAGTTATTTATCTTTGCCAATCAAGTCAAAATACTACTCTCTATTCTGCAACCTAGGGGCGGATTTAAATCCTTATAATTGTAATTAATATTGGACCGCAATATTTGTAGATTATAATCTATTTATTACATATTATTAATTATAATTTGAAAACTGCTTCAATATGTACAATTTAAAGGAAGCTTATTATTATAATTATACAATTTTAATTAAGCTCTGTTCATTGTATTGGTTAATTTAGTTAAACCTTACTTTATATGGAATCGTAATAATTTGTATTACATAACATCAATAAGAAAATAAAATGAAGAAACATTAAATTTTGCAATAAATCAATTCACCTAAAACATTGTTATTGGTTACAATAGCGAATCCTGTGGAAAGTCGCATAAAATAAAATCATTAGGAAAATAGAAATAGCCAATAAATAAAATCTTTGTAATGAAAGCTACAGTTTCTATTTTGCACACGTAGAATATACATTAATGGCTTCTCGTTTACTATTTTAGTACGCGGATAATGAATGGAAAAAAGAAATTAATCAGTAAAGGTAAAAATAAAAGAAGCATTTAAATCGACCAGGAATAACACTAGACATAGAAATTATTATTTAGCATGAATAATTTGAACGCAACTACCGTTTGAGTTATGAAAATGTTAATGGTTCTTATTTTATGATGAGCGGCAATATTTTAAAACTTTCTCAGTTACCATACCGTCAAATCAGAAATTATAATCATATATCACAGTTACATAAAAACGATGTATAATTAGTTTAATGTATTATTAATTATGAATTATATAAATACAGACAACAGACTGTAATAAATTAATAAAATGTTAATTAACGGATTCCAACCAAATATAAAGACGAAAAATGGATAATAATCAAATGTAAATAAAAGGTAATAAAAATACCACCAATAGAAAACACATTTTATGGATTCTAAATCACAATTAACCTCTGACCCGATAGACTCTTATTATTTATTAAAACCTGTGAGATAAAATCGAAGTGACCATCATAACTCTACAGTCTATCTATGAAGAACATGCGTTCTTTTCCGCGTGGGCGTAATAAACATCAAAAGGACCTTTTTCTAGATCCGATAAGCAATAGACAATAAAAATCGATTTGAAATCCTAAGCGGACAGTTACTTGGTGCTAAATTATTCTTTTCCCTCTCTTTTCAAAATCGAGATCCGGATCGTTTTGTTTATGGTTCCAACATGCTTAGTAGACATAGTCGCTTTTATTTTATAGTATGTTTTATCTATCAATGCTTAGAATGAGTGTGTGTGGTCTATTCTGGCGGCGAATGTTGAAAAAAATTACAACACCTAATACAATTCTGTAATTGTTTTTTCGTTTCAGTTTAAACATTTTAATGGGACAAAAAATCGTATTTAAACTGAATCGAGCAGCACAGACTACATTAAAGAAGCGAGTCTTGATCAATTAAAAGTTTTTTTCGGTGTGCACGAATGAAGACGATATTATAAAGTCAAATTTTTGTCTCAAAACACTTTATCTTATTTCAAGACATAAATATTAATGGCCGCGATTTTCGTGCAGGTGATTTCTTTTTATTTAAATAAATATAGCGCGATCGTCGTGCAATTATATAGTAAATAATGATACTGTGTTAAATTGCCAATTAAATGTATCACGGGCTACCGTTAAGGCATGCCACTTCGCTAAAATTGCAAATAAAAATGTACCAAACCTGATTATTAGGGTGTAATATATCAAGACTAAATAGCTTAACGACGACCCTGTTCGTACCAATTAAGATATAAATTACGTTTAAAGTCCACTTTCATCTTCCGCTTAATAAAAGTTGCGAAATTCGGGGCACTTTTATAAGATTAACGTTTTGTTCAATTACACACATTATTTTTAAATAATGAGATTAATGATCTACATCCGTAATCATTTAATTTTTATCAAGGTTACTGTTTTATAATAGTATAATATTTTAGCAATATTTTTAATAATCAGAATGTTTAATCCTGATGACTGCAAATAATAAATACACAAGCAATAATACGAAAACATCCAACAAACGACAATAAAACTATTATACCAAAGTTGTTAATATTTATATAGCTTGTAGAAGCATAACAATCTTACCATAATAAAAGATAAAGTAGAAAACTGGACTAGAACTAAATTAAAAGAAGGTGTAAATGTGAAAAAAGCATATAAATTGAAAAACAATAGTAAAGTAGAAAGTATCTTTGTACAGTTAGATAATTGGGAAGATAAACGAAAAATTATGAAGAAAAAAAGTGTATTAAAGGGAAGCGATATATTTATTGATAATGACCTTACAAAAAAAGAAAGAGAAATTCAAAAAGAACTTAGAAATATGGCAAAAGAAGAAAAAACAAAAGGCAAGACGGCGATCGTGGGATATATGAAGATTGTGGTAAATGGAGAGAAACGCTGTTACAACGATAGAAACGGCAGAATAGAAGTATCAAAAAACTAGTAGCAGTAATTAACGGGGGGGAGGGAAGTAAAAACAAACAACAAAGAACTAAACCAAACTGCGTTAATGAGAAAAATTGGGAAGAAAAAGCGATTAACAAATTGGAAGCTAACAATGATGGATCAAAAATAGAAGATACCAGCAATAAAATAAATATAGTATTTTTCAATGTAGCAGGATTAAACAACAAAGATGATGATTTTTGGAAGTATATAAGAAAATTTGATTTAATTGGAATGGTGGAAACGTGGATAGATGAAAAGAGGTGGAGAGACATGGAGGAGCAAATGCCTAAAGAATTTAGTTGGAAATGCCAGCCAGCTATTAAAGAAAAAAAAATGGGAAGAGCAAAAGGAGGTATCAAAACAGGAATAAGAAATGAAATACTACAAGAAGATGATGTAAATTTGGAAATGGAAGCTAACCCTTCAACAAAACAACAACAACAAAATTTTATACTGAGTGGAACAAAATACAAAATGGTTACGGTATACAGCAGAGGGATAAAAAAAATTAGATCAACGCTCGAAAACTCAATACAAGAAACAGAAGAGAGAAAACTGATAGTAGGAGGAGATTTCAACGCTAGGACCGGAATTAAAGGAGAAAGAATGACAAACGGACAGAAAAGCAAAAGAGAGTCAAAAGATAAACTAGAAAATAAAAAAGGAAAAGAAATGATGGAAATGATTGAAGAGAATGGCTGGGACATATTAAACGGAAACATGGAATAAGATGAAGAGGAAGAATTTACATACATAGGAACAAAGGGACAATCGGTAATAGATTACGTAATGGTTAATGAAGAAGCGTGGCAAGAGATAGACAAATTTAAGATTGGAGAAAGAGTAGAATCGGATCATCAGCCACTAGAAGTGTATATAAATGGAAGTATAAACAGAAAACCAAAAAACGAAAAGGAAAAAGTAACAAAAACAGTATGGACACAAGAAAGCATAGAAATGTACAAGCAAAATTTAAATAAAATACATTTCCGAGAAAAAGGCGTAGAACAGCAAATGGCAGAATTAGAAAACACAATCGCAGACGCAACAGTAACAAAAACGTTTATACAAACAGAAGAAACATTTGGAAAACGCAAATGGTGGAACACAGAATGCACACAGAAAAAAAGAGAAGCTAGAAAAGTACTACGATATTGGAAAAATGACAAAGCAACTAAACAACAATATCAGAAGGCTCAAAAGGAATACAAGGAAAAATGCAAAGAAGTTAAGGCAATGTATAAGAAAAAAGAGGAATTAGAGATAAAAGAAATACGTACTGAAGAAGAAGCATGGAAATACATAAACAAAGAAAGAAATCGAAAAAGAAGAGAAAACAAACAAATTTCAATGGAAAACTGGAGGATGCACTTTTTAAAATTGTATGAAGGATCGAACAAAAAACTGATAGACAACCAAGGACAACACAACAAATGAATCAAGATGTAGATGATATAACGAAAGAAATGATATGGAAGCAAATAAAAAGACTAAAAAAACAAAAAGCGCCAGGTATAGATGGAATACAAAATGAAGCATGGATGTATGGTACGGAAGATTTGATTGAGAGACTGAGTGAGATAATAAATGAAGTATGGAAGGGAAAAGGGTTTCCTAGTCAGTGGAGAGTAGGTCTTGTATGTCCGATACACAAAAAAGGAAATAAAGAGCTGGCAGAAAATTATAGAGGTATAACGTTACTAAGTACTGCATACAAGATCTACGCCATGGTACTAGAAAAAAAACTGAGTGAAGAACTAGAGATGAATGGGATATTGCCAGATGGACAGGCAGGGTTTAGAAAAGGAAGAGGAACCATGGATAATGTATACATACTACACCATATAGTAGAAAAGGAAATAGCAGAAAAGGGAGAAAAGCTGTATGCATTATTCTTGGACCTAAAAGCGGCATTTGACAGTGTGAGTAGAGAGAAATTGTGGATGTATTTAAGAAAAAAAGGAATAAATGAGCATCTAGTAAAAAGAATGGAAGAAGTATACGAGGAAACAGTTAGCAGGGTATGTAAGAATGGCAAAATGAGTGATAAATTTTGGACTACGAAAGGTGTGAGACAGGGATGCCCACTCAGCCCTAGTTTGTTTGCGGCATACATTGCAGATGTAGAAGAAATGCTATGTAAGGCGCAGACAGGTGGGGTGGTGGTGGGCAGAGAGAAAGTGTGGTCGCTGGCTTATGCAGACGACATGGTGATTGTTGCAAAACAAGCAAATGAAATGAATGAAATGATTAGATGTATGGATAAATATTTTAGAAAAAAAGAGTTGGAAGTAAATGTAAATAAAACAAAAATGATGATTTTTAGAAAGGAGGGAGGAAGACGCAGAGTAGAAAACTGGAAATGGGATGGCACAGAAATTGAAGAAGTAAAATCATTTAAATAGCTAGGATATGTTTTTTGTACAAACAACAACAAAAATGAACACATAAATAATATGACAAGAAAGGCCAATAAAGCGGTAGGACAAGTATGGGGAATTGGTGAAAGAAAATTTGAATGTATGAGAATAAAAGTAATGATGTTTGAAAGTTTAGTAAAAAGTATGTTATTGTACGGAGCGGAAATTTGGGGGTGGAAAGAACAGGAGAAATTAGAGGCAATTCAAACAAAATACTGGAGATGGGTATTAGAAGTAAACAAAGAAACCCCAGCGTACATTGTAATGGAAGAAGTTAAAATAGACAAATTAAGAGTAGAAGCAGGAAAGCGTGCAATGAGGTATGAAGAAAGAGTGAGAGAAAGGAATGAATGTAAAATATTACAAGAATGCCTGAAGGAGAAAATTAAAGGAAAATGTGGAAAAATGGGAGCTTGCAGAGAAAAATATTTTAACAAGAATGGATATGCTAGTGAGGAAGTAGATAGATTGAAAATAAATAGAAGTATGTGGAATGAAATTATGATAAGAGATAGAGATATACAAGTGCAAGAGCGTAGAACAAGGATAAATGAATCTAGGTACAATTCAAATTATGTACATATTATAACTGATGCACTACCAAAGTACCTAGAAAGTATAAAGTATGAAAAAATAGAAAAAAGAATGATTGCAAGATTCAGATGCGGAAATGAGGAGAAAGTGTGCAAATTTTGGATGGATGAAGAAAAGAAAATTTGTAGAATGTGTGGAGAAGCGAGAGAAAACATAGAACACATGTTAAAATGCAATGAAATGAGAGAAGAGCAAATGAGGAGAAATGAAGTACTGAAAGAAGACGGAAGAGGAATAAAATGGATGATGGCGGTAACAAAAAGAAGAAAACAAATTGAAACGAAAGTAATAAATAATTAATTAAAAACAGAGATAAGGGTAATTAAGATTATATGTTATATTAGAAATAATAAAAAAAAAAAAATTAAGAAGATTTAAATCAGTCGATCTTGCTGGCAATAAAACTGGTCCGCGTCATCTTACTCACCTTTAAGGTCTCTACTTGTTGTACAAGGTATGGATAGAGCGGCTGCTTGTGAATCTCCAAACAAGATTAGCACCAATTCTTACCTCGGCTAATATTCTTTGCACACTCGTCCTTGGATTATGCTCTATCCGTGCTATATATTCTTGTTCTGCTTTAGTAGTAGATACCGACCTTAGTCTGTCGGAACGGTAGCACTATTTTTGAAGTAAACCGGTATTTCTAAATCTCTTGTAAGTTCTTCCAAACATACGATGTGAAAGAATTTGACGATATGGATAAACTTCTACATAAAGACCAAACATGAAATGCGTGTCGGTTAGTTCTGCATTAGAGTAATGAAATATAGCTATAGCAATAAAAACTTGTGCACTAAAAATTTTCTTTTTTCTGAAAACTGAAAAACTAGATTTGTATATGGGTTGTTTCTTTTATCGTAATAGAACATAATACAGGCGCAGAAATGATTATGTTTATCTGACCGATTCATAAAAGCAAGTTGATCAGATCTACTCAATGCAATAAATTGATTTTTAGATAAATTTAAAAATTTTAATTGTTTAATGGTTTTCTGATAAAAGCATTTGAAATTTTAGTAATTACAAATTTTACGCGCAATGTTTTATTTCTACTATATTTGGTTTTGAATTATTTTGTACAGTTTTAAGATCTTTGATTTTTATCTGAATTTGGTGATAGTCATCCAAATGATATTGTGTCTATGTTAACTTTAAGTATTTGAGAAACCGGCTTAAATAGCAATCTTACAATTGATTTGTCTTGTTTATCTTTGTTAGCTTAGGTTGTAAAATATGTTGAAATGGCAATATTTTTTATTTAGAGTTTTGCAGTTATAGATAATAAATTGTAGATTCAATCAGCTACTCGCTACTTGCATCATCTGCTAGATATAGGCCTCCTCTAAAATCTTCCACTTTTTTCTACTCTAACCCAGTTTGAGGTTACTCTTTTTAGGTTATTTGTCTATCTAGTTGTCAGTCTACTCTTGTTTCGTTTATTTTTTTGTGGTTTTCACTCTAGGAGTTGTTTGTCTTAACGGCAGTTTGTTCCATTGTTTTTTGCGCTAACCTTATCTTTGTAGCGGATTCTTTAGCTGAAGTTAGGGTCTCTGCTCGGTACCCACAATTTTTTTATAGTACCCCGGAACATAGTACCCTAGTGTCCCCCTACTAAACAAATAAAGATATAAATATTGCACAAATGTAATATGGGTATCAAATAAAAGCAAATATAGTAGGTTATACAATTATTTTATAGTACTCCAGAATTTTGTACCCTATCGTCCCCCTGCTAAACAAATAAAAGTGTAAATATTGCACAAATGTAATATGAATATTAAATGAAAGCAAATATGGTAAGTTATAAAATTATTTAATACTACCCCTAAACATAGTACCCTATCGTCCCCCTACAAATCAAATAAAGGTATAAATATTGTACAAATGTAAAATGGGTATCAAATGAAAGCAAATATGGTAGGTTATACAATTGTTTTATAGTACCCTGGGACATAGTACCCTATTGTCCCCCAACTAAACAAATAAAAGTATAAATATTGCACAAATGTAATATGGGTTTCAAATGAAAGCAAATATGGTAGGTTATACAATTATTTTATAGTACCCCGGAACTTAGTACTTTATCGTCCCCCTACTAAACAAAAAAAGGTATAAATGTTGCACAAATGTAATATGGGTATCAAATAAAAGCAAATATGGTAAGTTATACAATTATTTTATAGTACCCCCGAACATAGTACCCTATTGTCCCCCTACTAAACAAATATAGATATAAATATTGTTCAAATGTAATATATGTAGATATCTAATGAAAGCAAATATGGTAGGTTTTACAATTATTTCATATTTATACCTTTGTTTGTTTAGTAGGGGGACGATAGGGTACTATGTTTTGGGGTACTATAAAATAATTGTATAACCGTTCATATTTGCTTTCATTTGATACCCATATTACAATTGTGCAAAATTTGTACCTTTGCTTGTTTAGCAGGAAGGCGATAAGGTACAATGTTCTGGGGTACTATAAAATAATAGAAAAACTTACCATATTTGCTTTGATTTGATACCCATATTATATTTATGCAATAGTTGTACTTTTATTTGTCTAGAAAGAGGACGATAGGGTACAATGTTTTAGGGTTCCATAAATATTTGAATAACCTACCATATTTGCTTTCATTTGATACCCATATTGCATTTGTGCAATGTTTATAGCTATATTTGTTTAGCAAGAAGACGATAGGGTACAATGTTCTGGGATACAAAAAAATAAATGTATAACTTACCATATTTGCTTTCATTTGATACCCATATTACATTTGTGCAATATTTATACCTTTATTTGTTTAGTTGGGGGACAATAGAGTACTATGTTCCAGAGTACTATACAATAACTGTTTAACCTACCATATTTGCTTTCATTTGATACCCATATTACATTTGTGCAATATTTGTACTTTTATTTGTTTAGCAAGAGGACGATAGGGTACAAAATTTTAGGGTACCATAAATTTTTGAATAACCTACCATATTTGCTTTCATTTGATACCCATATTACATTTGTGCAGTATTTGTACCTTTATTTGTTTAGCAGGAGGACGATAGGGTACAATGTTCTTGGGTACCATAAATAATTTAATAACCTACCATATTTGCTTTTATTTGATACCCATATTACATTTGTGCAATATTTATAGCTTTATTTAATTAGCAAGGGGACGATAGGGTACAATGATCTGGGGTACAATAAAATAATTGTATAACCTACTATAATTGTTTTCATTTGATACCCATATTACATTTGTGCAATATTTGTACCTTTATTTGTTTAGCAAGGGGACGATAGGGTACATTGTTCTGGGATACAATAAAATAATTGTATAACCTACCATATTTGCTTTCATTTGATACCCATATTACATTTGTGCAATATTTATAGCTTTATTTGTTTAGCAAGGGGACGATAGGGTACAATGTTCTGGGGTACAATAAAATAATTGTATAACCTATCATATTTGCTTTCATTTGATACCCATATTACATTTGTGCAATATTTATAGCATTATTTGTTAAGCAAGGGGACGATAGGGTACAATGTTCTGGGGTACAAGAAAATAATTGTATTACCTATCATATTTGCTTTCATTTGATACCCATATTACATTTGTGCAATGTTTGTACCTTTATTTGTTTAGCATGGGACGATAGGGTACATTGTTCTGAGGTACAATAAATTAATTGTATAACCTACTATATTTGCATTTATTTGATACATGTATTACATTTGTGCAATTTTTGTACCCTTAAATTATTAAACAAAAGGGACCAAACGGTACAATGTTCTGGGGTACTATAAAACAATTTTCATAAACATAGTTTAAACCTCGGTTTAAACTATATTTATATGTTTTACATTAATGTCATAAAAGCAGTCAACTTACAATTTTAATTATCCTTATTGTAATCGGCCTAATTAAATATCAAATTTTATTAATTTCTAATTTTTATAATATTGACTATTCATTCTACATATTTCATCTTTAATATAACATTTAATATATTTACTTAATAGGGAAAGTGAGACCGGAAAGCTATAGATAGATAAATGCTTACAAAAAATGAGTACTTTAAAATTGAATACCCAATTGAGAGCCCCTTTTGCATGGCAAGGCCAAGCAAGCAAAATATAAATGTGATTTTAAACACTTATAAAAGAAATTCTTTGCTCCTAAATATTATATTATATATAGTTTTCAATTATTTGTTCAGAGTTCAAACGCGTATCAAATGAAATAACTAATAATTTAATATAACTGCGATTTAATTAATGATCATAATAATATTAGAAAATCTTTAAAAAACCCTCATTAAGAGCATACCGACCGCTACCTTGATTTGTAATATTTTAACAATAACGGCAACTTCCAGTTCAACGCTGCTTCTACAAATAAATTGATAATTGATTTATTTTTTTACCAGTACATTTAGAAAAGATTAAACTATAATATGTCGAAGTCTTTTAGTCAAATAATAGTTAGAAAATAGCCGAAAAAACCTATCAAATATAGAAATAAATGCGTTTTTCTGTATTTTTGAATGCATTTTGTTGCTATTTGCAAATATAATTTCACAAAAAAGACTTCGACATATCATAGTTTAATGTTTCTAAATGTACTGGTAAAAAAATTAATCGATTAT